>CANTUZ010000002.1:151980-773086 GCA_947846985.1 Fratercula arctica | reverse complement strand
GGGAAACGCCTGGCCCCTTCCTCCCAGCGCGGCCGCAGGGAGATCCTTCACCCTGCGTGTGGGGCGGCAGGACCGGGCTGGGCCGTAACCAGAATCCACGCTGATGGACCCACCGCTGCACCTACAGCCCTCGCGCTGCTGCTGCAGCCGTCGCCGCTGCCGCTCACCCCACTCGCGGGGTCAACACAGCCGAGAGGGATGAGTCAAACCCTGAAGAGCAAAAGGAACAATAAAGAACAAAGCTCGGTCATGCCCTTCACGGTGAAAAGGGGAGCCTATGTTTATATACATCCAGTAAAAACGCTCATACTCTACAGGTATTTGACTTTCCTTTGGCACTAATTTAAACTTGCACAGCTGTGAACTGATACCCTTAAACTACCCCTCTTCAAAATACACAGTAATGACAACTGTGGGTTTTTTTGGGTGTTACACACGGAGGAGGGACATCTGGCCAGCGGCACTGCCCAAGAGAGATGCTACCGGGGAAACGCGCCACTGAAAGCCAGACATAAATAAAGTACCTCAGAGTACTTAGAAATTTCTCTAGAGAATCTCTTTCCTACATTTATAGCCAGGCTGTATCGTTTATAACTTTGTCGCACGTTTGATAGATGTAATAACAATTTCATTTGCACGTGCTTTGCAGACAGTGTATTTATCACCGGCAATCCTAAGAACCTATCTATCTGTTGTTTAAATAAACCGCACTGTTTAAGTAGCTGGTCGTTTCGGTTCCTCATTGAACGCGACCAAAGACTCGAGAGTGGCCGTGCTGGTTCACAAGCACGACTAGACTGAAGGTGCAGTCCACTAGTAGTGTATCCAAATCGTAATAGTTTAATACATATTAAACGCGATTGGACTGATAGTGCTGAATTGGGCATCACTCAGAGTTTAAACCTAGCCGCACCGAGTCTCCCACCTTGGTGAAGGTTTATATATAATGTTCTATATAAGGGGGTTTATCTTCTGCCAAAACCGCTTTGCCCCTTTCACGCAACATGCCGGGTCCCTTCCTCCCAGCACAGCCACAGGGAGATCCATCACCCTCCCTGCGGGGTGGCAGGAGCGGGCTGGGCCACAACCAGAATCGATGCTGATGGACCCACTGCTGCAGCTACAGCCCTCATGCTGCTACTGCTGCCCACCTCGCTCGCTGGGTCGATGCAGTCAAGAGGGACGGGTCAAACCCTGAATAGCAACAAGTAACAATAAAGAACAAAGCTCAGTCATTCACTTCATGTCGAAAAGGTGTGCCCACGTTTGCATACACTCATTAAAAATACTTATACTCTAAAAGTATTTGACTTTCTTCTGGCACCAGTTTAGCTCGCACAGCTGTGAGTTGATACCATTACATTAGCTCTCTCCAAAATACAGAGTTATAATTGGACTACAGGTTTTTTTGCGTGCCACCCAAGGAGGAGGGACATCCAGCCAGCTGCACTGCCCGAGAGAGAGATGCTACTGGGCTGCCAGGGAAATGCGCCACTGAAAGCCACACAGAAATTACTTCAGAGCACGCTTCTAAGTATCAGAAGAAAAAAACCAAAACAACCCGTTACATTCAGCTGCCTCTCTTTATGAAGCTTTAGAACTAATACCTAATTGCTTAAGGACACCTCCTAAATTGTATGCTACAGCTATACTGCCCCGCAGCACCCCCTGGGGTCCGTCATTTCGAGGGCAGGGCGGGCCGGGCCCAGCCACCCCCCTCCGAGCCCAGCGCCGCCCGGCATCCCCCCCATCCCGAGAGCCCCCAGCCCCGGCAGCAGCAGCCGGGGCCCTTCCCCACCCCTGCGGGCACCGAGACCCGCCCGCCGCCACCGGAGCCCCCGGGCCACATCTGCCCGACCCGCGCCGGGAGCGGCAGAGGCTGCCCGGTCCCACCAAGGAGCAGCTGAGCCGGGCGGGGCCACCCCTGCTCCCCCCAGCCGGGCACGGGCTCGGTCCCGAAACCCCCCCAGCGACCCTGGGGCAGCGCTCGGCCTGGGGCCGCTGCCGCCCTCGTCGGCCCCAGCAGGGCAGAGCCCGGACCCGTCCGCCGAGGCTCCGGCCTTTGGATCCCTCAATGCGCCCCGGCGCGGCTGCCATGGCTGCAGCGGAAGGAAACTCTGCCAACCGGCCCTGCCGTGGCTCTGCCGGGCACTGCGGGTGGCCTGGCTCCGCCCCGCCCGCAATTAACACTGCGGTGGGGAGAGGCACAGAGGCGTAAAAACCTGCCGTGCTTTGGGCTGGGCTGGACACTAGCTCTCTTTAACTCTCCCCTCCCAGAAGAGAACGGAGAGAGAATAAGGCAGACAGAGGATTATCGGTCGAAAAGAAACTAAACTACTTTAATGAAATCTTAACAGTAACAATAAAAGATGATCATACTAATAAGGAAAAAGAGGAAACAACACAATGTATGCAAAACCAGTATCAGAGTCCTCCTCGGACGCTGGCCATTGAAGGAAGAGGCTGACCCGTTGGTCCCTCAGCTTTTATACTGAGCACGATGCCCATGGGATGCAATACCCCCATGGTCAGCTTTGGGTCACCTCTGCCTTCGTCAGCCCCCACTGAGCACCTCCATCCTCCTCCCGCCCCAGCAGCACCTCCCCACTAGCAGCTACTGCCACCTGCTGCAGGCCCCTCAGATCCACCCCCCACAGCCTCTGTGCTTTACCCTCAGACCTGCCCCACACATCCCCCATGCCTGCCCCATAACCCTCCCACACAGCACCTCCCAGCCCTGCCCCATACATCCCCACAGTATTTGGCCTTGTTGAACCTCACACCATTGGCCTTGTCCCATCAATCCATCCTGTCCAGATTCCTCTGCAGAGCCTTCCGACCCTCCAGCAGGCCGACACTCCCACCCAGCTCGGTGTCCTCTGCAAGCTGACTGAGGGTGCACTCGATCCCCTCCTCTGGGTGGTCGATAAAGACATTAAACAGAACTGGCCCCAGCACTAAGCCATGGAGAACACCACTGTGACTGGCCACCACCTGGACTGAACTCCATTCACCACCACGTACACCCATCGAAGCCATAGGCAGCCATTTTCTCCAGGAGAATGCTGTGGGAAACTGTGCCAAAGGCTTTAGTAAAGTCTAGGTAGGCAACATCCACAGCCTTTCCCTTGTCCACACCACCCCTTTCCTCCCTGGACCAAAGACCCCATGGGGATAGCCAGACAGCAGAGGCCCTGCGGGGAGGGCAGTCTCAGTCAGAGCAGCTGCCCAGGTCCCACCAAGATCCAAGCACCGAGCACTGCTCAGCTCCCAGCTTTCAGAAGGTTTCAAAAACCACAGGGCTGCTTCTTGAAAATGTCCCCATTCCTAAAGTCATGGATGCTTCCCCTTCCCAGAGGGGCCAGCCCAGAGCAGGCAGAACCGCAGGCAGCGGAGCCAGAACTGATGCCGGCACTGGAGCGTCACTGTGTGGGAAGGCAGCTGCCTGCAGAGGACATGAAGGCCTCTTTGCTTCAGCCAACAGCAGGAGAGAACCCTGTGCAGGCTGACATTACCAAGGATGGCAAGACGGGTGCGACAAGAGCTGGCACCAGGTGCTGTGGTAAAGGCCTTGCGCTTGGGCTCCTTGAGGAGCACCGCTGGAGAAGGGAAGGGACAGGACAGCCACTGGAGCACCTGGGGACACCTCTGTGTCCCACCGGAACCCTGGCACACCTGGAGGAGCCAGACAAGAGCAATACCTGGGGACAAGGCCCAGGGCAGGGGCACCCTGAGCTGCTGAGCACCCCCAGGACAGAGCTCTGCAGAGGCCGCTACCACCGGGCTGTGTGAGAGGTGTTGGCTTGGGCCTGGCAGGGCCCCTGCCAGGGGAAAGCAGGGGCTGCCCCGCGCTGGGCATGGCCGGTCCTGGCTGGTCCCAGCTGGTTCAGAGCCACGACACAGCTGGTCCCAGCCAGTCCCAGGCACGGGCATCACCATGGCGACCACCAGGGCTCTGTGATGCGGTCACCTCATCATATGGAGGCCATTGTGATGCCGGTGACCGTGGGGGTATTTAAGGAGCGAGAGCCTGGGGGTACCCACTCCTAGGAGAGCAGCTCCCTCAGGAGGTAGCATCTCCCCTGGGTGACCACAGCAGATCGACGGCTGAGGACACTGAAGATGCCAATGGAAGAGGAGGCGAACGCCCACTCCCAGACTGACAAGGGGCTGCCGAGCCTGCAGAAGAGGCGCCAGATGGGGGACAGGGCAGGAGGGAGAGGGCAGTGGTGGGATGGGGCCGCACAGAGCTGCCTTGCTGCCAGGGCCGGACTTGCTGGCACCGTGAGGGCTGCTGTTCCAAGGCAGCCACCTCCATCCCACGCCTTCTCTTCCTCCTGCCCACAGGTGGCCCACAGGCTGCCAGAGAGAGCGCCACAGGGCAGGCAGAGCCCAGTCTTGTCCCTCCACGGGGACAGGCTGCCATGGCTCCTCTGCCCAGAGAGTTTGCAGGCCTCTGGGAGCTGCTGTGCACAGGTAGGGAGCCTGCGGGAGATGGGGCAAAATGTCTTCCTGACCCCGGGAGCTGCTAATGGACAGGCAGGAGGTGCAGGAGGGGACGGGCGGCCTCGGCCCCCGTCGCAAGCTGGTCCCCCGTGCCATGCCCAGCAGGCTGTCCGGGCATGGCGGGGGTGCTCCCGGGAGTCACCGTGGGCTGTGAGTGGACCAGCCCTCTCCCAGCTGTCTCTGGGACGGGCAGCAGCTGCCTGCGGGGACAAGTGCTGCCCGGGGGGCTGGCAGGGGAGCCCGGCCACAGGAGCTCTTCCAGCTGGGATGCGGGGACAAGGGCCACAGTCACGCAGCCTCTCTCCTTGGCTTCTCTTGCAGTCGGACAGTGTGGCACGCACCAAGGCACTGCCCCGCAACAGGGTGGTGCTGCAGGAGGAGACTCACCCCAGGCAGGCAGTGACACGTGGGCACGCACCTGCCAGCACCTGCTGCAAGCTGCCGCCTCTGCCAGCAGCACCCTCAGCATCTCCTGCCGGGGGCTGGGAAACGGCCAGCAGCTACAGACAGCTGGTCCGGCCTCCTCAGGGCATCAGTGGTGAGTGGGGCAGACCTGCGAGGGTGAGGATGTTCAGGCCTGCTCAGCAGCTCCCTGCAGCCTACAGCTATAAAGGACACGGCCTGGTGCCTCACGAGTGAGGTCCTAGCCAAGGTTTTCCTTGGAAGCAGGGGACCCAGTTGTTACCGGAAATAAAAGCTCTCGAAAGCAAAAGCACTTTAGAGAGGAGATATTGCTTTATTTGATGTTGGGTGCTAGTGGGAAAACCCACAAATCTAGCACACCTCACTGGGGATATTCACCCATTATTTATACACAGAATAGTTTCATAATTCCGCCTACCTAATACATCGCTCCACCTAGGCTTACATATTCATTGGGATGACTGAATAGTCTTTTTGCACATGCATATCAAATTTTGCTGCATCAGCAAAATGCTTCTGCGCAAGCATGAGTGTCTCAGTGGTCATTTGGGTAAGGAGGCCCTTCCTCACATTATCCTTTTAATGTATTGAGTTATCTCAGGACTGTCAAAGTTTACTGTAAGTTTGCCAACTTCCTGAGGATGAAGCAGGCACAGCTCTGTCCTAATTGGTAAAAGAACCTTGAAGCGATTAACTACTACTTGTTGTCCCATCCTTAGTGATGAACTACTTCTGGCTGTCTCCTCATTATCACGATCTGTAACATCAGCTCAGTGACTAAGCATTTTCTCACACAGTAAGAAGGTCAGTAATTAGCTATTTTCTCACACAGTAAGAAAGTTAGTAGGAAACAAGCAACATTTTAGTTAGCATATGGTTATAAACAAAGCAGAAGTCTATATTTGGTAACACAGCCAGCAGCACCAGAGGGAAGGGCAGAGGCCATGACCCAAACATCAAAATATTTCATAGAAAAAGTATAGAAGGAGAGCCGGCACACCCTTCAAGTTAACTTCAAAGTCCACATGACAAGGACCTTAGGAAAAACACAGATGCGCATTGCAGACGTACCTCGTACTTGCAGAGCATTACGGATCCTTTCCACCTGTCCTGTACCTTTGTGGCAGAAGAAAGGGCGACCGCAGAGAAACGCTGGCAGCTGGTGTTCTGTCGCGAGAGGAGAAAAGCCTTTACCACAATGCTGGGCAGGAATCTAAAGCTTCCTTCTTTCATGGAGGTTTGCAAAGACTGCAGCCGAGTGGAGGAAAAAGCCTTTGGCATCATCTCTGGCACAGCTTTTGCATTCTTTAGACAACCCTGCCTTTTTTTTTACTCTGACAGCTTTAGTTGCTCTAGAACCACTTTCCCAGATACATGCAGATACACACCGCCACAGACACAGATGCCTACGTACATTTTCTCAAGCCTACATAGAGCCAGGGTTTCCTCACCCTACACATCCCGAGTTTAATATTTTTGTTAAAGGGTACGGCAACCCGCTTGCCCTTCTAAACTGCCTCCTTGCAACAAAGCAATGTTTTTTTCCAAGATTTCCTGGAATGTTGTCAAACTGCCACAAAACCTGCTCAGGGGCCCTCCCAGCTTTTGGCTGCCCTTGGATTTACCAGGCACATGCTCTCCTCCGCCTCCCAACACCAAAAGCATGGCATGCTCTCAGACCAGAGTGCAACCCTGTGGGTGCCTGTGCAAGCTCAGATGCTTTGATGAGGAGCCCCCGAGCATCCCCACAAGCACAGGTCAGCTTCACCTGCACCCATTGCAGGGCATGTGGTTTCTGAAGCTGTGAACTGAAAACCACATCTTGATGCTCGGCTGCAGCAGAAGCGATCCGCAACGAGAACTCCACAAAGCCTAGCAACACAAATTGCAAACCCGCAGCAGCTTCAGAGACCACGAACACGGGAGAAAAATAAAACAGCTTCATCGGGTGCACAGGAAAGCGGCAGACAGAGAAAAGGATCAGCGTTCCTAGCCCTTACAGAAAACGGGCATTCTCCTTCCCTTCCTAAACCCATCTGTTAGGCCTAAATATCGCAGCACTACCGTGGCCATACTGAGGTAGGGAACAATGGCCCTGCCACCAGACATTTACGCAGCAGGACACACAGACAGAGGGACTTCTTTTGCCACATACAGCCCTGAATTTCCTGAAAGTTTATATTTACCAAACACTGTCACGTGGAATGTACTGCCAAACAACGTTTGGCAATTAAACTTTGATGCGTTGGACACACGATTTTTGGGGAACTTGCCATTTGTTTCCTGCTGCTGCTGCTGTTCTTCCTTCAGAAATTCTACTTGTAGCCAAGGCATTCCCTAGCAGTTCAAGCATTTACCTTCCCAGTATTGCCGGCACTTTTACGCAGACGTGTTCAGAAACAGCCCAGATCTCTAAAAGCGGTGTCATTTTTCTGGTTTTGAGAATCACATCTCAATTTTATGTACTGTCACGTTTGGGAGGAAATTAATTAACTCTTAAACGTAGCCTCTACTAGGGTGGAGAAAAACATGTTAGAGACTGCAAAAAACCCCCCAAAAATTATGATTCAGAGCTCCCACCCGGGAGGGAGCTGTGGGGACGCTAACAAAAGTGAAGACAAGAGCAGCAACATCCGGTGAAGTCTGGCTTTAATTCTGACTGCGTACTTAAGAGACCCTCCAAGTCTACACCTCAGTCCTAGGAAGGAGCAGTCCTTTTCTGGAATGACAAAATTTCTTTGCTTAAAAGTCCCAGACTGAAGGCTCCACAGAAAAAGGTAGACTGAGCCACAGAAAAACATGCCATCCACAGTCAAACAATAATAAAAAAAAAAGAATAAAAATCAAGCGACACATCAGTTTCCAGCAAGTTGCATTCGTCACATTTCTACTGGCATCTAGGTGCTCAAACATTAACTAGACTGACACCACAGACTAGTAAAAATTGAGTTACATGTAGGAAAAGAAAAGGTTATTTTCCATTTGTCCCTGGAACCGGTACAAACAAACAGAATAGAAACGCTCGACCCTAACAAAGGTAACAGGCAGCTCTTAGTTTATCCTAGGTGAAAGTTCAGGCTTTGACCCCATAGGAAACCATTCCTAACCATCAAGGGACCTGCTCAGGCAAGAGGCACGCTCTGTTCACTGCAACTCCTCATCAGCTTTTCTGCACTGGCAGCAAATTTGCCTTTTCTGTGACTTTGACATGGACTATCTGTAGCACCCCTGAACTCGCAAATGTGTCTCCCTGCTGGCCCAGCCCCACACGTGCCATTACCTGAGCCGCAAGTGGAATCAGCCATGCCGCAGAAGGTGACCCTGGGAAAAGAAGAGCAGAGAAATGAGCCTGTTTGTCACACCCAGCCAACGGGGATGAGCTGGAGGACCCGCAACCCACTGCTGCCCCCTGGGAGCGGGGCCAGGATGGACACTCCATGCAGAGAGAGGGGACCTGGCGTGGATTTCATCTCGAGCCCTCCTTCTGAGCCCGAAGCCACACAAGTCCCTCTCTTTCTCAGCCCCAAGACCAGCCACACGAGCCTGGTTGCCAGCCCTGGGAGCAGGAGACCTGCTCTCCATGTCGGGCCCCAAACCAGCTCCCCCTCTCTGCTTCCCCCCCCGCCCCTGCAGCCCCCCTGGGCGACGCTGAGGGAGCGCAGCCACCCCACAGCACGGCACCCCCAGGGCCCCACGGGCACTTTGGGGTAGCGCTGGGGAACTGCGGAGGGCCCGGCCCCGCATCTCTGCGGGGCGGCACCAGCACGGGCCGGGCACCACTTTCTTACTGCTGTTCCGAGCTTTATTTATCCGGCATCGCCAGCACCATCCCCCAAACCCCACAGGCCAAAGGGACTCCGTGGGGGGCTGGGCCCAGCCACCCCCCTCCGACCCGACAATGCCCCCCTCAGGGCCACCGTTTGCCCAACCTCACTCAGGGCTCTCCCGGCCCCCACCCCCATCACCCCTCGGGGCCCCCTCAGGCCCCCCGCCGCCCCCAGCTCACCTTGACGCAGTCCAGCTGCCTCACGACGTGCTCGCGGTGGCCCCACAGGCCCGGCCCGACCAAGCACCCGCCTGCCGAGCCCTGCTTTCCGCCCTGGCCGCCCCACTCTGGTTTCGAGCTGGCCGCCATTTTCCGCCAGTGCCCTCCGCTTCCGGAGCGCCCCGGCCTAGCCCCCCAACGGTGTGCACCCATTGGCCTCCACCCCGCCGCCCACCCCCCACTCCTCAGACAGCCCCACCCCATTGTCCCATTGCCGTCGCCCCCACCCCTTGGTGGTGGGGGTGAGGTTGCCCCATGCACCGCGTCCCACCCCCGGCAAAGCGATTCGACCAATGGGAGCGCAGCACCCATGCTCTGATTGGCCCATCCTCCCGCCCATCCGCCTGGGAGCGGTTGCCATGGTGAAGACACCCTGGCGGGGGCGGGGCACCGTCACCGTTGTAACGGCGCTGTGCAGCCGGGCCTGCGAGCAGGGAATTCACCCAAATCCGGCTTTTTCTCCTTAAAAACTTTATAGAGTAGTGTGTAACAGCACAAAATAAACCCGTCGCGTGGCCCCACGGGGGGCCGGCACTTTGAAGGCGGGCCGGGCCCAGGTGCCCCTCTCTGAGCTGAGCGCGGCACGGTCCCCCCCGACTCCAAGAGCCCCCAGCCCCGGCAGCAGCAGCCGGGGCCCTTCCCCACCCCTGCGGGCACCGAGACCCGCCCGCCGCCACCGGAGCCCCCGGGCCGCCTCTGCCCGACCCGCGCCGGGAGCGGCAAAGGCTGCCCGGCCCCACCAAGGAGCAGCTGAGCTGGGCGGGGCCACCCCTGCTCCCCCCAGCCGGGCACGGGCTGGGCCCTGAAACCCCCCCAGCGACCCTGGGGCAGCGCTCGGCCTGGGGCCGCTGCCGCCCTCGTCGGCCCCAGCAGGGCAGAGCCCGGACCTGCCCACCGAGGCTCCGTCCGGGGGATTCCCACAATGCGCCCTGGGGCGGCTCCCATGGCCGCAGTGGACGGAGACTCTGCCACTGGCCCCGCTGCAGCTCTGCTGGGCACCGTGTGTGGCGCGGCCCGGCCCGGCCCTGCCCTGCCCTGCCTGTAATTAACACCACAGTGGGGAGCAGGACAGAGGGGTAGAATGAGAAAAATAAGGCAAGGGAGAAAAATGAGGAATAGAGAGAGAAAGAAAGGTCAAAAGGTCAGAGAGGTAGAGAAATCAGGAAAAACAGGGACCAGAAGCCCTGCAGAGAGATGGAGCAAGAAAATAGGGAGGGGGTGGAGGGTGAGTAGGACAGGGGGATAGAGAGATGGTGGGGAAATAAGGGAAGATCATGGTGTGGATTGTGAACACGCTCAAAGGAGTTGCAGCTACGGTGTCGAAAAACACCTGTATCACATTAATTTTTGTTTAGTCTTGTCCACTTGAAGAGTGGACCACCTGTGTTTCGATAACACAGGCCTGTGAAGGACTTGGAGGTGCCCTATAGAACATGCTTGAGATTCAAAGCACAGCGGTAAAGTCCACCCACGCAAATGCCCTGATACACAGCTGAAAATCCACAGGTTCAGTAACTCTCTAGCCAGGGCCGAGCCCGGCCGTGCGGGGCTGGCGCTGCAGTTCGCTGCCCCGGGCATGTGGGCGGTGGTGGTTCCTGACTGGGAGGCAGCAACGAGCGCGGCGGCACCCCCCCGCAGTACCGCATCACCAGTATGGGCGCGCAGCAGTGCCGAGCGCGGGGATGCCACCGCACCTGTGCGGCATCTGAGCCGCAGTACCGCACTTCACTCACTGGGCGCCGCACTTCATTCACATGCGCCGTGTCACTGCGCATGCGCGGCACTCGGGGCACTACACCCACTTCTGATCTGCCTGGGGGCAGCGGAGGGCATGGGCTGAGGCTCAGTTGCGCATGCGCCCAATCCGAGCTGCAGTTCCGCCCTTGCCCACAAGGCGGCAGCAGCCAGCGCGGCACCGCGCACCAGCACGCATGCGCGGCTCCGAACCCGCAGTGCCGCGCTTGGGCCGCCAGGCGGCAGCAGCTGGGGCCGGGTCCTGCGCTCAGGAGGAGCGGCCGCTCCGCTCTCCGGGGAAGGGACAGGAGGAAGCCCGCTGAAAAACGCGCGAAACTGGTAACAGATCTACACCTCATGCTGCGCTGCGCGCGCTGGAGAGCAATGCGTCTGCCCGGCAGGCGTCCGCAAAAACTACAGCTCCCGGCATGCCGCGGGAGCCAGCATGGCCGGGCGGAAGCCTTGTGCCCCAGCTCTGTGGCTCTCGGTCCGCCGGGGGCCGCCTTCGGACCCTGCAGGACCTCGTTCACCCCCTGCTGGCGCTGCCTGCCGCTCCCTCGGACAGCCCCCGCCGCCTCCCTCGGCTCACACCAGCCCTTCCACAACCACTGGGGCAGGGCAGCACCGGTGCCTCCGCCAGCAGCCACCCCTCCACAGGGCGGGGCCGTCGCCATCAGCGTCACTTGCTGTAGCTGGGGCTCCCCAGCCCCGGCCTGCAGCTGGAGCCCACTGGGAACGGGGGCGCTGCCTGCCCCCACCGTCCCCCCTCCCCAGGCTCCCTCACAGCCCCTCTCCGCTGCAGAGGTCGGGCAAACGCGGCCGGGAGGGCAGAGGAGGCGGTGAGTGTTTATTCAGTCACGCACTGGGCAAGTCCCAGGAGCGAGTTGGCTCGGGGCCCCCGGTGCTGCCCCCGGGACACCTGGGCAGTCGTTCCCAGAGCCATGTTCGTCGGTGGGCGCCTGGAGAGATGGGCTGATGGGCACAGGGGGAGGCCCCCAGAAATGAGGACAGGACTCTAGAAGAGAAGAGTGACAGCCGGGGCGTAGCGGAGGAGGGGAGGAAGGGATCGGGATACTGAGCAAAAGAAAGACGGGAACAGCAAAAATGACAGGCACAGCGAGAGGGGGGAAAAAAAGGAGGAGGGAGATAGAGAAAGAAGGAGCAGGGACAGAGGAAGAGAGGCAGAAAGAGGGAGTGGGAGCAGGACGGAGAAAAATGAGGGTAGGGAGCAGGATGGAGATGAAAATAGCTCGTAGGGGCAGCATGACAGAGATCTAAAAAGCACAGGGGCAGGGAGCAGGGCAGAGCAACAGAATAAAGGAAGAGGGAGCATGAGAGAAACCGGAGCCGGGCGGGAAGGACAGAGCAACAGAGGGAAAGAGGGTCAGGGAGCAGGACACTAGGACAAACTGACACAAAAAAAGGGGGGAATTGAGCAGGGCAATGTGGTAGAAATGCAAGAAGGACAGAGGGACACACGGACAGAGAGAGAATGACGGTGGGGAGAAATACAGGGGCAGGGAGCAGCAGAGACAGATGGAGGAAGAGCGATGGGGAGCAGGACAGAGTGAGAGAAAGAAAAAAATAGCATGACAGGAATGAAGGAGTGAAACAAAAGGCACCATGAACTTTTTAAAAGGAAAAAAACGAGAGAGAAAAATAGTGATGGGGAACAGGCTAGAGATGGGGAACAGACAGAACAAGACAGAAACAAGAGGCAACAGGAATTGAAAAAAAATTTACATTCCTTCTCTCAGAATCCTGGAAAAAACAGCCAGTCCATTGCTGCTCCAAAAGGAAAGGGATAAAATGTATGGGACTGTTGTTAACAAGGTGTCTGCTGTTATTGCTACTTGCTTTTCCTTCTCCGTCAGGAAATGCGCAGACTCTTCTTTTTCAAAGGCAAAATTAACTTTTTTAATCTCAGTTGCTGAGATTTCCTAGTCAACCTTCCAAATAGAACTTTCTCCATGCTAGATGGAATATCTGTATAGATATTTAGGAATTATTTTTCAAGTCTGTTTGCTTTCTTCTCAGATTAAAGGTTACTATTTATGCTTTCCCTTTCACTGAGTTGCTGAAGTAATTCTAGGTCTTCCTTTCCTCTTTCACCCCTCTCTCTTTCTACTCATCACATCCCTCTTCTTTACACCGTTCTCTCTTGACAGTCTGTTGGGCTAAGAAACCTTAACCCAGAAAAAAAAACCCCTTCACTGAGCTGGTGAATTGCAACTTGCTCATCCCAACAAAGGTGTTTCTGGTATTATTATTAACACCTCTTGGAAGGCTGCTGGCTGTTAGCACAGCTTACTCCAGTCTGCTCTGTGGTGAGAGATCAATTTGTGCCAGAGCTTAGCACTAGTGACTAAACTAAATGAAGCCTTAAGCTATGTGAGTTGTACTTTAACCTTTGTTTTTATCTATGGAAATGTAACTGGTAGATAAGGAAGTATAAGTAACTTCAGGATATGCTGTAACAAAAGATAAGGAAATGTCTCAAGACATAGACAAAAAGGGTGCCTGGAGGCTGCTGGAGCAAATCAGAAAACGACAAGACCCCAGACTCTGTGAACAGGATTGCAGGAGCATAAGTGCCATCAGGAAATCAAGCAACCTATAGAGACTATAAAATCCAGTAACAATTGGCAGGCAGGGTCCCTCTTCAGAGGCACCCAGCTCGAGCTGTACCTACTCTGGCCTATTAAGCATAGTAGAAGGAACTTGATTCTTGTATTAAAGCAGAACCCAAGGATGAGACCTGTCGAGGTGGCATCCACATTAATTCCTACCATGGTCTAGACAGCAGTATAATTCCTACAGCACCTCTCAGTATTCAAGCTTCCAGCCCCAGCAGCAACTTTTTTGTTGACTATAACTGATAACAGTGATAATGATAAAGGCACTCCAAATGACCAAACACCTAATCTGGAGAGGAGCCAGACCTCTCCAGTGGTAAGGATTTCTCACTTACTCAGTATGGAAATGGCTGAAGACGGAATCCAGTGAAGAAAAAAAAAATTCATGTAAGAAAGATCTAAAGTTCTCACCTTTGTCAAGTCCCATTAAAACCTGTATATTTATGCCCCTGTGTGTGTGTGTAGGCACATACAAGTGAACAGAAATCCAAAAACTAGAGAACATTATCAGGAGCAGAAAGAAACCAGCTGTACCTGTCTTTGTTAAGACACATAAGGTTAGTGCAAGAGATACAAAGAAACAAAGTATTTATTGTTAAAAGCTTTTCTACGAATCACTTGGCATCATACAATGAAGATATGGTGGCTACAGAGCAGAGGGAGTCTCTCTGTCTCTCTCCCCCCCTCCCCCCCCCCCCTTTATACATGTATTTGCTCACTCTCACAAACCCACAGTTGCATTTTTTTTAATGGCGTTCCTTTCTTCAATGAGATTGGAAAAGGTGTTTATCATACAGGATCTGGCAGAACAGACACATCCTATTGAACAACAGAGCAGTTACAGAAAGGAGACCTCTCTCAGGAAAAAAGAGCTTTCTTTTCCCCCATCATCTATTTGCACTGCCATAAAAGGGTTCTCAACACAAAAACAGGCCAAAAAAAACCCAATACCTGACTAGCACTTTGGCAAAATTAGGAGCCCTAGGATATGCAGCAATATTGATATATGCACTAATGTTTTCACTCAGCTTCCACAGGATAAAGTCTAAACAATGTGGTGTAAGAAAACTGCCAGCTACAACAGTGTCTGCACTACAACTACCAACCCTGCTAAGTCGAACAGCCGAATCCCTGTTGATAACAGTGGAAAATGTTTTGACAATGTGTCTCAAAGTTATTTGCAGAACACTTGGTTCTGTCCTGCACGCCCATTTCCCAGGCTACACACAAGTTGAGACCGTCTCTCTCCCACATCTCTCTACATGTATACATACACACACGTACACAAAATACACGGACTCAGGTGGACTGTGCTATTTCCAACAGTACTCTGCGCATTATCCTGTGCTATGTCTTACTGGCACTTCAGTGGCGCTCTGCTCCATCTTTTTGTTTTGTTTTCCACTGCTGTATTCTTCTCTCTATTCCATAATCAAACATTTGTTTTCCCTTTAATTTCTAAGAAACACTTCGTCTGAAGCACAAAGGACTAAAAGTGTGTTTCAAACCTGTCAACACTTCAGCTCCAAGATATATTTCCCTTCTAATGGTACTCCAGAATTCTGTTTTAATCCTTTCCTAGTTTGATGCTATATTTTCCTAACAATCTATATTATCATCTATACATTAACCGCTTCTATGCACAGAATGTTTTTTCTGCAGTATGCACAGATTTGTATTGCACTGTGGCAGCAACTGAAGACCCCAAAACATCTTCTTGTCATCTTTTATGCAGACAAAAAGACAACCATCCTGAACTTAAAATGGATTTATCATTCACAATCTGCCACAATTACATGCCTGTTCAGTACCACTGCCTTTCATTTTCGTATGCCCAAGCAGCATTTGGTCCAGTTCCTCCTGGTATTGCTCCATTATTTCTCTTCAAATACAACTTCTCTTTTTTGCAAACAGGCAAGCTTCTGGCTGCACTCCCAGAACAGAGGACAAAATTTCTCTCTGTGTCTCTTCAGTAAAAGGCCTTAACTGCTTCTGAACGCACGGAAAAAAAGTCAAAATCTCAAATCACAGTTTAACCAAAGGAGAGACACCTGACAGCTATGCCTAAGACTCGCTGTTGGTGATCAGTCTTTATATGTACAGTAGGAATATGAACATGAACAATATATGAATTGTTATAACCCAATAAGAATTCAGATTTTTGGATTACCATCCTCAGTGCCATCTACACACACACACGCACACTTCAGTGTAGCGTGGGTGCTTAACAGTGCTTTCCAGTGACGGTTGTGAACACTGAGCAGCAACACCACATTAGTTTTGTTAATTAATTCTACAGAGACATTCTAAAAGCAGACTGGACTCCGTTACGTTGCCAGCTGTGGCACATGACTGAAATTTCTCTGTACAAATATCTGCCTCTTCAGTGGGGAAGTTCTCAAAAAACTGAGTTCCCTGGCAGAACTCCTGCAGGCATCTATCCCAGTCCCCTGCCCTTTTCACATCCTTGCATATCATTCTCTGCATTTCTTATTCCTGGAGACTGAATGCATCCCCTGAAAGTAGCTGCTCTGTTTACCACATATAGAAAAGAGTTTTATACACTGGACAGCATGCACACAACAGACACAGCAGCATAATAAATATGGAAGCACAGTAGCAGATGACCCCCACTGTTTTCCCTTCTAATGCTTGCTTGTAGTCCAATTAGTGGAGTCCTAGAGTAAATAAGATTTCAAGTAATTCACTGTCTGGCAGCCTCACAGCCCCTCACTATACTCAGCTTAAGACTGCAAGATTTCACGTTTTACTGTAAAAAAAAAGATTTTAACACAAAAAAAGTTCCAAACCAAGCCATTCCTGGTAAAAGGTCTCAGGCAAAGAGATACAGCTATGATTTCTCTTACACCAATGGTTTTGCATGACAGTACTGCCATCACATGACTGCAACCAAATGTAAATTTTTCAAGACAACTCTGAACACAATGGACAGAGTAAAAGCTATGGTAATATTAATGTGAAAGCAGAGGTATTAAGGAGTGGAAGAGAAGACTATCTCTTCTGTGACTGAACAGAAAAGTTTGAGAAATTGGCAAAGGACAGAAAAGGACAATACCACAGCAAAATGTGTTATTCAGAAGAGCTGTCTCCCTTCCATACCATATGTGAATTTGACTCTCTTTCCACGAAAGTGAAAGAAAGGCGATGAAAAGGAGTAACCTAGAAGAGGATTTTGAGTGCCACATCATCTGGATCAAGAGTTATACTTTGGCAGCTGCTTTTTGCACTAGAAATCACGTTGGGCCATGAATTACAAACTAGTCTATGCACTACAAAAAACGAGGGAGGGAAAATTTAATGAAGGTATCCCTGCTTCCGAGTAAATATGGTGTAAATTCCCATAGTCTGAATTTGCCATACGCTTACAAAGAAGATGGTTTCCAAGGGACACGTTCTCTGTGCTATTTAAGGCTGATAGTGCTTTATAGCATCCTATATAACTAGTACGTATCATGTACAGGTGAACTAAGTAACGCAGAGTAAGAGGCAGTTCACCTATGATCAAAATGTGAGACCAATCCGGGGACTAAGTTATCTTCAAGTAAAGAGAAAACTGACACTTTATATGAAGTTAAGCTTCTTGGATTCCGCACCAGCTTAACAATTAGGGACATTCTCAGTGCTGATCCTTACTGGCACACAGAGGAACATTTAAGAAATCTTGTATTTTACATACATGCTTATTGTTAGTATCTGCTGTTTTCAAGGCAGATATCAGCAAAGCACCATTAAGTCATTTTCATTTTCTCAGAATGCCTCATTTCTTGCTTCAACCTCATCTTTGCTAACACCACTGATATTAAGGATGCCTAAGAAGCTCTTATCCTGGGGATAATTCCCTTCTTCTCAGTACAGCACATTGATCATACCCACCTAGTGATATGTAATTGAGTCTACCTTTCACTGCAGGGGCAAGGAAAGAGGAAGTATTAGGGTTTGCAGGGGAGATGTCCTGACTATGCTTCTTTCTTAGAGAGTGGCTGTTCATTCCAGGAATGAAAATCCTCCTAGCTTGTTCTTTCACATGGTGAGATGGCTTCTTGCACTGCTCCAGCTGGAATAAAAACTCTATTCAGGAATATAAAGCATTCCACAGCTATAAAAACAACTATCTTGTCTAATTCCAGAGAATTTACTATTTGAGACTCTTAGTTAACACAGGATGAAAACTGCATTTATTTCTCTAAATCTGTAGTCTCCTATAACACCCATCTCAACCTCCCCCATCAATATCACCCATGATTCTATGCATAGCCCATTAGGATTTGCTGTGTAGTGTCTGAACTTTCCACTAAAATTTAATGATGCGTGTTGATGAATGAACCTTTAATCTTCTGTAACGCTGACACTTGTGTGGTGCTTTCTCTGGCCTGGAATGGTTTGAGACACCTCCCATGGGCAAGATTTTCAAGGGTCACTGTAAAGCTGGTGTTCTGACTGGTGTGTTGGTACATTCTTATCCAGTCAGGAAGCAGGTCCATGTGTAACAGTGAGCTAAGTAACACTGAAAAGTCCACTGGTTTGGTGGTCATGATGCCAATAGGATCTTGTGAGCAGTACTTATGTGTTGCGCACTCCCAGAGATTGTTCCAGTTCCTGCCGGCGCTGCTGGATCTGAAAGAAAAAGAGAAACTGTACAGTTCAGCAGATTCAATTGTTCAGTGGCAGGAAGATTCATTTATAAGCCAGCAGTGAGGATCATTCCTTCATACCTTGCAGTAGAAATATCTGCTCACAGCCTCTTGAGACCATGGCTCGTGATAAAATTCAGCTCTGCGTTCTTCCTCTGGGTTTCCAACTACATCAGTCATCACCTGTGACAAAAATAGAAACATTTTTCACTATAGCTCTTCTACCACGTAGAGAAACATTCAGATTTACCTAGAATCAAAATTTATCTAGATTACTACATTAGAAATGTTCAGGACTGTTCTCTAAGCCCAAGGCAAATGACAACAAATGGCATGTGTGCTTACCACCAAAACAAGATGGTCGCATACAAACCGTGAACAGCTGCTAACCTCTGGTCCTCAACTGTGCCAAGGAATAATTCTGGACACCGGTAGTTGCCCAGGTTAAGTGCCACAATCTCTAACAACAACATGGACAGTTTAGTTCCAGTGCCCAGGAGAAGTTCCCCAGCACTGTTTATTTTATTAGCCTATGTATCCAAAGAACCTCAGTAGCTACCCATACATAGGGTAACAACTTGAAAATGTTAAAGTATTCACGTCAGATTGAAGCACAACTCTATACCAGTGTTGACCTCATCTGAAAGCGTATCTTACCTTGATTTCAAGGAAAGTTCTGATGGGGAAAGCACTGAGGAAAAATAACTCTATTGAAATGCAAGGAACAGAAAACCCTAGTAATTCCAAAATGGCCAAAGGCCTGAACTGATTTTTCAGTTTCTACACAACTGCCAGGAAAGCAAGATTTGAAAAAGCAACAAGTTGTTTAAGGAATTAGTGGATTGGACTACCTGAAAAACTGCCCTTAGGGACAAAGGAGCCAAACAGAGCTGGCAGCTTTTTAAGGACATTTTTCTCAGAGTGCTCTAAATTCCCATGTGTAAGAAACTGGGCAAGGAAAGCTGGAGACCGGCATGGCTCAGTAAGGACCTCTTGGTGAAACTACTGTAAGAAGAAAATGCACAGGAAGTGAAAGTAGGGACACGTATCTTGTGAAGAATATAGGGATGCTGCCCAGATGTGCAGGGGTGGGCTCAGTAGAGCTAAGACACAGCTGGAGCCGAATTTGGCAAGGGATGCAAAGAATAATAAGGGCTTTTACAGGTACGTTGGGCCAGAAAAGGAATATTAAAGAAAATGTACACACACGCCCTTCCCCCGCCCCCTTCCCTGGTAAATAAGACAGGAGAACTGATGACAACCAATATGGAAAAGGCTCAGTTAATCAATAATTTTTTTTTGCCTCAGTTTTCAATGATAATCTCTTTTTCCACATAGAACTGTAGAATAGTTTGGGTTGGAAGGGACCTTTAAAGGTCATCTAGTCCAACGCCCTGCAATAAGCAGGGACATCTTCAACTAGACCACGTTGCTCAAAGCCCCGTCCAACCTGGCCTGGAATGTCTCCAGGGATGGGGCATCTACCACCTCTCTGGGCAACCTGGGCCAGTGTTTCACCACCCTTACCGTAAAAAATTTCTTCCTTTTATCTAGCCTAAATCTCCCCTCTTTTAGTTTAAAAACATTACCCCTTGTCCTATCGCAACAGGCCCTGCTAAAAAGTCCGCCCCCTTCTTCCTGTAGGCCCCCTTTAAGTACCGAAAGGCCACAATAAGGTCTCCCTGGAGCCTTCTCTTCACCAGGCTGAACAACCCCAAATCTCAGTCTGTCCTCACAGGAGAGGTGCTCCATCCTTCTGATCTTTCTTGTGGCTCTCCTCTGGATCTGTTCCAACAGGTCCATGCCTGGGGGAAAAGCTGGACATGAGCCAACAATGTGCCCGTGCAGCACAGAAAGCCAATCATACCCTGGGCTGCCTCAAAAAAAACATGGCCAGCAGGTCGAGGGAGGGGATTGTGCCCCTCTACTCTATTCTGGTGAGACCTCACCTGCAGTGCTGCCTCCAGCTCTGGGGTCCACAGTACAAGAAAGACATGGACCTGTTGGAGAGGGTTCAGAAGAAGCCACAAAAATGGTCAGAGGGCTGGAACACCTCTCCTATGAAGAAAAGATGAGAGAGTTGGGGATGTTCAGCCTGGTGAAGAGAAGGCTCCGGGGAGACCTTATTGTGGCCTTTCAGAACTTAAAAGGGGGCTTATAAGAAAGACGGAGAGAGACTTTTTACCAAGGCCTGTAGTGACAGGTCAAGGGGCAATAGTTTTAAACTGAAAGAGGGTAGGTTTAGACTAGATACAAGGAAAATTGTTTTTACAATGAGGGTGGTAAGGCAGTGGTAAGACACTGGAACAAGCTGTCCAGAATAGTTGTGGATGCCTTATCCCTGGAAGTGTTCAAGGTCAGGCTGGATGGGGCTTTGAGGAACCCAATGTAGTGGAAGATGTCCCTGCCCATGGCAGGGGAGTTGGACTAGATGATCTTTGAAGGTCCCTTCTAACCCAAACCATTCTATTGATTCTATAAAAAAACCCACACAACATTCTGATGACTAAGTCTCCAACATCACAGAATCAAGTGTAAATGTAAAATTATTGGTATCTTTTGCAGAGTAATATTATGCAATCACAATTCTGATGCCAGCAGAGCAGAACATTATAGAAAAGACCCTTATGGAACTGGTTGTCAGTCACAGAGAACACTGAACAACTGTTCTATGTACGCAACTAGAGAAGCTCCACAACACCTTAGTTTGCAAGCTCTTCAAGCTAAAGGCTGTTTTATTTAAACATTCTTTCCAATGCCTGTCCCCATTTTGAATACAATATAAATAATAATAATCATAATCTTAGCAGTAGATTTTTGGAAGACTATTGACTACAAACTAGACATATATATTTGAAAGACACAACAATTTTATTAAAATAATTTCATGGATTCATTAATACAACTGGTTTGAGGCGCCCAAGTTAAAAACACAAAGTGTGAAACTTTATGAAGAACAAATTATTCATTTTTGCAGTCAAAAAACTGAACTTCTTTACATTCCAATTCTTGGGTATCTCAAAGCTAAGCTCAAAGGCACATGATACTTAATCTGCCTATTTCTTAAATAAGATTAAATTATGAACTAAGAAAACACCCAAATTGTGTTATTGTACTATAGGATGCTCCTGATGAGTTTTATATAGCTTTAATTTTATTAAGTACACCAACATGGCCCTGCACTTCAATCTTACTGTCTGATCACAAATTCACCTACTACCCCCATTAAGCACCACTGTTCCACGGGAAGTGGAATACAGCATAAACGGTCTTTCCTGCATACTCTCTACTCTGGGATTGCAGTACTCCACTCATTGTCCGTCTTCCACAAATTTTCCACCCTGGATGTTTTAGCTTTATACTCTGTATACATTTAGATAAAATTCTTACGTTCTGCTTCCACTATGCATTCTTCTTCAAACCTCAGCTCACCTTAAGATCCCTACTTTGGGACCGAAGAAGGTCTTGGATGTATCCTTTGGGATCTTTGGAGAAACTCAGCATGAAATCACGTTGTATTTTTAACTGATTTATGGATTCGATTGTCTCATGAATCTGACAGAAAAAAAACAAAGCAGATGTTACTTAATTCCTCCCATGCTCCAGTCACCCTAAGTTCAGACCCATTAGCATCTTTGTCCTTCTTGTAATGTACAACGGTGACAATTCTACACCGCAGACTTGTGCAGGTTCCCATGGGTTTTTCCCTTCAAAGAGGGAGTTAACCACAATCCTGCAATTACATGTTGGTTTCACCTGTACTTCTGTAATACGAGTACGTACAGGATTCTTCTTCGCTTCCTGTGTTAACTACTGGATGGTATGCTATATACAATACTGAAAAGCTAAGTCATGTCACTGCATAATGTAGTAATTTCCCGTGTATAATCAGTCTTTCTGCCAAGTCTGGGATTTTTCAGGAAAGGTGCTATATAAATATGCCTTTAAACAGTGTCCAATGCAAGAAAGCAGTTATTGCCCTGGTTAATCATCATATCTTCGACACCCTGCTGCGATCCTTAAAATTTCTACTAATTGCCTGATCAAGTCCATGTTAAACAAACTCACATAACAGCCATGACTTGTAGACTTTTTCTTATGAGAAACCCTATTAAAGTCACAACGGCTGCAAAAAGGAGTGTGAACAATGAGAAATCAGGAGTATGGAAGGTTTATAGAAAATGAGTCATATCTTCAGAAACATTATGAAAGAAATGAACATTAACCAGCAGGGAAGAATGAAGACTCCAAAGAGAAGTCAAGGTCCTATAATCATCCTGGATAACAAAATCAAGTACGATCAATGGGAGGAAAGTTAATGAATCATTTGCACATACACACCCAGAAAAGCAAACTTCTGCTACCCTGTTCCTCTGAAATTCCAGTTTGAGATTGTAAACTTACCTTGTTTAATTTCATTTATACATCTATTTTGCCAAACAGCTAATGTGGCCAGGCACATGGGAGAAAATAATCCTCCCCTGATCTGGTTATGCCATCAAGGCCACTAGTGTAGGCACAGCTATATGGTATGTTAGCAGAAGAGGGCTGCTGTCAACTTAAAAATCATTCCTTATTTGGGAAAATTATGTATCCATGCTGGTGAGAAATCTGTTGGCATGCACCGAGTTTCCACTAGAGGACTCTGTGGCAGCATAGCAATAAACGGTACACATGATAACAATGCAGCAGTCAATGCCTGTCTACCCAGAAGCGCCTTCAGTAACTTCACTAATCACAACTTACCCTCTGCTGTAGCACATGCTCAAAAAAGAGGTGATACAGACATGGGAAAAAGTGAGCTGGACTGGAAACAGAATAATCCTATGGATGCTGCATGCAAGCCTATGTAGGCTGGGAACCAACTGGCTGGGCAGCTGCCCTGCCAAAAAGGACCTTTCTCAAGAGCCATAAAACAAAAGATGCTGCAACAGTTACCAGAATCCATAGGATTTCTAGTGTCCAAACCCCCTTTAAAATCGCATGAAGACCAGAGTTTAACATATTTTTTTGTATTAAACAAACAGAAACTGGGCCTAACTGTATGTCACATAAATCATCTCTGGTGCACGATGTCACACCTTTTCTTCTTCCCTTGCTCTGAGAAGCCACTTTTGCTTATCCCTTACCAAGTCAAACCAGTCATTTACACGTGCCAAACACTGGCTAACAGTCCCTGTGACATGATCCCCAATACATCCTGCAGAACTCAGCACTGCTGTAACACAGATACTATTATTTGAAGTGCACATGATCCTCTTTCAGTAACACCAAAAACAAGTCTGCCAAACTGCTCCAAGTGATTTTTCTGCCATGCATTTTCCATATTTTCACCTATTGCAGAGAGCTGTTCTGCAACTGTGCATGCACAAAACACATCTGGAGTATGAGATTCTCTTAGCTTTGCCTTGTAGCAATTTAGCAAGATACCATAACCTCTCAATAATATGTTACAGTCAAACAGTTCAGATGATTCTTGAATGCCAGGGGACTCATTATACTACCTGTGAAACTCTGCTTCTATCACCTCGACAACTGTGTCAGGCCCCGGGTCACATCCTAAGCGGGAATGCCACTCTCCCCTCTGTATTCCCATTGCATGTGGCTGATTCATCCCTTGAAAGCACATCCAACTGAGAAGTCCTTGTCTCACAATGTTACTGTCTTTGACATGTGCCACCAAACCCACACGAAGGAACACAATGAGAATATATGCCAAGTGATACTTTACTCCTGGGATAGTACCTTGTTGTCCAATGCTGTAATCTCCTGTTGGTTAGCTGTTGAGAGAAGAAAACTACTCATCTGGCCCTTTAATGGGTCTTCAACTTCTACGTCTATGTCATAACAAGCCGTCTTCTTCTGATCGTTGGGGTCAACACTATAGAGAGTGTAACAGAAGATCGTGAGAACTGCCATAATGAATCAGAATAAATATCCCTCCAGCCCAGAATACGCTCTTAGATAAAGCCTGTTGCAGATGCTGTGAGAAGAGTTTAAGAACAGGGTATCTTTATGTATTTGGATATCCTAGTATATCCTCTCATCTTTCATCAGTCTGAATTCAGAGACTTTTAAGCTGGACGTTTTGTCCAGATCATCAACTTTAATAGGTACTAATGGACCTAGTCTTCATTAAATTGCGTAACATCTTCCTGAGACCTGTTGTAACTCTGGCCTACAAAACAGTTCCCAGTGGTAAATACCACACTGGTAAGGTCTCTGCTCGACTGCATCTTTTTTGAGATAGGCTTAAGTAGAACTGTACACTACCGTTCTGGATGTGAGCACACAATGACATTTTATTTGGTTCTTAGTTCCTTCTCTAATAATTCCTAGCACTGTAATTGTTTTGGCAGCTATGCAGCATTGTAATGATTCCCAGCTACTTCTTAAGAGATAGCAGTGAATTTGGGGACCACCAGTTTGTTTGTAAAGTTGCCTGCTTAATTCTTCAAAGAATATAGCCAGTCATGCCTTCGTGTTACAGAAGCTATATTGACTCTTCCCCAATATATCACATGTCTATTAACTACATTCTCTACTATGCTTAGTACCAACTGGCTACCAATATCCAGGATTTATGGTTTTGGCATCACATTAACTAGTTACTACCCCTCTGGTACTGAAGGATATTTCAGTAATAGGTAGCACATTGTATAGAATCATAGAGTCATTTAGGTTGGAAAAGACCTTTAAGATCACCGAGTCAAACATAAACCTAACACTGCCAAGTCCACCACTAAACCATGTCCGTAAGTGCCACATCTACCTGTCTTTTAAATACCTCCAGGGACGGTAACTCAGCCACTTCCCTGTGCAGCCTGTTCCAGTGCTTGATAAACCTTTTGGTAAAGGCATTTTTCCTAATGTCCAATCTAATCCTGCCCTGGTACAAATTGGCTGCTGTTTCCTCTCATCCTGTCATTTGTTACTTGGTAAAAAGGACCAACACCTGCTTCGCTACCCCCTCCTTTCAGGCAGTTGTAGAGAGCGAGAAGGTCTCCCTTCAGTCTCCTTTTCTCCAGGCTGAACACCCCCAGCTCCCTCAGCCACTTGTGCTCCAGACCCCTCACCAGCTTTGTTGCCCTTCTCTGGACCTGCTGCAGCCCCTCAATGTCCTTCTTGTCGTAAGGGACCCAAAACTGAACACAGTATTTGAGGTGCAGCCTCACCAGTGCTGAGTACAAAGGGACAGTAGTTGGTAGTTAAGCAATTTCATGAGAGTCCTGCATGAAAAAAAACATTTACCACTCCTCATTTAGAGTGTGTTAAATTTATTTCTATTTGATATCTTGGTGTGATAAAGTTTTTCAGATACACTTTTTCTTCCACCTGCCCTCCAAAACCCATACTGCACAGGTATGGGACCTTCCCTAATCTCTAAAGATAACACTGAATAAAAGAATTAATTTTGATTTTCTTATCTGACTTTAGGCAGCTTATTGTCTTCCAAGAACATTTTTTTAAACCTTATTAATTTCTCAGTTTCAGTAGCAGGCTTCCTACTTCCAATATATTTCAACCAATCTTATTATTTTCTTTTTCATCTTTAACAAGCTAAATATCGGTATTTTTCTTTGACTGGTCCTATCCTAAATTTGTATTTAGTTTGTTGGGGTTTATACTTAACATCTACTTTCTCTTTATCTTTAGATTAAAGTTTTTTATCAAGAAAACAGTTTTTCAACCCAGTAGTTGGTAAATACTGGGCACATATCATGGTGGGATTCTGTTACAGACCACCCAACCAGGATGAAGAGGCAGACAAAATATTCTATAAGCAGGTGGGAGAAGTCTCACAGTCAACAGCCCTCGTTCTTGCAGGGGACTTCAACTTACCAGATATCTGCTGAAATACAATACAGCAGATAGGAAACAGTCTAGGAGGTTCCTGGAGTGTGTTGGGGATAACTTGCTGACACAGCTGGTGAGGGAGCCGACTAGGGAAGGTGCCCCGCTGGACCTGTTGCTTGTGAACAGAGAAGGACTTGTGGGGGATGTGACGGCTGGAGGCTGTCTCAGGCACAGTGATCACGAAACGATAGAGTTTTCGATTCTTGGAGAAGTAAGGAGGGGGTCAGCAGAACTGTCACCTTGGACTTGTGGAAGGCTGACTTTGGCCTGTTTAGGAGCCTGGCTGTCAGAGCCCCTTGGGAGGCAGTCCTGAAGGGCAAAGGAGTCTAGGAAGGCTGGACATTCTTCAGAAGGAAATCTTAAAGGTTCAGGAGCAGGCTGTTCCCATGTGCCAAAAAAAATGAGCCGGCAGGGAAGATGACCGGCCTGGCTGAACTGAGAGCTTTGTCTGGAACTCAGGGGAAAAAAGAGTATTTGTGACTTTTGGAAAAAGGGGCAGGCAACTCAGGAGGACTACAAGGAGGTGGTAAGGCTATGTAGGGAGAAAATTAGAGGGGCCAAAGCCCAACTAGAACTTAGTCTGGCTACTCTGTAAAAGATAATAAAAAATGTTTCTATAAATACATTAGCAACAAAAGGAGGGCTAAGGAGAATCTCCATCCTTTATTGGATGGGGTGGGGGGGAAACATAGTGACAAAGGATGAGGAAAAGGCTGAGGTACTTGATGCCTTCTTTGCCTCAGTCTTTAATAGTAAGACAGTTGTTCTCCAGGTACCCAACCCCCTGAACTGGAAGACAGGGATGGGGAGCAGGATGAGGCCGCCATAATCCAACGGGAAATGCTCAGTGAACTGCTACACCACTTAGATGCACACGGGACTATGGGGCTGATTGGGATCCACCCAAGGGTGCTGAGGGAACTGGCGGAAGTGCTCACCAAACCATTTTCCATCATTTATCAGCAGTCCTGGCTAACCAGGGAGATTACAGTTGACTAGAGGTTAGCAAACGTGATGCCCATCTACAAGAAGGGCTGGAAGGAGGATCCATGGAACTTCAGGCCTGTCAGTCCAACCTTGGTGCCGGGGAAGGTTATGGAGCAAATAATCTTGAGTGCCACCACACAGCATGTACAGGACAAACAGGGCATCAGGCCCAGTCAGCATGGGCTCATGAAAGTCAGGTCCTGCTTGCCTAAGCTGATCTTCTATGGCAAGGTGACTTGCTTAGTGGATGAGAAAGAGTGTAGATGTTATTTACCTGGACTTTAGTAAAGCCTTTGACACTGTTTCCCACAGCATTCTCCTGGAGAAACTGTCTGCTCATGGCTCGGACGGGCATATGCTTTGCTGGGTGAAAGACCATCTGGCTGGCCAGGCGCAAAGAGTGGTGGTGAATGGAGTTAAATACACTTGGGGCCGGTCATGAGTGGTGTTCCCCAGGGCTCAGTACTTTGGCCAGTTCTTTCTAATATCTTTGTGCCCAGGTGGCCAAGAAGGCCAGTAGCATCCAGGCCTGTATCAGCAATAGTGGGGCCAGCAGGACTGGGGCAGTGATCGCCTCCCTCTACTTGGCACTAGTGCTAACACAGAGCCAAGGCCTTTTCTGCTCCTCATGCCGCCCCACCAGCAACGGGCTGGGGGACACAAGCTGTTGGGAGGGGACACGTCCAGGACAGCCGACCCCAGGGACATTCCATACCATATGACATCATGCTCAGCAATAAACTAGTGCTGGGGCAGTGGGGGCAATGCTTGGGGACTTGCTGGGCATCAGTTGATTGGTACTGAGCAATTGTTTTCACTTGCATTACTTTTCTTTCTTGGGTTTTATTTCTTTCTCTTTGTTTTTTTTTCTTATTTTTTTCTTTGTGGGTTTTTTATTATTATTATTATATTTTATTTCAATCATTAAACTGTTTTTATCTCAGCCAGTGAGTTTTCTCACTTTTACCGTTCCGATTCTCTTCCCCATGCCGCAGGGGGGAGCGTGGGAGCGGCTGGGTGCTGTGTTTAGCTGCCCACTGGGGTTAAACCACCACAAGCAACTGGCAAATTGTTTCAGCAACTGACTACATTCACTGTTAAAAACTGAATGCAGGGGGACAGGGCAGAGGGTCTGTCAGAGTCTGCTCAAAATTCAACTGGACTAGTCCCCGAGGCATCCTGATATAATTTGAACCTGCTTTGAGTTGGGAGGAGGGAGCTCGAGATGCCCAGTAGCAATCCCTTCTGCTGTACATTATTCTGCAATTTTATGAGTCTAAAAATTACTTCCTTTAAATTTAGCGCCAGACTTCCAGATTTATTTTAGCTTAGCTTGAGACTGTAAAGATTCTATTGCAAAAGTATTCCCTATTCTCAGGAAATTAATACTTCCCCTTTCCACGGCATTATGTCAGTGCATTGTAATGCTGTCAGGTGCTGTGTGGTGCCCACAGCGTACCAGAGAATGCTGCTATACACAAGGTCCTGCTCTTTAGCTTGTATCTCACAGAAAACATACTGTCTCCAGAACCTCTTTGCCATCTCTCTGCCCCTGGAAACATAACCATCAGTTCCTTGTCATTTTTCTCCAAGACAATGACTATGTATCTCTGAGGACCTCAGCTTTTTTTGGTCCATCAAACAGGTCACTGAGTTGTCTTCAATGACAGTATATACACAGCTATCAATCTATCAAGCAGGTAGTCAACCTGCTTTTTGATCACTCTGTTTTAGATATTCAAATGAATCAAAAAGCAAATTTTATTTTGATAGCCTATGTAATATTTAAACTTCTTATTACATACATTACAAAATTAAAATAAAGAACCCAATTGTAAGCATATTCAGAAATATTTGTTGTCAATATTCTGTAGGAAATCAAATCACTATGCTCAATTAACAATAATCTTTAAACACCGAGAATCAGAGTTTTGACCAAGACCACAAAGGAACTTGGGAAAGACTGAAATATCTTAACAGCAAGGTTGCAATCCCCAAAGTCTCTTTATCCCCTTCCCCCCCCGGCCCAAGTTGTCACTTAAATATGGAATGTGCTGGAAGTGCTTTAGATAGCCAGAAGCTGTATTTTGTCTACTATGCCAGAAATACATCTGTTTTGACAAGGATGACAGAAGCTCAGTATCTTGGTCACAATGGCCTTCTCTGAACTGAGGCATTCTTTACTGTAAATCTCTTGACATCTCTGACCAGCTGGCATTCTTAGAATAAGGCTAACACCCAAACAGCTGACCCAATCCCAACAAAGCATGCATGGACTGGCCACTGCTGTTGAAACAGTAATACTGTTGTACATTTTACATAATAACTCAGTGATTAGAATGATTGCCCATGATGTATGATATCTTACTTCAATTCCTTTTTTCCACTATGAAGTGGACTCAAACTCTCATTCCTCTCCCCTTAGGAAAGAAACCTGACCAGCTCAATGGTATTCTATGTAGGGATAAAAATGATAAGGAGTTCTGCATACTCCTAGAGAATCGGTGCCAATCTATTGAAAATAATTCAGAATTATTATAGACCAGAATGACCCAGAGAATGAACACACGGCAAAGTCCAAGGTACTCACCTGGAAGTGAGTGACTGGATTCTGGTCCCTGCTACTGTAGCTGTTTCTGTATTTCATATAGTGAGAGTTTTGCACATGACAGCGCTGAGCTGACTGACCAGCTTACCTGATGATATGGTTTATCACTATAGGATCTGGTGGCAGCAGCAGGTTAGTGAGTCTCTGAGGAATTTCAGAAAACTTTAGCCGTGGACAGTCAAAGATCTGGAATAAAATAAAGTAAGTTACCCTTGTCCAAAACCTAACTTGCAATTAAATGAGAAACTAAGAAATCAATAGTTCAAAAGTAAGGTGATTTTGAAAGCTATAATTCTGGCTCCTTGCACAGAATGAATTTTTGGTCACTTCTGTCCCTGCGAATTGCTGCTGTACTTATAGTCTGGGCTGGTTGACAGAGGCATCTGATGACAACAATTTTAGGGGTCCCACTTTTGGTTTAGTTGCTGAAGGACAGAGGCCACTTTAATGTGACATCAAGATCAACTGTGTCGATGAGAGAGAGGTGAACACTTTCTCTCTCACTAAGGGTTTGCAGCAGCATATTGTAAAGAAAGCACTATTTTTATTTTTTTTTTACCAGAGGAAATATAAAAACAGCTTGCTTTTTTTCCCAAGGCATGTTTCCTGCAATATTTTATGCTAAAGAAACATACAAGAAAACATTTTTGTATTTTAAAACCATTTGCAATTATTTATTTTTTTTTTAAGATTAAGGGAAAAAAAATCAATATGGTTTTATTTATTTTTAACCAAAACCTAAACGGCCTCTTGGAAGGGATCCACTCCTTTCCAATCAACATCTCATGGTTACCTTTTCTTTACTATGCTCCAGAAGCTAAATATGTATTGAATTCAGAAAAAAACCAAAACAGTTTGAGACAGGCCAAAATCTGTAGTTTTTGGAAATTTTCTGTAATTGCAACATGTTGCCATGATTCTAAAACCACTCCTTACACCTGGAGTTTTCAGAAATACAATTACTACAGCCTTTCTTTTTCGTACTGGGACTCTTAATACTCTGAACAGGTGAATAGGCTATTCTCTAAAGACATTCCATTTAAACTGACAGAGTATCTTCTAAAATCCATAATTTTCTGGAGTGAGGGGATTTGGTAGAAAAAATACCTAGAAGCCAGCTCTGGCTTTTAAAATACCTTTGGACCTTTTTTCTTGCTTTTGCTTGTAACACAGTGGATTTCAAATCTCCCAGTCGATGTAAACAGTATTTCGAAACAGAAAAGGATCCTTCTTCATCAACTCTAAGATCTGTCTAATTTGCTGGACTTACCTGCACCCAGGAATTCAGCCAGCTAGTTTCTAAAGAGCAAGGAAGTAACCAAATCTACCGAGTCTGCAACTCACTGTTTATTTCAGTTCTGAATTCTGACACTTGATAGAGATGACTGTGGAATTCCTACTCAAAATCTTTGCATACCAAGCTCCATCCAATCCGCTGTCACCACTGGCTCAACACTCATGTCAAACTCCTAACGTGGATGCCCACTAAAACATTACTCATGTATTAAAACTGACAGTACTTTCCCTAAACAGGAGTATGTCACAAACCTTACCCTCAGGTACTTTCGACACAAATTAGGTAAGCCTGAAGCTACAGGAAAACAAATCCAATTAAGACAGTGATAGCTCAGAGAACATTACCTTTACAAAATGAATATAGTCTTATTTACAGAAAAGGTAAAGATGCCTTGAAGTGGCCTTCTTGGTTAATTCTAGAGGTCACTGTGCACGACAAAAAGTCTTAATGTGCTACTTTCAAAATATCGTGCAGATCATTGAGGGTATTTTATAATCTGAAGTAGAGTTAGGACAAAATAGCTTTTCTAAGTATATCTTCCATGTCTTTTGCCCTTCATAAACAGGGAAAGAGAAGGGAAGAAAACAGGTCTACATATGAACTGTCAATCAGAATCAGCAGATTGTTTCACGTTTCTTAGTACAAAATGATGCATCAGGGGGAAAAAAACAGTAAATCAATACAGTGAAACAATTAGAGAAAGTCCTTCTTCCGGAACCAACTTATATGGGAGCGCTGAATGTGTCAACCACCAGATGTGTTTTTTTGACAACACTAGCACATAAGGAGGGTGCTTATTATATTAGTTGTAGTGACTGTTGAAAACCATTCAGTACTGAAGATACGGCAAATCATTACGAGAAGACGAAAATCAGTAATTTTCATCCATCCAAAATTTGCAGATGGATATTATAGTTTGCCTCTAAAGAGCTACTGTGTCCAAAAAGGAGTTACCTGCTGGAAGTACTTATCACAGTTAATGTATTCCTTATCATGGGAGTCTTGCAGCTTATTTGTTTTGATGTACTGCCAGAGAGCCTGGATGATGGCGGATCGGGTCTGTGTGTGTATCCCCAGCAAACGGGCTAATCGCGGGTCCAGCTTAAACTGTGGAGGCTGTGACAGAAAGAGAAGGAGATGGAGATAGCAATAGAGAGAAAAGCAGACAGATACGCAAGCATGAAGTTTCAGCTTTAATTCTCAGTGGACTCTGTTCCTCAGGACAAGCACGCCATTCAATAGCAGAGATTGCAAAAATACAAGTTGCTCAGATGTGTACCACTATCAGTGCTCTGGAAGAACTATGTCTAGGGTTGAAAAGAAAGAGGGACACTCTATGTACTATGCACACAGACCACCTGTATCACATGCTTTAGATAATAACTCACATGCAGACTCAGGAAAGAATTTTCCTTTTCAACATTGATGCATAATTTGACCTTAGGGAGTGGCAGAAGAAAAAGAATGGTCCTTCCTCTGAACTACTGGAGGTTAACCACAGATAGAGAGAATGAAGTCAGGATGATGCTTCTACTGTTGCTAATAAATGCTCAGCTGTTTCACATCAACAAAGTATGTTGGAACTCCTGTTTTTCATGCATGTTCCCACCATTCTGCTGCATACCAGAAAATTTACCCAACTAGTCCATGGAATGTATTTCTTCTCCTGACCTCTGTGATAGAACTCTTCAACTACCCTGTTCTGCATCTCTAGCAATACATGTTCCTTGGATATGCTGGAATTCAGTGCGTCATCAAGTGTCTACACATACAGAAGTTTAATATTTGCCACGTTATTATGCAAGGATTACTCTGTTGGATGCTAGGTCACCCAAAACTAGCTTTATAACAAATTGAAACTTAACGATAAGAGAGCATCTATTTTGAAACATAAATTTATAATAATGGTGAGCATAACAAACATCATTCTGTTGTCTTAACAATAAAGATTCTCACTGGCTATATTAGCATTTCAGTTAGTTCATACATTCCCTAAAATTAGTAAATTTTTCTCTCTGTTAACATAAAATGGAGCGTCTTTATCCTGGAGAGATGCTGTTTGCATGGAGGGGAAAGAGAAAGGCACAGAATGACTTCTTAAAGTTATACAATCAAAATATATCTGAGACAACTGCCATTGAAAATGGGGATCCCACCTCCTCTCAGCAGTGCATTTCTATCCATTTCCTTCAGAGAGCAACATTTCTTTCAGGGATGGTTTCAGTCATATTAGTGAGCTCCATAGCTGCAAATCTCCATTGTTTGTGCCACGACAACGGAGACTGTGGCAGTGCACACTCACAACTGAAATGAAAGTGGTTTTTTGGAGCAGCTCAGCCTTACAACAGCTTAAAACAGTTTGAAACTGTGCCCAGGAACCTATTTTATATTCTATCCCAAAGCAGAATAACCTAATTTTGCCTGCTGGGGTTTTTTTTGTTTGTTTGTTTCCTATGACTGGGATCAGGGAACTGATTTGGAAGTAAGTTTTGTTAGCTTTCAAATGGATCAGTTCCCTGACTTGTTTGTGTTCAGCCCACAAATACCACTAGTACAATAGAACTAATATTGACAAAAGAGAGGAAGCAGGAATGCCTAATAAGGCCTAAGAGTAATGGCAAGTCTAACCCTTGCAGGGCAACGTTGTCTTATGCCAGATTTGGGTGAGAATGTAACCCAAACTTAACAAAACAGGAAAGCTGTGTAGTTTGCTCTCAAAAAAAAGGCTGCGACAGCTATTCAGGTACCACTAGCAAAAGCCACTCCTTTGAATTTCTGCACAGGACCACACACATAACTTGTGCTAATTATCTGACTATTATCCAAGAAGCCTGAGAATAAGCCAGTGCTTATTCTTTCTGCAGGTGGGCAATAAAAATACTAATTATCATAGTGCCAAGAAAAATATTTTGCTAGAATATAATAGAAACTTGATGTGTCCCCTTTACATTTTAAATAATCTGTCAGTTTGGTCATTTCTGAGTCCAAGTATACTGTTTTTTGATATATGTGACAGGATGAATTTGCTCTGTTGCACGATGTCCCAATGGCAGTATTTTCTAAGCCAAAAGCAGTGCACTGACCTGGTAGTCCAGCATGAGGAGTAATGTGCACCGCACGCTGACATCACCGGGTCTCTTCACCTGGAAACCATCCGTTTCCTGGGTTGTGGGAGTTCTGTGCCACTGCCAAAGGAAAAAAACAAGTATGACAGTCAGTCATTTTTTCACTGATGTCCAATGAGGTGTATCTTGCACAGTACACCATGCAAGGATAAGACAAGTACAAGCCTTCTGAAGATCTTGCAATTAAAAAAAAAAACAAAAAAAACCCCAAAAAAACAAAAAAAACCCCACACCACGACAAAACCCCCCAAATCATTTCTTGTTCTACCCTTACAATTCAGCTTTGGTGCACAAACTGTTCTGCTGTTAGCATGCTTTACATGCTAACATGAAAAATGCACACAATTTTTTCATCATTTCATATATTCTGTTCTAAGGTGTGCACTACATCACTACTACATCTACGTTATACTACTATGTTAGGCTACTATATAGTCTAAAAGTCTATATCGATTCTGTTAGTAAACATTCTTAAAAAGAACGGAATTTTGAAGACTTTGAAAAATACCTTAAATGAGATAACGAAGGCAAGCTAGACAACAGGCACATAGCTGTTTATCTGTGTTTGTATTGGGTTTGTATGCAAAGGGTACACAACCTTCTTACCTCCACAAGATGGTTGTCAGGTCCATAAAGATCTTTGTCCAGTTCAATAACCAAACTCTTAAAAAAAGACGAAAACTTCCGTTTCTGTTTGCTGAGCTGTACAATCAGAAGAAACAGAAATGTTCAAGGCTGCGTATATTAGCTTGTGTTCTATGCTTCCTTCTCAGGCTTTCTTTTTCTCTTGAACATTAATTTCCATATAGACCACAAGTGTGATCAATCTAATTGAGTTTTCCCTCTGACAAATGCAAGGTAAAATGCAAAAATCTCAACAGTGGTGGAACAGTGCACACTTAAGGGAAGAATTCCCTGACTCTCTTAATGTTATTGAAAAGGACTGGCTTGTAACATGAACACAGCACCTGTGAGAGCGGGCCACAAGGACGCTCTGAGGGCTGGAGCCCCTCTGCTGTGAGGACAGGCAGAGAGAGTTGGGGGGATTCAGCCTGGAGAAGAGAAGGCTCCGGGGAGACCTTATAGTGGCCTTTTAGTACTTAAAGGGGGCTTATAAGAAAGATGGGGACACACTTTTTAGCAAGGCCTGTAGTGACAGGTCAAGGGGCAATGCTTTTAAACTGGAAGAGGGCGGGTTTAGATTGGACACAAGATATTTTTTTACTCTGGGGGTGGTGAGCCCCTGGCCCAGGTTGCCCAGAGAAGCTGTGGCTGCCCCATCCCTGGAGGGGTTCAAGGCCAGGTTGGACGGGGCTTGGAGCAACCTGGGCTGGTGGGAGGTGTCCCTGCCCAGGGCAGGGGGTGGCACTGGGTGGGCTTTAATGTCCTTTCCCACCCAAACCATTCTGTGATTCTAAGGACACTGTATACCTTTTAACAGCTTGGTTTTTTTGATGAGTGCTGATTTCTTCATTTGATTTATCAGATGACAGTAAATTTTACAGATTAATCACAAAGTAAGTCCAATTATTTCCTTTTACATTTTGCCTTTTCATTTAATTATCAGTATTCACTGTTTACTACACAGCTTGTACTGTCTAAATTACAAACTGAGAGGTCTATAATCTCATAAACTGACTTTCCATAGAATACAGTCCACAGGATTTCAATTAATTCCTTCTTATTTAATGCAGAAAATCTTTTAGAAATACATCCTCCTTCGATTTAAAATTTGCCAGTAATTGAGAAGCTATTTTGTTCCAGTAAAGAATCTTTCTTTGTTAGAATATATGCTCTAATTTCTAAACCGAATTTGTCTAACTTCAATTTCCAGATGTTGCACTTTGTCACCCCTTCATCCTCCAGCAAGATGATGATTCTGATTCATGTACAGTTATCTCCTGACACAATGTCGTGCCTCGAAAGCCTTGCCTTCTCCATACACGCATGTTCTCCACCTGTTTATCCTACCACAAACTTAGCTTGTGAAGTCTATTCAAATAGGTCACACCTTTATTAGGAAAGTCCAGCTTTCCCCAAGGAAAGCTAAATCCATCACTGAGGTTTCTGAGGACTTCAGAATGACAAAATTTTTCTTCTGTCCTTTCTCTGACCATCCATACATCCTCCTGTCCTCCCTCAGAATATGAACTACTTGCTTTGCCTTGTTATTGTACTCTTCACAAGATGCAATGCCTGCTGTAGGCCTGACATCCCACCTCTCGTGACCTGAACCCTGCCGTATCTTTTAAGGGAATCATCTCAACCCTGTTCTCTCCACCTCCTCCCACCTGTCCTGCCCTTAAGTCTGCTCCATTTCCCACTGTCCTCCCTGCCCCTCCCCAACATCCCCATTATGGCCTTATCCCTCTCTGCAGCTGGATATGGCACCTTCCCGGCAGCCACAAGCCAACACTGCGATTCAGAGATCTCTTGGCTGAGTTGATGTCCCCAGTAAAGTCAACCACCCCACAGGACACTCTCTGGAACCCTGCCAGCCCCAATGAAGCACAGGTAAGTCATACGTCATCCAGGAGCTTCCCCTCCACTCGCAGCTCCCACGAAGCAATGCTGCCATCAGAGTCATCAGCGTCAGATTTTGCAGGATTAAACGTGTTGGAGATGTAAAGTCTCAGTTTCCGCTTTTGCTGTTACACAAACGGAGAAAAGAAAAGTACACATCTAGTTTAAGTCCAAAACCTGAGGAAGCCACAGGAAAGGGGACAGTTACACATTTAGTGGAGAACCTGCACGTTTAGTACAGTTGTACCAGGTTACACCGGAATTTAAGATTTGGTTATGCTTAACAAAATACACTGAAGAGCTGAATCTGAGACTTCCTTTCAAAAACCATTGGCTGTACAAACATGCTAAGATCCACTGTAAGTGGAGAAAGACGGCAGGTTGCAGGGCCAAGCCCACGAGGCTATACATCCTGTACTTCTGGGTAAGATATTTGAAAAATCACTGTAAGAAAAGCACGATATGATGCCCTTCCTGTCTAGATCCTAGCTAGATTGCTACGACTCAGCTGGAAACCTCTTGCTACATGAATGTCTTTCATAGTTGGCATCAGTTCAGATTTGTAAATGGCAGTCATGAATACAGCTAATGCTGCAAATTACATGGGCACATCTCTACCCATCTTCATTCTGCCATCATGCAGAGCCCGGTAATAGTCTTCCTACAGGCACACACCCAAACACACACATACACCCCCAACCCTGTTGCCTAACCTTCCTCTTTAATTGCCTTTCACCCTAATCAATCGTGTTGCAGCTCCAACTTGCTGTGAGACCCGAGTGGAGGAAGGCACTGTGCTTCATCCCTAACGCAGGTGCTCAAGTCTGTGAGAGATAGGACCACCCCTCCCTGTTGGCATTTTCACAGGCTGTCTAAGGTTTCCTAATCACTGTACTGGCTTATGGCTGTGTTATTTCTCAGTGCGCTTCTCTCCCATGCACCATGTGGAAAACCTGGTCATTAACTCTATGCATGCATTCCAGAAAAGATATTGCCAAAAATTTCTTTGGGACTCTAATCTCAAATATCCGTTTATAATATAATGACAAAAAGGTTACAGTTGTCAAGTTAATGCAGTCGGAACAACCTTTGTACAACATAAGAAAGGAGTAGCCTTGTGAAGCTCTCGCACTCACACACACATATAGGAGAGAAGGAAGTTACAAACATCAGGTCAGGAAACTAAAAATCTAATATGGCATAGAGGAACGTGTGAGGCAGAGATGTAGGGCTGAAGAGGAACAAGAAAATGCCTACATTTTGCCAAATCTAGAGAAGACAGTGACAGAAAGGTTTGATGGAAATGGAGCATCAATAGTATGCACTGAGAGGGAAAAGGATTTTCAACGGTGCCAAGAGTCCAGAAAATGACAGCTTGGCACAGCTAGAAACACACAGATAGGTGGAAAAATTTTCCTGGAAACCCATTTCTTTCTCCATCCTTTCCTACAGGATTTCTGTTGCTAAGGTGCTCTTTCATTATACAAAATGTGGGGGTTTTTTTAATGCCCCAGAATCTTTATTTGGTATGGAGGACCTGTGAAGGACTTCACATAACTCTTCAAATTAACCTGTACATTTTATGCACTGTTCCTAAATTTTATCCCCACCTGGATTATTTGCAAAACTACCTATATACATAAACAGCTTTTTTCTTGGTAGTTCTTCCTGGATACTCTACTGATATTTCAGGTTTATATCACTGATTCCATTTCCTCTTCTTTTTATTTCCAAATACATTATCTCCATTCTCCCCTTTACCCTGGAAACTCCTTCTCTCCTCACATCTCCCCACATCCAGATAGGATCTGTGTCTTTCCTACGAAGTCTGACATTTCACCACTAATAACATCCTCTGCAATAACATCCTTATTCAAATCTGAATAGTTTAGATGTCTTCCTTCCTCCTAGCTTTCAGGCTCTATCTTCCTTCTGCAGTCCATCTAAAACCAAGTTAGTAACGTCATCTAACTCCACTGTGAAATACAAAATACCTCTCCTTGATACTTTCCACTGTTTCCCTTTGCTAACGGCTTATAATTTTTCTTTCAAGTCATGCACAAGCCAGATGCAGCTTACACCACAGAACTGGTCTCCTGCTGGGTTCCCTACACTTTCCCCGCTCTGCCAGAGACTGCATAGCGTTTGTTTCTCCTGCATCTCTCTCTTCAATTTACAGTGTTTTCTTCTACACAATGAATTCTCTTTCTCAAATGTAATTCTTTCCTCGCTGTAATCCCTACAAGTCAGCCTACTTCTTCCACATTGTCATCAGAAAGCAACTTAGAATAATTATGAATAAGAATCCTAAGGAATGGCTATCTCTAAAGTTATCTTTTGTCTTCCTTTCTATGTATCACAGAATGGTGGGGGCTGGAAGGAACCTCTGGACATCATCTAGTCCAACCCCCCTGCCAAAGCAGGTTCACCTAGAGTAGCTATCTTGATTTTAGATCGAAAACCATTTAGTCTTTTACCCCAACATGTTACAGACACTACTGACAACCTGTAAGTACCATGGAATACTGAGCCTTTAGTCTCTGCTAAGCAAAGACATTCTGTCCAACACGCAAAATGTGTAACTTGCGCCCTGGGGGTTGTCTTCAGATTTTGGCCCAAAACGTACTGCAAACTTGCAACACTATTAAGACAGTGATTATCTCCCAAATGCAACCACAGAAAGATCCTTGCTTCTGACTGATAACAAATATCAGTCAAATAGGGCAACTACACTGCTGCAAGAGGACCCCAACACCAAATAGGCTTTAAATCTAATAAAAATCTTTATTACAACACAAAGCAGAATAAGGCAACATAAAGAAGGAAAACTCACATTTGCCAGGTAAAATGGAATAAAAAAAATAAAAAGTTTTGTAAACCAAATTTTCTCTGCTCGCAGGTCCTTGAAAATGTTTCATTTCTTCAGGCTTGCTTCTTATTCCAGCAACTCTGTGATTTCCTGGATTGCAGGAAACTCTGTAGGATCATTTCTGGGGAGACACAGAGAATCCTCTCTTTTTACTCCTTAAGATCCAACTGCATTTGTGCTGTTGCCTTCTCTCAGGAGCCTCCACATTTCTGCTTTTTCTTCTATCTCCCTGCTCAGCAAGGCCATCCCTCACCCCGGCCGGCTGGCTGCCCTCCAGCCAGCACAACCTCCCTCCCTCCCCTGAGGCCTCCACCAGGCCAAGAGCTCTGTAGGCCATGACAAACACCAGCCTTCATCTCTATAGCCGAGCCACTGCCCTTTCAAGGAACCTGCATGGCCAACCACCAACAGGTGTCAGTCATCACAATTGTCATCATCAGGAACTCTAAACCTGACCTGCAGAGTGCAGCCAGATCTGCCAAAGGCACTCTGCTAAGCAGTCTAAAAATAATGTGAAAAGGGCATTTGGCCATGAACACTGCTTGAACAGCCAAACACGTCCTCCTCTGTACAGCACTGTACTGACCCAGACACATTCAAGCCTCCACAACTACCTTCCTGAAGCTGCTGCCAACATGTCCACCTCCTGTTTGTTCCCTTATGAGGTGCTGCTCCATTTTTGCCTTCTTTCTGCCCTTCCCAGACTTTCCATCAGCACCTCTTCCTTACACGTCTAGTGCTGCCAGCACCACTGGCTCCTCATCAAAGCTTCCTGGGAGCAGCTCTGCACAAGACAAGCCTCTGGGAGGCTGACTACCTTCTCTTACAGTTTCAGCAAAAAGGCAATGGCACCTGAACTTGCTCTACACACGCTTACCACCAACAGTGGTCACACATACTTTCAGCAGTGGCATTTGAAGAAAATATATTTAGAAATCTCTAGCAAAACATCAGAACCATAGTTCTACAAATGAGCATTTCCTTTGGACCAGCAGGCTCCTCCTCTGCCATGACTTTTCTCCTGTCAGCTGTGAGACATTACCACCCCACCTGATGAAGCAAGATCCTGGCAGAGATCCAGAGTATAGTCCAAAGCCCTTCTGAGGGCTCTACCCAGTGATTAACAACTTCAGCACCCACAGCTATACTGCTACCATAAGGATGTCCAGCCTTGGAAGATGTCAGCTCAGAGATGATATAGATAGTCAAAACTGAGCTCAAGGAAGAAGAACACTAAAATGGCACTGGCTGGGGTTTTATAGCTGCTATATAGACCACAAAGTCTCCTCGGCTGAAGACACACATCCACAATCACCGCACTCAATTCACTTATCGGTACTCCTGGGTTCCACAATAATGTCAAGCTCATACCCAGAGGGCTCTGAGACTGAGGTGTTCTTCCATCTCCAGTCGAGCAACTCCATCTCATCCAGGCAGGAAATGATACAGCATCAGTTATGTGCAACTCGGTTACTTTGCAGATTAAATACAGCAATGCAATAAACTTGGGCAAGAAGCCATTGCCCTTCAACAAATTCTGCAGATTTCTTAGCAATGCACATTATAGCACAGATCTAAAACCTATTCTCTCTGTATGGTGACTTCTCAGAGAACAGAAAAGCAACCAACCAAAACCTGTGGCCTTCGTTTTTACTGGTAGGATTCTCGGTAGCTTAGAGCAAAAACTAAAGAGAAAACTTACAGCTCTAGGGCAAGAAGAAAGCATCACATTTCACCTCTTCAGACACACTGAAACTTTACTATCCACAAAGACAAAGCTCAACAGGGGGGAACTTCATGGAGACTCAGTCAACGTTGTGAATAAAATAACCTCTTGTCCAAAAATCAATAAATGCTTAATCTGCTTATTCTCTAAGTGTAAGATACACATCTTTAACATGCGTCTTTGACTTATCTTCAGCAAAATGAACTTGAAATAGCAGTCATATTAAAAAGAAACACCTTTTCCAAAAAGCACCACATTTCACTTACAATTTCTCCTTGAGAAAAAGAAAAAAGAAGCATATGTGACAGAAGATTGGTCATGTCAGCGATGAACTACCGCAAAGGTCTCAGCTACAACATAGCACAAATGGCAGGAGAGCTCATGTGGAATGAAACAGATCTAAAGAGGCGGCTGACAGGAATGCTGGAGCAGCAGAACTACGGCTTTTTCTCTCTCTAAGTTCTTCAATGTCATCTTCACACAAATCAATACAGCTTTCAGTTGAAGTAAATGGGTGAAATGCTGGAAATCCATCAAATCCTTCAGAAAACTACCTCTGGTTTATCGTGCCACACTTTTTTTTTTTCAGTTTCCATTAGCATTAAATCCCTAAAAAGTCAAATCAGAAACTAAGCATCTGAAGATACCCTGATCTGTGTGATATCCCCAAGATGAATCTCCATTGACTGCTGAAGTTAAATTTTCCTTCAGTGAACTCTTAGGCAGGACACAATACCTCCGGGACACTTCCAGGGAAGTTGTGCTTGGCATTTCAAACAAATTAACTAAGTTATCAGCAGATAGCGTATTGCTGATTGTATCAAGGAAATCTGGCTGCTGATCCTATGAATAATACTGTTAAGAGCTCTCTACGCACATTTTAAGGATGGATTTCTATGTACCTCAACACAGCATAAAAACCTCACGCATAAAGCACAGGAAAGATTAAAATCTGTGTTTCTGTCTTTGCATATAGAGTAACTGTTTCATGCTCTAACAAAAACTTTTTAGGCTGCAAAAAAACCAGCAGAAGATAAAGTAGCATGGAGACTGGAAATCATGAGACAAAAAGAACAATGACCACTACTTACAAGTGTTCATGTCTTACCATTATAAAATAATTAAATGAAACAGGGAGTGTGCATATCAGAACTGGAATACAGAAGTAACGCTCACCCAAAGTAGCAGCAAAGCAGTATGTCAAAATTTTTAGAACAAAATTAGTTAGGTAAGTCATGACAACAAAAGATGGACGAGAACTTAAAAATGGCCAACCCAAAGCATGAAAATCAGTGACTTGGTAGAATACGCAAGTATCATGAATACTAAAATGAACTGCCCAATATTTACTGAGTTTAAAATTGCACCAACACGTGAAAAAGACGTGTAGGCAGTTCTCTAAAAACTTCAACAAAAAAACCCCCACAAACCACACTCCAAAAAAAGTCGAACAAATGTTATAGAGGAATAGAATGGATAATAGTCCGCACAATAGTCTATAGAATCAGTTATAGCAGCTTATTTGGCAGTTGTATACTATACTCTCTCAGGAAGAGAATCAGGAGGCGTATACTGACAGGTGATAAGAACAGCTAGGTGCACTGAAAAGTTCTTTCTCCACGGTGATTGGGAGGACTGAATTTTTTACCAAAGAGAATATCAAAGAACCTGAAAGACCTATTTAAAATATGAGCTGATCGGAAGAAGGAGATCAGGTGTCTGTGTTTTCCTTATCTCACAATGCAAAAACCAGAACACATGAAATTATGCCACAAGACCATAAATTCAAACCTGATCAATGGAAGTATGTCACATATGCTACACAAAGCATAATGAACCATCGTTAACCCATAGAACTCATTCTCACAGAACACAGATGTAAAACTTGCAGGTTTTTATGCCGGAAGAGACTTCATTGTCCAGTTCAATTTCCTGTGCAACACTGGCTCTGATCATTCAGCAAACAGGGCAGCTCTTTTTAAAGGACATCCAGTGTTGACTTAAAGACTTGACATAATGAAAAATCTATTACACCTCTGATATCTTGCTCTAGTGGTCAGAAATATGTACATTAATCAGTTTCAAGTGATCTATTTTTGAACTACCAGCAGTTGGACCAAAGCCAAAAGCTCTTTGGAAAAAAAAAAAACAACAACCCAACAACAAAAAACAACAGGGAAGGAGCTGGAGTAGCTATATTATGTACAGATCTCAGGAATATCCAGTCATATCAATATATGAGAATTTTAAAAGATGTCAGACCTTTTTGGGTCTTCATATAAATTGATCTTGGATTACTGGAATTTAGGTGGAATTGTTACCTACAGTTGGAAGGGTTTGTGACACCTTCCCATGAAGTATTTAGCAATGGAACACATTATCCAGAGAGGTTGTGGAGTCTCCCACCTTGGAGGTGTTCAAAAGCCATCTGGATGTGGTCCTGGGCAACCAGCTCTGGGTGGCCCTGCTTGAGCAGGGGGTTTGGACACGATGACCTCCAGAGGTCCCTTCCAACCTCAACCAATCTGTGATCCTGTCACTGGTCACTATTAGTAAGGGCACTGATCCACACCAGCCTCTAATTCCTGTTGCCACTACAAGTGGGAGAGGGAGAGTGATTATGCAAGATTTAATTATGTTCTCATCAAATACTTAGGCTAGTTTGTGATGGGTTACAAATGCACACGTACTTTGCCTGTGTGTGTCAAGGCTGAGGAACCTTTTGCCCAGTGGCTTGATTCAATGCTAACTAGTTAAAAGCAGTGTAGTATGGTACGGCTGGGGACACAGTCTCTGACAGCGAGTAACTATCCCAGCAACAAGCCAACCAGCAATGCAGAAACCCATGTTGATGGGGTCCCACTGGCAACTCAGTCCTCTCAACCTGTGTAAGAACCCCTAGAGCAGCATAGAGAAGGCAACCTGGGAACTCCTAGGGCCAAGCTCAGGGATGTCCAAAAGGAGCTGGACTCACCAAAAGCACGCTGAGGTAACCCTCAAGGATTGGGTGACTGCAGGTCAATATACATGCGGATGCTAAGGATGGTAAGACAACCACAAACCATGACCCAGCTCTCCCAATGTAAACTGCATCCTAATCAGAGGATATATCTGTTGCCGTACTGATCTCCGCACACCAGGGAAACTGTAAGCTATTTGGCTTTTTATTATTTTGTAAATTTTATGGTTGATGATTAAAGATGAGAAAATTCCTAATAAAATTCCCTCAATAAATTGTTTTGTTTAAATTGAAATTGACATAAATTCTGTTTTGCCTTCAACATATTTCTACTTTAAATGGCTTGTGCAGACATTTATCCCAAAGAGCTTTAAAATATCTTATCAAAACCACTGTAGTGCTTGATGAAGTACACCAATGGGCCCTAGGGTCACTGAGCTGGAAGCAACAGTTATTCCAGGTAATGGGTCTCTATCACGTAATGCTTTTCAGAACCAATGAAGATACAATTTCAAAAATGAAATGTTTGTTTCCCCTCCTTGATTTGTAGGAATTTTGCTTTTCTTACAATTAAAACGTCTTTCTAATTTCAAGCTTAACATATATTCAGTCACCTTTTCCCCATGATGTTAATGATGTTTCAAAGCAATTGGCAACTATTTTATAGAAGAAATTCCTCCAATTAATCACAGCCAACACCAAGACCATGACAATCACAGAAAAGGAAGCACATGGTCCATGTGCCGCAGACCTCAAAGTGCAGTGGGGGAACCCACAACAGCTAAAAAGGGATAGAGCTGCCACAGCTACCTTAAATTTTCGTTAGTAATCCCCACCTCTTTCTCCATAACATCCCATGAAGAATGAATAAAATGCTTTGCTTACAGTGGGGTAAATGATACCTACTGCATTTGTTGATTGAAATGAGTGCAGGTTTGATACCAGGAGCTCAATGACAGTAGGGTTCAGAGTCTGACACAAAAATCTCCACAATTTATTTGCTCTTCTGCCCCTAAGACTATCCCTTGGACGCTCGAGGTTTAGAACTCAGTACACAGAAAAGATGAGAGTCTTTCAGAATTAGAGAACTGCAGAGCTCAGGTGCTGCAGACACAAGACATACTGAGAAAAAAAAAAACAGTCTGGCCTGAGAGGGCAGAGGACCAAGCAGAAACCTTAAGTGTTTCAGAAAAAATGCAAATTTCCTTCTGCCAACAATCCAACAGCAGTTCCTCAGTCATGTTAAAACCTGAAAACAGGGAAAGAATCTCAGTTTACATCATCAGGGAGAAAGACGTTATGACTGTATTCAGATGCTACTACTCTATTTTAACCTAAAAATTGATAACCCGGGAGTAGATTGTTTAGTTTGCAGAACTGCAACTACACAGTGGTCTGGTAAACTCAATGTCCCACACCAGTTCACCATGAAAGAGTGACAGTCCGTGGATAGCAGTCTCTGGTTTGGGTGAGACCAACTATTGTCTGTGGTGCCAGGGCTTGGGGGAGGAGCCTGGCTAGCATGGCTTGTGGGATGGGTCACTAGATGCCCTTCTTTCAGCCAGGTGACCCCTGAGTCAGGTCTTGGGATGAAAATCATCTCAGTCTTAAAATTATGTTTACGTCCACAACTGGCTAGTTATCTCAGGCTTAGGCAATGGAGAGAAATAGGTACTTTTTAGGGCATGATTTATCTATATTCTTTCCAATGTCTACTTCTGTATGAGAACTGTGCCCTGAACTCCATTGCCTACACTGACTAAATCTCTTGACTATAAAGGGACCCCAGAGTGAAGAGCTTACGTATAAATAAATTCAATGTAGATGTTTATACTTAGCCAAATAAATACCAGTCCCAAAGTCCACCATGGCCCTAGCTGTCCAGATTTTCAGTAATGCATTCTTCTTTAATGACGTCTACTCGTCTGGAGTCGAGTCACACGGTTTCCAGTTCCTTCAGGCCATGGAGTCTGCTATATCTGTACCTCTGGCCACACTGCAGTCAAACAGGCCTGTCTGCCTGACTCCCTCCTAAAAAAGTCCTTTCTGGAATTCTGAGCACGTCAGCGGGCGGGTTCTCCACAAAGTCAGTGCAAGGGCTCTTGCAACGAGCGGCATGCAGCGAACGCTGCTCTGTAGATGAGGAATTCTGAGACCCTTGTGACTGATGTAGCCCAAGAACGCTGGACCAACAGAAGAAGAGGAGAGGACACACAAGTACCCAACGGGCAGAAAAAAAACAAGGCAGGATCCAGACTGGAAAAGCCGGCAGCGGAGAGGGGTTGGTGACAGTGGCACAGTGAGCTGGCGGCTGGTGAAGGCCATTTGCTCCCCCTCAACCCTAAGGTCTCTTCGCTTTCTGAGCAGTCCCACAACTGTCATCTGTCTCAACAGTGCAGCTCTTCACAGAAGATCCAAGTAAGATCAATAGGTCCAGCATATGTTATGCACTGTCCTCAATCCAAGGTGTTTGAAACATTTCCCCCCAAAATTTCTCCAGAACTTCAGGCAGAAAAGACCAGCCTGAGCAACACTAGACCATAAACCCATGGTTCCCAAAGGCTGTTTCCAGCTACAACTCAGTCACTGTGACCAGTATGATAACTGCCATTACAACTGGTAATGCTGAGCAGTCCCGCATACTCCCTATATACTATCACATACCTCGGACAAATTTAAATTTTTCCCAGGATTACAATCCCAGTTTGGGAACCACTGTCTTAAGGCAAATATTTCAAAATTACAAGAGCTTTGATAAGAGATTTAACTGCAGAGATAATTTTTATTGCTGTTACCAATGCTCCAACTATAACAAAATGAAAATACTTAACACCAGAACAACCCAAATTTATCTAGGCTTAGCTCTATTTTGACAGGTCTTGAATTTCACAGCTGCTGCATGCTAAGTCTAGACATGAATTTGAAAAACATCTGTTTGATCATTCTTTAGAGGTTAACTGAGTAACTGATACTTAAAATATGTTTGCTGAGCCCTAGACAAAACCAGAATTTTCTGACTACAGTTTCTGTAGTGTCGTGCCTCCTATACTCTTCCCCACTACAGGCCCTGAACATCTCCGTTGTACAGTTTAGACCTGGAAACTCACGTACTGGTCAATTCCCTAGAGCTTGCCACGGAATAAACGTCTTCCTGCAGATTTGTGAATGTGAGTCCGAGTCTTCAATTCTTTTAAACATGACCAAGTTCCTACCTGGTTTAAAATGATGGTGTTCTACCCACATTAAGAAACTGAATCAAATTATTCCTTCTGAAAGTCCAATCTACTATATACAACACTTTTTTACTACAAACTCGTGATTTAAATCATCCGTACTTTGGTTTCCTGTGTATAAAATAGATAATATATTCATGGAACTTAATTTTTTCCATTTTTTTTTCTGCTACATATATATCAATTGGAAAAACTTCAGAGGTAAAAGCCTTCCACATCTTATCAGACACTTGTACAGTGACAAACAGAATGGAATCTTATCTTAGTTGGGCTGATACCCATAACTGTGGTACAGACAAGAACGACAGCTTTACTTCACAGTAGACATACAGATACAAAACTCTTCATACTACAGGATTCACTATATGAATGTGTAAGAGCATTCAATACAGTCACAAGAACTTAAGTAAGACATGAAAAGAAAGAAATTCTGCACAATGAGAGCGGCCAAACATTGGAACAGATTGCCTGAAGAGGCTGTGAAACCTCCATCCTTAGAAATTTCCAAAACTCAACAAGGCCTTGACAACCCTGTTCTGAGCAGGAGGTTGAACTAGATGACTTCCTACCTAAACTTTTCAATGATTCAGTTGAATAAACTCAGAAAACTTAGGAAAAGACCATTCAGTATGATATTATGAACAGTGAAGTGCTGGACTTGATCTAATAGAAATTGCAGAAAATGTCATCCATTCTTTTCTTACATGAATCACCCTTTTACAAGCTATGTAAATGTGTGCATTTTTGCTGCATCTTTAACACTTTTTCTGTAAGTAATTCTTCCCATTATATGCTCTGTTATTCCACAAGTTTAGCTTTTGACCGAATTCTAATAGGAAATTTAATACATGTCTTCAGCACACCCCTCTAATCTCTTATTTTCTTCTTTTTAATCATTCTAATACAAAGTTCCAAAACCAGTGTTTATTTATGCAGAAGCTATTATTCCCCTTATTAAAGGCTTTCAGAAGCTAGAGCTGGTAATATCCACAGAATTTTCTCCACCACTTTTCCATGCCTGCTGCTCCCCAGCTCCGTATTGTTAGGAGCTTTGTTCGACCTGTTTCAAAATATCTCTGTTAACAGGACTTTTAATGGAAAGATCATTCCACCATTTCCCCCCCCTCCCCAACTCAACCTACAAATTTTTCATTACGTACCTTCATCGGCCTCTTCAGTGCTTCCTGAATATCCACACGCTTCCGCATAATGGTCTGGTCTAGTTTGCGCTCAAAGGCCAACAGATCCATGTAGGCCTGGGACTCAGGAACCAGCTCCCGGATCTGAGAAGGAAGCAAGGAACATCCAAGCACTGGAAGAAAGAATCTACTATGTTCCAGAGCAGTAATACTGACACCTTCCCAGCTCTTAGATGTGCTCAGAAGGAGTTCTCCCCAAGACAGTAGTTCCTAATTAGTGGGGCAGGTTTCAGTGGCAGGGTACGAGCATACGACTGAAAAGCTGCAGCGCAGAACTAAAGCTGATGGACTCTGGAAGACGCCAGCTGGATCCACAAGGCCTGAATCATGGCTGCTTTTTTTCAAGTGGGGCTTAGCTACAAGCAGCCTGGGAGTCACTGCTCTCGGCAATGCAAAGCACAGTAAATTTGTCCTGCTCAAACTAAAGAAGTGCTGGGTCTCTCTAGACTAAAAATAAAGTGTGCATGTTCATGTTGATTTTTTTAAAAACAAGTGTTTCCCATCATAAGTAAAAACTGCCATTTAGGAAGTCAACCTTTGTCAGCACATCTTCTTGGCTGAGGTGAAACTGACCTTCACATCAAAATTTCAACATGACCAGTTATGAGGTGTCAACTTACAATCTTGCCAACTTTTATTGGTGTTTTAATACATTAGGTAAACTACATCAGTTCTATTAACAAACTCCTTTTAATTTTCCCTTTTCCAGAGAATTTAGCGGGGCGGGTGGGAGTTTGAAGTAGGTTATGAGGAAGACCTAATGATCTGAGCCTAGAGACGGGCAAGTATACTCTTCTTACATGAAAAAGTTGGTTCTTAACTGAGAATAACTCATGCAGGCAAGCCATAAAAGAAAGGAACTGTAAGTAATTATTATAAATCTACTAGACTACCTTGTCTATTTCTACAATATTCACTCTAGCTTTAACCTACGTAACTAAAATATTTAAGTGTTAGAATACTTCTGTTCTATAGGAATGGAAAGCTAGTTGGTATTACTGTTTTGCTTTAGAATCAGAAGTTTACAGCTTTAATTTGGTGCGAGACACAAGCACCTATGTGAGAGACACCAGGCACACAGCTGTTCACTATGTTCTGCAAGGACATAAGAACCATTGCACCAGGTCATCCCAACAGTCTGCCTGTCCTACGGTTGTGTCTCTGACAGCATTTGAAAGTTGTTGCCCTTTAGTACCTACAACCGCCTGAGGCATGGCGTTCCAGAACCTCAGCAGGCAGTGAGTGAAGTACCTCCTCCTGCTCGTTTTGAACCTGCCATCTCTTAGCTTCGTTTGGCGCCATCTCCTTGACCAGCTGGAGCAGCGGTGGGCAGGCATTCGCTATGCACCTTCTCCACACTGCTCATACGTTTTACAGTTTTTTGTCATCCCTTTCTTAATATCTTTCTCTTCCAGCCTGAAGAGGAACAATTCCTCCCTTCTGTATTCAGACTGATCAAAACTATCAAGTAAATGTCTCTTTGAACCCTATTTATTTGTTTGTTTGCTTGTTTTGAGATGATAGAACACCTGCTCTGTTTACAGCAGGACCGATGCTCTGGAGAAGCAGAAACCATGGAGCCAAAAACTCTCTTCAGCTTTAGCTGAACCACTATCTTTTTAACTGCTTATATTCTTTCACAAAGTCTTAGTATCAGCAGAATAATATAAGAACGTGAACATTTTTAAAAGCGAAGCACAAAGAGCAAGCATTGCCCTGGAAACATCAAGGAGTTGCCAGACAGCTCGCAGAACACAGGCAACACTTCCTCCCCACAGCGAATACAAACCTTTGGACCCAATAAAATACCCCAATGCTTTTATCCTGTCCCACACAGAAGAAAAGATTCCTCGGTCCTTTCCACACAGAGGAAATTAATGATGCTGTACTGCAGTCAATTAAAAATTCTGGACCCAGAACATAGTTTCAATCTTTTAACTCCAAGTTCCAGCACAGTCAGTTCAAGAACTCCCAGGCACGGGATGAAGCAGGGAACTGGCCCACACAGCCCTCAAGATAAAGCATTTACTACAGCTGTGATACAACCTTTCCAGCTGGTTCGCAAGGTACCAGACCCAGGATCTGATGGAATTTCTAAGAAGTATATAGAAAAGCATTAATCTTCAATAAATATTTCTATTCCACACTTTTACATCTCTTACCCCATGAAAGTGAAAAGGTATTTCCTATTCCATTCCTATAACCAAACTGTTAAACATTACAAGATGTTAAGAAAGCATAAACACTTTAAAATCAGCCAACGAAGATAATACTGCATATAATTCCCCGGAATGCAAATGTCTGCAGGTTGGGAGAGTATTTGGGAGAAGAGTTGTACTTGACTGTGTTTGTACTCAACTGTGTTTGTACTCTTCTCTAGGCACATGTTACGGTCACAGCGAAGATGGGATACTGGGATACATCAAAGGTCCACTCAGGACATTTTTGTCTGCTCTTGCAGTCTTTTGCTTTCTTGCCCTACAATTGGAATAATCTTTTGGTGGCATGATAATGTTCGAATTTCATACTCTTTCTCAATTTGCCCTCCAGAGTGAGAGGAAAATTAAGAGGGAGCCCCAGCAGCATCACATAACAATGCAGAATTTTCTTTGTTTCTGGTACATCTTAGCTCAAAAAGATAAAGGTACTCTTACACTCCAGCCAGTAGTATGTAATTAATTTTTCCGTTTTCTTCACAGGTAACTGAACCCTGGTTAACTTGGTGTTTATGTGGTAAGGATCTGTGCAGCCTTCCTAATTCCTTCTTGTATGGTTTGTCCTAACTGGACCATGCAAGTGTCCTCTCTTCTGGTGCAAAAGTTCTAACCATGAATGTGCAAAGAGTATTTCAAGACCTGAATTCTCCATTCTGGCCTTTATCTATTTCAAGAAACTACAAAAAGCACCTAGCAGCAGCATCTCATCATCCGAGGTTTTGAAGCATGCATGTTAAATCTTAACTCAGAATTATATGGATAAATGGAATAGATTATTATTATCATTAGTAAGACATTATCTTTCTAGAAGCTAGTGTTCTTTTTTTCCTATTGTGAAAATTCAACTGTTTCAAAATTTAAAAAAATTAACAATAACAGAGTATTATTAAATTATGCACTTTTATCCTTGATTTCCATGTATTTTTTATTGATGGTGACAAAAGAAGGAAAAAATTATAAGAGTGGGGGCAGTGAGGACAGTGGCAGGGAACAGCATGGTGGGGGAGGTTCTCACAACGTTCCTGTAAAAGCAGCACAATGTGGGGGCCCCAAGACACGCACATGTAAACCAATGTGCAAAGCTTGCGAAAGAGGCAGAATCAGACACCAGTGAACACCTGAGACACTACAGTCTCTGGAATATGATACTGTGAGGGGCATCACCAACAAACCACCTGATCAAGAAGGAGACAAAGCCTTTTCGTAGACATCTGGAGGAACCCCTCATACTCATGGGGGAACTTTAACGACCCTGATATCCACTTTGAGGGCAGGAGCACTGGGCACAAGCACTACAGAAAACCCCTGGATTGGACTGATGACAATTTCTTGACATAGGTGATCAACCAGCCAACAAGGGGAAGTGCTCTGCTGGACCTATGACCCACAAAGAAGGAAGAAGTGGTTGGGGATGTGAAGGTTAAGGGCAGCCCTGGCTGCAGCAACCATGCGATGGCAGAGTTTGCAATCCCGAGAGAAGCGAGCAAGACCTTGACTTCAGGAGAGCAGGTTTGGGCGTTTGGGGATCTGCCCAGAAGGATCCTATGGGACGACGGTTAACAGTAGTTAACAGTAGTATTCTAACAGATATCTAAGGCTACAGGAGACATAAAGCTGAGAGAGAAATCTTTTGCTTGGATAATAGCATGGCTGGAGAAGAACCATTTTCCAAGAGACATCCTTCCTTCACATTTCAGACTACCATTTCAGACCTGAGAGTAGCAGATTCCACTCAAAACATTTATCAAGATCAGCTGCAGGTTTCTGTCAAAATGGCTAGAGTACCTGGTGTAGAAAGTACGCTGACTGCAAGCCACTTGTAAGGTCTGGTGGTACAAAGTGAAACTAGTAGAACTTAATAATATATTTGAATTGTCACAGGGAGATAATGCTAGCTCTGATATATGCCCATTACGTTTTTGGTTCTGTATGTGCAGCTGAAAGTAACATTTAACTCATCATTAAACACTGGTGTGAAACAGAAGTGTCAGTCTTCAGAACAAATACATACATACAGGAAACTATGGTCACTACCTATGAAGCAGAAGTAATATTACTAAGGGAAGAGGTGACTGTTTGTTGTTCTGGTGAAACGGAAACCTTGCGGAACACTGCTCGTAGGAGATGGAAACAGGAGTTCCATAATGCCTGTGCCTCTGCTGAATTCAATACCAAAGTAATAGGTTGAGGTTGTCTGGCATGCACTATACAGGAGATGAACCAGCTCCTCCTGGTCTTAACAACTTGTATATAAGAGAATGAGAGAGGCAGAACTAAGAACAAACTGTTGCTTGTGGTCTGTCAACTTCATGTGCTGCAAGCGTGTCTGAATCCCTGCTTTCCAAGACAGACTCTTGTACTGCCAGATTGCTGGGTTAGAGACGTACTGCACTTATTTGCAGAAAAACTAATTTTGCTGTGTTATGACCACTTTATTGAGCAATTCAGATAATACTTTATAGCAATCTGTCCTTCTCCCTGTGTTTATTTACTGTTCCATTAATCTTACCCATAAATTTTACCATCAAATTTCACATATTATGCATGACACTGGGGGGAAAAAAAGCTACACTGCACTGGGCCAAGAATTGATCTTTTTGGTCCCACTAAAAATGACCCACTCGCTGATATGTCTTCAAATTGATAGTGAGGGACTTTTTAATTTAAGGTAACCAAGAAGCTTACTTATACTGTAAGACTTCTCATTGAGATGTTATTGATAACATGTCAAATGGCTTGAAGAAATCCAATAGCATCAACACAATTTCTGCTATCAAAGAATCCTGTGATCCCCTCAAAAAAAGGCAGACTTGTTGAACAAGATGTAGTTTTCCCAAAAAGCTGCACGTAGCTCTATGAAGCATCGAAGTGCTCAGATGTCTTCACTCAGGCAGAGGCACAATTATCTCCTCAAATACTGTAAAACTTAACAGAGAAATCAAGACAAGCACAGACCAAAGAGATCCTTCCTCATCTAGAGAGCAGGAAAACCGTCCAGAGGGGAAGAGAGATTCCCCAACTTTGAATTTGTGTCTTGCTGTCTGCCTGTCACCAAGAAAAGGAAGGGCTCTGAGTGAACCCTAACTGGACTTGGCAGCTGTCAAGTAGAGAGAACATAAGAAAAATACTGTTTAAACAGCAGAAGTGCATTCTCCCCTCCTTCTCTGCACTTGCAGCAGAGAGTAATCTAATCCAGCAATCCTTAGCACAGAGGCGGAATCCTAGTTTTCACTTCCCAACCCTCAAAAAATCGTGTTCTAATTCAAAAACTTTTCCCTCTATTTTTACTTTGACGTTGCAGTAACCCCTCGTCCTGTCCCTGACTTACCCCAACTCCATCATAACCATCATCATCCTAATAATGCCATTGTGCTGGGGAATGGTGCATTTGTAAATTTAGTTGGAATGTTATCTTTATTCTGGCTATCTCATTATCAAATAAATACTAGCAGAGGAAAAAGATTTTCATGAGAGAAAATATTTATCCGTTCATAGTCACAGAGTTATGGGAAGAAAACAAAGAGTTAAGTCATATTTTGATTTAAAGCAGAGAAGAAATGTGGAACCGGGACAGATAAGCCTGTTATGTGCAGCTAAAAGATACAAGCACAATTTAGAGAGATTTACTCTGATTTCCCTACAATGTTTTAAACAGAATGTCATGAATATTTCCCAGTTATGAAATACAGAGTCACGGACATTTAAATCCAGACTAAACTCTCTCAAGTACACAGAATCACAGAATCGCAGAATGGTAGGGTTGGAAGGCACCTCTGGAGATCACCCAGTCCCACCCCCTGCCAGAGCAGGGTCACCCAGAGCAGGCAGCACAGGAACGCGTCCAGGCGGGTTTGGGATGTCTCCAGAGAAGAACACCAAAGAAACAACTCTGCTTCGGTTTCTAAGGCTATAGAGAAAGATACACATTATGTCAAAACTGATCTAATGTGTCCATTCCAAGCTAACTACTGCTGTGGCTGGAAAAGTACTAGAAAGCATCCTGTGAATTCCAAATTTATTCTTCTAAATATCAAGAGACCTAGCTGTATCACTTCTGCATGAAAATTATGTCCCATCCACTCATTAGGATGTCATAAATAATGGAAAAAATAAAGGAAAACAGATATTTTAGACTTTCAAGTGGTTCTTAGGGATACAATACTTCACAATAACTTTTTGAGGAATTCAGTGACACTTAGATGAAAAGCAAATACTGGCCACGTGTTGCCCAAGAAAGCTGAAAAAAAGCAGCAAAACAAAGATTCAGTTTTCATCACAGATAAGCAATATAGGAAACCTTATATCTTTCAACAACTTTGACTTGGCTTTTTTATTAAAATGATCCAGAAAATGACAAAAGAGCCATAGATGCATTCAAAGCTGTAAAATTTTTAGTTAATCATGACCTGAAAAGACTGTAAGACACTTCAGAAAAGGCTTTTTCGGAGTTTGCTGACTGAGCTGCACGGTGGCAGATACTGAACAAACACAATGGAACACACAATAAAGCAAGAAATTTACCTGTACTGGTGGGTACTAATGAGGCCACGGCCACTGACAAAAGCAACCGAAACTCACTGTGGATCAGATAATGAAGTCATCTGCATGAGCAGCAACAAACAGAAAAGATGCAAGGTATAAAGAAGAGGAACGGCTCTGAAGCTTTTATAATTTAACCTGAACGTTAAGAACAGAATCTACAAGTGACACAGGATGGAGAAAGCAGAAATAAAGAAGAGGACAGAGATATGGATCCATACCATGGTGAACTGGGAGAAAGAAAATAATACAAATGATTAAAGGTATTTGTACAATCAAAACACCTAGAAGCAAAGAATGTAGGATACAGCTACAACATGAGGCCTCTCAATGCTTCCCAGAAAAATCTTAAAAGGATTTAGGAAATGGTAAGGGAGGAAACAATAGCCCAGAACACCACTGTCACTGAACAGGCCACTGCAGTTCTTCAACACATGAGCAGGAAGACATGGAGCAAGATTAGGGATTTTACAATTACTGCCATGCTTGGCAACAGCACAATCACTAAAAGAACACCAGAGTCACAAATGAAGAAATGTACCGACGAACTCAAGAAATTCTGCAAAAAGCTATTGAGATCATTAGCAGACAGGAAAACATCCTCTATAATACAAGGTTCCATGAAGCCAATTAATTTAGCTTCGCTTATGAGTATGTATCAATCTACACAAACAGAAAAAGAAGTTCCTCTGCGTATCAAAGTGACAATACAATTAACTAGAAATTGTTTAAGTTCAGATTAGAAATAAAGTGAAAATTCTTAGGAGTGAGTGTAGCCAAACACTGAAAAAATTCAACAATGACTACAGGGAATATTTCATCACTAGTGATTTTAAATACCTATGCTCTTACTTACAAGTAAATCCTCAGGCCTGTCTTAAAGAAGTTAAACAAAACCAAAACAAAGTAGCACTAACTTCTCGTGATAGGGTCAGACTTCAGATTGTCTAGTTGTATGACACTAAAATTAAAGTAGTACTTTTTTTTCTTCTCACAGAAGATCAAATATGTGCTCTTTCTTTTCAAAGTCTTCCATAAGAAGGCTTACCACTCTCTAGTAAAATTGAACAGACTTCTCAATACAACCATTAGGAGTCGATATACAAGCATGCAGACAGAATACTGAGAGGAAATGACAAAAAAAAGTCAGTGTCAGTGATGGAAAACCTGAGCTTAAGCTGGAGACAGAGGTTTTTCCTGAGTTGCACTCATTGCCACTGACACATTCAAGATCAGAGACATCAGAAGAATTTCCCGTTTCTGCAAAGAACAAAGCCATCTCACATGTGCTTAGCTCTACACAAACGGACTACAAAACATAGGTCTCCAATATCCTCCTATTGCAAACAGGTTAGCTCTTGATTCCTCTCTTTTGAAAAAAACTTAAAGTAATCATTTCTGCTACTTCTGCCATCAGAAAACAGGATCTGGGAAGTGCATTTGTGGCATAGACAGTTTTCTAAAGGGGGTTGTTTGGGTTTTCATTAGCATCCTTAGGCGAAGTGTGGAGACCAGAAAACCTAAGAAATATATCTCTGTCAGCCTCATCGACCTTCAGAGTGACTGTATGTATAAAATCTCTCCTGCTGACAGAGTATAACCCGTTCTGCCATAAACTTAACATTGCAGGATGTTGAATTCTGAAAGAATTTGTGTTTCGTCAAGTGGAGCCCTGATAGGTTATTGCTGGCTACAAAAACGTCTGTATTCAGCCCTCCTTGATCTCCACAAGCCTCCGGTGTCGAGGCAGTCAGCACTTCTTTGCTAGTCAAGGCGTATTAGAAGCAGCTACCGCAGTTGCTTCCAACAGAAGACAAACACCAAAGTCACCCACACCCTTGAAGCGATCAGTTGAATTTCTGGGGTTATGCTGATAACAGTCATCAAACGCGCAAAGGATTCACTGAATATCTGGGTAAACCATGATTTGTGTAGACAAGTGTTTAAGCCTCAATAATCACAGAATAATGTGGATCAGAAGGGCCTTCTGAAGTCATGCAGACCAACTGTTGCACAAACCAGGTTCAAATTACATCAACTTGCTCAGGACCTTGTGCAGTCAGGTTCTGAATACCTCCAAACAAGGATGAACATCCCATAGCATCTTTTGGCAGCCTGTTCTAAAGTTTTGGTAGCATCATGGTTTGGGTGTTTGTTTTTTTTTTAAAAAAAGTTCCGCATATTGAGTCAATTGCCTGTGTCGCAGTGAGTTTCTGTTCCCTCTCATCCTGTTGTTGTGCACCTCCAAGAGGAATCATAGAATCCTCTAGGTTGGAAGGGACCTTTCAGACCATCGAGTCCAACCATTAACCTCACACTCCCAAGTCCACCGCTAAACCATGTCCCCCAGCGCCATGTCTACCTGTCTTTTAAATACCTCCAGGGATGGTGACTCCACCACTTCCCTGGGCAGCCTATTACAACGCTTGATAAACCTTTCAGTGGAAAAATTTTTCCTAGTATCCATCCTAAACCTCCCCTGGTGCAACTTGAGCCTGTTTCCTCTTGTCCCATCGCCTTTTCCTTGGGAGAAGAGACTGACCCCCCCAGCTACCCCCTCCTTTCAGGCAGTTGCAGAGAGCGAGAAGGTCTCCCCTCAGCCTCCTTTTCTCCAGGCTGAACGCCCCCAGCTCCCTCAGCCGCTCCTCACCAGACTTGTGCTCCAGACCCCTCACCGGCTCCGTTGCCCTTCTCTGGACACACTCCAGCACCTCAATGTCTTTCTTTTCATGAGGTGCCCAAAACTGAACACAGTATTCAAGGTGGGGCCTCATCAGTGCCGAGTACAGGGGGATGATCACTGCCTCACTCTTGCTGGCCACACAATTCCTGATACAAGCCAGGATGCTGTTGGCCTTCTTGACCACCTGGGCACACTGCTGGCTCATATTCAGCTGGCTGTCGACCAACACACCCAGGTCCTTTTCCTATGGGCAGCTTTCCAGTCACTCTTCCTCAAGCCTGCAGTGCTGCATGGTGTTGTTGTGACCCAAGAGCAGGATCCAGCACTTGGCTTTGTTGAACCTCACACCACTGGCCTCATCCACCTTCCTGCTCAAAGCACGGTCAATAACGAGGTAGATTTAGGTTAGATATTAGGAAGAAACTCTTTACTGGGAGGGTGGCGAGGCACTGCAAGGTGCCCAGAGAAGCTGTGGGTGCTCCATCCCTGGATGTGGTCAAGGCCAGGTCAGATGGGGCTTTGAGTAACCTGGTCTAGTGGGAGGTGTCCCTGCCCATGGCCAGGGGGGTTAGAAGTAGATAATCTTTAAGGTCCCTTCCAACCGAAACCATTCTATGATTCTATGTTGGGGTTTGAAAACTTCCAAGGGCGGAGATCCCACAACCCCTCTGGGTTCCAATACTTGACTGTCCTGTTGAGAAAAAGTTTCTCCTTACATATAGCCAGCTCCTCTCCTGTTTCAACTTATGCTCGCTGAGTCTCATTCTCCTGCCATGCTCCACTGGAAAGCCTGGCTCCGTATTCTTGACCATCCTCTCTTAGGAGCTGGAAAGCTGCTATTACGTTCCCTCAGAGCCACCCTTCCTCCAGGCTCAACAAGTCCAGTTCTCTCAGTCTTTCCTCATGTGCTGATCCAGCCCTCTGACCAACCTGACAACCCTCTGCTGAAATCAGTCCAGTGTGCTAATGTCTTTCTTGAATTGGGAGGTCCCAAAACTGGACACAGTGCTCTAGCTGTAAGCTAAGGAGTACTGAGCAGAGGCCTAATCTAGTCCCTCAAGCTCTTGGCTGTTCATAAAGTCATCTTTGCTGCCAGGGCACACTTCTTGCTCCCACTCAGCTCACTGTCCACTAGGACCTCCAGGGCCTTTCCAACAGTGCTGCTCCCCAGCAAGAGCTCACTGCCCCCCACTTCCCCAAGGAAGAACTTTGCATTATCACATCCCTAATAATTTCTTTCTTACGAGTGAATAGCAGATCCAGGTGTTCCTCACCTCTGGTTGGCTCAGATGGAGAAAGACGTGGACAATAGCCATGCCGTGACCAAACAACAGGACAGCTATTATGGTATGGGACCTGTGCAGAGAATCCCATTTGGTGGCCAGTGAACAGCAGCAGGAGTTGACTGAATATTTGTGTAAAGGAGAATGAAGTAGAGAGGACGAAAAGGAAACGACAGCTGGACAAAAACCTATCAGCACAGCTAGACAAAAAGTCCTCACAGGAATCTGCGGCCCCGTGAGAACAGTGGACAATACTAAGAGACAAGCATGCCATTGAAGGAGAAGCAGTTTGCTGTTTCAAAATTGCACTCCACTCTGCAAGTTAAATGGGGAAAAGCAGAGACACATACAGCTATGGAGTCAGAACGACTTTCAGCTGAGATACTTGCATTAGCATGGATAGGCAAGCAATCTGAAGAAACAGAACGGTGAATCACGCTCATGGTGCCTGGGAAAAAATGTAATGACTCAGAACTAAGAGAAAATAAGACACTGACCAGAAGTAATGAGGAGACAAGTCCTGGAGAAAGAAGAGGCGCAGTCTAACGTGCAGTCATGTTCCTCCACGGTTTGTGGCCTGAGGTCAAAATTGAGGCACAACTGCTAGACTTGGTTCACAAAGGCCACAGCAGCTCCAGAGATCTAGGTCCCCAGCTATGAATGAAAGATGCCTATGAACTTCTCCAAAATTGGCTGAGGGTTTCAGAACAGGGGAAGGATCCAGGCATAAGGAAAACGGAGTGGGGTATGGCCTGCTGCACAGAACTGCAGTTAATGTTGAATACACTATAAAAAATGCCAAGCCTTGCTACGTTACAGTATGTCAGCCTGGGCTTAATCAAGTTTTTATTTTCCTTAAAATTGCATTTTAGACAAAACATATGCAGTAGATCAAATCAACTTGCATTTAAATAAAGCATTTGACATACAGTCATAAAGGGAACCACTGCTGAAGACTGAAAAATGGAGATTAGAACAAAACCAATATGTGGTAAATAACTGGCATAGAAAAAAAGTATTAAGCAGGAAGTACCCAATGGACGATTTTTGAAACTGATTTTATTTATTTTCATTAATAGCTCCAGCACAAAAAGGAGAAGTACACTAACAAAACTTGATAATGACAAATTTGGGTGGCACCTTCAATACAAGGCAGAGGATAGTACAGAGAATGGAAGATGAGAACTGTATAACAGAAATGGGATGAAATATAGCATTACAAAGCACAGAATCATGTTCCTCGGAGTCTGTACCCATAATTCCTGTTCTAATATGGGAATCCATCAGTTGCAAACAACAGAAAGTTGAAATACTTGTATTAGTCAATCACAGAATGAGCATATGGTGTATCAATGTGGTAAGGCCATAAAAAATAAAATGTGATCCCAATCTGCATCACTACCTATTTACAGTAGAAATAAAAATGCATTAGTGACTTTCAAGCACTGCTGATACTGGTAATCTGTAATACTCTGAATAGTTCTGGTCTCCTGACAGGTAGACTTAAAGAGGTTCAAAAGAGGTAAATTTAACCTGGAATAGATATAACAAAGGATTGTGAGGATTAGAATTGGGGGAAACCCCTCTTACTTGTCAAACTAAAAGCACTTGATTTGCTGAGGCTAGCAAGAAGAAGAAAAAAAAAAAAGCTGCTGAATCTAAAGTATCTCAGAAGTAAGGAACCTAACTAGTCTTGAGGCACCCATTGTGTCATGGCTTCCATGACAGAGGGAACCAGACGATGTGCCAGGAGGTCCCATGCAGTTCCATAATCATAGACTCATAGACTGGTTAAAGTTGGAAGGGACCTTAAAGATCATCTGGTTCCACCGCCCTGACACGGGCAGAGACACCTCCCACCAGCCCAGGTTGCTCCAAGCCCCGTCCAACCTGGCCTTGAACCCCTCCAGGGATGGGGCAGCCACAGCTTCTCTGGGCAACCTGGGCCAGGGGCTCACCACCCTCACACCAAAGAACTTCTTCCTAATACCTCATCTCAATGTCCCCTCTTGCAGTGGAAAACCCTTCCCCCTCATCCCACGGCTCCCCTCCCTGATCCAGAGTCCCTCCCCAGCTTTCCTGGAGCCCCTTTAGGGACTGGCAGGGGCTGGAAGGTCTCCCCGGAGCCTTCTCTTCTCCAGGCTGAACCCCCCCCAGCTCTCTCAGCCTGTCCCCACAGCAGAAGGGCTCCAGCCCTCGGATCATTTTCATGGCCCTACTCTGGACTCGCTCCAATACTGTCCATGTCCTTCTTACGTTGGTGGCCCCAGAGCTGGATGCAGTACTCCAGGTGGGGTCTCACCAGAGCAGAGTAGAAGGGCAGAATCACCTCCCGCAACCTGCTGGCCACGCTTCTTTTGATGCAGCCCAGGATGCAGTTGGCCTTCTGGGCTGCCAGCGCACATTGCTGGCTCATGTTGAGCTTCCCATCCACCAACATCCCCAAGTCTTTCTCCTCAGGGCTGCTCTCCAGCCATTCTCCGCCCAGCCTGTATTTGTGCTTCAGATTACCCCAATGCACGTGCAGGTCCTTGCATTTGGCCTTGTTGTAGTTCATGAGGTTTGCACAGGCCCACCTCTCAAGCTGGTCCAGGTCCCTCTGGATGGCATCCCTTCCCTCCAGTGTGTCGACTGCTCCACACAGCTTGGTGTCGTCGGCAAATTTCCTGAGGGTGCACTCAATCTTGCTGTCCATGTCGCCAACAAAGATGTTAAACAGCACCAGTCCCAGTACCGACACTTGAGGAACACCACTTGTCACTGCTCGCCACTTGGACATCGAGCCATCGACCGCAACTCTTTAAGTGCGGCCATACAGCAAATTCCTTATCCATCCAGTGGTCCCTCTGTCAAATCCATGTCTCTCCAATTTAGAGCCAAGGATGTCATGTGGGACGATGTCAAATGCCTTGCATAATTCTATCTTCCTACATGTAATAGTTTGCTAGGTTGAACTTTCTCATATGGTTATATCCACGCAAAATGAAATCCTTCTCAAATAGCTGAAATGTAGCAGTTGAACGACCCCACCCAACTAGCAATATGCTCCAGAACTACAGCACAGGCTTGGTCAGAGAGCCTGGAAGGCCAGCAGCAGGTTATCCGTGTCAACTGTCTGACTTGCTATCACAGCAGGTAACACTGAGAACCCACTTCCTTTTCCACTATTACGTAAGATGGTTTTCAAGAGTAAAATGTATTTAATATCTTTCCCTCTCCCCTTCATAGTTCCCAGAAAAGAGAAAAGACAAGCAAGAGCCTGCAAAAAGTCTGTGGGAAGCACATGCTGATTGGCTGGAAAATACTCCAGAAGCAGCTCCAGGAAGTTGGAAGTTTTACCCTGAGTTTTGCGTGCATTCCACAGCCGCCAGTGCAAATCTTCCAGTTGTCAGGACACCAATGCACACAGCATCTTCCCATCCCACGAATGGTGAGCGTATGGAGGTTCCGATACACTGACTGCAGCCTAATGGAGTAGCTTAATCCAGACACAATGTCCTATCGTCGATACCAGCACTCCAGCTGCACTGATAAGAACTCCATTGCACATAGAACTCTAGCAATTTGTGATGCCTTATCACTCCATCAGTTAAAATTATTGCTGACAGCAACAAAGATACTGAAAGGGAAGAAGACTTGGTGACTTTTCAGAACCAGGCATGGTTCTCAAAGGTGTTACATCTGTATAGCTTTTCGACATACTTGAATAAGGCTCTACCTATTAAAGGATTACCATGGATTTGATAAACAGCGGCACAAGCCTTCTGTTGCCAAAAAAGTTTGGTTACCTCTGTTCTGAGACCCTTTTATCTTATAAAGGCACCAGACAAAAAAACCCCAACAACAACAAGCCTTGAAATGGACATATATTTAAAGCGATAGCTTCACCATACAGGATGTATAATTGCCTGTGAAAACAATTTGTGTGGGACAGACAGAACTGACAGCACAAGAAACATAGCTTTCATTCTAGGAAAGTACAGGCTTCAAGCAGAGCAGCAATGAAGCTTTAACACAAACACGATGGAGGCTGCAAGTAGTTCAAAGGTCTGGATTTAATGGTAGCTTAGTCCTTTCAAGCCAGCAGCACAAGAGAACTAATGGCTAACCTATGAGAGGTTGTGCTTTCAGAGGGTGGCAGGAATTACAAGAAAAGAAGTGATAATATGGCATCAGGAGTACCAAAGTGGGCTCACCTCCTCAGGTAACTGGCACTAGGTACTTGTCGAGTGTCGAAGAAGAGAATCCGGGGGCTGCCAACAAGTTTGAGTTCACACTAGCAGTGGAGAGGTAGACTTGAAAGGGACGTGGAGATCTACACACCTGTCAAAGGGATTCTGAGCCTAGAAAAAGCACCAGAAGCCAAAGAAACTGGGACTAGGATGTGACGAGGGTGTGTGTTTTGAAGACTAAGGAAGCTTGCCTTTTGGGACCAAGTAGGTTTTGGGGGAACTGTACTGAAGAGGGCACAGGAAAGGAAAAGTCTGGGAATAATGAAGGAGAAGGGGAGCGGAGAGAAATGTCAGTGTTTAGAAAGGAAGTAGAAGATTTAAGCATTGAGGATTAGGCATAGGCAGACACTAAAAGCTAGACATATCCCCAGGGACAAGAGAACAAATAACTCTCCGGACAACGCAGGCCCCTCGAACTCTGTTGTTTACCTGGGTTTGCTTCAGTCCTACTAGGACACAACCAGAAAAATCAAAACCTGGCAGCTCTACTGGGCCAGAGAGACCTGAGAACAAGCCCATCTCCTACAGGCACAGCTGTGCTCTGAACCAGCTTTTGGCCAGCCTCAAAAATTGATCAAAAACATCCTTAAGACACAGAGGGCCCCAGCGTCAAGTGGAGTACTTCGCAGCCCAGCACCACTGTCCATCCAGCAAGTGGCAGTGCTGGCTCGGCGAACCCAGCGCTGGAGGAGGACACGGGCCAGGCTGCTCCACACTCCCAGCCCCCAGCCCCAGCCCCAGCCTGGCTCTCTAGACTTTCACCCACTGCCTACTTACTTTTTAATTAGATTTTTCAACAAAAAGTGAAAGTATTTTCTAAAATCCCTCTAATTACAATAAGATGCTGAACTGATTGTGAAGGGAATAGGAAATGAAAGCGACTCACCCTCTGAGGGAGAATTTTGTCAGCCATCTTCCTCCTCTTGGCACTGTACATTTTTTAAAGAAAAAAACACGTTACCATGGTGACAGATCTAGGAGTAACGAGGCCACCTGCTAAATTATCCTGACATCTCCACATGCTGGTGCACAGCTGTGCATGCATCAGCAAAAGGGTCTCACCCATGCCCAGGACCTAGGACCCCTTCTCTCAGCAGCCTGGGGAGGCAGTTAGCTATGAACAAATCAGGGCTGTCTGTTATGCATCTTGGAAAGAAGTGTGCAAGTTCTTTGATCACAGCACCTTCTATGGTGCAGGGCAGCAATGTATGCAAGTGCATATGCACATGCTCTCTATAGATACAGAAAAAGCACATCGGAGGACAGCGTGCAGGTGTGGCAGTGGGTGTAGATGCACCTATGCATATGCACATGAAGTGGCTGAGTGCCTGTAAATAGAATGTGAACTTGTTCAAACAGATGACATGCGTTCATTCATTCATGCCCAAAATTGAGTGCTGATGAAAACACACGTATGTATGTGCGTTTGGTATGATGTATGAAAACACACATATATGCACGTCCTTCCCTACATATATACACTTGTTTTATTGTAACAATACCTTTGCCTCAGTGATGTACAAAGGTCAGCGGGCTTATGTGTCCATGTTTGTTCATCTTCATGAACGCACATGTGGGAAGACATATGTGTCCCTGCAGTGCATATACATAATGTGTCCATACCCATACACAAGCCCAATTGTATAGCTATGTTTTTAAAAAAATACTTGTGTTTGTGTACATACACACCAATGTATGTGTGCCTAAGAAATGCTACTGTCAGGAACCCGATTGCCAAACACATTGTCTTTTGAATTCTTCAGATTCTAAGAACTGTTTGTGCCCACCAAACCTGTCACCTAGCTTTCTCTAACAGGGCCAAGAGGGAATTCAGGCCTCATTCTTCACCTCTATAATTTGTGAGGCCTTTATCTTAAGCAGGAGATGGATCACTCCATCCGTGACAGACAAACGGGAGAAACTGAACCGCCTGTTACCGTCTGCCATGTCAAGGATGCCCCTCCTTACTGTTTTCATACAGGAAGTCTGTCATCAGCCACATCCATGTAAAAGCTGTTTCCACACACATCGATGTGGCACACTCCCTTCCTACATATGCTAATAATAAGCCTGGCCTGAAATATCACAGTCTTAGATTCTTCCCCATCCCTGTATAAGCCAAGCCTGAGGAACTCTTCGTGCGTGGAGGTGCAAACTACATCCTTCCTTGGGGGCAGAAAGTTCACCCACACAGTTACATCCAACTTTGTGGGTGAACAACATCCCTTTTTAAAAGCATAGGAATGTTACGTGGTGTGAACCTCCAACACCTTCTGCAGCTCACAAAATCAAATCTGCATGGAAACACTTCACCAAATCTGGAAGTAATGCCTGAGCAAGCTCCATCCTCCCAAAGGGAAACAGGATATGCATGCACCTGCAACAACCCCAAAGGCTTGCAATTAAAAAGCAATTAACAAACAACCCAAAAACCCCCAACAACTTCTGTCTCAACCAGTTCTCCAATAGTCTGTTACAGAAATGAGACTTCTGTCTCCATCAAACCTGCCAAGAAAGGATGACTACACCTTCTTGGCCTGTTTGTGCCATAAAACATAGGACTCAATTACTCCCAGAATTGGACCCAAGATGCCAGAAAAGTTTGCCTGAAAACACAGAAAAATTTCAGCTGGAAACGACAGGGAGGTGGAAATGAACAAGGGGAAAACATTCAACACATTATCTGGAGGGAAGGCACGGCAGAAGAAACAGAGGAACTTTCCCGAGTACCTAGGAAGCACCAGTGTGACCTGGACTCCCTGCAGTAGCGATTCCTGCTGGGTTCCAAACTAGAAGCGCTGAAATCAAGAACTAGGGAGAGGGAACTGCCTCCTTCTGTGAGTTAGGCCATCAACTTTTAGAAAATATTCTTATTTAATGACCTGGAAACTAGTTAGTGACTAAAGTTTACCTTAATTATCCAGCAGTGGCAATTTTTTCAGGCTGTATCTACCCTGTATATTTGAAGGCCGGGCATTATTTTGTGCAGTTTCCTGGAGTTCCTCCTGGGAGGTGCTGTGGAATGTGCATTTTGGCTAGTGCTGGGCAAGGCCTCCATGACGCACATGCATCTCTTGCGCTCACATGCTGCACTCACACACATTCCTTCTGTATTCAATCGTAATGCATTAATACTCTCAGGGTTGGTGTCCTTTCCAGATGCATCCCAGATATAGGCATTCCCAAGTCTGGCTTGCTGGTCCAAGGCATATAACCTGGACAGAGCAGGGCTCCTGAAGCACTGACCTCAGAGAGTCATCTTTTACCTACAACTAGATACGATGACACCACCAGAACTCTGTCCGAATCTATATATACACCTATAATGATTTTGCAAAAGGCAGACCGCCCAGATGCCTGCACCCTACGGATTTATCAGGAACTGGCTCACACTTGAAACTCAAGGCTGCTGAGATCTAACAAGGTGCAAAAAGAAATTAGCAAACTGTTATTTAAGAGAGAATGAATTCAGCACTGCACAAAGCAGGCATATTTTAAAAGGAAAGTTCCTTTAAAAAAATCCCTCTAATTCTATGAAATTATTTCCTATGCATATCTCTCTATTTTATACATAGGAATGCCTGTGACAATTGCAAGTTTCATGACTACTCTCCTGAGTGACCACAGTACAAGCATTCACAGGACCAATCAACAATTTTTTCCACTTGTCTTATTTACAAACCATTTAGCCAGTCAGAAATCAGAGAAACTATACAGAACAGACAACAAATAATACAATAAGTACTATATTAGATACTATATTAGAAGGAGAATCGATCATTAACTTTAAAGGCTAAATATAACAGCCAGATTTATAGCCTGATAAACCTGTGAGGAAAAAGCATTATAACTGCAAAACCAGACATTAGTAAAGGTCAGTTTGTCCAAGACCATGCACAAACAAAGCAGAGAGTAAAATTTACCAATGTTTTTCCTGCTTTAAGAAACTGATAATATATAAATCTAGTCTGTCTCATTCGATCTCAAAGGTCTTACCTATTGCTAAAAAGATACAGTTTTTTCTTCCTCAAATTATCCTCCCACGTTTTCTTTCTGGAACACTCACCTCCTAGTTCGGTTCTGCGTGGCTTGCTGCTGCTGCTGCACTTGCTGCTGGACCTGCTGCTGCTGGACCTGCTGTGGTGCAGTGCGTTTCCTCGTTGTTTCCATCACGGTCTGGGGCATCCCAGGTCGCACTGAAGGGCTTCCAACATATGGGGGGCCTGGGGGACCCATGGGAGCCCCCTGATGGGGCATTCGAGCTCCTGATGGCATCCCAGGTCGCTAGAGAAGAAGCGAAACAGAAAGAAGAGCCAGTTTGGCCCCTGTTTCTTCAGCTGCAAATACATTTTGTACATAATCGGACACTGGCTCCAGCAAGTTCCCCATTTTGACCACCCCAATAAGCACTAAGCAGCAACACAGAGCACATGAGCTCTTGACTGGTATTTCCCAGACATCGTAAAGAGGAATCCAGTGATAAAGTAGACAGGAAACAGGGATGAAAAATACTAGTCTTGGGAAACACTCAATGGTCAAAACATACGCAGGCCAGCTTACAGCCGAAAGCTCTACCTTCAGACCCAAGGAAAAACTCCATGGCAGCTACACGCAGTCCGAATTGGTGCAGTTCACACGCTAATCAAAGCTACAAGCAAGCTCACATCTACAGTGCTTCAGATTTCACACTGACTAGCAGGCAGCTTTTATCAGTAAGGAGACTGTAACAAGCAAAGGTGAACCATGAAAACACTGTGATAAAACATCCTCCATTAAGAGCCCTCTCCTTCACCTACACTGGAGAGCAGTGTAAGTTCAGAAAGCGACAAGAATCCTTAAAGAAAAGGTCATGTCTCTGATCAAGCCTCTAAAATTAAACAGAAAATAAAAGGAATGTGGTAGTTTGTCAGCAGCCTGTGTAGGCTGAAGTCCTGACATTTATGTTGATTTCAGCGTGCTCTGGAGAGACACTTTGGGCCAAATCACAAACTTAATGCTGTAGAAGACACACAGTAAACCCAGTGCTAAATCCTAGAAGTTTATAGTCATCGAGGAAAACCACCAGTAAAATAATTACCACTGTAAAATGCAATTTAAAACAGAGAAGAGCTTAGCTTCATTCTAAGAATTACCAAGATGTTTATTATTGAAGGTCAAGTCCTCTACAGAGTCTTTCAAGGAAATCAAGAGCCAGTGGTATCCATTATAGATAAATAATTGGTTAAAGGATAGAAATGAGGTAAAAGTAACTGGTTCTGAAAATAAAAGGAAGGCACATGCAGAGTTTTCTGAGACTCATGCTTTTCAGCATATTCATAAGCAACCTGAAAAAAAAAGAACGAAAAAAACAGAGAGAAAAGGCAAGGAAGTGACCAAGTTTGTTGGTAATGCCAAGTTATTCAAGCTGGCAAGGATGAAGGCCAGCTTCAAAGAACTGCAGAAGGACTTTATGAGACAGAATGAACACTTAAAAGGAAGATGAAAATGAATTTCAGTCCATATTTAAGTGAATTACATGGGAAAAAACGATACAATCATCACATACAAAACAATGGGCTCTGAGCTGACTGTTGCCCAACAGAAGCAAGATCTTGGAGTTTAAACAGACACTTCCAAAATAAAATAAAAAAATCAATTCACTGTTTGCTAGAGGTCAAAAAAAAGCCATTAAACAAAAGAAATGACAAGGAAGAGAACAGAGAACATCACTCTGTCCATGGTTTGCCCACATGTCAAATGCTGTGTGCACTTCTGGTTCCTGATCTGGAAGAAGTACAAAGAATGGCACGGAAATAGAATAATGGCATCATAGAATGGTTCGAGTTAGAAGGGACCGTAAAGATCATCCACTAGATCAGGCTGCTCAAAGCCCTGTCCAGCCTGGCCTTGAACATTTCCAGGGATTAAGATTAAGGTATGATTAAAATATGGAACTGCATTCACACAAGTAAAAGTAAATATACTATGATTTTCCATCTGGAAAGAGGTGATCCAAGGTAATCTAAGTAGGCATTTGCTAGAGCTCTGCAAAATCACGAGTGGCCTAGAGAGGGCAGTTGGGGATTGACTGTTCACTGCCCCCTCCAGAATAATAAACTACGGCCATCGCAGGAGGCCAGGAGGAGTCAGGCTCACACACAACCAAAAGGGGGTAGTTTGCCACACAGTGGGTAGTCACCCCTTTCCAATCGACATGGAAAACATATTTGGTTCAGAAACTTCTCTGAGTTACCAACAGTTAAAGACTGAGAAAGTACTAGAGAGAAGTACACCAGTGGTCTCCAAAGGGAGATGCGTGCACCGAGAGGGTATGCAGGACAGCCCATTGCGGGGTGGGAAGAAAACATTTTTTTGTACCATTAATAAATAAAAGAAAATTTTTAAAAATAGTTTATTTAATCTTTATTTCATCCTTTTATCATTTCTAAATATATAATTCTAATATATATCATAATAATATATCTTTCTAAACGTAATTTGGACCTGTATCTCCAAATCCACTGCAGTCCCCAAAGTCCCAGCTCAGTGCCCTCCCTGATCACCACAAGTCTTAGATATTCCTTGCACTTGTATGCATGAAGGAAACTGCAGAAAGAAAGAAGGTGAATGAATGATCAACAAAGAACCAGTGTCTCTAATTGGTACAGACAGGGAAGGAAGGCTGAGGTAGGAAAGAGACGAGCACAGGGAGCCAAGGAGGTGAATCCAGCAAGTATTCGTGTCGGAAACCGATGGTGGGGATGGCCACCGAGCAGAGAAGCGGCAGGAGGCAGCAAAGAGGCAAAACTAAGGCTTTGTGCAGAGCTGGAAACATCTTCTCCCATAAACAGGGCGCTACGGAAACTGCTGTAGCGGAGCGGCTCCCTCCCTTCCCACGTACTCACCCCCACCCTCCAGCCCAGCCGGAGCCAGCAGGGACAAACGGCCCAGGAAATGCTTCGCTCCTGAGCTTGTATTTCAGATCTCTCTGTTGTCTGTCAGTCCACACCGTGGCCCTCCTCCAGCAAAGAGCAGACCGTTGGGCCTGCTGTCGCCTGTCAGTCAGCCAGGGACATCTGACAGTGACTCGGAGGAGATGAGGTCCCGGCATGGCCATCCCGCGCTCGTCCCTCCCAGAGGCTGCCTGGCCGCAGGGGTCAGGATGCAGGCCCACTTCTTTGCTTCTACAGCAGACAACTTAAGGCCTGGAGAAAAAGGTCAGCGAGCCAAATCTACTCTCGATCTCAATCTGACATCTTTGAACTTCCCTTCAGTTCCCTTTGTTAAGCACCAAAATAGAGAAAAGTAGAGAAAGGACAAAACTGACAAAAAGGGGGCAGCTCTAGCAAAAGCATATTCAGCCTCACCCCTTGCCCTGCCTCATTCCTTCCCCTCCCTTCTCATGTCCCTATCTCCAGTATCACCTGTAGATAAAATATTACTCACTACGCAACTGCCGTCTCCCTGCTGCAAGCCCACGAGACTCCCAAGATACAGAAATGCTCTCTCTATCTGAACTTTTATAAAAGGAGAACACAGAAGCAGGACCTCACCTTATCTAAAAGCTTATTTTGCTCTCAAACATGTGTAAGACAAGACAGTGACATATGTTGAATATGTTGAATTTTTCACAATACTGACACTAAAAAAAAAAAAGTCTTGATACTAAAGACATATTACTTCTTTTGATGTGGTACAATGCCGTTATGTCTTTTGAAATAGATCGTGGAGGTCCACCTTTCTGTGGGTTAGGATCTATCTCTCCCCTCGTCCTCAGAGGGATGGAATCTGTCCTGAACAATATCATCCACGGTGAAGGCTGCAGGGCAAACAGCACTGACACATCCTCCCTCCTGGGAAATCACCTGCCCTACACCCCTCTACCCAACCCAACCCTGTTCTTACCCACAGACCCACCCCCGTTTTTCCTCCATTGATCCATCTACATGTATTCCTCTGCACTACTACAAACACTTCACTGGACAGAGGGCGAAACCACCATGGGCTGTAGGAAATGAGGAAGACCACAGCACGTCCCCAGCGGAAGGGACCACTCTCACAGCTCTGAGGAGATGGAGCGGAGCAGAGCAGCTGGGCACGGCCACAGAGTGCGGCACACCGAGAAAGGCACGCCGCCAGTATTTCACACATGCGTGCTGGTCCCCAAGAATTCTGCCGATGGCCTGCGTTCCTGTAGTTCATCCCTGCCCTGGCTACACCCTTCCAAAGCTGAGCACACCCTCAGTGCAGCGAGCGAACCACCCCTCCAGCGACTGCTGCCGTCCCCTGTCGCTGCCTGCCGCTGCCCGCTTTCCCAAGCTACGCAGTTGGCTTTTCTACTTTCTTCCCTCCTGTCACATCAGACGCCTGCCTCTTCCTCTCTGTCTTGAACTTCTTAAAGTGAACTTCTTGAAGTGAACTTCTCCTGCCTGAGGGCAGAAATGAGACAACATTGCAGCGGTCCTTTTCTAGACATTTCTACTGCAGAGTCTTTCCTCAAGGGACATCAACAACATAGCAGCCAAAATGCTGAAGCAGAGAAAGGGAGGGTTCGTCTCTGGACATACCGGATAAAGGAAAATAACCTGGAGAACTGACAGGTAAAAGGAAAAGAAAGTGTCAAGAAAAGAAAAGCAAAAACACCTACAAGAGCCTTAGAAAAGGACTGAAGATAGGGTGGGGAGTCACTGCAACACAGTATAGCACTCAGCTGTACCCACGGCAATTCCCTGCTCTGAAAGACACAGGCTCCATCCACCTCGGCACCTACAGGACTCTGACAGCATGCAGCAACAGCCACGGGCTTCTTGTTAACTGAAAAACCCACAGATTTTGAGAACAATTACCAAGTATGCAAACAGCGTTATTTTTTTAACTAAAAATAGAAGCTACCTTGGCTAAACAACATATCGTGTCAAGGCATTACAGCAGCTACTGACTTCTATGAGGCACAAACATTAGCAGAAGGAGATGCCAGATGCTGTCTGGAGGTGAGAATGGGTCACTACGAGTATCTGGAACAGTTAAGAAATTTATACTAGATTGATATTGTCTGATGGCAACAGGCTTCTGACTGCACACATGGTTTCCCAACCGAACCTGCACTTCAAAATGGACTCTTAGAAGCACAAGAAAAAAAGTTGCAGACAGCTTCTCTCCTCTCGTATAACTATAGATGTTACTTCATACGAGATTCTTTTTTTTAATGGCTGTGAACCTTTTAGATATTTAGTAGGCAGAAACATCAGTATTGCAATTCTTGCTTCCTCCATTTCCCAAAAGCTCTCACATCCTAGAATCAAGTGTTCTAGGTTCCACCCATTTTTAAATAACGTTCACAACAATCCAAAAATCTTTAACTTAGAAAACATCACATTCACATGACTGTGAATTGTAACTTGAGACAAAGTTCAGGGACCACTTTTCTATTTCATGCATCTCCATTCACAGCTCAGAATAACCAGACACCAAATCTGAAACAAAGCACTTGGATGCAACCAAGGCAAAAAAAAAAAAAACAACCAAAAAAAACCCAAAAAAAACCAAAAAACCAAAACAACCCCCAAAAAACCCCCACCAAAACCGAAAACCCAAACGTCTTTGGAATTGAAACTAACAAACCCAATATAGCATCTTTGAGTTCCATTAGCTTGCTTGTTTTAATAGATGTGATCACATCCACTGCTGTGATATAATGTATGGGATAGATTTTGTGTGAAGAACTACCAGAATGAAGCTCTTGACTCTGTGAAAAGGACAGTTTTGGGAGGGGAGAGGTAAGAGAGCTCTGCAACACCATGACTAGCATGGGAGGAGGCTGACAGGAGCTCACTGTCTCTTCCCTTACAAGAATTAGTCAACAGCGAGCAGTTGGCAGGATCAGGTACCTTTTTATGTAAGATAAGCTGCAAAAATTCCTGACACAAAACACTGTGAATGCTAAGCATTTATATGGGTTCAGGAAGACATCGGCGGACTAACCTACATAAATAAAATCCATATAGAGGTACTATGCATAGCGGGCAGATGTGGGTCACAAAGCTACAGAGCTACGAAGCACAGAGTGTTTGGATGAAGCATCACCAGGTTTTTGCCTTGTTCCCGTATTTCCATGCAGTCTGCTGCTGCTCCCTGCCACCGGGGACACTGGGCTAAATGATCCAGTGTGACTGTTTCCATATTACTACAGTCTTTCTTTTTCAAAAAACAGAAGAGCAATTAAAACATCTCACAGATCAATTACATCTGTGCACCTATATTCATCAGCAAATCACTGAATCACAGAATTGCAGAATGGTAGGGTTGGCAGGGACCTCTGGAGATCATCCTGTCCCACCCCCTGCCAGAGCAGGGTCACCCAGAGCAGGTGGCACAGGAACGCCTCCAGGCGGGTTTGGGATGTCTCCAGAGACGGAGACTCCCCCACCTCTCTGGGCAGCCTGTGCCAGGGCTCTGCCACCCTCACAGCAAAGAAGTTCCTCCTCGTGTTGAGATGGAACTTCCCGTGGTCAAGCTTGTGCCCGTTACCCTTTGTCCTGTCGCCGGGCACCACTGAGAAGAGCCTGGCCCCGTCCTCCTGACACCCACCCTTTAAGCATTTCTAAGCGTTGATAAGATCCCCCCCTCAGTCGTCTTTTTTCCAGACTGAAGAGACCCAAATCCTTCAGCCTTTCTTCATAAATCAAAGTTTTCTCAATGAGCAACTCAATTTTTTGTAACAAGCCTATACTGCATAAAATCACATTGATCTATATTAAAGCCAAGCTAGAATGAATACAATTTTCTTTTCTTAATTATGTGTAAACTTTTCTGTATTCATTAGCCTGCAATTAGTCCAGGGCTAGGAAAGGACAAACCATGAGCTTCTACTGGCAGCTTGCTTGCAAGGTTGAATGCTTTCAATGTTTTCACTCTACCAGTTTTCTGCAAGTACCTTCCCAACCAAATTTCTTCACTGCGGTGAGGTCCCTTGATTTCCCCTGGCTGCCCTCCACTCATCCCAAACACCTCCTTGTTTAAGACAGGGAATACATACACAGCAAACCAGTGACTCCATCCCAGGACCTGTTTCTCTGACCACGTCCTGGCACAGAGAACTGCGCAGATAGCCCTGTCTTAGGGAAGTGGAACAAACTGCCCAAAAACGACAGATCGTGAGGCCATTTTCTAGCCTTTCTAATGTTAGTTCACTTATGCTCTGACAAGATAGTATTTATACCCATGATAACATATAAATTAGTGGGGTATTTTTCACTTGCAAAGTTCTACTTTTTTCAAACCTAATATTCTCTTCACCTCACTAATTCTAGTAATGATGTCTACAAACTCAGGACTGGATGGAAGAAACAATCACTTTTATCCACTTAAAACAGATCACCATTCAATTTGGGAGAATATCTTTAGTTCTTCCCATTCTAATAAAACAAATACAATTTTTATAATATACTGAAATATTAAGAGCTTGAGGTCATCCAGTCCTTCCTTGTCTCAAAGAAGTATCACCCATACCTAAATCATCTTTGATAGATGTTTACTAATTTAACCAGTGGCTAAGATCCTCCAGTGACAGAGATTTTACAACTTTCCTGATCAGTCTGCATCCTTAGATATTATAAATAAAATAAAAAAAACCCAAAACATTCTCTCACTGATGAAGTCTTCACAGGCCTCCCACTACTACTGCCCTCTGAATTACCCCTTTTTTTGCTTGTTAGTCATGCAAATGAACAAAATAAAATAAAAAAATATTCTTGTAAGTATATGCCACGGCTTTACAATTGCTTCTGTATTATTCTCTGCCCCATTTCTTAATCAGGCTAACAGTTTACTTGCTTTCTCAGTAGCAGTGGCTGCTCCTACACACCAGGCAGCTCACAGTGACACCCAAGCCTTCCTCCCAAATGGTTACACTTCATTGAAATCCCAGCAATGTATGCAAAATTGGCTTCTGAAATTCATTGCTCACCCCCTTTCCAAATCACTGATAAATCTATTAGACACTCCATACACATCTTTGGGGGACCAGACCTGCCTTTTTGTCTGTTTTAACATTGGCCATGAGTTATTTATCACTACATTAAATATTTTTTACATGATGGCATGCTTTGAGACCCTTCTTTCACTGTACTAAATGCCGTTATCATATAACACTGTTTCTGTACTTACTATAAGATTCCATGACTGTATTTGAGAGGTAGACAACCAGACAAAAAGAAGACTGAGGATAACCAAAGGAGTCACATAAGTGATACATAGGTTTGTATAAATTAACGGTCTTGATATGTAACTAATATTAAACTGTAGAGATTAGCAGGAACTATGAAAAAACACCTATTAGCAGAAAATAAATATGGATAAGGACTTATATTAACAGGAAGAGCTTCCTAAGCACAGCACAGAGGACAAAGAACAAGAACACCATGGGAAAAAGAAGGTGATCTAAACTGACAGCAAGTATATTGTAAATACACGTATGACTTGATAGTTAAGAAAGGGACATAGACCTTTATAGGTGTATCTTGTGTATAAAAGGCAAGAAGATTGGTTTTGGAAGGAAGATAAAGTGGGAACAGAAAAAGGACAGAGAAGCAGATTAAAAAGGTCAGAACAACAGGACAAAACGAACCTCTCAGCAGCTTCTTGTGTGAAGATGACACAGGCAAGGTCGGCAGTGCAAGGCACCAAAGAGAGGATTGCTGCAATCGAGTCACAAGAGGACAGATGTCTGGACAAGAGCTTGGACAAGATCTGCACCATGGACCTTCTCAAGGCTATATGGGAAGACACCTGTTTGACTAAGAAAAAGGGAAAGAAAAAAAAAAAAAAGAAAAAAAAGGGAGACAAAGGTAACATCCACTGAAGTGACCCAGCCATCAGGGAAGCCTATGATAGGGTCTGGAAGATAGAAGAAACTGCAGCAAGATTAATAACTTGGTTTGGGTCAACAGAATTTAAGGCAACAGCTGAACACCCAGAGGGAGATGTCATAAAACCAGCCTGAAACGTACAACTGGACAGTAGAAAATGCATTGATAAAGAGATAAAGCAACGTAAATGTGGTGATTAAAGCCATATTTATCCATAAAAGCACTAGAAATAGAGCGGAGAGGAACAAAATAAAAGGACAAAGTAAAGGATGAAGTCCTTGGGAAAAAAACCCAACAACTCTTTTCCTACAAAAACAATGTGCAAGACCCTGATGAAACAGAACAGGAGTAAAAGAATTGTAAAAATAAATAGCTGAAAGAAATCTAACCTTTTTAAAAGAAGAACTGCTAACCAGAGGTGTAACAAACTATCAAGAACTCAAGCAGGATGAGAATGAAGTATTGCACTTGAGATTTTTAACCATTAAGAAATTTCCCCTTTCAGAGGTATCCTATTTGACTGAGACAAACAAGGGACATCTAAGCTGGCAATATGGAAAAGAACAAAGGCAAGATCAAGTGCACAAGAGCAAAGGGCAAAGTGACCTTAGCAAAGGAACATATGTTTCCAGAAAGCTCAAGTGAATCCAAAAGCTAACTGCCCTTAGGAAATACTGCAAAATTATCCTGTTCACTTAAGTGTTCACATAGCAAAAAATGTTCTTACAACATTCTACCTCTATTTACCTCTCCCCATTTTAGGGGGCGGGGGGGTGAAGCCTGCAATAAAATTAAAAAAAAGTCATCTGAAGAGGAGGTTTTCCACTGAAATTAGAGCAGAATCTGACTCCAAGAAATTCCAGTAAAGTTTGCTACGTAACTTGATTTTTCAATGAATTAATTCTGATGCTGACACATTGTGGATGGTAATAAAATTCAATAGCCAGCAATTCGTAAACTTAGGATAATATATCAATATGTCAATATGCTCTTATTTGGTAGGATACAGGACCTGAAGAGATAAAATGAAGTTCTAACTTTTAAAATCCTTTTTAAGTAATGGAAGACTGACTACCCCAACCTGTGTTTTGATCAAAATGAACCTGAGATAAGGAAAAAACTAAAGGAAAGAACAAACAAAAGCAGAACTAAAGGAGATCATCATGGGGGAAAGGAGAGGGTCATACATGAGGTGTTCAAGCAACAGAATAACAGACAAGAAGCCTCAGCCTCACTAACAAGTAGCAGGAAGATGACAAAGAAATGCACATATTCCAGGCAAACACAGATATTCAAGTGAGATGCCACCAGTGGCAGAACTCCCAGGGCAGAGAAGGCAGACTTTCCTAGCATCCAAATAAGTAATGGAAATGAGTACTGCTATATTCATTCTGGTATAAATTAAAAATTCCCATGCTTAAGCGGCTAGTGTGCTCCTTTCACGTGAAGTCCATCTAGACATGGAAGAAGCAAATTCACATTACTATTTTTGCCATTCTTCTTGATACTAAAGGAAGACCACTGCTGTGCGAATGCCAACAGAAACCTGGGAAAAGGCAAAAGCATCCCACATGCTCACCTCGCCCAACTCACCTATGGCTCTGCCCAGCTCCAGCCCTCCTGAGCCAGACCACCCCAATGAGCCCACCTGTCCACAACAGAGCCACCGCCACAGACCCGCACGCCCACTCCTCAGCCGTCCCTGCATGCCCGCCATCCTCACCACAGACTCCTGTATGCTGCCACCGCATTGCCTGCTCACTGTCGCACAAGCACAGAGTGACACCTCAAAGTCCTTCGCCCTGCAAGTGCCACCACATCCAGGATCTGCAGGACACACGCTAGATCCTACTCATCTGGAGTAAGCCTGAATAATGGAGACAACTTAGCAACCTGCCGTGAGCGCCACGGATTTCTGTGATCTTTGCACCAGAGTCCCCACCTGATGTCTTCAAAAAGGTGTCACAGGAGGTGCCAGAATCCTCGAGAGAGAGAAAACACTCGAGACTATCAGTATCCAAACAACATCTGCATTCCTTAAGAGCTCTCTAACAGTCTTATTTTTGTTAAATGTGTATCAATACAGGAAATCCAAATGTTATAAATGGTGACTGCTCTCAATCACTAGAGATTCGTTTAAAGAACATCATTTCCAATGGCAGCAAAACAGGGTTAGCATTTCCCCTTAAATGGAGATCGAAGACCCGATTCTCAAACAAAAGCTGGAAAATTTTTAAAGACCTGAAGGATCGCTTTAATTAAGCATGGCACCCTGAAATTCTCTCGTGGGTGAGTTCCCATAGACTGTTACAGATCTGCAGAGATAATCTCCTCAAGCCCCTGAAAGTCACCTGTTAAGTAGCCAGAGGATACACAAGAGCCAAGACTGGAGACAAGAACCAGAGGCAGTACCACAAGGCTTCATCAGGCTTTCATCAGAATTGTTTTTCAAAACACAAGTTTGATTACAGAACAAAGTGTCCTACAAGCCCATTTGGGTCAGATCCAGTGCAGATTCTGCACCATGATCAGGCTCAAAAGCACGCTATTCACCATTCATGGAGAATCAAAGCAAAAAAATCACAGCACACATCCCCCCAGACACAAGCCTGTTATTATCAATGAATCAGTGCATATTCTGGGGGCTTTGCAGACCCCGGTGCTCTCCTGGCGAGGCAGTCACCAGCGCCCCAGCAGCACGCTGCAGGAGCCGATCCAGCCCAGCACAGAGCCTCCAGTTTCCACTCATCCCTCTATTCAGAGCCAGCCAGCTCACTAACTTTCCCGACTCACCACCCCATGGACCAGAAACTCAAAAAGTTTGCTTTTCGTAGCTTTGCGAGCCCCTCCTGTAACTTCGTCTGTAGCCATCAGGGTCTGCTCAGCCTCTCTCACTCTCTCTCTTCCTCTTTCTTTCCCTTTTCTGCCTTTTTCTCCAACTCTCCCCTCTGAGTCCTGCTGGGCTCTCACACTTCTAATAGCGCGGAGTGGGGAGGGGGCCCCTTCAGGGCCTTGCTGACGGTCCACTCGCGCCCAGCCTCAGCTGCTGCATTCCTACACTGATAAGCCAGAAATAGTTTGTGCTGCCGGGTTCTGTGTGTTTACTCTGCAGGGACAGAAAATCCAGCTTTTTAAACCTCTCTGTCCAAACAGCAGAGATAAGCGGGAGGCAAATTGAAAACACGCCTCGGCTCTTTGGTGGCAGCGCTGCAGCCTCTCCTCCTCTGCAGCGGGGATGGTGAATTCTGGGGCAAGGGGAAGGGGGAGGGGGCAACTTCAGCAGCGACATGAAACTCGGTACCTCACTGAGAGTGTTTTCCCATTAGGAAATGCAGCAGGCAAGCAGTGAGAAACAATGGTTTTCCCTCGCTCCCACTGCTCCTCCCGCGCTGCGTTTCCAGGCCTTTTCCCCGGGGAGCTGGCAGGCAGCACACAGAAACATTCGCTGGCAGCATTTCCAGCGTGCGAGACGGAGAACGAACCCCTCTGGACACGGGAGAGGAACAGCGGGAGGCAGGGAGCTGGGAACAGGGAGGGACGGCGCGTGAGAGCGAGGGGAAAGAAAGAGTGTGAGAGCAGCGGGAGGAAGGGGGCGGGGGGCAGCATGGCGGCAGCACAGCACCCGATGGCTTCCACGCTCCCGGCCGCCCTCCGCCCCTCGGGGTGACCGCCCGCAGGACGCTCTGGTACCACCGCAACGGATCCATTAGAGACCCCTGGTGATTGACAGGCGCAGACAAATTATTAACACCACAGCTGCCGCGGCACATCAGCAGCTCGCTGGTCACCACACAAAGCCCTGTGACAACGTGTGTCACCCCAGGACACTGCGGGGCACTCGGGGCCCACCTGCCACCCCGGGAAGGGGGCAGAGAGTGGAGACCTCCCCCCTCCTCCGCCACCACCAGCTGCTGCAGTGGCCCTACGTGGCACTGGCCAGCACAACGCCCGGTGCTGGCAGTGCGGCGGCCATTCTGCGAGCAGCAATGCTGCCTCCTCCATCATGGCAGAGCAGGCAGCGCTGGCCTGGGGCACCGACCTGCTCACCCACAGCTCCGTGCCTGTCTGCCACCTGCAAGGGGCTGATGCTTCCCTGTCTGCCTAACGCAGCAATAGACGAGATGTTGCCAGGTTATGAGAGGGGCTTATTCTATTCCTCTGCTTGAAATTCTTGTCTAGAGGCTGTGAATTTTCTGGCAAGACTGCAAACAGAAGAGAATCAGATCCGAAACAAACAAATACATTTCTGCCCTCAACCAGTAATAAAAACAAGCACAGAAGAGATACTGCATCAGCCAGCAGCAAAGAGCAAGCCACAAAGATGATACAGCCTTTTGTACATGTGGATGAAGGCAACAACTTCCACCAATATTTAGGGTGACCTCAGTCCAAGCTCTGCTGTGCAGCAGTAGCCACGGGAATCACAGAAATTTCGGGAGGGTGGGCACTGTTATCAGTCCCCCCTCTCCCTCTCAGCCCCTCAGAAGGAATATGTCGTACAAGCGTGGCCTTATTCAGTGTCTGAGCTATTCCTGAGGTTCTAGCTGACTTGCTCTAAAAGCATGTGTAATCTGGAATTAACCTACTACACGGGCTCAGTAGGCTTAGGCTAGCGGTTAGACTTGACCTTAAGGGTCTTTTCCAACCTAAACGATTCCATGACTCAATGTGTCAGCATGTCTGGCAAGGTGGCACTGGGCCTGCATCTGCAATTATTTTTTTTCGATGCCAGAAGCACACAGAAATGTTGGCTCCCATCTTGCGAGCCCTTTCCCCTGCTGCCAGCAGGACAACACGCGTTTTCTTTCGGGACTGCACTGTCCGTGGGCTCCTGCGGCTGCCGGGGCTGGGCCAGCTCTGCCCGCAGCGGGGCGACCGAAACGGGGCTGGGCAGGTGCCGCCGCTCCCACTGCCCGCGGGGAGCGTGCGGCCGCCCGCACCGCACCGGACAAGCCCTCGGGGCTCCGGGCAGAGCCGCCCTGCGGCCTCCGAGCCCCGGCTCGGCCCCGGCCCCGGCGGCGGGATGCTCCCGCCGGCCCTGCCCCGCCGAGGCGCGGCGGCGCGGGCAGGCCCGTGGCAGCGGGGCGCGGCTGCAGGCGGCGGCGCGGCGCGCAGTCCCCCCTCGTGTCCCCCCGCGCTCCTCCGCCAGCACCATCAGCACCGAATGGCAACGGCGCGCCCGGCACGGGCAGGGCGTGCGCCAGCCGCGGTCCCGGCCGCGCCGCGGGCGGGCGGAGGCCGGGCGGTGTCGCGGGCCCCGGGCCGGGCCGGGCCGGGCCGGGCCGGGCCGAACCGTAGCGGGCCCCTGGTCCCCGCGGCCCCGGGCTCGGCGGCGCATGCCCGGCGCGGCTCCCGTGAAGGTCAGCCGTGGCCTAGCGGGGACGCGCGGGCGGGGACGGCCGGACGCGCGTGAGGGAGCGGCCTTAACCCCTTCCGCGCCGCCGCCGGGGCCGGGCCGCCGCCCCGCGGAGGCCGATTGCAGGGAGAGGTGCAGGGTCGCGGGGCGAGCCGGGGCCGCGGACAGGGCAGGCAGCGGGGGTTCCGGCTGCCCGCGCCCGCGTCGGGGACGGAGCGCGGTGCCGCCGGACGGGCCGCGGGACTGGTGGCCGCGGCCGCTGGGCTCCCTGGGCCGGAGGACGAGGCAGAATCGGGCCCCGCGCAGAGGTGCCGCGAGTCCCGCGGTAGCACGTTCAGTTGCCGGCGACAGCCAGGGGATGCGGCAAGCAGCGGCGGGACGCGCCTTGCCCCCAGTCACCGCCGTCGGTGCCGGGCAGCCGGGAAGGTGCTTCTTTATTTTTCTAATGAGTTATAGGTAAAGTAATGAGCTAGAGTTGGTCCCATCTCCATCAGTAGCTGGCTGTTTTATTGCATTCTGGAGCAGGAGGATGTATTACAAAGTGTTACTGAATTTCAATTTAATACTGTACAACATGTATTGTATTCTATCTGGATGTTCTTAATAGGCATTATATAAAGAGATTTCCTCAAAAGAACATCAAATTACAAGGTCAGCCACTTGAAAATTATGGAAGGGCAGGCTCACTGTAGCCACAGACTGAATTGAGTAAAAGTAAAAAAAAAAAAAAAAAAAACATGTAATAATAAAACTCAGCTCTTAGTATGACTGTAGTTCTCCAAGAACTTTAGAAAATAAATCAGCAGAAGTAGCTCTTCGTTTTGCAAATGGAAACTAAGGCACAAGTGGATGGAAGCGCCTTGCCCAGCATCACCTGGCTGACAATGAAACCCGCTTCCTGCGCTTCTCCCGCTCGCCACAAAGCGAGCACAAACGGGCAGAGGTTACAGTGACAGAATGTAATTAAGAGAAAAATCATATAATTTTATTTGAAAATGTTTCTTTTTTTCTATTTTCCCTACATGATTTTTCATAACAGTGTAGAAAATAAGCACCTCCGTTCTTTTCAAAAGCGCCTGGCTCAAGCCAAGCCTTCCCCAGCTGCTCCCAGTGTCCTGGCATCTCCCAGCCATCGCTGGTCCAGGAGACGCCGGTGGCGCGGGACTTGCTCCGTAACGCTTGTGTTCCTTTACCAGGTCTTGGAAGCTTCAGGCCTCCATGGCTCCCCTTCCAGCTCACTTTACGCTATATTCCGAGCCCACTTCATTTCCAGGAAAGGCTGACATTCTTCGTCTTGGGGCTCTAGAGGCCACCTTTTCTCCCACAAGTTCATGTGTTTCGTTTTTACTTGTGCTATTATTCAAGCTTTTAAGATTGTTAAACTAAGATGGTCACATTAGAAAAGATATGAACCAAGCTGTTTTGGGGAGATGTTTGCAGCTGCTTTCAATTTTTTGATCTGTAGGTAATTAAAGAAGCACATGACGGTACTGGTTACCTTAAAGAGGCATGGTTTCTCTCAGCCAGTTTTCATTTGTCAGCAGTGCTCTGTTCACCGAAACTTAAAATATTCTCAACAGCTTTGGAATTGATGCGATACAGCATAGAAAATGTACTGAAAAACAGACAGCAAATATCCTGAGATTGAGGCTCTGCTTATTCTAAAGAAATGACCACTTGTTCCTGAGTTCAGAATTACTCAATATTCTCATTAACAATATGAATAATGAACTAGGGAACATGCTTATTAAATGTCATAGCAACATATGGTTTGGAGGGGTTACAGGTATGCTATGAGAGATGATTAAAATCCCATGAAGCTGGAGATACGGTTTGAAAAAAACAGGACACGATTTAATCGGAAATAGTGCGAGGTTCCACATCAAGATAGAAATCAACAACTATATAATCAAAAGATGGAGATCAGCTGGCTGAAGAGGTGGGTTTTTTTTTTCCAGAAAACATATTTGGGGATATAGTAGATCATAAACTGAATGTGAGTTGACAGTACTACACTGACACAAAATAAGCAGACAAAACCCCCAGAAGAGCAGTAACTGAATGGTGCCCCACTTCTCACATCCCCTTGGTGGCAGCATAAGCAGTGACGACAACACTCTAGATTCTTCTTTTTCTCCTCTGCATTTTGTCTCTGCTTCTTCCCCTTCCCTTGTCCTCTCCAGGGCACAAGCAGTCCCAGCTCAACGTTTCCCTGAGGCTGCAAAATTAAATTTTGCCAGTATTGCTGTGGAATCCTTCCAAAGTAATCTTTCTGTTGTGGTACGAATCATTAATGTCTCAACCAGACTGTCCTTTGCAGTTTGGGGCTCTGTGCATCAGAGAAAATATGTGTGGGAGAATTCAAGATGGTTCAGGGGAGAACAGTAAGTGTGACAAGAACTGTAAAGCCCAAAAAGAGAAAAACAACAGTATTCAGATATTCAAAAGGCTGCTGCAAATACCAGGAAGAGCTGCTCGCCATACACATAAAATAAGAAATAATGGATTGAAATTTCTCCCAGGAAGATTTACATTAGCTATTGAAGAAGAGAAGAGCAGTAAAAGTAGAGATGTTCTAGGATACTTTGTCCAGCTGGGTGGGAATCTCCATCTCCTTCCAAGAACAGGTTAGAGAAGCATCTGTCAGAGTGACGTAGGTGGTGTAGATTCTGACTTGGTGAGGACAAGGAACTAGCTGATTCCCAAAGGTTCCTTTTGCCTTATTTCCCTATGGAAACTGTATGGCATTTCATAAGACAAAGATAAGGCTTTTTTCTATCCAGACTGGTTTCCCCTGACGGATTCCACAGATATGATGCAAACAAGTTTAAGCTGATCAAAAAGGTCCCTTAGTTTATTTCAGAAAGAAATACACGTCTGATTGCTACAACAATGTAAGAATAAGTAATCTGCATACGCAGATTGCTGTCAGGTATCCTTTAAGACTTCCTAAGTATCATACAGCTTTTAAACTGTGTCTTTTTGCACTCTCCTTGACTCACCTATCTTCAACTACCATCTTGCATCACTGTTTCATAGACATACATTTTTGCGTTTGGCCTTTCCACCAGCTGTTTTTAAAATCTATCTGCAATGAAGAAATACCATAAGCAATTTGTAGCACGCAGAAAGAAAGAAAGACAACTTGAAATAAAGACCAGAAAGAGTAAACGAAGGCAAAGAAAAGTGTTTGTCTCTGCAGAGGTTCCAAACGTTATTCTGCAGAGGTAGAGAGATAATGACAAACTTACCTCCTGATTATTTTAAAAGCAATCAAAGGCAACAGCAGCAATGCCAAAAGATGGAGAAAAATACATGTAATACTATAGGATACAAAATAATGAGTCATCAGTATTACCGTATCAACCATACCTGTATTTTACCCAGCTCTGCACAATTCTGCGTGACCTCATAGTCACACACCCTGGCCCTGTCTAGCCCTACTCTACCTCTGCCTCCACTTTTCCATCCTCACTAAACCCACTTCCCGCAGCTTGTGCCGTGACATCCGTGTGTGGCTTCTCACATCATCTTAGCAATGAAGCAGTGTGCTACAGGCAGCAGTCCACAACACTCATTTTCTAGCCACGGGCCAAAGCAGAGCTGCAAAGTATGAGAAGTTAGTAGGAAGACTTTGGTCCTGGAAGGAGAATAAAGAAGATGCAAGATTGTGTTGGGAGTATGGATTTCTGTTTTTAAAAAAATGAAGGAAATAGAGGAATTCTTGGTGGGGAATCCTGGGGGAACCGAGAAGACCACCTACCAACAACTACCCCCAACTCTACTGCCCCCTAGTCCAAAAAGTGTATCTTCATGATATTTGGTGATTAGAACAATGGCTTTGGGGTGTGTTTGGTGAGAGCATCGTAAAGGATTCACCTGCTATCACTAACTGACAGAATACAGATTGGGGAACCACTAGGTCAGCAAGTCTACTGTTGTATCATCAATAGCAACCATGTCATATCTAACCCTTTCAGACATAAATTTATTGCATAGCACTTTAAACCTTGGTATTCCTTTGGGATAGCTGCTAAAAAACTGAGTGCTTTGAATGGCTAAGTATGTTCTTTTAGTATATCTGGCTATTCCCATGTATTCTTTTACCATCATTGCCCTTAACGGTTCTTCTTTATGTCTGATGTTTATGCTTTGAAGCATTTATACATAGCAGTCCTACCCACACTCATTCCTCTTTTGTGAGACTAAACAAATGAAGGTGTTATTTGGTCTCTTAAAACCAAGTGCCCACATCTCATTATTCCTTCAGCCCTTTCCATGTCAGTCACAGTGAACCAGTCTAGAACAAGGGCAAACAGAACTGAGCGCCGATTCCTGTTACAAGTCCTTAAATGCGTGACTATGTACTATACTGTCATCAGGTATCATCTGATTTCTATTGGCATAGTCTTCAGAATCATCCAGTTCTTTCCATATAACTTATTATCTTCTGCTTCAACGATACCTGTCTATTTTGTATCATCAACAAATTTAATTACTCCCGTTCCTATTTTTGTGCCATGGGCATTACTGAAAATATTAGATGACATCAATCCCAAGGCAAATCCTGAAGAAAATGCAATGTCTTCTGTGTCTTCTCTACTGAACTCCTTACCTACCCTGCAGTTGTTCTATTGTCTGTCTTCCGAGTCCCAACTAAATTTTCAGATAGCACCGTATCAAAGTCTAGATAAATAAGATGTACACTGTTTCCTTTGTGTAGAAAATTAGCTATCTGAGAAAGAGTAGGTTAGTAAACTTACACTGCTTTTTTTATCCCATCTATGCCCTCCTCATGCTCAGTTATTTTCTCTTTCAAAAATCATTCTTGAGCCTTGCATGGACTTGGGATCAGACTAATGCAGCTGCCTAGAGTATTCTTGCCCTTCTGTATTATAGGAAAACCAACAGGATTTCCTGTTTCTTTATCAGGAAAAAAATATTTTTTTAAAGTCCATTTTGATTAATATTAATAATGCTAGGAATTATATCCTGTTCTCACTGAAAATCATTTGAAAAGTCTTTATAGTTTAAGCAAATCAATAAGTAAGTACTGACTAAAGGATATATTAATATGCAAAGCTACATAAGAACCGAGAAACAGCCTCAGGAAGCACTAGGAGACTGCAGAAAGCACATAACCAAAGAAGGAAAACAAAGCAATCTTGGCATAGACTGCGTAATAAATCCACCTCCCATTTCAACTAAACTAGCAGAACAATTAATAGGTGAATACAACCACGTCAGACTTAGAGCGCAATGGAAGAACTGAGAGCAACAAATAATATTGGGGATCATAAAAAAACTGCATTGCCAGACAAGCCCAAGTGTCTTTTTAAATTATTTTATTTGGCAGAATAATTACAACAATTACAAACAGATTACCCCCCCAAAAAAGTCAAAGTTAATCTCAAATGGTACATAATTACAGCAAACATCAATGACTTTGGAAAATGGCAGTCAGTGGGAAATGGCAAATGTAACTTAAATGCAATGTAGTAAAACATCATTATATGCCTGAAATTCTTAACATGAACATAATTTGTATGGAATTGCCAGGAAAAATAAAAATTACTGAAAGGTTATAAACAAACGATACAAGCAAGTGGAAGGGAAGTGACTACTAAGGACTCCAAGGATGGCTGTAATATCCAGATTGTTTTACCATCTTCAAGGATCTAAAAGATGGAAGTAAAAGACATGTAGATTAAATCCTCAAATGAGAAGATTTTGGAAAAGTTTCACTGCCAATCAGAACAGAGGATAAAAAAGAAAAAATAAAAATCAAACAGGCCTAAAATGTTAGACAGAAGATTTAGGCTGGAAAAACTCAAGCAGGTGGTAGAAGATAAATCCTGCAGTGAAAGAACTGTGCTGTGTCTGCAGCAGCAGTAAGATGGTTTTCTTATCTTTTCAGCATTCCATTCACCTAGTACCTAAATACATTTATGAAATCACAGGAATATGGAAATGCCAGGCACTGCAACTCATGACACAGAGACACGGTTATGGTACTCGGGGCTCAGCTGGACAATGGGCTTTCAACTGAGGCTCTTTTTGAGCAACTGAGTGTTGCAAAAGTGGAAAATGTGTGGCTCCAGCACCATACAGTGGTTTGTCTCCTTGTCTGCCTCACCAGAGCACAGGCACACCAGGCTGGCAGATTACAGCTCAGAGCAACACACTGCACTTGGCAATGGGGTCATGAAGTCGTAAAGTGTGCACAATAACACACTGCATGTGCTCCCAGAAAAAAGCCATGTCTAAACGCCAAGGCATGTGAATGGTGGCACAAGTTGTTAAATGGGCTTCAAAACATATGTAGAAGAAACACAGGCAGAAGAAACATAAGCTGGATCATTATGGCATTCAGCGCTTTGCAAAATAAACAGAATTTACAGTGGTAAAACTGAAATAGCAGAGGGGTGTGTTTGTGTGCGGCTGCTAACTGTGAGAGGGAGAAGAGTTGTGTATTGTACCCTCTGCCATATTATCTGTCACAATCACAGTTCTTGCCGTTCTTGGTACTCAGTTGTTCCTAGGGCCTGAGAGTACTAGGAGGTGCAGATAAAAACAATGTAGTCTCTGGCCTTTACAGTTTACAAATGAAGTTAACAGATGGAAATAGAAAGCGCGCAGTGGAATGGAGCGCGCGAGCCATCCTGACAGGCAGTGGACCTGGCACACCAGCTGTCGAGCTACGCGTGTTTTGAGTAGCCACCAAATTCCTACTCTCTGCACCCCATCCCTGGCACCTGTTTTTGGATCAATTTATACCCAGCCTGCAACTTGAAACCATAGAAACAACATACTGGAGGAGGATTTTGACTACCCTGTTCTCTCTTGCAAAATAAGCATGCTTCAAAGACATTCCCTCGCGCTCAGATGCTGGGGACAACCAAGCCAGTACATGTACACATGATACCGCAACACTGGATGTTAATTATAAATATGATGCCAAATAATAAAACAAAAATCTCTGCTATGGTTATAGAGTGAAAGGCTTTCTAAATTGTTAGTTATAAGTCCGAGATACCAAGAAAATTACAAATTACTTCCTTAAATTCCTTTAGTTAAGGTCTTGGATATTCATCTGGAGTAGGATCTTCACCTAGTCTAAACAAGCATAAAACAAACTTAAAAATTAGTGTAAAGTTTATGTAATGGAAGGTCAATCCCTAATATTCCTCCATAAGAAATACAGGGAGCAAAATACTCAGGGAAAAAAAAATTCCAACACAAAAAAAAAGCTTGTCCTATTTCTGCTCTTGAGAAAAGCTTCTTTTGTCTATAACTGATTATTTTCCTACTGCATCTGATCTATAACAACTCTCCCACCTAGCTGATTTTGTCTTAACAATTACCTTTTTTTTTTTTTTCAGTTTCTCTGCCTCCTCCTGCTATTTGAGTCAATCCTTCCTTTCCCCAAACTCCTGCCATTGCATGTCTCACCACTGCAATTCTGTCTTTTCTGAACTTGGTGAATACTTCTTTTAAATTCTGATTAAATCCAGAATGCTGATGGCAAAAATTTGCTCTGAAACTGACTAAAATGCCAAACACAGGAGTAAGAAAGTGCCACTTCTGCATCCCGCTGGTCTTACCCGTTTGCTGATTTTACCCCACCCTACGACAGCTTTGCCACGCGTTTATCATGCCACAGCGCTGCAAGAAGTCAACAATCACAATTCCTCATGACAAATAATTTAATCAAGAATCAGGTGCAGGCCGACACCCCTCTCCTTGTTATGGCCTTATTTTAAACCTTACCATTGCTCTTCCCTATTTCCCCCTTTGTATGTTAACTCCATTTCTGTACCAAAGGACCAGTTCTGTGAACCCTCTTGCATGCTTATGGGACACAGCTCTCCGGCATTTCAAACCAGACAAAGCCCTGAAGAATACCTTCAGAAAATGACTGTTCTGTCTGGCAGCTGGTGAAGAACGGGCCACATATAACTAACACAATAGTCTTTCGGCTTCTGATCCTGTTGCAGTCTCACAAAATAAAAATGGTTAAGATCCTTCCTGCAGCAAAGCATGCAAGAGAACAGGAAATCAGTCAAATGCTCTTTCAGTCCTCTGCTCTTGCCTAGCCCAAGACTTCAGAAGAGCAGACTTTGGCCTGTTCAAGGATCTGTTCGGAAGAATCCTATGAGTTGTGGCCTTGGAAAGAAGAGGGTTCCAGGAGAGCTGGTTGATTTTCAAAGTTCACCTCCTCCAAATTCAAGACTGGATCATGGCAACAGGGAGGATATCAAGCAAAAGCAGCAGGAGGCCTGCATGTATGAACTAGGAGCTCCTGACTGAGCTCGAGCATTACAAGGAAGCATACAAGAGATGGAAGCAGGGACAGGTGACCCAGAAGGAATGCAGACACTGTCCAAGCATGCAGGGATGTGGTTAGGATAACAAAAGCCCACCTGGAGTCGAATTTGGTGAGTAACAGGAAGGGCAGACAGAAAGGCTTTTACAAGTACCTCAGCAGCAAAAGAAAGACGTGAGAAAATGTGGGTTTACTGCTGAATGGGGAAGGGGACTTGCTGAGAAAGAACGTAGATAATTTTGAAGTACTGAATGCCTTTTTCGCCTCCTTCTTTACTGGCAAGATCAACCGTCAGGAATCCCAGGCTCCTGAGAGCAGTAAGAAAGTCTGGAGCAAGGAAGACTTGCCCTCGGTGGAGGAAGACATGGTTAGGGAACAATTAAACAAACTGAACATAGAGTAGTCCATAGGACCTGGCAGGATGTACCCACAAGTGCTATGGGAGTTAGCCAATGTTATTGTGAGACACCTCTCAACTATCTTTGAACACTCACAGAGACGGGGAGAGTTCCTGAGGACCAGAAGAAAGCAGAGGTCACTTCTATCTTCAAGAAGAGGAAGAAGAAGGAACTGGGGAAAAAACCAGGTCGTTCAGCCTCACCTCAATCCTAGGGAGGGTAACAAAGCATATCCTCCTGGAAACCATTTCCAACACATGAAGCACAAGGTGACTGAGAGTATTCAGCATGAATTTGCGAAGGAGAAATTGTACTCGTGCACCAGGACAGGCCAAGGGACGACTGGCTGGAAGTCAGCTTTGCAGAAAAAGAACAGAGGGTCCTGGTGAGCAATAAATTGAAGATCATCCAGCAACGTTCCCTTGCAGCAAAGGAGGACAACAACATCCTGAGCTGCACTAGGAAGAACATTACCAGCAGGTCAAGGGAGGTGATCCTTCTCCTCTACTTGCCACTGGTGAGACCACATCTGGAGTGCTGTGTCCAGTTCTGGGCTCTCCAGTACAAGACGGATGGAAGTACTGGAGCCAGTGCTCACAAGGATGGTTAAGGGACGGAAGCACCTATCGTAACGAGGCAAGGTTGAGAGAGCTGGGATTTTTTTAGCATGGAGATGAGAAGGCTCAGGGGGTATCTTGTCAACGTGTGTAAATACCTGATGGCAGGGTGTAGGTAAGACAGAGCCAGACTATTCTCAATGGCACCCAGTGACTAGAGGCAATTAGCACAAAATGCAATACAGGAAATATCATTTACACACAAGAAAAGTTTTTTTACTGTGAACAGGTGAACAGTTTTTTTACTTAGAACAAGTTGCTCAGAGAGCAACTTAACTCAGTCCCTAAAGATATTCAAAACTTCACTGACCTTGGTGTAAGTTGCTGTAGCTGACCTGACTTCCAGAAGGGAGGCTGGACCACACGATCTCCAGAGGTCCCTCTCAACCATTCTATGATTTTATGATTCTACTTAGGAAAGACTTAAGCATTTTAAGTAACTGAAATACAGGGCCAATTAACATGCAGTAGATTCATATGAGGAACCATGGAATGGAGACCGACAGCAGAAAGGCAATGATAAAACACCCGGAATGCCCTTACCTGGAAACATACGTGCAGACCTAGCTGCTCTTTCTTTGCAAGCACAGCAACATTATAGGGTGCAGAGATGGGGAGAAGAATCACGGATCTGAGAGGCCAGTTTGGGAGTAGTGATTGAAAATGCTTTTTTTTTTACCTTACAAGGCAGGTATTGAGGGCAAAACAGTATGATAATGAAGGTAAGTAATGCACTTCTGTTTACTATCCCTTAATGCAGGTCTACAAAGAAGCTACTGGAATGAAAAGGAGGCTGTTGATGAAAAAACTTTAAAATAAAAGAACAAACACACTGCTTAGTAATACCTATACATAACAGATACATACGAAATCACAGAATGCATATGAAATGCTGGTTCTAAAATAATTTTTCCAGTCCATCACTTTGAAATGATTACTGTTCCACTAGTGCTTCTGCATCCCACACCTCGTATTTTAAAACAAAAAGATCAAACCATGCTCGGATCCTACTTCTGGTCCCTGATAAACAGAAGTTTGCTTTCTTAGAAGAGCATTGCAATGGGTTTAAAAGAAGTGGTACCTATTATATATAACTTGTTTACCGTATTAGCGGTTTCTTATTTGGTGGATCTAGTGCAGGTAGACCTGTCGGTGCTTCTATACAGTTCTCCTTTTAGACATCAAAAAGGACTGCTGAGATTCCTGTTTTTCAGATTTGTCTGTGCGCTCCTGTGAAAGAATTAGTATCAAAAACTCTCTGATGCCTCTCTGGCTAGCAACAATACTGCTTTCCTCACGAAGAGCTGCAAAGAAGTCTTCAGTGCTGGCAATTAGTGACTGAGGAAGGAACTCCTAAGATGGGAACAATAGCGCACAGTTAATCTGTTTTATACAGGGAGCCAGAACAGCACCACACTACTCGCAGCTCACCCCTTGTCAGCTGTGGGATCAGAGCACCTGAACGTGCCGACAGCCTCTGCTTCAGGTACGAGCAACAAAGAGCTTGGAGCCTACGCTGCTGAGCTCTGAACAGAATCTTCCCTGTGAAGCCTTCACAGTACATCTCCATGGGAACAGACATATGCCTTTCTTGTTGCCGAGGAGACAGTCGCTGCTTTTTGAGGCTGGTGAACATTGCGCCCAAAGCATTTCAGCATCTTTAATATCATAAGGAGCTTTACACAGGCATAATCACCCACCCCCCCAAGAATGTCAATCATTCTCCCCATTCCTATTTTTCAGAACCTGCTTTAAGCATTTTGATATGTCAGATTATTCCTAATATCTGGGTTTGATATCATCAATTAAAATGACATTGTCAACCTAAACGCCTCTGTACGCCTGGAAGTCTTCCCATTCACTCTCACTGACCTAAGCTGCAGTAAAACGAATTCCTTCCTCTCCATGGGTTTCCTGTACTTCGAGAAAAGCTGGCTGGCAAAGCCAGCGTCCATCGCTCCTCCGTCTTCTCACACTTCCACTATTTCCAAACAGAACGCACGTTTGTGAAGTGACAGGGCCCTGCGCAGCCGAGGCCTGGGGCGGCAGCGCCGGACGGCGGCGCAGGCACAGGGCGGCGGGTTCCCGCCGTGCGTCCGAGCTGTGCCCTCACGGCACCGGCGCCGCCGCCGCGCCCGGCGGTTCCCTACCGCCCCTCGGCGGCGGCCGCGCCGGGCCACTGACGGGGGCTCCGCAGAGCGGGATCTCACCGCTGCGGAGCTCCGCAGAGCGGGATCTCGCCGGGTCCGCGCCGCCGCCATGCCTAGAGAAACCTTCCTCAGGCTGCCGTGGAGGAGCTGTGACAACAGCCCATCTTTTTTTTTTTTATAGAAGCAGTTTTGACGCAGGGCAGAGACCGACTCAACCTCAGCAACACCTCCAACCCAGGTGAACCATCATGCTCATCATTGCTCCGTTCCACCTGCAGAGCCTTGTACCCACCATGCAAGGGGACCTGGGAAGGTGGGGTAGTCACGAAGGAGACATGCCTGCTGTGCCAGGCAGGAACTTGTCACCATTGCCCCCTATCCCTGAAGTCACTGCCAAGTGATCGCTTAGGTTTAGCCAGGTGGAGAGAGGACAGGCAATCCTCTGTATCACGTCCTGTCTGCCTGGCAGGCCTGTCCCAGGGAAGGTAGTCCAGTTACTGCATCCAGCTCTGGAGCCCTCAGTGCAGGAGAGGCATGGACCTGTTGGAGTGAGTCCAGAGTAGGGCCATGAAGATGATCCGAGGGCTACAGCCCCTCTGCTGTGAGGACAGGCAGAGAGAGTTGGGGGTGTTCAGCCTGGAGCAGAGAAGGCTCCGGGGAGACCTTATTGCGGCCTTTCAGTACTTAAATGGGGCTTATAACAAAGATGAGCACAAACTTTTTAGAAGGGTCTGTTGCAGTAAGACAAGGGGTAATGGTTTTAAACTAAAAGAGGGTGGTGAAACTCTGGCCCAGGTTGCCCAGAGAGGTGGCAGATGCCCCATCACTGGAAACATTCAAGGTCAGGAGAGATGGGGCTCTGAGCAACCTGATCTAGTTGAAGATGTCCCTGCTTATAGCAGGGTGGTTCGACTAGATGACCTTTAGAGGTCACTTCCAACCCAAACTATTCTATGATTCTAAGGTAGGGTGCAATTCCAGCAGTCTGGCTCTCTCAGATTCCCTGATACTCCTCAACCTACTCACCTCCCCGCAGAGCTCTGCAACCAGGCAGAGGAGTTCCTCTACCCGTGTGCACCTCCCACAGCTGTGTTCACTACTGCCCTCCAGTACGGGTGTAAGAGTGGGAAGCCTACGGGAGGCTTTAGAGCCACCCGGGCTAAACCATGCATTAACAACCAGAGAAAACGGCAAGTGGATCCTCTTCTGCGGGGGATGGAGGCAATCATCTGCCAGCCAGACATGTTGTCACAGGAGGTTTGTTCTTAACTAGGGACCCTGATCCAGGTTGTTGCAGGGAGACTAACGAGACTTGTCCAGGCCTTGAACCGAACCATCACCCCTTGCTGCTTATCCACAGGTGAACAACAACACTGCCTAGGGAGTCCGGGAGCAAATCAAGAGGCATGACAGAGCCCTGGGGGCAAAGGTGAAGGACATGGCACCCCAGGTAATCTTCCTGACCTTACAGGTACAGGGGAAGGCTCGTGTAGGAGCAGATTTATCCTGCAAGTTAACAACTAGCTGTGTGACTGTCACAAACAGAGCTTTGGCTTGCGTGACCATGGTTCTCTCTTTGAGGAATGAGAACTGCTAGCATGAGACAGGATTCATTTGACAACATGGTGCAGGAGCATCTTTGGCCACAGGCTTGCCAACGTGGTGGGGAAGGATAACAGACCAGTATGTTACGAGAGGTGGTAACAGCTTGCAAGTAAGTGAGGGAATGGAGTCTGAGGGGGGAAGTACGTGGTGCAGAGCACCCTTGGGAAAGATAAAACAGATCAAAAGGGACCCACTTTAAGTGCCTGCACACAAACACACACAGCCTGTAAAACATGAAGTCCAATAAATTATTCCAAGCATACGTTTAAATTTTTGTACTTCAGAAACTCCCAGAGATACTAATTATCTGAAGGAAATGCTCACACAGACTCTAAGGCTAGGCGGCCTCTTACAACAATTATCTTATATACAGTGGCACCATTTCTATGCTATACCTCTGGCTCACCCCAGGAGAGTATCTAGGGCTGAGTACCATCATATTCCTCCCCTGTTTTCATACTCCTCCTTAAAGTTACTCTCAGCCACTATCAAGATATTGTGTGATACCCATGATGTGAACCAGGACAGCTGCCCCCAGAGCACCAACCGACAATCCCTCACTCAACAGATTCTTCACAGAATTTCCTATGACTTAAAAGCTATAAAGATGCTGGAAAGTCATGCAATCCTGATTTAAGGAATCACGCTATCTAGGATCTACTATGTCCTGACATCTCTTCTTCCACTGTATAATTGGCCTTGTAAAACTATGCCTTCCTGTTTGAATTTCACTGCTGTAGTATATAGTATAGTATATAGCTTTAGCTCCCAGACAGGACTTTTTCACCTTACCAAGACTTCCTGAGCTGTGTGTGGCCACATACTTCAACTAATGGCAGCAGCAGCAGCAATAAGTCCTAAATCCACATAAAGCAAGAGACAAGGCTTACCTGTGTTACACGGATCAGACTAGAAATCCATGTCTTCCTATAAAGGCCTTGCAAACTATCTTCCCCATTTAGATTCTTTAAGATCAGAACAAAATCCCTCTGTCAGCCTCTCCTGAGTGAATGAAATACAGTGAGTCCTTGTGGTTGCTCACTACAAATTCTATTAACTACATCTTTAATTTCTTCACACATCTTTTTTGAACACTTTTTCATATTCCATCAGCCTTCTTGAAGTACAGATACTTAAAATGGAACCTGTATTACAGTAATATGCAGTAGTCTCCCTAGAATGGCATCATTCTAGGACCCCCTGTTTTTATTCCTTTACTACCGCAATCCCAAAGCCCATTTACAACTACTCTTTCTATGCAAATTCACCTATGTTTGTTTCTCGATATATGATCCTCGTGTATTACTCCACCAAAAAATTGGGGGTATAAAAGGAACCTAACATATAAATCAACTATGTAAACAGTCCAAATTGGTTGGTATATATAACCTTCCCCATTATTCATCACTGCACTGATTCTGTCATCTGATATCTCCTTCCATGTATTTCCTCCTGCATCCAAGGATTCAGATTACTCTGTAGCCTCAGTGACAGCACAGCTCTACTGCTGACCAAGTGATGTAGCCTGTCTCAGGAATCTAAACTGGTCAAGAAATACATACTGGCCACCTCTGCATTACATGGCCTCTTGAAGTCTTTGGTGACTGTACACAAACAGCAGCTTTCCTCAAAGAGAGCTTTGAGCCCCAGAAGAAGTAGTACCTGAATCTATGATATCACAGAAATCTTACCATTCCCACTGGTTTTATACAGAGAGATAAATAATACAGAAGTGGGTAGGAAAATAAGTAAAAGCTACCACAAAGTGCAAATCTGTGAACGGTGCTGTCACTAGGTGGTACTTATCATGGAATCATAGAATATGTTGGGTTGGAATGGACCTTTAAAGGTCATCTAGTCCAACCCCCCTGCAGTAAGGGGGGACATCTTTTAACTATATGTACATCTTTAACTTATATGTAACACCGTAATGAAACGTTAGGCTTAACTATCTCTATTTCCTCTGATTTGTATGTGAAAAAAAAAAAAAAAATTACTAGGAAGACAAAAGCTAATGCTAGACATGCATTGCATCTAAATAATGTTTCTACAGTCAAAAATCATGGAACATAAAATCATTAACTACTACTCCATTCCTTGGCGCCCAAATGTCTCTGCTCTCAAAGTGAAGACAATATTATTTACCTTCACTGCAAAGAGGAAAAGCAAAGGTGAAGGGATAGATGTCTGCGCTGGGCCAATGGAACTGTGCTTATCATAGAATGTTTCAGGTTGGAAGGGACCTTAAAGATCATCCAGTTCCAACCCCCCTGCCATAGGAAGGGACACCTCCCACTAGACCAGGCTGCTCGGAGCCCCATCCATCCTGGCCTTGAACCCCTCCAGGGATGGGGCATCCACAACCTCACAGGGCAACCTGTTCCACTGCCTCGCCACCCTCACAGTAAAGAATTTCTTCCTAATATCCAACCTAAATCTACCCTCCTTCAGCTTGAAACCCTTACCCCTTGTCCTATCATTACACTCCCTGATAAAGAGTCCCTCCCCATCCTTCCTGTGGGCCCCCTTCAGGTACTGGAAGGGGCTGGAAGGTCTCCCCGGAGCCTTCTCTTCTCCAGGCTGAACCCCCCCAGCTCTCTCAGCCTGTCCTCACAGCAGGGGGGCTCCAGCCCTTTGATCATCTTCGTGTCCCTCCGCTGGACCCGCTCCAACAGGTCCATGTCCTTCTTGTGCTGAGGACTCCAGAGCTGGACGCAGTGCTCGAGGTGGGATCTTACCAGAGCAGAGGGGCAAAAATTATCAAAATGAACCCAAAGCCCAGTTTGTGTCTTCACTCACACTAAGTCTGTGTGATGTGAGGTACATTGTGCACGGGTGTCTAATTATTTATCTGCCCTTCCTCTGAAGTTCAAAGTGAAGGAACTTTTTCTGGGGTAGCAGATATCAGAAGATGATGGAAGGGAAAAGCCTTAAAGAAAAGACTGCACCCAAAAGCCAGACGAACCCTTGCACTGCACGGTGGCAGGAACAAGAATGAGCCTGATCCACGGGCTTTCTGCTAAGCAGCACTGCTTTTCTGCAGAAATAGGGGCTAGCCAAAAGGGAACGAGCAGTCTTCTTATCTACAGAATGAGTATGAATATAGATTGTAGTACCTGTGCATACACTGTCACTGACATATAGTAACATGCCTTTCACGCACACATATATCTTAAAAATATGTACAATCATCACAAAAATACATGTACTTTCTTAAAGAGCAAATTGCTCCAAACAGAAAATACTGAACAGTAAGCATTAAAAACTCTGAATTTCAGTTACTTATGTTTTAAGAAAAAGGGAGCAATATTGGGGAGCTCTTCATTTAAGAGCACTTTATTGAAAACTCAAAAAACCAATATTCCCAAATAACAACCATTAATTAAAAAGATTCTCCTTTATACGGGAGAGTAACAATAGAATAAGAAAAGAGGCACTAAAATAAATAGTAAAAGTGATACTGACAACTTTTACATTGCAGTCTCTGCTATAACATTCAATTAGAGAACTTTATGTAATTGACTCAAAATCCATGATGATACAAAAAGATTTTTAAGTAGTATTTCAGTAACAAAAATGTCCTCCTAGAAATAATTAATGTTTGATGCACTATCAAGAGAACTTACAGAACAGTTGATAATAAGCATTCTGTTAAGTGTTTAGAAAGAAGTGAGAGGAGATGCTCACAGTTTATATTGCTGAAAAAGTAACAAAATCCTTATTACTACAACCATTCCTACACAAGGGTGCTAAAGTTAGATGTTAAAATTATTAGCTGGATACTGCCATTCAACATTTGTGCATTTCTTAGACCATTATCGTTGACTTAAGAAATCTTAAAACACTAAAGAAGAATGGAAGAAAGTTAATGCTCTACCTGATAATTAAGGCCAGTAAATCTAACAGTCTAACAGTACTGCTGCCATAGTACTCAGGAAATATTACTACTACTAAAGAATGTTTTATAGTTAACACTAATCAAAATTATTTCATGGAAAACATATCTTGTCAAACTAAGCTGATGTATTTTCATATGAATATTTTCATAAGGCTGTTTATAAGAACTTGACAGTTTGTTCATACAACCTTCCATAAACCATTGACCACGTGAGTATGTTTGTTTAACTGAGGTTAGATCCGAGGCTCTAACCTGGCCAGATGGTAACAACAAACATTGGTAGACTTCAACTCAACGCAGTGCAGGAGTGTGCAATATTTATGAGGTGACCACCCTTGACAGTCAATGGAGAGAAAGAGGCACTTTTAGGAATGATTCAGGAGATTGTAACATAAAGACCTAAACAGATCATACTGTAATGTGCTGAGTCAAACCTCTGCTCACTGTAAAAGGAACCTATGACAACTAGTTCAGCTGTAGACACCTACAGTTAATCAAATAAACCACATCATCTTCATGCACTTGTAATGCAGGGTGCCAGAATTTAAACCAAGAAATCACTTCATAACATAGCAAAAGCATTTTGAATAACATAACTATTTAACAAGTACTGAGATGGACAGTTGCAAAGTGACCAGTGTTTGTAAACTGCTACTCTTCAATTAGTTGCTGTGATAAAAAACTGCAGAGTGAACTCCAGGAACAACGATTATGCCCAGAGCAGCATCAGCTGAAGAACACTGTCTCATTGTCTTTGTCTGGGCCACAGTCCTTGTTTTACTCACGTTTCAAGAACTTCTGGACAAGTTAGAAGTGACAGAGGAATACTGTTACAGAGCTGCTGTCCGTCATGAATCCCAGGCCCTGGAGGCAAGGGGGAAGGTCTGGAGAGAGGAAGAGTTTTCTCCAGTAGAGGAAGATCAGGTTAGAGAACACTTGACTAAACTGAACATCCATAAGTCCATGGGCCCTGACGAGATGCACCCGCAAGTGCTGAGGGAGCTGGCAGATGTTATTGCTTGGCCACTCTCCATCATCTTTGAAAGGTCATGGAGAACAGGAAAGGTGCCTGAGGACTGGAGGAAGGCCAATATCACTCCAGTCTTCAAAAAGGGCAGGAAGGAGGACCCAGGGAACTACAGACCAGTTAGCCTCACCTCCGTCCCTGGGAAGGTAATGGAGCGACTTGTTCTGGATGTCATATCCAAGCACGTTCAAGAGCAGGAAGTTATTGGAAGTGGTCAACATGGATTTACCAAGGGCAAATCATGCTTGACCAATCTCATAGCCTTCTATGACGTTATAACTGCTTGGCTGGATGAGGGCAGAGCAGCAGATGTCATCTACCTTGACTTCAGCAAGGCTTTCAACACTGTCTCTCATAACATCCTCCTTAGGAAACTGAGGAGGTGTGGACTAGACGAGGGGACAGTGAGGTGGATCGAGAGCTGGCTGTGTGACAGGACTCCGAGGGTTGTGATTAATGGAGCAGGGTCGAGTTGGAGGCCTGTAACCAGTGGTGTCCCCCAGGGGTCAATACTTGGACCAGTATTGTTTAATCTATTAATCAACGACCTGGACGAGGGGACAGAGGGTACGCTCAGCGAGTTCGCTGATGATACCAAACTGGGTGGAGTGGCTGACACCCCAGAGGGCCGTGCTGCCACCCAGCGTGACCTGGACAGGCTGGAGAGCTGGGCAGAGAAGAACCTAGTGAGGTTCAACAAGGACAAGTGTAGGGTCCTGCACCTGGGGAGGAAGAATGTCAGGCACCAGTATAGGTTAGGGGGGCACCTGCTGGAAAGCAGCTCTGAAGAAAAGGATCTGGGGGTCTTGGTAGACAGTAAATTAGCCATGAGCCAGCGATGTGCCCTTGTCGCCAAGGTGGCCAACGGAATTGTGGGCTGCATAGGGAAGAGTGTGGCCAGCAGGTCAAGGGAGGTCATTCTCCCCCTCTCCTCTGCACTGGTGGGGCCACAACTGGAATACTGTGTCCGGTTCTGGGCTCCCCAGTTGAAGAGAGACAGGGAACTACTGGAGAGAGTCCAGCATGGGGCAACAAAGATGACGGAGGGGTTGGAGCATCTCCCTTATGAGCAAAGGCTGAGAGAGCTGGGACTCTTTAGCCTGGAGAAGAGAAGGCTGAGGGGGGACCTTATTAACGTTTACAAGTGTCTAAAGGGTGGGTTTAAGGAGGATGGAGCCAGACTCTTTTCAGTGGTTCCTGGTAACAGGACGAGGGGTAACGGGCACAAGCTGGAACGTAGGAAGTTCCCATCAAATATGAGGAAAAACTTCTTCCCGGTGAGGGTGACAGAGCCCTGGCACAGGCTGCCCAGGGAGGGTGTGGAGTCCCTTCTCTGGAGACTTTTCAAGACCCACCTGGACGCAGCCCTGATGTGCTCTGGGCAATGCTGCTCTGGCAGGGGAGTGGGACTGGAGGATCTCTAGAGGTCCCTTCCAACTCTGAATTTCCGTGATTCCGTAAAGAATACTGTTCAGGTTAAGAACCAGCGTTAACCTCATTTACAGGTCTCACAAGTTGCTACAGCAAAACAATGCAGGGGAGAAAAAAAAAAAAAACCACCACAAGAAACAGGAATAAGCAGGCAGGGCAGAGACAGAACCTCTTAAATCAGCTTTATCAATAAATTCCATTTATGTCAAGCCGTGACTTAAATGTTTTCAAAGATAAGAAAGAAGCAGAGCAGTTGGAAGCATGTTTACAAATGGGAAGCAGGAAAACTGAAGAAAATTCACAATAAAATTCACTTGTAAATACCTGTGTTTGTAGGCATTTGAAACAAACTAATTTGGATTAATGCAGTATAATCAGAAAAAGAATAAAAGCAAGATTGCTACATGATGCTGGCTCAGTGCTGGACCTTTAGGAAGGGTGGGTTTTGGACAAAAAAAGATCAAGAAAGCCCAGGGGACAGTCTCAGGATTTCAACAGGTTAAATGCTGGTCAGGTTAATAGAAACCCTAGATTCTGACTTAAGCATACATTGTTGGGATATCTGCTGTACTCTGGAACATTTTGAATAAAATACTCAACTCTCCACAAAAATCAGTACAGGACATACTTCATCCTAAATCTATCCATACTATCCTAAATCATAACAACTAAATGAAGAATCATCATCAGACAGGAGCTGTTGTCTGCTTAACATCATGTAATATATTTGTCAGTGACTCAGGAGGAAGTATGAAATGGAAATGAATACTAATTAAGCTTGCATAAGTCACAAGGAGATGGGACAAGTCATCTATGCTTTTATCCAAGTTATTTGGTGATCTGGGAGCAAAAAATTATATATAAATAAATATGCATTCAGAGAGCCTGAAAGCAGAGCAGACAGACCACTTGTTGCATAGGATGTATACTCTTGGGAAGCAAGAAACCTAAAAAGGTCTTCAGAAACATGGAAGAAACAGCGCACATAGACTGTCCACACAAAGCATGAGCTAAAGCAGGTGAATGAGCCAGGGACAACCTGGTACAACTGATGCATACTACTGCAGCAGCAAGGTCATCCTTGATGATGGTACCCTGAAACAGCCATGAAGAACAAAGCCAAAACACAGGTGTAAGGGGCAACTTTAGAAAGAACAGAGTCATCAGAAACTTGAAGATGGGGAGAAAAGCACAGTAAGACCAGGATAAGGAAAAGCAATCAAGGAAAGATTTAAAGATGTGTAGAAAGCATTTAATAGAAAGTGACGTAGGAGGCCCATAAAGAATGTGCAAAGAAATTATTGGGACAAGAAAGAAGTTAAGATGGAGCACAGATCTGGCAAGGCAAAAAAAAATAAAAAAAAAAATCTACGTCAGCACTGTTAGTGACTAAGGAGAAGAAAAACAGTTGCAGGACAGAGAGTTAAGAGCCAAGTTGTATTAGATGGTAACAAGGCTATGTGATGGAGTGAGAGGATATTCGGTCAGAGTCTCATACAACCTCTGCCGTGCACCATGCACAAGCTTCCTAGGAGCTATTCCCCTGCTGAATGGCATAATGCAAGGGAGAAACTGTGGGGCAGCAACAGCCTCTCAGGGAAGACATGTCCACATGAGTGTTGTCCACACAGGCTCAGCGTTCAAACAAGGAGCCACTGAGGATGCTCGGCTGAGCAGGAGAAAGAAGTGAGAGATGGCAGTACAGTCGAGGCACAGTCCCTTCACAAGCGTGCTGCTCGAGGCCGAGCTATGTCAGCACAACCAAGTGGCTGCTGCCAGTTTTGCTGGAGAATCACCATCCATTCTATTCATGCCTGGAAAGCTGGGGAAATTCAGCAATAACCTACAGGTGCTTGAAGGAACTAGACTGCAAGTCTGTAAATAAGACGTGACCTGAAGTACTTACAGAGAAAATAAGCAAGTACTTCATAACATAATCATAACTGTAAGATTATTACCCACCTTAATTTGTAGTACTTTTATTGAGGGATTAAATGTCTTTCGTAAAGACAATGTATAATATTAATGTGTGTTCTGATTTGCATAACAGTATGTCTCTCCACAATTGCGAGTTCTGGTACCATGACAATAAAAAAAGTGAGGATCTCCAAAAGCCAAGTTCTCAGGTCAAGTCAGGTTCCTCTTGCCCAGCCACCACATACAGCTCCCTTCCCGAAGCCAAAATGTTCTCCCCAAACAAACTGAAACCACTCCCACCATTTCCTTTTCCTACTTCCCCCCCCAACAGGAGCAAAAGTGGATGGCAGACAGGCAAAAGAGGTTAAGTTGTCCTGGATAAAGAAAGCTCTCCATATTTACAGCTCTTTTCCCCAATACTTTTTGCATATTCTGCAGCTAGCTGTTTTTCATTTCCTAATCTGCATTTCATCTCAAAACAACCCTGAAGCCCACCTCCAGAACTCTGGTCATTCACCAGAGCTCCCTAATCCTTCCTCTATCATTTATTCTTTTCCTAATTTTCCTACCATTTTCATGGCACCACTTCCCAGCCCACCACTGCTCCTCTGCCTTTTGACTCTTCCCTAAGCTGAGTGCTTCAACATGCACTCAGATGTCTTTACTATGCTGATGCAAAGAAATATTTAGCTCTCAGCTCGGCAAGAAGCAGTGCTGCACAGAACAACACCGTGCGCAGCAGAAACAGAGCACAGGAGAGTCCAAATGTGCTGTGTGGAACAGGCCTCCACAGAGCAGCCCAAGGAGGGAAAGTAGAGGAAAGAAAAGACGAGAAGAGTCACATGTGACAGTGCAATCTAAACAGCAAGTAAGCTATCAGAGTAGCATTAAGTGCAGATAGATCCTTGCTAAAATATTTGAGAATTTCCCACTCTTTTCATCTGAATTGAGCAATAGATTTCAGAGGGTTTCACTTTAATTTTCTCTTTTAAGTAGTGGTTTTGGTTGGTACTTGCTAGGTTTGTTTTTCAAATTAAAAGTGAAGGGACTCTGCTATGCACAACACTCCTGACACAGCAGCGTAACTCTCCCATTAAGCTTTTCTCTCAATTCTGTGAATGCAGAATGGGAACTCTCCCACCCCATATCACCAGGTATAATCTGAGACATCTGCGTTCTGCTTCTTTCCAAGGCACCTTCATCCTTGCATGAAACTCAAAGAAAACCCTGAACTTACCACCTGCTTCCAAGGACCCCATCTACTCACACCATGCAGAACACCCACTACGTGACTTACTAAGAAAAACATAATTGGGCTTGTGAAGTTTTACTTCCTTTCAGTGAAAATCTATTTTCAAAATAAGTTCTATCTTCACTTTTCTTCCCATCCAAAGTATACTCTATAAATATAAACAAAGTATGTTTATATTCAATTTTAAATCAGTACAAAAGACTTGTACAGGTATGGGAAGCCTATATAGTTCAGAGGGCTAATACACGAAAGAAATAGCAAAGTCAAAGATGGGGAAGGGAGTTTCAGCTAAACTATTTAACCTTTCTTTTTTTTCCTTATTTCCTTGTATTAAACAACTTTCCTAAAGTTGTTTAATAACAATGACTGACACCTGGAATAAAAGAAGCTTTTATCATTTATTATCCTCAACAAAACAAAACTGTGGAAAAATTCACATTTCTGACACCATCAGCTCCAACAGTTAGTACCAGATGCTCAAAGAAAGACTATAAGAAATAAAATTAAAACAATAAAATCTTGTGATTTTTTTTTTACAACTATATCAGGTATTGTAATAAACATACCCTGTATATTAATACTTTTTTTACAATATGGGTAGAGCATCATACCCACAACACTATTATTGCAAAAAACAAGACATATATATTCCCCTTGTAAGACCTTCCAGTTTCTAACAGCTGTGGTTTACTAACATCCTGAGTCTGAACTACCACGTTTAATAGCGAGCAATGGACTTGTCTAATACCTGTGTTTGAACCCATCTACGCGGTAGAAAGCTGAAACATCTTTTAGTAATAAATGCTACAATCTAATTTGGTATGAGTTGAAAAAAAAAAACGCCAAACCTTTGTGTTTGTTTTAAGACTATTGTCTGATAATTTCATCCCATGTCCATCTGTTCTATAAATAGCAACTTGCCTTTCCTCCATGATGACTGGTTACGTCCATCTATCATTTTTTTTTAAAGAATTCTCACATACCTCCTCTGACGGAAACCTCTCCACCTCTCACTATCCTTATAACTTTTTCTAGAATTCTTCTAGTTTTACTTATCTTAAGGGACACAGAACTGCATTCACTCTTCAGGACGTAGCTGAACCATGGATTTATATAATATTATAACAATAACTTCAGTTTTGTCAATTCTTTTCCTGTAATACCTAGTATTGAATTTTCCATTTGAATCACTTCTGCTAAGCTCGTGTTTGCAGAGAACTATCTATAAAGATGCGAAGATTTCTTTCCTGAGCCAGAAGAGATAATTTTGACAACAATGTTGCTGTATTGCTGGGCTTATTTTCTCTACCCACTTTACATATGAATTCATCAACCTTAAATTTATTCTGCCATGTTATCATCCACTTTTGAAACACTCTTCCCCAATCTTAAGAGACAGGTTTAGGTTCTACTGCACTGAATAATGTCACATTATCAGCTAATTATGTTGCTTCATTATTTACCTCTTTAGAAATCATTCATCATACACTGATCACCAATGGGGAACCAAAAAGGCACTCCTTCCATTACAGAAACTGAACATTTGTTTTCTGCAGCCACCACCTCCAGCAGCTCCGGGGCCCAGGGATTCCACTAGTTCAGGTCAGTCCTCTCCAAAGTTATGCCTGTAGTTTCTTAATGGCTCGTCAATTAGTGAAAGTATACTTTTGGTCTTTGTATCCATGATCCCTTGACTAGCAGGTTTGTGTCTCTGTGTGGTTTTCTTTAGCACTTCCTCCATTTACTTATTATCCCCTTTGCACTGAAAACGTCCTGCCTGCATGAACTTAATGAAGAAGAGGTGTACTCTCACTTCCCACATACGCTTACGATTTCCTCATGAAGTTCAAGAAAGGGAAGTGCAAAATCCTGCACTTGGGAAGGAACAACCCCAGGCACCAGTATATGCTGGGGGCCACTCAGCTGGAAAGCAGCTTGTCAGAAAAGGACATGAGGGTCCTCATGGACACCAAGCTGAAGACCAGCCAGCAGCATGCCCTTGCTGCAAAGAAGGCGCGTGGTATTCCGGGCTGCCTGAGACAAAGCACTGCCAGCAGGTCAAGGGAAGTGATCCTTCCCCTCTGCTCAGCACTAGCGAGACCACAGCTGGAATACTGTGCCCAGGGCTGCACTTGTCCAGTACAAGAGAGACACCGACATACTGGAGGAGAGTCCAATAAAGGGCCACAAAGATGACGAAGGGACTGGAGCATATCCCCTATGCGTAAGGGCCAAGGGTGCTGGGACTGTTTAGCCCTGAGAGAAGGCTTGGAGGGGATCTTATTAATGTATATAAATACCTGAAGGGAGCACGCAAAGAGGATGGAGCCAGGCTCTTTTCAGTGGTGCCCAGTGACAGGACGAGAGGCAGTGGGCCGCAACACAGGAGGTTCCCTTGGCACATCAGCAAACACTATTTTACAGTGAGGGTGAGTGAACACTAGAATAGGTTGCCCAGACAGGTTGTGGAGTCTCCCAGCTTGGAGGTGTTCAGTGGCTGTCTGGACACGATCCTGGGCAACCAGCTCTGCTTGAGCAGGGGAGCTGGACAAGATGACCTCCAGAGGGCCCTTCCAACCCCAACCATTCTGTGCTTTCCTACTTTCCCTTACTGCTTATGAAGAATTTTCCTTATTGACTATATGCTTCCCTTATTAGCTTTTACGTTCTTTCGAAACCTTCCTGAGAGCATTTTCAAAACACTTAAGTACAATACACTGACAGGCCCACTCTTATTCACATGACCCGTCAAAAAATTTCAATCCTAATAAAAAAGGGGCACAACAGATAACAGGTAATAGAATAGGAACATAACAGACCCATGGGGTACCATTTGCCTCTACAGAAGAAATGCTGACTCCTTATCTGCAACGCCATGCTTAGATACCAATCCTTTGAGCAAGAGACAGGACTCCAGTAATTACAACTTCACGTGCAATTTACAGTGTTAAATATACTAACAGATGAGGATGGCTGCAGCGCTTGCCAGAAGCATTCACTCCAAAAATAAAATTTGAAGGAGTTATGAAGAGCCTGACAGAAGATATTACAGAACACGGTATCAATCAGCAGTTCTCTCTTGCTTTTATCATATTGCAGCCAGGGCTGGTCACATCTCCAAAAAGTATACAGCAGAATTAATAAAGATACACACGTGGAAGAACTAGGTACAAAAGAATTCTCTTATTAAGAGGAACTGCAAAAAAAGAGTGCTTGGTGGGGGGTAGGAAAACATACAGAATTAAGATTAGCACCGAGACAAAACCAGGAGCACATTATCTTGTAACAGAAGAGCTAGAGGACCAGAGGGCAACAAACTCAAAATCAACAAAAGCTTTTTCATGCAGAATAGTTAGCCTGGGGCACTAACTGGCACAGGACTTGCCAAGAGACACTGAAGATGTAGAAAGGGGTCAACTAGGTAAGGAGCATCCTTAAGAAAGAAGACCTTAAGGTTTTCTTGACCTCATAAGCCACAGAGCAAAATCTTTACATGTCAAATGGCCACAAGACACATACCACTGTATACTTCAGAGGATGGCAGAAAGAAGTACCACCAGATAGTCCACAGAAAAGTTATGACAGCAGATATCTCACATGTTCCATCACACTGTCTTGAACCCTAGCTGGTCCATGCATACCAGTAGATCCCAGGGAGATCTAGTGACAGCATTCTTGGCAGTGACCACTGGTTTGCTTCCTTCCAAAGCTAGATCTGGACTACCAAGCACAAAAATGGCACCAGAATTACTTATAAACCATATACAGAAACCACAGGACTAGAAACTTTCATTCATACAAGAATATCCAGAGCTGTAATGTTAAATATTAAGAGAACAATGAGAAAGTTTGTAACGAACAAAGCCCAGAGAACAAAAGCCAGGCAGTACTGGGAACTCACAGGATCCTTCTGTGAGGGGCAGCTTATTGCCTAGCATTAATCATGAGGGATTTGAAAGACCATTCTAGAGACATGACTGGGTATTATTAGATTTTTTTTTTCTGATTACAAATAAGTACTATGAAATATCAATAATGTCCCCAATTTGCTGGCACAAATTAAACTGTAAATGTAATCAAAAGTGAAGGTACCTTTACAGGGACGGTTAGTAACTAGTCAGACAACATTTGACAGTGTCATTCAGCACATGGAAATTAATAAAAAGTCACCTCTAATGAACTGGAGTGCAGGACTGAACTGTTGGATCAAGCCATCTTATTAAGATGGATCCATTCAAAGTGTGTGTTTAAAGGCAAGGACCGATCTAAGAACAAAGAATGGAAAACGTCCCCCTAAAGCAGGAGATCATGTCTTGAAGAGTGGAAAATCTGAAAAGGAAGTAAGGACCACAATGGGAAAGCAACTCAAACTGAATTACCTGTGCCACACTGCGGCGAAGAGAGCCAAAGGAACCCCTGGATTTATGAAGGGGGGAAGCAAGGACAGTAGGATGATTTTCTCTATGTACTTCAATCATTAGAGAAGTCCATGTTGGAACACTGAATAAAGTAGTGCCAAGAACAATTCAGAAGTTTGAAGAATGTTGTCCATGAAAGATTTAAATAATACAACATGTTTAATGAACTAAACAAAGTTGAGAGATGAACGTGATGATGACATTTAAGTACATTCAATGTAAGTACAAACATTCACAAAATCCCAATTCATAAAAGCTTTTAAATTAAATAGAAAAAAAAGACAGAACAAGAGCCAATGGAGGAAAGCTGTCATGAGACAAACTGCCACAAATCATTACCACACAGCACACCTCAGTTAGGAGCATGGAGCCGGGGTGTGGTGGGGCAGGAATCACACTGCTAACAGGCAGTTACAATGACTCTCCTACATAAGCAGGGCTGACACTGTTAAAACCTCCACCCCTTGCCTTCAGCATAGTCTAGCTGTCACAAACAAGATATTTACAGAATCAAAGTAGAGGGGCTAGCATGGCCATTAGAAGATCTTCAAATCCTTCCTTGCCCCAAGTCAGTATTGACCGCCCAAAACCCTTCTTAACAGGTACTTGTCTGAGTTCTTAAACCCTTCACTGATCAAGGCTCTACAGGCACTGTATTCCATTTTTAATTTACAATAGCTAACCAAGCTGCAGTTTGTCTTTCTGGAAGGTGTAAGGCCCACAGTAAGGACAAATGGAAGTCCATTAGTGCTCAGTAAAATACAGGTGTCAAGTGATCCACAAGTCTCTTTTAGCCATAAAATCCATTAATGTGTAAACAACTATGATCACACAGATCAACATCTGGCTTCATGGCTGCTGCTCACACCAGGACTTTGGCTTCTACAATCGCAGGATATTCTTTGATGAGTACAGATTACTGGGGAGAGATAGGATTCACCATCAGTCAGTTCCCTCAGGACCCTGGCATGCATTTCATCAGGTCCCATGGACTTGTGTTCATCAGATGGCCTAGAACCTGATCTTCTCCTATGATGGGTGGGACTTCATTCCCCCCAGTCCCTACCTTGAGATTCAGGGACTCAAGAGATTTGGGAAGAGCAATTGCCAGTGAAAACTGAGGGATGGGGGGGAAGTTGTTGAGTACTTCACCCTTCTCCATGTCTGTTGTCACCAGATTCCTCACCTCATTTATTGGGGGGTACAATTTATTTTGTCTTCCTTGTCTGACTAGTGTACCTGTAGGAACCCTTATTATTCTTCACATTCCTTGCCTAATTTAGCTTCAGTTGTGCCTTAGCCTTCCTGATCCCATCCCTACATTCCTGGGCAGTATCCCTATATTATTCCCAGGATGCGTGTTCCTGCTTCCACTGCCTATGCATTTCCCTCTTGTGTTTCGGTTTGACCAGGAGGTCATTGTTTAGCCCTGCTGGTTTCCCACCTTCCTCGCCTGATTTCTTGCACATGGGAATTGATAGTTCTTGTGCTCTAAGAAAAATGTCTTTAAATAGCTGCCAGCTCCATGTCCAAATGGAGATCAGTATCAAAGGGTGTCCCCCAGGGGTCCATATCAAGACCAGTACTGTTCAATGTCTTTATTAATGACATAGAATCACAGAATGGTTAGAGCTGGAAGGTACCTTAAAGCCCACCCAGTGCCACCCCCTGCCCTGGGCAGGGACACCTCCCACCAGCCCAGGTTGCTCCAAGCCCCGTCCAACCTGGCCTTGAACCCCTCCAGGGATGGCGCAGCCACAGTTTCTCTCAGCAGCTTGTTCCAGTGTCTCACCACCCTCAGAGCACAGAGATAGATAGTGGGATTGAGGGCACCCTCAGCATGTTTGCAGGTGACACCAAGCTGAGTGGTGCATTTGATAGGCTAGAGAGAAGGGACCCATGTGAACCTCATGAAGTTCAACAAGGCCAAGTGCAAGGTCTTGCACCTGGGTCAGGGTGATCACCAATACCAGTATAGACTGGGGGATTAATTGATTGAGAGCAGCTCTGCAGAGAAGGACTTGGGGATATTGGCAGATGAAAAATTACACATAAGCCAGCAGTGTGTGCTAGCAGCCCAGAAAGCCAATCGCATCAGAAGAAGCATGGCAAGCAGGTCAAGTGAGATGATTCTTCCCTACTCTGCCCTGGTGAGACACCACCTGCATCCAGCAGCCAAAGGGTTGGGGTTGTTCAGGCTCTGAGGAAATCTTATTGGAGCCTTTCAATACTTAAAGGAGGCTTATAAGAAAGATGGAGAGAGACTTTTTACCAAGGCCTGTAGGGATAGGTCGAGGGGCAACAGTTTTACATTGAAAGAGGGTAGGTTTAGATTGGACATAAGGAATACATTTTTTATGATGAGGGTGGTGAGACCCTATGATCTTTGAAGGTCCCACTCAAACCATTCTGTCGTTCTATGAACCACACACTGAATGAGCTTTGCACTTTTTCCTGCATCTACTCGTAACGGCCATTGTCCACATAGAGCCTGATCAGCATACCAGCCAGCTCAGTTACTATGTGGTTATCCTTATGATCTCAAAGAAGAAAAAAAAAGAATAAAAAAACCCACTTAAGTAACCTTACAGTATGTCCCTTCTCTACCACGGAAATGGAAAGCTCTAAAAAATTATCTACGAGTTACATTTAAAAATCATTCCTCACTGACCTAACAGCTGCAAACACAGCTCTTGCTCTCCATCTAGACATCGTCTTTTAACTGTAAATTCTGCAGTTGCTATGAATCATACGTATTCTGCCAGGGAAAAGTGACTGGTTTAAAATTTTTAAAAATCATGGATTTATAAATTTTAAATGTTAGACCTTGTTAGGCCTTGCAGTTTCACCAAATGAAGTGTAATTTCTTTCACATCATCAAAAACACGTTTGCAAATCAAAGGCCACATGCTTATCAAAAGTTAAGTTTATACGATTTCCCACTTCAGTGCAATAGCTATGGCTATAAATTTAAAAAAATATGATTGGTAAATTGTATTTTCTTCTCTGCAGTTTAGGATCTTGAAAGGAGCTGAACTGCCTTTAAACAAATTATTTTGAAAATTCATTCACACGCAGAGAATAAGTGTGCCAAATTTCAGGGTAAAAAGTAAGATACACTATGTTGATTAGACTCTGAAACTGACATTCTTGGACCAGGCAAGCTCTTCAGTCTAGCTAAGGGCTTCCTTTAAGCCATGGTGATGGTTATATTCAAAGAGAAATGCTTCTATCCCTAGCTCTGGAAAACTACCATAGACAAATACAGGCATCATCATTATGAGAAGAGTACAAAATAGTAAAGGCTACTGGACTATCAGAGGCCATAAAGGAAAACATGGGGAGTTTGTCTCTCCAACACTGGAACCAATGAATAAAGAGATTTTAAAAAAATGGAAAGAAGATCAAAACAGCTTTCCATAAAATTCATGGGACCCTTTCCAGCACTGAAGTGCCAGTGCTATCAATATATCCAGGTACAAGAATGACCGTATCATTGTTACTTTCACGTTTACTCAGTGATTAACAGAAACATTGGACAGGGCATCTCAGGCTTTCAATTCACGAAAATCAGACATACCTCACTTGATGACCTCCGAGTAACATTTCCTCAACAAGACCTACTAGCCACTGTCTACATTATGAAAGCAGTATGGAGAACACAGCAATAACTCTGTGAGGCAGAAGAAAAAGCATGCAAGTTGTAGTTATTTGCTTGTTTCTATGCCCTTAGGACACTTCTGTATAAATGAAAAAACTGCATAACTCCTGTGGCATCATACCAGAACTCTTAATCCTTTACATTTTAAACTTAGAACCATTCAATTCCTCAAACTACACCTTTCCAAGAGAAGCATTCTGGAATGCTATTCAATTTAAGGGGAGACCAGCAAATTCCAGGTTTAACCCAAGCACTCTGTTTGGAAACCACTGTGACAGTATCGCACTGGAAGAGGAGTGAGCTCCAAGTGATTAAGAGTACTGAAGGTTAAAGTTAACACCTTACCTTTCATCAAAAAGCTAAAGGAGTTTTAATACATACACTCTTCTGATTCTAGCAAGGGTTAGTAACATACATTAGCAAATATATTCCACGTTAACTGTAACATCAACAGGTTCTTAACAAGTTAGTCTGCATAGAGAATATGGCATGTGATAATTACAAGAACGGAAGGAAATGGAGTGGTGTCAGAACTGAAAAAGAAAGAAACTTTCCTAGATGTCAGCTAGAAAAAGTCTTTTGCCACATTTGCTGCCTGGCATCCTGTGGTCATCTTGAACCCAACATCACCCATAAATGCAAAAACAAGTAAAAAAAATCACAAACATGTCCTGCTTAGCAGGTTATTATTCTCGTTGACTTTACTTCCAATTTCTTTTGCCAAGCATCTGCAGTCACCCCCTTTTTGTCTGACCTCTCCCTCTGCCAAATAGCTCTCATCCATAACTCTATGTCTTCTGTCATTTGGAACCTGAATGAGGAGAACTACCAAACTGCCTTTCTAAAAGACATACCCTTACTCAGCAAGAGCTGCGAGCTGGATACAGGTACCCACTACCTTTAGGAATATGCCAAAGTGAACGGTCCTATTGTCCTCCCTGGAGTCAAAGTCCAAGAGAACATTCAACTGAACAGAAAAGGACAGAAGACTGACAGAAAACATAACCACGGAAAACCCAATCACAGAAAACTGGAACAACTCCTTCCAATGAACATAACAACATTGAAACAGCAGATCTAAGAATCTGGGGGATTCTCTAACACTGTTTACTCCAAACTGCTGACTCCATAATTAGATGACTGCAAAAACTTAAAAGGTATGTGGAAGGAAAAAAAAAAAAAAAAGACTCAGCATTTGCCTCATTTTCCTATTCCTTTTCCACATATCCATTACTAGTCAGAGACAGGATACTTTGGTCTGACTCAGTGCAACACAGTTCTTAAATTCATGTAAGTTATGATTGGTAGACAAATACTGGTATCTCTCTGTAACAGACCTTCCCTAGCTCAGCCACAAGCAAAACGCTGGCACCGGCTTTTGGTAGCAGGCACTGGGCAAAGTTCATTACTGCGCTGCACCAGGCTAAGCAATATAGTTGTTAAAATCAGACAACAGTAACAAGCCTAATGTGTTTTAAAATATAAAAAAGTTATAACCTAGGCTATTTATTTCCAATGCAAAATGGAATGTATTCTTCTACCAGACAATTTACACTAACACTGAAGGGATCTGTGCAGGCTGTAAGAGGTGAAAAGGCACTGATCCAGTTGTGGGAAAAACAAAGTCCCTTACAGGCATACTGTGTACTGACTGGGAAAAAAGACAGATGGAAACAGGTGGATATTCACCAGTCGAAGCAACAAGAAGAATAGAAATAATGGTAGAAAATAGAGACCTGAGTGGCAGATTTTAGTCCCTTATCGTGGAGATGACCAATGCATATCCAACAGCAGCAAGTACTGGAGAAGTCTACCAGCTGGGAAGAGTTAACCATGCTAATTTAAACCTGCTGTGAGAAGCATGGTAACCCTACAAATCAATAACCATCTGACAAGAACTAATCACATTTACTTGTAGCTAATGGAGCAATAAATTACCACAAAGAATACCTGCTACTACTACTCCTCTTCATTCTTTCCTCTATTAGGCCTGCCCTTCACAACTGCATTCTCTAACATTAATTGCTCTGAGCCAGTCTGCTCAGCCTAATCAGCACCCCCCCGCCAGCACTAGCAGAAACTATCACAGAAGTAGTTGGCTAGTAAAAGGACCAGTTTAGGTAAACAACAGCAAGCAGCCAGTTCAGGGCTTATTTCACAAAATAACATTTCCCGTATGCCCAAAGGCAAACATTTCCAGTCCCAATACAAGCCACAGACACATTCTTCCCACCTAGAACAGGTCATTTTTCGAAGGGCTAAAACCTACCTGTACCAGACTAGGTGGCTGATGAACACCCGGAGTCACATGTGTATAGACCAAGAAGAAGCAGGAAACTTATCCAACAGGATGGGGCAGGAGACCAGATATTATGTCATGATGAATTAGCAGCAGATATTCTCATAGAGCTGTTCCTGCTTCAGGTCAAAGACAGCAGGCTGAGGATGCATTTGGATCCAGCTCTGAAAAGAGAAAGTATGTAGTGAGTGAAACAGAAGTAATATACAATATAAATAAAATTTCCTAAAACAGCACCAACCCATGTGACACTTCATAGGCAGCACAACTTAAAAAAAAACCAGAACAAACAAAAAAAGAGGTAAAAAGCAAGAAAGAAAAGATGCAACTGACATAGTGATTAGGGCCTTCTCTGCAGACCGCTGCACACAGATGTCCATGTTGCCAAGACAGTACTTTTGCCCAGGAACTAGGCCATCCTCACAGGCTATTCAACTTACAGACAGGAGCCAGCTTGTATGTGGGGAAACTGGAGAAAAAAAATGAAGAAAGCACACCACTTGCCTATAACCTGTCAACACGTTGAGGCGTAGGGTGGTTAAGATTGGAAGGGATCCCTGAAATTTGCCTGGCCTGACCAAGAAGCAATGGTATCTTCTTACACAGATGTTTCTACCATCAGATGTCTTTGGTAACCCTTGGGAAAGGCAGCCAGTTCAGATACTTTAACCAAGTCAGCTTGCTCTCATTCTTAAAAAATCAAATCCGTAAAGGCTATCAGAATCCTCTAGCATTTCAGCAGCCATTGTTAGCTGTCCTGGTAGGATGATGAGAGTGTTGCAGACTGGGAGAACTAATGATCCCACAGATTTACAGTATCATCAGGCAGCTTCAGTGTCTGCATATGCACAGCAGGTCCCAGAGATGAGCCAGGGTAAGAAGGGAAAGGGAGCTGCTCCTTGGGAAGAGCTAAGCCAGCTGCACCTATGTATACAAAGCACTGCTGTTTCTGAACAGCTCTCCACTGTAGCTGATCAAGTAAAGAACAGATGTGAACACCAGCACTCACAGCATTCACAGGTGTAAGCTCATACCTAGTCATGCAGTTAGAAGCAACTGCTCAAAGAATGGACAGGCAAGACAGGGAAACATGAGCATCACCGCACCAGTCTAGGCAGTTCTGGTCTGCACAAGAGCAGACAACTCCATCGGGGACAGTAACAAGGCTTGAAGTCTAGCAGGGTCAAAACAAGGGAAGAACAAAGAGCAGAAAGAAGATCATGGTGAATTATGCTAAATAGAGCTTAAGTCAAGGAAGGATAGACTCCAGGAAAGCAGTGGCTGAGGCAAAACACAGCAATGGAGGCAGTGCAAGTGAGAAGGGCTGGGCCAGGAGAGTGCATGAGGTACAGAAGGAAACATCACTACAGCACTGCAGAAAAGGAGGCAACCGCAGGCTGACAATGAATCTCACCCTCACCCTGCCTTAGGGGCAAGGCCAGGCTGGGAGTTTCTTCCTCACAGAGAGGACAGGGGATTCTGCCAGGGAAGAAGGGCTGGTTTCTCATGGTGGTGTCCCCATGGTGAACAGTAGGCTGTTGATTGCTCCTGAGGCAGCACCAAGGAACTGGTTCTTTTTGGAAGCTGCAAGACTCCCCTGGATGGGCAGTAGTATGAAGTCAGTCTCTCCAAGAAGGGCAGTGCTGACACCGCTAGACCAGGGTATTGCACAAATACACCCCCAGATCATGCTAATTGGTGAGTAGTCCTGCTTTCTCCTCAGTCCTCCATTCAATTTCTACCTCAGTCTTTCCCAGCAGCAACTTGCAGACAGGGTCTCTCCACAGGCCATGCCGATAGAGGAAACAGAAGAGAGTTCAGGCCTCAGGTATCAGGAGGGAGGAAGCAGCAATCTCCAGCAGCAGGTTTGTGGTGCCCAATTGAGATGGTTTGCCTGTATGCGAAGTCAAGATCTTCTGGAAGGCGATGCAGAGCATTAGTCTCCTACAGATATGGATCAGTGTGTCCTCAGAGAGTATCTGGGACTATGCATCTCCCTCTGAAAACAAAGATGAGGGGCAGCTTAGAGGCAGCAAGACAAATACTCTCTCAAAAGGTGCTATTGCCTGCATGAAGGTTTTTTTTCCCTGGAGCACTGGAGACTGCTGTCAGTTAGTCGCAGGACAGTAGTGGGGTGTGGAGTGTCTCCAGGGACACGGCGTTAGGAAGAGGACCCTCCTCTCCAGAGGACCATGCCAGGGTAGGCTGGGTGACTCCAGACGTGCTGGGGTCTCCCCCAGGAAATTCAGCCCGAGAGGGTCTGCAGTCCACTTTTTGGAGTGGTAAATGAGTACTGGGCTTCCCCTCTTTGCCTGCCTCTCCGGGCCAGCTGAGTCCCTGCACGGCAGCAAAGCTACCACGGCTGGGCCGATGCGGGAGCACACGCTGGGACAACCGCCGGGGGCCAAGTCCGACGGGAAGAAGGGGGAGAGCGGCGCCCCAGCCGTCAGCGGGTTCCAGCCCCCGGCTCCGCGGGGAGCCGAGCGGCGGCAGCGGAGCGCCGCGGAAGGGGACACCACAGGAGGGGGCACGGCCGGGCGGCACAGCGGCGGCGCTGGGCCCGCTGCCCGGACTCTGCCCGTTTCCCGGCGTCCGAGGCGGAGGCAGCGCCAGTGCCCAGGGTCCGCGCCCAGCCCGGGGGTGCCGCTGGCAGGGGGCAGTGCCCGGGCGCAGGTGTCCCGCAGCCAGAGCTGCCGCAGGCTGCCCGCGGCAAGGCCATGGCAAGTGCCGCCGCGGGGCCGAGAGGGCAGCAGCCCGGCGCGGCGGGACCCGAGGCAAGGCTCACCGTCCCGTCCATGCTCCTCCCCGCCGCGCCGCTCTCCCGCTCGCACCGGGGCCGCCGTCCCAGCGCCGGGCGCCTGCGCGGCGCTGCAGAGCGGTGCAGGGACCGTCTGCAAAGAGCGCGTCGCTCGCCGCCCGCGCAGGAGCGGCGGCGCGGTGCCGGGACGGGCTTCCCGCAACACCGGGGCACAGCGTCTCGGTGCGAGAACGGTCGCTCCTCCGGCCCCGCCGCGCTCCCACCGACCCCGTTTTAGTGCCGCTTCGGCGACGGGAGCACGGCGTAACCACGGCCACTGCGCCCGCTTCCCAGCCCTGCGGGGGCGGCGCGGCGCGGAGCTCCTCCCGCGGCCGGGCGGGGGCAGCGCCCGCACTTTTCCCGGCCCTGCCGCCTCTGGAAAGCTCGCTCTCGCCCGCCGGCGGCGTCTGGGGCAGGCTCGGGAGAGAGTCGGACGGGATGCGGGTCCGCCGCCACAGCGTACCCCAGCCCCCTAAGCCACCACCGAGCCCCGGCGCCACAGCCCCCTTCCCCGCCACAGCCCCCTCCCAGCCACAGCTCCCGTCACAGCCCCATCACCGCCACAGTGCTCCGACTCGCCGCCAGAGCCCCCCGCGCCACCCGGCGCCCCTCACCCGCCGCCAGATCCCCCCTGTCATTATGGCTCCCCCAACCCGCCTCCAGAGCCCCCCTCACCCGCCGCAGCCCCCGCCGCCACAGCGGCCCTCACCCACCGCGGCGCCCTCCCGCTGCCGGAGCGCCCCTCACTCGCCACCGCCCCCTGCCGCCACCGCGCCCCTCACCCGCCGCCACAGCCCCCGTTACTATCGCAGCGCCCTAACCCGCCGCCACAGCGCCTCCGCCCGCCCGCCCGGCAGCGGCAGGACCGGCCCCGGCCCCGCTCTGTCCGGCCCCGGCCGTCAGGCGGGTCAGGCTTCGCCACAAAGCCCCCGGCCCATCTGGCGGCAGTGGCGGCGGCCGCCCGCTCCGCCCCGCGGACCCACCTGGTGGCGGGGCCGGTGCCGGCGGGAGGGCGCGGCCGCCCCCGGCGGCCGCCCGCCGCGGCAGAGCCCGGGGCCGGGTGCGGGAGCGTCGCCGGGCGGTGCCGGGCGGGGCGGCGGGCGCTGCCCGGGCCCGGGGGTCTGTGCGGTGACGTGAACAGCAATAGCGGGTGTCGGGTGCGGGCCTGGGGGGAGCTTTGCAGCATGTGTGGTATTTCAAACTCCAAAGTGGCCTGTTCCAAGAGCTGTTATCCTGTATTTGCGTATCTGCGTGCTCTCTGAAGGAGCCAGGTAACTCCTGGGGGGACGAGGACGCTGGGTTTGGTGGACCACGAGTCTGCTGTACTGTGACAATTGTCACGGGAAAAGAAAAGGAAAAATATTTTGTGGAAGATATTTATGGCGTACACTTTCAGAGATTGATTTGAAGAAGTACTGAAGAGAGTTTGAGTGAAGTGGAAGAAGCACAGAAGCCAAGAGGGACGAGGAAGGCAGTTTGTATGGGCTGAGTGCTGTCAGTGAGTAATTTTGTGTGATGCTCCAAGGATCTGAGAAAGGAAACAACTCAGTTTAAAAGGAGTATCAGGTGAGCAGAAGCCAAGCAATTCTGCCAACTCCAAGCACTCAAAAAGAGTGTAAGTCTAAAAGATGAAATAAAATCTTGTAAAGATTATCAGGTGGATTTATGTCTCTCTCAGTATTTTTGAATGGGGCTATATATTTATGTGCCTTCAGCTTTTTCAGTCTGCATTTTTTCGTGTGTGTCACATTTTCAAGCTTTTTGCCACAACTATTTGCCCTAGAAAAACACTGTTGGAAATGGAAAATGAGTTTTTGTGTTAACTGTAGTCTAGAAACTGCCACCTTTGAACATCCTGGAAGAAACAGTTTAGCATGTGTGTGGAGAAGATGGTGTAAGTGCCAGGCACATCCAGGAAGGACAATCTGAAGGAGGAATGCAAGAGAGTGTGGCTGTCTTGTCTAAGGTACACGACTCAGGAGGGGGAAGCCCTGAGATATCATTGCAAGACAGCACGTTGTGCAGCGGCTCGGGCCCGGACCCCTGTCAGGGGACAAAGCAGGCAGCCTGCACACGCTTTGCAGCTCTGTAAAGCGTGTTTCGTGAGGGATGTGTGACAAGGCAGTGCTTAAGGCCAAATAGAAGAGAGCAAGTTCCTTGGAAAAGAATTCTTCTTGCTGGAGTTAAGAATGGAGGAGTCTCCTGAGCAAGAATACCTTGCTTTTGCTGGGGAAACACACACCTTTTGATGAGATTATATCATCCTCTGTTATCTGGTCATCTGATCTGACCAACAGCAACCCCAAAACTTCTCTGTGGAGCAGCCTAGACCATCTGCAAGTGATTGACTCGCACTCTCCAGAGTGCAATTAGCTGTGAACCACTTTGTAGTGAGAAAATGAGCATTCTGTCAGCTGTGTCCGGGGTGAGTGCGGCCGTCCCAGGGACTGCGCAGACACGATGCCACCCTGAGCAGGTTGCCCAGGTGAGATGGGCTGCACGTCCCCCTCACGTGGCAGAGTCACACCATTTATATTCCAGTCTTGGAGAAGATTGATGGACATCATCATCAGATACAATATCTGAGTTCACAACACCTGTATTTTTTTTTTTTTTAAAGTATACCTTTTAGTTAGGGATAGAGCAGCATCTCCTTCGTGAGAGGATGGTGAGTCTATTTTCACCTATTTCTTGAAGTTAAAAATGCAGCTGGGACAAAAGCTTCCTGTGTTTGTAATATATACTGTACATTTTTCTCTGGGATGGGCAAAGACTGTTCCAACAGGGTAAGTAAGCCTGTCTAGGACATCCGACAGAGCAAGTTACCCATACCACAACGGATGACAAGGAAGAAAACTAGCCAGGGACATGGAGCCAAATAAAGTGAAGTACACACAAAAGTACACGCGCCTGGAGCATGGCAGGGTAGGCACAGCCAGAGGCACAACAGGCACCGATTGAGGGTACACATTTTCTCAGTTTTACAAGGTCAAAGATGACAGTGATGGTAATTTGTCTTCCTGGCCACTCCATGATCCCACTGTAGTCCCTGAATTCTGTATCATGATCCTCACACAGTTTATCATTTCTGGCTGAATTAAAGTGTGTCCTCAAAAAATATCTAGTCCTTTTTTTTGCAGATGACACAAAAATGGAGGTACAGGGTCAAATCATAAGTACACCTGACTGATTTACCCTGTTCCTGGCAGCGGCCAACACCGAATGCCTAGAAAAGACCATAAAAATAGGGCAGACGTAGAGTGATGCCTCCCCGAACGTTCTCCCAGCTCAGAGTGATTTGTGACTTGGAGACCTGCCGTGACAGAGGTGTTGGCTTTGTATTTAATAGCCTTTGATGGATTTCTCTTTTGCAACTTTCACCGACTATATATTCACAGTCATGAAATTTAAGGCCATGAAGAACTGTTAATTCTGCCCGCTTACATATGACAAGAAATTTCACATGGGCTCCAATGATCTCTGTTACACAAACCAAGTCAATTGTAACATACTGGAAAAGCTACCACTCTGTAATTTCACTAGCTAATCACTTTCATCACTAGAAGCATATGACTATTTTCAGTTGGAATTATCTGTTGCAGTTTAAGGCTGTCAGCTTTGGTGTTGCTCTTGTGCCTTACCCCTAGACAATTCAAAATCTCTTTAGTATCCAGCATTTTTACTCAGTAAAAGATACACCCTAATTAGATCACCTCACAACCTCCTAAGTAGTTAGAGTTCCTAGAATCATAGAATCACAGAATGGTTTGGGTGGGAAGGGACCTTAAAGCCCACCCAGTGCCACCCCCTGCCCTGGGCAGGGACACCTCCCACCAGCCCAGGTTGCTCCAAGCCCCGTCCAACCTGGCCTTGAACCCCTCCAGGGATGGGGCAGCCACAGCTTCTCTGGGCAACCTGGGCCAGGGGCTCACCACCCTCAGCATAAAAAATGTCTTCCTTATATCTAATCTGAATCTACCCTCTTTTAGTTTGAAACCATTAAAAACACTTTAAAGCCATTACCTTATTACCTAGTCTTATCGCTACAGGAGTTCCGCATCTCTCATTGTAAAATATTTCTTCCAATCTTCAGATGAAATTTGTGAACCTTTTGTACATTCTTTTTTTCCCTCTCTGTTAATTTCAAGCCTTAAAAAAGAAAGGGCTACGCCACCAGGGGCCTTATTGCTGTCTTTCACATCAACAGCATCAGTTTCCCCCAGATTATCTGTCTACCTGTATAGATCTGTTGTATCATGTCTTAGTCTTAAAATGTAAACTACACAGGGCTGGGATAGCTCTGTATTTTATTGTCTAAAATAGTGGGTCCTGGTCAAATTAAGCTGCTTGCACATTAATACAGTCAATTTCTTTCCTGACTTCGCTTCTCTTAGTCGTCTCTGGAGGAGTGACTTGCCTTTCTTTTCCCCAAGCACATAAGTTTGCACTTGACTGCTTTAAGACAAAACCTGTGTGAATAGCCTTACTCTGCTACACACTCTTCTCCATTGTTATCCTATCTTTATGACTGTTTTTTGCAGATTTTTTACATCATCTCCAGACTTTATCAGTAGAGATCTTACATTAGCTGCCAAATCTTAGTGTCAAACAACGCTGGCTGGAGAACTGTCCCCCCAGGACCCAAGTGGAAGTGCCCAAATCCAACAATTGGCTCTTATTTTATATGCCAAACAGTTCTCAACTGGCGTGATTTGTTTGCTGTGTAACCTTCTGTTTAATAGTTAAAGCATTGCATTAAATCAAATGGATTCTCAGCTCTGTAGTGGCTGTCTGATTGTCTTTAACTCACATGTAACTTCAAAGGCTTCAGTCAAGCTTTTCGCCAAGTCTTACCTGCTGTACAACAACCTTGACTGGTATTAGTTACGCAGTAATGCCAGCTCCACCAAATTCCTACCAGATAACACTTCTGGTTTCAATTGCTTATAGTCTAGTGTTAGGCATCTATAAAAAAAAATTAACATCTTTCTTGTTTGCTGTAATCCTGAATCAATTAGTTCAAAATTTAATTTGATTTTTTCCTTTCCTCTTCACAGCACTTGCCTTATTGCATTTTTAGTTTACTAAAAATTCCCAGGCTATTCCAGCTGGAGTATAACTGAAAGTTAACCTGTCTGCCTGTAAGATGCAATTTGTTCCTTTCATACACCCTAATTCGCTTTGGAATACAGAGTTTTGCTCAGTAAAACAGTATTTTCAGTTTAGGACTCAGCAGTTTGCTGGCAGTATTGTCTACCTTTCCTTTCCCACAGAGCTGGATTGAAAAATAAATAAAAAAAATCAGCTTCCAGCTTTCCTCAGTTTTCTCCCAAGATACTAGATTTTCTTAAGCGTTTAAAGTTCTATGTAGAATTGCATCATTGTCTTATATGCACTGACATGGGCGGTGACTTACCAAATAATCATCCATTCCCACTTTTTGGTTTACATCTTTGTTTTGTTTAAATGACAGTCCATCAAATCTCAGTGTCCCATTTCCCATGATTCTCTTTCTTCTCTAATGAGACTCACTAATAATTAAAACCTTCTCTGTAGCAGCTTGTTTTAACCACAGATATCCCCGACTGCCACATCCTCTGCAGCTTTCAGTTTCTCTACCACAGAGATTTCCTGACAGTTGAATTACCGCATCTTTTTCAATGCTTATTCTTTCAACTTGGTTGCATGACACCTGTTTCACCCCCACGTGTCGTTATCAGACTCCTGGCTTTGCTGACGTAGTTTTCTACAGAATGCAGTGCCGACTGCCAGTCCTCCCAGATGTGTGACCTAGAGCAATGATTCGGGGAATTCTCCTTGGATATTACACCATACTGAAACTTGCATTTACAAGCTACGCATCGTCTCCAGCATCATGAGGTTGTATTTTATGTGTCAGAATCTCTTTCGTCTTTGTCCTGGTTTGAGGTAAAACAGAACCAATTTTCTGATTTGTAATTTTACTTTTTAGCTGGGCCTCTTCTAACTGACTAAAGTCCGAAATTAACAGCATATTGTTCAGAAACTGTTCGCTCTCAGAGTGGTCAGACCTGATTGTACCAAGGAATGGTGTGCATAGAGGCTCTTGCTTATACTTATTGCTGTAACAACCAAGGTCAGGTAACTTGGCTGTTTGCCCATTAGAGGGTTGGAAGTGGAGAAGCGCAGAGGGATCCCACCTGCAGGGAGGAGCGGACGGGACAACACTGACCAACAGGGTATTCCATCCCATCTGCATCACGCTCAGTATAAAAGCTGAGGGATCAAAGGGGCAAGGAGGCTGGGGCTTGTCTTTTCTTCAGTGGCCGACATCTGAGGAGGACCCTGTCTGTTCCTCTGCCTTTGATCCCGATCCGAGCATTCCTGACTCTCATTCCAGAATTCAGCTCCTGTCCGTCGCTGACTCCAGTCTGGGACTTTCCCTGTGTCTGCTGGTGACGCGATCGTCATCCTGGGAGCTGGATACGGTTTTGTACATATTGTATACTTTTTTTTCCTTTTTCCTCTATTATTATTTACTATTTTCTTATTTATTATTATTTTCATTAGTTTAGTTCTTTTTCTAAACTTGCAAATCTCCTTATCTCTTCCTCTCCTCTCTGGGGGGGGGGGGGGGGCTGCCTGTCGTTCTGATTGGCCAATCCAGCCAAAACCACGACAGTCTTCAGAAAGACTGTGTGAGCCGATGCAGGCAGGACGCAGGAACAACCACAAAACCACGGACAAAAAGCAAAGAACAAGTTTAATCTTGATACCTCACGGACCGGGGAGTCTCTGAAGCAGCACCCAGGCAGGGGCACGCAAGTAGGGGATGCGGGCACGCAGAGCGAGAGAGTCCGTGTTAGCAAGAGAGGGAGCGAGCGGGAGCGCTCAGACTCCCTGTTCTTGCCAGTATTTCAAGAGTTCAAGCAGGCCCAGTTTTCCCACTGTGCTTTGATCTTCAACAACAGGGCAGGATTCTCAAGCGGATAGAGAAAGTGTCCCTGAGTCCATCGCAGACTTACGTTATCTAAATGCAGATGTTCTACTTGCAAGCGCACAAGACTGAACAACAATTAGTGTGATATGTTTCCCAGCACCCCAGGTGCGAGTTACCTGAGCGTGTTTACAATCCTCCTTGCTGATCTTGTGTTACTTTCCCACAAAGACAAACTTGCCACGACTGCACACGCAGCGCCAGGGGTTCTTACAGGTCCCGTCTTCGCTGTTGCCATCCCGGCTGGGAGAGTCACGGCACGTGGAGGCGCCGATGCCCCACACGACAGTTAACCTGAGCGCGCGCTCTCCCGCGCAGTGCCACGTTCAGCCCTGTGTCTGCTGCACAAAACCCCTGCCCGCGGGATGCTGACGGCAGCGGAGGAGCCCGCAGGCAGCTCTCAGTCCACACTGGACATTTTCCACCTCTGCGCCCTTGCCTTTGTCCAAACGTGAAGCAAGAGATCCTAATGCAAACACGCTTTCTGTCTGACGGTAGAAAGGATGAGCAGAGTTGTTTCCTTGTAATCCTATAATAGCTCTAATGGCCAAAATGGGAGAATCTGCTCTGCAGGCAGGGTCCGCATGGCGCGCTGTGTGGGCATCAGAGGCCCAGTCAGTGCTGCACCACTTGGGGCTCCCCGTATCTGAAGGATGTAAGATTATCCATACTATTCTCTCTTTATAGCGTTAGCTCTAATACATCATATTTTAAATGATACCTTACACAGTCGTGGTGCCTTTCCTACTGGGACCATCATGGATCAGCACCTCCTGACACAAAAAAACCACTCGTAACAAGAAAAAGTTTCCCAGTTAACTTCTCTCGTTCTCACTCTTTGAAGGTTTGCTTAGCAACAAACGTGCATCCCAGTAAGACATTCAGCAGAGATCTGACTTCTTCCCATGTAAATATAATCATGACACCTCTTACTTTTTAAATAAACAAATCTGAGATTTCTATCCAATTTGAAGCAACGTTCCAGATTTTGAATACTTCTTCTGAAGCTTTTCTAATCTTTCCGCAGCTCTTTTGATGCTTACACCAGACCTCCACCTCACACTCCTCAAGAGTGTAGCAAATACAAGCTTTTTCTTCAAACAATGCTGATGCAGCCATGAGCGGGGTTAGTCACACTCACTGGTTCATCGCACTGAAACTCACAAGCTCACACCAGGGCTCTGGCCTTTGATTTATGGGATACTGGCTAGAAAGAAGAGGCTGGAAAGCTGAAAAAAGATGGGTGGGTTCCTGATGGATAATAAATTAAACATAAGCCAGCAGCGTTCCCTTGGAGCAAAGGCGGCCAACGGCATCCTGGGCTGTGTCAGGATCGTTGCCAGCAGGTCACGGGCAGTGAGCCATCTCCTCTGCTCAGCACTGGTGGGACACGCCTGGAGCGCTGGGTCCAGTTCTGGGCTCCCCAGTACAAGAAACACATGGACATACTGGAGCGAGTCCAGCGAGGGGCTGTGAAGGTGGTTAAGTAATTGGAGCGTCTGTCTGTCATCGCAGGTGAGGCTGTGAGAGCTGGAATTGTTTAGCCTGGAGAAGAACAGCCTCAGCGTGTTATCCACGCATCTAAGTAATTGCTGGGAGAGCGTAAGGAAGACAGGAACAGACGCTTCCCAGTGGTGTCCAGCGACGTGACAAGAGGCAATGGGCACAAACTGAAATGCAAGTAATTCCATTCAAACATGAGAAAGAACTTTTTAACTGTAAGTTATTACACACTGGAACAGATTGCCAGGAGAGACTATGGAGTCTCCACCCCTGGAGATTTTTAAAATGCAACTGGACAGTCCTGAGCAACCTGCTCTCGCTGACCCACTGTGCAGGGGTGGGTTGAACGAGATCAACTCCAGAGGTTCCTTCTCTGTCATACAGAACAGGGAAAGCTAAACCAAAACCTGTTTACTTAATTTCTAGATAAATGATTTTGCAGTTACCTCTCTTATATGTAAGTACATCTTATATCTGAATCAATTCTGTAAAACAGACCTGTCCTTGTTTTCTCCCACCTGGTTAACCTTTGTTATCTGCAAATTTATTTTTTTCCTCAAATAATCAAATACAATGAGTGACATTTAGCCAAAAGCCTGTTCCCATAGAAGCACACTGAAAACTCATACCTAACCCTTAAAAGACACCTTTTCATCCTTTTACGTTAATGAAAACATGTAGCTTTCAGTTGCTAATAACAGCCTTTGGGAATAAACCGTCACCTGCTTACACTAAGATGCATGTGGCACCAGGTGGATATTCCGGATGGAAACGAGGTCCCAAAACTGTGAGCACTGAAGTTGTGTAGCAGCAGGAGCACAATCAAAAAGTATGGTGTAACTGAGGAGTTTTCTGTCCCTTAGAACAACTGCATGGCCTCACCGCTTTAAGAGGTGTAGGACTTACCAGGTAATCAAATTGAAGCCAAACTGTTTAATCAGCAAGCTGTGCCAGCTGCCCTGCTGTGATAGGAAGTGACATATCTGTTATTTTCAGGGATACTACTCAACCGTCAGAACTGAAAGGTAGCTGTTGGGACCTTCAGACAGCTCCTGGTTCCTCTCTAGGGCCTATAGCAACCCTGTGTCATACCACAGTGCTCAGCCCACCTGGAGTACTGCCTCCATCTCCAGAGCCAACATCAAAAGGACATGGAGCTGTTGGAGCGGGGCCAGAGGAGGCCTCAGAGATGCTGGGAGGGCTGGAGCCCCTCTGCTGTGGGGACAGGCTGAGAGAGCTGGGGGGATTCAGCCTGGAGAAGAGAAGGCTCCGGGGAGACCTTCCAGCCCCTGCCAGTCCCTCCAGGGGCTCCAGGAAAGCTGGGGAGGGACTCTGGCTCCGGGAGGGGAGCCGTGGGACGAGGGGGAAGGGTTTTACACTGCAAGAGGGAGATTTAGATGGGATGTGAGGAAGGAATTCTTGGCTGTGAGGGTGGTGAGCCCCTGGCCCAGGTTGCCCAGAGAAGCTGTGGCTGCCCCATCCCTGGAGGGGTTCAAGGCCAGGTTGGACGGGGCTTGGAGCAACCTGGGCTGGTGGGAGGTGTCCCTGCCCAGGGCAGGGGGTGGCACTGGGTGGGCTTTAAGGTCCCTTCCAACCCAAACCGTTCTGTGATCCTATGAAGCAGCCATGGTGGATATCAAAGGGAATTTTGAATTCCTTTGCATTAGCAGATTACACAACAAAATGAATGTTCTGCAGCTGTGGAGGAGCCAAACAGCAAAGTGAAAGTGCACTGAATAGCTTTTTGTCCAGCAGCAAACTAGACAAGCTGTGTTTATATCTCCTTGAATGCATGAAGACACAAACGTACAGGATGCTGCAACAGCAGCACTGAGAGTAGCATAGTCAAGGTAATTTTGTTCCAATACATAGTTCTCACTCACTCTCTGCCCTGCTCACCGGAATCGTGTGGCTTAAAGTAAGGTCAACTCTACTGCTTGTTTTACATCCCTCATCCCAGAGCATATAAAGTTTACAAGTAAGCAGATGAGTCTGCCTGGAAAGAAACTTTTAATTATTTAAAAAAAAAAACCAAAAAAAACCAAACAAAAAAACCCCACAAAAACCCCACAGAAACAGCCTCTCTCCGTAGCCCATGCCTGTGCCGCAGAGCAGGGCTAGGAAAGTCTTCCTCCTCCCTTGACCTCACACGCCCTTCACCCATGGCAAGGCTGGGAAGGGGATGGAAAGTGCCAAGTGTTAAGGTGCTGAGAAGCTCTTGATGTTTCTAGTCTCTCAAGTGCTGTTGGCCTGTTCCTGCTCAAAGAGGGCCATGGCTAAATGAGAGCGCGATGCAAGTCCTTCCAAGTTGCTAAGCACACAGCGGTGGTATAACTCCTCACTAAGCCGGGGATTGCAGCTCCTAAGTGCGTATTTCTGCACTAACCCTGGCTCCACAGCCCTAAACAGGTGCAGACTGGAATAGTGGAGGAAGACATCAAATACCTCCATGCTCTCCAGCACCTCATCTCGGTCTAGGATATCAGCTGCTAGCTTGGTACGTGCCGTCATATAGTCAGAGTTATAAAAGCAGGCCTCAGCAAAGGAATGTCTGTCAAAGTGCCCATCCCTCAGGAAGTCGGTACTGGAGGAAGCAGTCTGCTCACCACGGTACACCAATGCGGGGTTGAACTCTTGGAAATGCACCGGGAAAAAGACCTGCCAATTACTGATAGTATTCATGCGGCAGCGGTTCAGGAACTCCATGTTGATTTCTGTCCAGACACTGGCCAAGAAGAATAGTGTATCCACAGGGTGCTTCTTTGAGACTATATCCATGAGTTTCACTTGCGATGGCACCTCAGTTTTAACACTAATCCAGGGAATTTTAACTTCTGCGTAGCGTTTCTCCAGCTCTCCTACCATGGCTTTGACTCCAGCAAAAACATCCACCTGACCGACTCGCTGGGCATCATAGGGATGGTAGATGAACAGCAAAGTCAGCAAGGCATTATCATGCGTGTCCAGTGTGTTCATAGCAAACATATCCAGGAAGTTCGCCACAAAATCCAGGTCCTGCACTGTCAAAGGAAGCACCAGTTGCACCCGTGTGGCCTCTGTCACATATGGCATAGGAATAATTTCCACCTTGCTTAAGGGCCGCACCAGGCTCACTCGTTTGGCCAGAACATGACTGTGGCCCTTCTGGGTGACCGCCTCCAGCAATAGGTCCAGTGTATATTCCATGCCCCGCGTGGGGTCAAAACGCCGGTAGCCGTTCAGCAACTGCCGCTTGCTGAAGCGGAGCAGAGGCTGGTAGCGACTGTTAAGCTGCTCAAGTGCTGACTCAATGATTTCACTGACATCTGCTTTGCTGGCTCCAGAGAGCTCACACTTGGGTGAGCCATCAGGACAGGAGAAGAGGTGCTGCTCAGTGAAGTAGTCCCAGCTGATTACCTCAAAACGTGACTTTGGAAGAAACGGGGCGTTAATGCCCACAGGCCACGTCAAGCCTCCCTCACCTGCAGGAGTCAATGACGTCAGGTTCCTGATCTGCATCTGTGCAGAGAGAATGGATACTGATACCCATCACTTCCTCCAAGAGGTCCAGTCCATCTCCCACCCAGCCCTGCTTCACCACCCAGAACTGTATCGTGGTAGTATCACACCAGTGTTTTTGGATAACATGGTGTCAGAAGTGCTATTTCTAGCCGATGGTCGCCTACAAGCAGAAACAATAATACTCCTCCACTGTGCTGAAAGAACAAGAAACCTGTTTGGTCAAGGAGTTTTTAAAGACATCCCTCACCACGTACCTGGAGGTCCTGGATCTCCTGGTAGGCTCTGTCAAGCTGGATCCTGCTGAAGTGCTTGTGCAGCCGGTACATCATGGTCATGTCGGAAACAGGGTGCACAGCAAGAGCTGCTTGGAACTCCTCTTCTTCCTCCTTCTCTGGCTCAGTATTTTTGGCCAATTCATATGTGTGATAATGCTGGCCCTGAAGTGGATAAGAGCCAGAAAGTCTAGCACAGAACTCAACTTCACAGAGAAGCCTTCCCTCACCCCAGACATGCATTTGCCCCTCCGTCCACGCTGAGTGCAGTACCCAGAGATGAAAATAGTCCCCACACATGCTACCCCTCATACTACATAGAACAGTTTGGGTGAGAAGGGATCTTTAAAGGCCATCTAGTCCAACCCCCTGCCATGAGCAGGGACATCTTCAACTAGATCAGATTGCTCAGAGCCCCTCTGGTCCAGGTGCCTCTGGATGGCATCCTGTCCCTCAGGCATGTCACTGCACTGCACATGTCATCTGCTAAGTCGCTGACAGTGCCCTCGATCCCATGTCTATGTTATTAATGAAAATATTAAGCGGTGCTTGTCCCAATACGGACCCCTGAGGGACACTACTTGCCCACTTGCTTCTTGGTACCAATGTGCCCTTTATCTGACCACCAAAACCTCTGCATCAGCACCTGCGAGTAAGCCGAAAATTAAATACTGTATGTCCTCTCTTTCCCCCAGTGTCTCAGCTTTGACTGTGGGCTTCCCCCCAATGCTGCCTGCCGCACCACACAGCCCTTACCCTCCTCTGTAACTCACAGCAGAGGCTCACAAAAAAGCCCCTTTGCTATGCCACACAGAACTAGTATGGGCATGGATTCTGTCAGGCTTAGCTAACACAAAACCCGGAGAAGGGAGGTAGTACCTGGAGCTGGGAAACACAAGCGATGCCAAGGAAATCAATGATGCAACGTCCCAGCCATTCATCTGGCCGCACACTGAGGATCTCATTGCGACAGCTGTCCAGGTGCGGATGGAGCTTAAGCAGCAGGCTGCGGGAGATCAGATAGCCAAAGCCACCATGACAATAGCGGGCCTGCTCATCTCCCCCAATAAACTCCTCCGCTCGTCCTAGGTAGACGTCTTGGTTAATACTTAGGTGCGTCACCAGAGCCTTGACCTGTTCAGCCTGTGCATAGGTGTCATCCTGCATGATGTAGAACCAGTCATAGTCAGAGCCAAAATGCTGATGGATATAGTGCATGGTCTCGTACATGAGCCAAATGGGACGCTCATCCCCATGGGCCACCAGCACCATGCCATGAGGCACCTTGGCACTGCGCAACCCTGTAAAGTAGAGCAGGCGTGGAAAGTGATGGGCTACTGTCTTGTTCACTGCCACTGCCAACGTATTCAGGGTGGCCTTGGAGGTCAGCACAGCCACAAACAGTCTCTCATGGAATCCCAATTCTGTCTGGATGTAGCGAGTTCTGTAAAGGAAGGACATACCTACATGACAAACAGCTGGATGACAAAAATCAAAGTATTATCACAACTTGGGATAAGTCTTTATCTGCTGGAGTCTACCAATAATGAAACAGTTAAGCCTAGAAGTAGAGTTTTAAGATAAGACTCACTAGTAAAAATCCCATTTTGTAAAAGCACGTGCTTCCTTCAAGAAAACTACAATCTCACATGATTTATTTGAGCTAGGAAACTGTGCTAGCATGTGTAAAAAAAGATAAAAATACAGAGCTAGCCACTTGCACACTACATACATTATTATTAATTGCTCAAAATTTTCCTGATCAATAGACTGGCTAAAAAAGTTCTGAAGAATAATTTAACATGTCCTGTTAGACACGAGCAATAAAAGAAGAAATATTTTCAATCTTCTCGGGCATTTCTGTTGCCTTTTTTTTTTTTAAACTAACTTCTTGTATGTTTCTCTTGCATCCCTCTAAGGTAAGAATCTTAGCCATTGCCTTGCTGCATCACGCTGTTATCCCATAAAGTATTTCAAATTGAACATTCCCCCTAGAACCCGTTAACTCACTGGAAGACTCAGAACCCCAAATACCGTACACATATGACTACTTTCCTGGAAGGCAAGCCCGGCCGAGAGAAGGGATTTTACCTGAGCACTTTTTTGTAAGGCTTGTTGGGGTCCCTGTAGTACGGGACAATCCTGGGCCTGAAGTCCTCGTGGCCCGCGACCGGCCGTCCATCCGCCGCCTCCGGCCGCGCTCCGCCGCCGCGGGCCCCGGGAGGCCCCGCCGCCCCCGGGCACTGCTCCTCGCCCCCACCCTGGCTCCAGGAGGCGCGCAGCAGGCTCAGGCTGCAGCCGAGGGAGAGGCCCAGGACAAGCGGCAGGACGGGCCGCAGCGCGGCCAGCAGCGCAGCCAGGCGCATGGCGGCGCCGGGGACGGTGGGGCAGCCTCCCGCCGCCGTGCGGTGCGTGAGGGGTAGGGGGGGTACGGCCACAGGCCCACTAGGCCCGGGGCAGGCTCACGGGGCCGTGCAGGCGCTCGGGGGGCCGGCGGCCGCGGGACATCGCCGGCGCGGGGCGCTGGGACGGCGGCGGCCCCGGTGGGTCAACGGCCGCGAGACTCTCTCACCTGCGGGCCGGCGGCAGCCCGGAGCTCGGTGCCGGGGGCGCGGGGGCAGACGGCAGCCCCCGCCCGGCCGCGCTCCCGCCGCTGCCACCTCAGCCACCGCATCGCCGCCCTGGCGCGCTTCCGCTTCCTCTCTATGGTGCCCCGGCAGCCACTCTGCCCGCCGGCGCCACCGCCTCTATGGTACCCCCCCCCGCGCGCTCACGTCGCGCGCCGGCCGCCGGGGGCGGGGCGCGCCGGGGGCGGGGCGCGGTGCCGGCGCTGGCGCGAGCGGCGCGGTGCACGCCGGGACGGGCAGTGCCCGGCGCGCGGCGGCACGCGGCAGCCCGGCCGGCGGCGGCGCGAGCGAGGACTCCAGTTCCCAGGACGGCGCGGGCGCCCGGCGCCCGTGACGTTTCGCGCCCCGATTGGTCGCGGCTGCCGGGGGGCGGGGCGTACGCACGCGGTAGCAGCTGTCCTGTTGCGACAGAAGGAAAGCGCGGAGCCGCCGGTGCGGGACGGGCTGGGACGGTGCGGGATGAACGGACGGGCGGCGGCGGGGAGGGAGGCGGCGTGGGACGGGACGGGACGGAGTGGGCAGCGCGGCGCGGGCAGCCGGGCGGGCGGCCCTCGGGCGGGCCCGGTGGCGCCGCGTGCTGCGGACCGGGGCGGGCGGCGCGCGGGGCCGCCGGGGCGGGGCGGCCCGGGGCGGGCGGGATCGGCGCGGCCTAACGGCGCCTGTCGCTCCTCCGCCGCAGCCCCTCAGCCGCGCCATGCCCTCGGACCTGGCTAAGAAGAAGGCGGCCAAGAAGAAGGAGGCGGCCAAGGCCCGGCAGCGGCCGCGCCGGGCGCCGGAGGAGAACGGCGATGCAGGGACGGAGCCGCAGGAGGTCCGGCCCCCGGAAGCCAACGGAACGTCGCTGCCAGGTGAGAGGCGGCCCCACCGTGAGGCCGGTCCCCCGGCGCCGGTGGGCGCCTGGCTCGCCTCCGTGCGGCCTCGGCAGGGAGCCCTCGGGGGGGAGCCGGTGACCCGTGTGTGCCCGCGGTGGAGTGAACCGGGACGCCTGTGCCTCTTCGGATGAAATACCTGGCGGGCATGGGCTTGTGCTGAGCGGGGCCGGCTGCAGCAGCCACCGATAGGGCCGCTGTGCTTTGGGGCAGCAGAACACCGGTAACGGTACAGTGTCTTTCCATAGACCGTGCAGCTGGAGGGTTCCCTGGACCCGCGCTGAGGCTGGCAGGGTAAGAACGGAGCATGATGATGGTGCCTTTTCCCTCTCAAACAGATACTGCACCGATCTTCTGGTACTTCATGCCCAGACCTGTTTGGGCCTTTTTTGGTGGGGTTGGTGTTTTTTTTTTTTCCTGCTGCAGGAGCCACTGTAGTGTCTGAATTCTTACTGTTCTTACTGATACTGCTGTGAGCCTCTGTTCGTCTCTTTCTCTGGGACGTACCTGGTGTGCACAAGCTGAGAACCTGGCTGTCTTAGTAACAGAGACTTTGTCAACAAAGAGCTGTTGACCTCCCTAAAGGGAATGGGCGAGGGAAAGCTTACAGAGAGGGGGTTTATTTCTCGTGACTTTAGCCCCCGGTGGCCGGCAGGGGGTTGAGCATACAGGTTTTGCCCGGGCCCAGGCCACGGTGCGTTGTTGTAAATGGCAGTCGGTGTATGGCACGGAGACCCGGGCAGCACCGGCGCGGGGGTCCGAGGGCAGGGCGGAGGGGCCGGTCTCCCGGGGACCCCAGGCACACTCTGAGCGCTGGTGGCCCCACGGCCGCGCTGGCGGTCTCGGTCTACAGGCAAGGCCCCGCCGGTGCCCGATGGCGACCCTCAATCGCGACCCGCCATCGCGACCCCCGGCCGCTCCGGGGCCACCCCGGCCCCGCCCGCCCGGGACCAGCCGGCCAATCGCCGCCCGCTCCCGGGGCTTATTTGCATACCGCCCTCCTATTGGTGAAGGCGGGACCGAGCCGCGGCGTGTCCCTCCGCCGGTCGGCCCGCAGCTGTTGAGGGACAGAGTGTCCCTCCGCCGGTCGGGCCGGCGCCGGGGGGCCGCGCACCAGCGCTGGCAGCGGCTGGCAGGCTGCGCGGGGCGGGAACGGCATATTTCGTATTGGCGACTCCCTGAGGAATAATTGCACGTCAGGGGTCAGCCTGCCTCGCTCTCTTCGCTCCTCTGGTTTGCTCGTTGGTGTGACTGGTCTGTTTGCGCTGCCCGTGCTCCCCGAAGGTCTCGCTTCAGTGGAGCTGAGGGGCTTTGCTCCTTGGCTAAGGCACGTTTGCCTTGGTGGTAACAGTGATTTGCCTGAACATGGACAGTCTGAAGGCCAGCTCCCTGCTCTGAGCACGCGGAGTGTCGCTGAGATCCTCAATGCCATTTTCTTCTTCAAATGGCAGTGTCTCACCAGGGAGTGGAAACTGGACTGTAACTCAGGTCTGCAGCAGCAGATCAGCATGACAGGAAAGACTTGCTCCTATAGGACAAAAGGATGAGGGAGGCATGCATATGGACATACTAGCTTCTCAAAAAATTGGTAGGACGTATTCCAGTGCTGCTGCTTCTTTCCTCCTCTCAGCTTTCCCTTCATTTATCTTCCAACCAAGTTCTCTTTTGGCCAGCCCTTTCATTAAACTGGCAAGTGATACTTCGTAGGTTTTCTTCCCACCCCAGCCCAGCCCTTCCCGCAGCGAGGGTTTGTCCCATCGTACTTGCATAACAGGCTAGCTGTTGTGGCTGCTCACTTAGTTCTAATGGTCAGATTTTATTTAGAAAACAGGTGGAAGTTCCTGTTGGACCATATATATCCATCTGCTAAGCTGAAAAGCTGAGTGTCCTTGCATCTGGGCCTCCTCCACACATCTGTAGAAATGGGGACATGGGAGTTGTTTTGTGATCTTGGGCCTATTGGTACAGTAGCTTATGGCTTCCCTTGTATTTGTAGATCAGTAACATTTCTGTTCTGTCTCTGCATATAGAGGTGGATGCTCTTACAAAGGAGCTGGAGGACTTTGAATTAAAGAAAGCCGCTGCCCGTGCTGTGACAGGAGTGCTGGCATCCCATCCCAACAGCACTGATGTCCACATCATAAACCTCTCGCTGACCTTCCACGGCCAGGAGCTGCTGAGTGACACAAAATTGGAGCTGAACTCTGGGAGGCGATACGGCCTGATTGGACTCAACGGGATCGGTAAGCTGTGGGGCACAGTGACGAGGGCGTCTTGGAGCTCAGTGAAGGTTCTGTGCTGCTGAGAAGCTGGACAGATGCAGGCGGTAAATGCTGGAAACCAGAAAGAAGGCGGTTAGACATGCCTGGGACACAGCAGTTTCCATTCTCTCATCTCCCTGCCCAGGAAGAGGAATTGCTAGGATTGCTGGTAGAAGTATGAGGTTGCTTTTTGGCTTTGGACTGTGCGTTTGAACTTGTTTCTGTGGAGAGTTGGGTGAGATGTCTGGGATCTGTGAATCTCTCTGATTCCTGTTTGCAGGATCTGTTTAGCAGTGTCAGTAAACCCAGTGCTGATGCTATTGGTCAAAGAAATTGCACAGTATGGAGGAGTAGGGAGTGTGTTGTTTGGCTTGAATGGGAAAAAACAACTGTACAATCCCTGGAGAAGGTGACGCTTTACATGGAGAGATGCAGAATATGGGTATAATTGAAGAAGAGCTAGTAAGAGTGATCAGCTGGTTTAACTTTCAGGAAAACCCTTAAGTTCTGTAGTGATGAGTGCATTACTTTCCTCTGTGTTAGAAGTCGTTAGAATCTGGGGTCCTGGTAACAGATGGCAGACCTGGTGAGACAGCAGGAAGTATACAGCAGAGATACAGGGTCCCTAAATCCAGGCAGAGGCTGAACTGCCGGGGTTTCCAAATAGCTTCTTCTTGTCTCATCCTGTCCTTGGGGTGGTGAGCCTTAGCTGGGAGGGCAGCCTGTCGCAGTGAGGCAGTAGGCTCTGCTGTGTCTCTAAGTCTTCTGGACTCTTGGGCAAGAAATTTCCAAGGATTTTCTGGGGTTGGAAAGGGAGGGAGTCAGTGGGATCTGACTGCATCTCGTCCGTTTCTCTGTGACGTTGTATCTCACCGAATCCAACAATTAATTGCACACAGGGAAATCCATGCTTTTGTCAGCTATCGGGAAGCGAGAAGTGCCCATCCCAGAGCATATTGACATCTATCACCTGACCCGAGAGATGCCTCCCAGTGACAAGACCCCTCTACAGTGTGTGATGGAGGTGGATACAGAGAGGGCCATGTTAGAACGAGAAGCAGAACGTCTGGCTCATGAAGATGGTAAAGCTTCTCAGAGTCCTCGCAGACAAGGGACATTTCCCCCATTTCCCTCCCTACCAAAGAATAGGTCTTATTTGGGTTCCTTGGCAGAATTTTTACATGTTACAGTACCTGTTTCCCCCAGCTGTCCTGTACTAGTTGAAAAGTCCTGTGGGATTACACTTCTTTGGATGGAATAGTTCCATTGCTTCTTAAAAATTGTCTCAGGCTTGGGAATGCGGGGGGGGATGAATAGTGGTAAAGCAGATGGACTACGAGCTTTCCCAGCCGTACAGAGGTGCAGCTGAGAGCCCTTTATTGGTAGAAGTGCTGACAGGCAGGCTCTCTTTCAGCGGAGTGTGAGAAACTCTTGGAGTTATATGAACGTCTGGAGGAGCTGGATGCTGACAAGGCAGAAGCACGGGCGTCACGTATCCTTCATGGCTTGGGGTTCACACCAGCCATGCAGAGGAAGAAGCTGAAGGACTTTAGTGGTGGCTGGCGAATGAGGGTGGCTCTTGCTAGGTGAGTGGTGTACTGCCTGCTGCCTCCTGGAAGCAGGTCTCCCTGCCCCTGGCTCTACAGAGCCACATACACAGTTCTAAGAACTCAGAGCAGAGCTGAGGGGCTTTGGGTTACCTGTATTTACCCTACGCTGTCATCTCCCCTCTCCTTTCAGAGCGCTCTTCATTCGGCCTTTCATGCTGCTGCTAGATGAGCCCACAAACCACCTTGACCTGGATGCCTGTGTGTGGTTGGAGGAAGAGCTGAAAACGTAAGCATGAAGGAGTTTGCTGCTTCTACGGGTTGTGCTTTTCTGCTGGAACATCTTGTCAGCACATGAGCAAGTGCTACAGCAGTAACTGTTTATAGTTCTTGTAGCTACATAACTATATTGCAGTATCAGTGGCACGTTCTTGTGCTTGCTGCTACACAAAGGATTCTTCATGCAAGGGTGATGAATGCAAGACAGGACTTCGTCTCTCCCGCTCTGAAGAAATGAGAAATGCTGGTTTGTACTCCCTGGTTAAGGCTACTTCCTTGAAAGCCAGGAGCAGCCCTGGCAGCTTGTGGGCCAGCATCATGTGCTGTACCAGTAGCATCAGCTTTCCAGACCCGGCTTCCAGCTCACCTTTCTGCATATTGTTCCTCTGTTTTCACAGAACTCTAGTGCCTGAGTGTGTCAGTTTCATCTTGTTCTAGTATGTCTGGTGACTGTTTTTCGTAAACAAATGTAAAATGTTAAGGCAAAAAGCTTAGGAATAGTTATGAAGCTTAGGTTAGCTTCATAGCTAACCCATAGCTGGGTTCTGCATTCAAAGGACTGTATTGTGAGAAGCGCTTTTCATTTGCAGAGGTTTTCCCATCGGCTTTGTCAGTTGAACCTTTTGCATTCTTGCTTTCGAAGTCAGATGTTTTAGGGAAGTAATTTGAACCTTGCTTTTTTGTGGAGGTTTTACAGATTTTACAGATGCTCATTTTACAGATTTGGAACAGAGCTAGGCATAATGTACCTAACGGATGGTAGTCTGTACCAAGGCGAAAGTAAGCGGCAAAGGTTGAAACTTTCTAGAAGTGTGATGCCAGTGGAGTCAGTTGCCTCAGTAGCACTAGTCATCTCCCACAGGTCTTGACTCTTTGTGAAGATGGGTGAAGACTGTCTTGTGATGAAGAGTGTTTTAGCACAATGAAAGATGTTTGCAGTATTTGCTTATTGCAGCTAATTGTAGCTGTTTTACTCCAAACTTCTCAAAGCATCTCCATGGCTGTTATCTTTTTGTTTTTAATCTGATTGTAGGCAAGAGAGATCTGGTGCACGTAAATGCTTTGTCACCATTGGGGCCAACGAGCAAGAATTCTTTTCCTAGCTTGGTCTCTAATAACTTATGTGGTGCCACAGGTTCAAGCGGATCCTTGTGCTGATATCCCACTCCCAGGACTTCTTGAATGGTGTCTGCACCAACATAATCCACATGCACAACCGAAAACTGAAGTACTACACAGTGAGTAAACGGTGCCCTGTGCAACTGGCAAAAACAGAGGAACTGTTGTCTGGGGCCTGTCTGATGTTTGATGCTCGCTCTCTAGGGAAACTACGATCAGTATGTAAAGACTCGCTTGGAACTAGAAGAAAATCAAATGAAACGATTCCACTGGGAGCAAGATCAGATCGCCCATATGAAGGTATCTGCCTAGCTGCTTGGACATCTTCCTGCCCATGCAGGTGGGCATCCCTTCACGTCCTCAACCTTGTTATCTTGGCTTTCGGCTAACTCTGTGTTTTGTTGCAGAATTACATTGCACGATTTGGTCATGGTAGTGCAAAGCTGGCCAGGCAAGCTCAGAGCAAGGAGAAGACCCTTCAAAAAATGATGGCTTCTGGCTTGACAGAGAGAGTCGTGAACGATAAGGTAGGATAAGACAGGGGATTGCATCTAGATATCAGCATTGGAAACGGGCTAGATAAGTAGAATGATCTTTAGCTGGCAGCAGGAATGGCTGACACAGCTGGGAGCAAGAATGGTATTCCCTTCCTGATGCCAAGGAGGACTGTACTGAAGATAGTGTAATGCTGAAGAGGAGGAGTAATTTTATAGGGGAGAGAAGAGGATTTGTCATATCAATAAGGCTATTTTGCAGACACAGAAATCAGAAATGAATGTCTAAGGGTTGGAGAAGATGGGGGAGGATGCTCAGAGCAACTCCTCCTTGTTTGAAGAGTACAAGCCCACATTTGTTTCAAGGGGAAAGAGACAGGGACTCATTAGCCAGCAGATGAGCTTGCAAGCAACTAATCAGAATCAATCTGTGAGTGAGTTGCTAGAGGGGCTCATAAAAAGTCGCAGTCTGGTGCCTTGGTCTACAGATGATTGTAGCGAGGCATGGTTATACCAGAATAGCTGGGTTGTCTCGTGCTCCAGGGTGTCTAACAAGTGGATATTCTGTGTCAACAGACTTTATCATTCTATTTCCCGCCCTGTGGGAAGATCCCCCCTCCTGTCATCATGGTGCAGAATGTCAGCTTCAAATACACCAAGGATGGGGTAAGTACGGGGAGTGTGCATGGGTTGTATGGAGATTACTTGTATCCCTGCCTTGTTTGGGAGCGTGAGGCTTTTGGCTAAGCTTTCTGACCAGGCTGCAGCATATGACTAGTGGATCAAACTAGTGTTAACGCTGAGTCTGCTGAGGACAGAGCATTACAGGTGCAGCTTGGAGGTTCCTGGGTAGCAGTGGAAAGGCATAACACGCGTCATGATTTTTGTGGCTTGCAGCCATGGATCTATAATAACCTGGAGTTTGGGATTGACCTGGATACCCGTGTAGCTCTTGTTGGACCCAATGGAGCCGGAAAGTCAACACTGCTGAAACTGCTCACAGGAGAGGTATGCTCCCTACCTTGTCTACCCTTTTCCGGACCTTTATTCTTGGGGTAGTCTTCAACAAAGCTGCTGCAAAACTTACTTGCTGCAGCAGCCCAGTCGGACCTTGGGAATCCTAAGATCGTGCTGCAATTTAGGGCTTTTTTCTCTCATATTAATTGTTCAGGCTACCTTCTCTGTGCCAGCGCCGAGATGGCTGGATTCTGTATTTCTGGCATACAGCAAAGGGATGAATTTCCTGGTGAAATGCTTTTATCTTCCCTTTCTAGCTGCTGCCCACAGATGGGATGATTCGCAAGCACTCGCATGTGAAGATCGGTAGATACCACCAGGTACTCCTTACAGCAGCCCCGGGGACATGAAATGCTGAGGAAAAAGCTGTTGGGAATGAGGAATCTTGCCCCTCTATTTCTGCTTCTAAGGCCCCTCCCACTGCTGCCTTCTGCACCTGCACATGGGGGAAGGAACTATTCTGTTGGCTGAATGGGCTCTAGCAAATGTTCTTACCCTGAGAAGAGGGTTGCTGTGGTCCTTTCTGTTTAGCCTCTCACCTTTTATGGGAGAGATGGTTGCCTTGTGCTTGTTGGTGGACAAACCTGCTGTTTGGAAGCTTTCTCCTGAAATGGAGACTCCTTCCATCATAGTTCAGCACACTGGCTATACAGTGAGTGGGGTTATTTGCTCTTGCGTTCTGCTGCTCAGCTGGTACCAGAGGGCTACAAGGGGGGAAGTACTTTTGGCCATGAAGTGGGTGGCCTGCACAGCCTGAAGCTGACTTTTCTTCTCTGTCAGCACTTGCAAGAGCAGTTGGACTTAGACCTCTCACCCCTGGAGTACATGATGAAGTGCTACCCAGAGATCAAGGAGAAGGAGGAGATGAGAAAAATCATTGGCAGATATGGTCTGACAGGGAAGCAGCAGGTGAGTATGAGCTGTTGAGGTTTGCTTTTTGATTGCTAGGGAAGTAGAGCTGCTGCGTTTTCTGTTGCTGTACTTGTGTCTGACAGTATGATGCAGTATGCAGCATGGCAGAAATGACAAAATGCTGTTTTCATCTCTGCTTTTGAAGTTGGAGAAAAAAAGAACTCATGACTCATAGGAACTTTCTTTGCATTGCAGCAATGTGTGGGTTGGAATGGGTGACCCCCTCAGAATCTGGGTGAAGAGAAGACAAGTTGTGGCTTAGTGCTAGACTCGAGCCTGTTTCAATTGTAACTTGAACTAATTTGCTTATCTCTTATTTCTGAGGTGAATACTAGGCAGAAATGAACATGTTCTCAACTGGGAGTGGGGACCACTTGCCTCAAACAAGAGGGCAGGCTCACCAAGGGTGCTCTAAGTCTAAACATGACATGCTCTTACACTTCGTACACCACATGTATGACAGGAGTTGTCCTCATCAGTGCAGTTCAACATTGATTTTTACGTTGTTCTTCCCCATTTGTCACTCCAGAAGTTGAGAAAAGTTTTATGGTTGTGGCAGGATACAATGAACACTAATCAGACCTCAATTAACTATCCTTTGGAACCTTTAACACAAGCTGGGCCTTGCCATGGACACTTCTTCAGAAGCCCCTGGAATTCCCTGGCTCTCCTGGCGAGAGAAGCTTAGTCTAGGTGTAAGACTGACTAAACTTTGTCCTCTTGTGTCATGTAGCTGCTGGAAACACAGTGTGAGATCTGAATATTTTGTGATCAGGGTGGTGGTCTAAGTTTCCCTGCAGAGCTGTGAACAGTCTGTGTTTGTCAGGTGAGCCCCATTAGGAACCTCTCCGATGGGCAGAAGTGCCGTGTGTGCTTTGCCTGGCTGGCCTGGCAGAATCCTCATATGCTTTTCCTGGATGAGCCCACCAACCACTTGGACATAGAAACAATAGATGCTCTGGCAGATGCTATCAATGAATTTGAAGGAGGAATGATGCTCGTCAGCCATGACTTCAGACTTATCCAACAGGTAAGAAAAGTAGTGAATTTTGTCAGAGCAAAAATTACCCTTCTAACACTTTAAGTAATTAAAACAAGGTATTTTCAACTGACTGGCTCTTACTCATCCCAAAAAGATGTGTGAGTGAAAACAATCACCGGATGTGATTCCTTTGCTATATTCACGTGAAACAACTACTGACGTAGCCTAGGAAAACTTTAGGTACTTGAAAGGGGAAAAAGAAAACAACAAAAAAACCCACCACAAAACCCTAGAAGCAAAGAGTAAGTGAAACAGAAATCATGACACACTGTGGAGGTCTTAACTAGATTTTTTTAAATGATACTGGAGTAGTTCTAGCACAATTTTTTATGACTCAGTCTGCACAGGTGAATTGCACCACGTACACACAAATGTCAAATGCTGATTTATCAGCTATAGCTTTGCCTGCAAGATCAGGTATAATTTTATTTTTCAGATCCAAGTAGTTTCAGGTCAAGAACTACTTTCTTCAATTCACAGTTTAGCAGGAAAGGCTTTCCTTCTTAGTCCATATACAAAAAAAAATAAATGTTGAGGGGTCAAGGATTTTGAGTTCTAAAATCTTGTATAAATTATGCAGAAAACACCAGGTAAGATATTTCACTGCAGATACTTTTCTTTGGTAGTTGAAGCGTGAAAGTTATTAAACTCTTTTCTTACCAGACTTCAGCGAGTAGATTTTGGTTAATTTTATAATTTTGGTAAAATTATAAAATGCTGTACTGTAAACCTCTCCTCCTTGTGTGCCTGCTTTCAGGTTGCTCAGGAGATCTGGGTCTGTGAGAAGCAGACAATCACAAAGTGGCAAGGCGACATCCTCGCCTACAAGGAACATCTCAAGTCAAAGCTGGTGGACGAGGATCCGCAGCTCACCAAAAGGACCCACAACGTGTGAGCTCTGGAGCGGTCGGTCGGGTGCTCTCGGTGGAGACTGACAGTGGCCAACGTGACTCGCCCACCTGCCGACTGGAATGGGACTCTGCTGCTCTCTCTGTGGCTGTGTTCTAGGATTGCTGCAATACTGCTTCCCCTTGACTTGCCTCGCACCTCTGTATCTGGACAGATCTCTTCTCTCCTGATCTGGCTACGTTTGGGCAACCATTGGCGTATTCAGATGATGTCCCATCTGAGCCAGGCCTTGGCATCTAATGGTCTGGGGTCACGGCAGTGGCAGTTCGGGTGTCTGAGCTGCAGTGACACAGAAGCGGAGACCCCAGCCCAGCTTCTCCCGCCTCTTCCTTCCCAATTTCTGCTTCAGTTTAGATACTTCACTTCAAACTCCTCTGGCCTTGGTTTGTTTTTAACTATTATTTAACAGTGTAATAAACGGATCTGCCTGAGAATCCATCAGTCAATAAAGAGGGAAGAACAGTCTTGTTTTGTGAGCTGCAGTAGTTATTGGGGCAGGCTGGGGCAAATCAGCTGGGGCTGAGCTTTGAGTAAGGAGACAGAGCCCTTTCCTCGGGTGAAGGTTCAGTTCTTCAGTACTACCAAAGTGATGCCCAGAACCTGTGGGAGACGTGAAGTGGTGAGTTCTGAGCTCTGGAGGAGCAGTGAGTAGGATCCTCACACCTGGGAAACCTGTGTTAATCCAGAGTGAATACTGGGTTTTCCAGTTAGTGACAGAAGGGGGAGCAAGCCACACGTGGTTTTTTATTGCCATTGACAGATACAGCCCTTTCAAGGCTCTGAAGATAGAGACAGAACGTAGACCTATAAAATATCTGTGTGTGTTCTCTACTGCAACAGAGTGGCTTAGGTGCGTGCTTCTTCCTTTACCTTGTATTTTATGGGTCTAATAATGAGACTCAATAATTTAGGATTTTTGGACCATGAATTAGTTATTTGTTCCTTACAGGTTTAGCTAAACAAGGCTAATCAACGAGAGTTAGTTTAACACTTATTTTTGTTCTTAATAACAAGTTTTTAGAAAAGATGGTGCTTAAACCTCACCCTGTGTCACAGAAGCTTGAATAAAACACGCTTCATGTATTTTTAAAACAATTAAAAGGTACTAAAGAAAAAGGTAGCAAATCAAACCAAATAGCTTCTTATGGTCATGAGTTACCATTTTAATTACTTCTGGCACATGAGAATGGCTGCACTGGTCAGGTGAAATGTTTGTGTGGCAATAACCTGTTCCAACTGTACCTGTTGACAGGCAAATTGAAGAATAGGACAAATATGTAGCAGTTTATTTCCTCAGATGCTGCCTGTCTGTGGCTCTGACTTTGAGTAGAGTATTTCCTTGTTTTTTTCCAAAGGGACCATCCAAGTTGTGACTGCTGCTATAGAAGGACTGCATATCACGTAGGACAAATGTCTCAGTGGGAGCTGGTTGCAGTAGATAGTGCAGAACGTTCAGGTTTTTCAGTGTTTTTAGCAATGATCTGAGAGAAAAACAGAAGAAAAGGTGTCTTTTCTGAGAAAATAATGCAGATTAGTATAAATGCAGTTCAAGTTAGTTCTGCAGAAAAATCTAGATTGCATAGAAAAGTTACTTAAATGAATATTTCAGAGTGTAATAGAAGTTAACAGACAGACAGTGACGAAGTAAAAGCAACCCATAGGCTGATTGCTGTCACAAAAGTTGAAACAAGAATAGATGAACACAGGTCTCTGTTCCTTCTGCTCCCTAGATTTTAAAAAGATGTTGGTGAGTTGGAAAGGGCTGCAAAGTAGCTGGGGGAATGGTGAGGTCAGGAAGTCCTGGAGCTGTTTCTTCTGCTCTTCCTTACTCTCAGCAAAGGTTTGGCAACAACTCTTACCACCACATTGCAGATCTGTGTAGCTGACAGCCACGGTGGCAATAATAAATGCGGGATATAATCTTACACTGAGTTCTTTGGGAATGGTAAATCCTGAGCAGGGCACAGGAACACTGGGGTGACAGCACAATGGATGGTAGTTGGAGAATTCTTGTAGCCGACGTAGCAAGGAGCGGAGCTGCGTTAGCTGCCTGCTGCTGTGAAACAGGAACTTCTCGGCTGCAGACAGGTCTCCAATTTGGCAAACAAGGACCACAGCAAAAAGCAAGGACCAAAGCAAAAGCAGCTGTAACTGCAGTTAGTAGGCCAGGACTAGAGAAACTGAATACATATACATGCTTTATCAGTCTGGTATTTCAGCATTTAGACCTGTTCCGAGGTGACAGTGGTTAGATTGTGCTGAAGGAGCTGTGGCGGGCGTACATTCAGCAGCACTGGTCTCTGTGAGAGACACACACTAGCTGGGGCAGAGGCATTTTGAACTGTTTTAGCCAGGGCTTTTCTGATCATGCACAAAAAGCAAAACTGTATCTAGATAAATGACGAGAATTGCTCCTTAGTTGCTAGGATGGTCATTTCTGTGAAAGAAGTGGCCTAGAGCCTCTACACCGTTACTCTTGGTTGTGGTCTAAAAGTGAGGTTGGCTCTAACACAGCTACAGCCAGAAGCGGCAGATACTGCATCAAGTGTAGGCTTGTGGGATTCCCTTCTCTTTGTGTTGTGAGTTGATCCATACTCTAAAAAATAGCATGAGGATGAGTCAAGCCCAGTGCACGGCTTCCAGAATGGACAGACGGAAGCACATGCAATCTAGGGAAGCAGATGGTAATTCCCCAAATCTGGGAGCTCAACCATGTACTGCTCAGTGGATGAGCCTCTGCCCTTGCTATATAATGGCTCCCTGTGCTTAGACCAGCCACTGCTCCTCGTCCACCACAGGGCTTCCTTCTAACTAAATATTTTGTCAAAAAAACAAGCTGAGTGTGGATAACTGCTGGTGCCAGACACGGCTGCAGCTGCGGAGGGATACAGCAGCCAACAGCTCCTTCGGCATGAGAGAGCCTTTGTGAGCTGTGACAGATGGAAAAGGTACACCAGCTCCATCCGCAGTGAGCGGTCTCCCCCAGCACAAAGACCTCGGCTGTTTACAGCTCTGTACCTCAGTGGGTGGGTGGGATGTTGCCTGCTCCGTATTTCCAGTATGAGTCATCCACCGACATCTCTTTAAGTTCGACATCACAGAATGTGTGCCACTCCCACTCCCTGAAGGATCCCACTGCCCCATTTCTTCAATGCCCAAGCGCCTTCCCCTTCACAGACGTGCTGACATGACCATTCCAGCCTGTCCCCACTCACCACTGATGTTCCCGTTCCCAGCTGCAAGAAGCCCTTCTGTGACGCTTAGCCCTGGGTTGTCGCTGTGATGTTTATTTGCACAGGGGTGGGTGGTCAGGTGCCTCCCCGTGAGGACAGGCCTAGAATAACACTAAATTCAGTGAAATGCTGTAGGCTGCACTAGCACTGGCAGAGCCACTGATGAGCAGGTCTCCCAAGCTCAGTCCTTGGAAGATGTGACTCGCTAAGGATGTGCCAGTATAACGTGTCCCTGAGCAGGAGACACCAGCATCTCCCCCAAAGGGACATACTAGTATTACCCTTTTATGAACTAACCTGTTGTGGTGCGGGCTGAGAGCAAGGCTTCCTTTTCTATCTAAAGGACAGAAAACCTTTTCTGTTTTGTTCGCTTCTCTGCTGTGTTGCTACATATATTTTTCCTGGATTAATTACTGTCACTAGTGTGATCACGGGTTTCCAAGACAGACCAAGTACACACTCAGGGTGTCAGCACCCCCCCCACTGCTCCTTCTGCCCGCTGAGGCCCCGCTGCGTGCAGCGGGCAGGGCTCCCCAGAGCAGGCTGGCTGAGGTAGAGGGAGGAAGGTTGGGATGTCTGTAACGCTGTCATTCGGTTGCTAAACTGACGTTTCCCCCAGTTACTGAGTCTCCACTGGCTGCGTTACCTGTTCCATAGCACACGAGTGGTTCTACCATTTGGTTCTGGAAGCAATACCTGGAGTACTCTGATTAACACCCTTCTACCAACACAGGAAACCTCCTTTCACCAAACCCCTGGGTGGACCCAGGAATAGCTCTTCTATAGCACTTCTGCCCATGTGAACGAGACACTACCGCTCTCGCCCACCTCTTTGCCCTCAAACTTTTTTCTCAGGTCTGAAAGTTTAACGGAATCAGTTACTTCCAAGATCCTCTCAGGCCAACTGCCCGTCGCTTAGTGCAAAGTGGAATCATCAGTTGCAGCTGTGTGTTCGTCCTGCTCCTCGGGGGCTACAGCTGGGGCACGTGAGGTCCTGCCGCCTTTGCTATATAAGCAGCCCCATGGGCCCCGGCAGTTCTGCTGGGGGCTGAGATGAGTGTGGAGGCTGGGAAGAAGCATGGCCATGGTCCCACCACTGGGGACAGGAAGGCCAAGAGGAAGCCTAAGAGAAAGGAAACCTACTCAGTCTATATCTATAAAGTACTGAAGCAGGTGAGTAAATGCTCCTTTTCTGCTTGAAACTACTTCATCTGTAAAGTTACTTCTGTCTATTGCATGTTAAGCTCTTTATAAAGAGGAAGGAAGGAAAATCTGCTTTGTGAGTGAGATGACAAGAAGAGCGAGTGGGTATAGGAGAGCCCCAGCTGAGTCTCAGAAGTGTGTGTTGGTTCTTGGGGCAGGAGGCAAGAGATGGATCTAGATCAGAAAGGTTTTCCTGCAGAGAATAAGCTCTAGTGTGTGGTTCTGCCTAAAGCAGTAACGGAGTAGAAGTCAATAGGGCAGGAATGGCTGTTGTTGGCCCTATAAGTAAGTATTAAACCTTTCTGGTAAATTTTGTTGAGGGCATGAGAAAAAGAACTTATGGAGGTGTTCATGAGTTGTCTAGGCCTCGGTCTCTGCCTGGTCTTGGAGGACTCGGAGGCTGTGGGCATTTCCAGCCCTTACAGGGGGTTGTGTGGAGGCTACTGCCAGTGCCATCCCAAAGCCACTGTAGCACCACAGGGCCTCCCCTCAGGCCAACGCCAGTGTCACGCAATGCAAGACCCTCAGGGTAGCAGCTGTGGGTCCCTTTGGGTCAGGGTGCCCATTTGGGAAGGGGGGCCCATTTTTCTGGGGTCCCTGCTCCCTCCAGGGTGGTGGGTGAGACAGCGCTTGATTTGCCACTTGGCAGGTGCACCCAGACACTGGCATCTCCTCCAAGGCCATGAGCATCATGAACTCCTTCGTCAATGACATCTTCGAGCGGCTGGCCTCGGAGGCCTCGCGCCTGGCCCAGTACAACCATCGCTCCACCATCACCAGCCGCGAGGTGCAGACGGCGGTGCGGCTGCTGCTGCCCGGCGAGCTGGCCAAGCACGCCGTCTCCGAGGGCACCAAGGCTGTCACCAAGTACACCAGCAGCAAGTGATTGCCTGGGCCCCAATAAACCCCCCTGCACTGACCGGGCCCGTCTGTCATGGCGCCGATGGCGGGGGGGTGGCGCGGTTGCCCTGGCGGCGCGGGGACCGCATCCAGCCGTGGGGCCGGCCCGGGGGCCGGCTGGCCCGGGCCCGGAGCCGCCTCTCCTCGCAGCCGCGGCGGGGCCTGGGGCTGCCGGCGGGGGGCGCCGAGCCGGGGGCTGCGCGCTCCGTTCGTGAGCGCCCCGCCGTCCCTGCGGCCGCTGGAGCCGGGCGCGGCCCTGCGGGGGCCGCTCCGCCGCGCGCCGGCCGATCGGCGCTGACTGCTGCCAGCCCCGCTCCGGCGGGCGCCGGCCCGGCGCGCTGGGACCTCTCCGCCCGGGGTAGCCGCCTCCAGCGGGGCCCGGGGCGAGGTGACGGGTGGTCTCCGCCGCGGGCGCTCGCTCGGCTCCCGCGGCGAGCCCCGCTCCCCGCCGTCCCTCCGCGGTGGGGCCGGGGTCTGGTCAGCCCCCGCGGCGGCGGCGCCCGGGGGGCGGGGGCTGGTGGGGCCGCGGAGCCGGGCCCGAGCTCCCGGCCGGGGCGGGAGGAGCTGCGGCTCCGGTCACGCCCGTCGCCCTCTCCCGCCGCTGCTGGGGTGCGGAGCGGCCGCGGCCGTCGCCGTGGTGGGGGCGGCGGGAGGGGGAAGGACTGCACCGCTCTGCGGAGTCCGGCCCGGGCACGGAGCGAGAGGCGGCGGGGGCTCTCGCCGGTGAGGGGGGCAGCGCGCAGGTCTCGGGGAGTGCCGGGGGTCGCGGGGGGGGGCGGTGGCTGGTCCGAGGGCGGGCGGGAGGATGCGGGTGTCGGCGGCGGATGAAGGTGCTGCCGCCCCGGGGCGGGGGATGGGTTTAACCGAGACCCGGGCAGAGGATGGGGCACAAACCTGTGATGGTTTATCGCAGGGTACTGGTTAAACCGCCTTTCCCCGATCCTCCTTACGGCGGTCACGGGGAGCGCAGGTTGGAAGCTTGATGCCAAGTGGGGAAGCTGCTGTGGCACCTAAATGTTCTGCGGTTTTCCAGTACAACCTTCTGCAGCTCAAATGAGTTTACTGTAGTCTTGGCCCTTTACAATGAATAAGGATGAGCTAGCCACTGGAGTTGGAAGTTGGCTGCTGTTAAGGGCTTGTCCTCCTCATAAGCATGATGAGCAGACAGGAAACTTCTGTGTTTGTCACACTTCAGAGGAGGAAAAGGTTGTAGGTAAAGGTTTCTGTCAAATTAGTTCCAAGCAGGTAGGGGGCAAGATAAAATGTTGTTTTCTATAACCTTTTCAGGTGCCGATCGAATTGGGACCTGTTGATGAAGGGAGCTCAAAATTGGGCTGAAAATCAAACCTAGTTCAGAGAAAGCTGCAACTGGGGTGTTGGGGCAGTGGTGTAACGAGAATGTAGCATAGATGGAAAATACTTGCTGACTTGTAGGCGTAAAGCAGGTTAAAAGCATCTGTAGGTAGCAGGGAAATAACTACAGGATTCTATATATAAACAATAACAAAAAATCTTGGACTAAGTACACAGTAAGTACAGAAATACCATCTGTTTCTGATAGAAAAATGTTTATTTGATTAAAAATATTATTAAAACAAAAGAAAGCTAATTTGTTATTCATTTGCAGGTTTAAAAAAACAAAAAGCTGTTAAATAGCAGCTAGATGGGAACATAGAATCATAGAATTGTTAGGGTTGGAAGGGACCTTAAAGACCATCTAGTTCCAACCCCCTGCCGTGGGCAGGGACATCTCCCACTAGATCACGTTGCTCAAAGCCCCGTCCAGCCTGGTCTTGAACCCCTCCAGGGATGGGGCTTCCACCACCTCTCTGGGCAACCTGTTCCAGTGTCTCACCACCCTCATGGTGAAGAACTTCTTCCTAACATCCAGTCTGAATCGACCCATCTCTAGTTTTGATCCATTCCCTCTAGTCCTACCATTACCCGACATCCTAAAAAGTCCCTCACCAGCTTTCTTGGAGGCCCCCTTAAGATACTGGTAGGCCGCTATAAGGTCTCCTCGGAGCCTTCTTTTCTCCAGACCGAACAACCCCAACTCCCTCAGTCTGTCCTCATAGGAGAGGTGCTCCAGCCCTCTGATCATCCTTGTGGCCCTTCTCTGGACATGTTCCAGCATGTCCATATCTCTCTTGTAGTAGGGGCTCCAGAACTGGACGCAGTGCTCCAGGTGGGGTCTCACGAGAGTGGAGTAGAGGGGGAGAATCACCTCCCTTGCCCTGCTGGCCATGCTTCTCCTGATGCAGCCCAGGATATGGTTGGGTTTCTGGGCTGCAAGTGCACACTGACGGCTCATGTTCAGCCTCTCGTCCACCGGCAGCCCCAAGTCCTTTTCTTCAGGGCTGCTCTCAAGCCAGTCACTGCCCAGCCTATGTTGGTGCTTGGGGTTGCCCCGATCCAGATGGAGGACCCTGCACTTGCTGCACTTGGTCTTGTTGAACTTCATGAGGTTGGCATGGGCCCACCTCTCCAGCCTGTCAAGGTCCCTCTGGATGCCATCCCTTCCCTCCAGCGTGTCAGCCGCCCCACACAGCTTGGTGTTGACAGCAAACTTGCTGAGGGTGCACTCGATCTCACTGCCCATGTCGCTGACGAAGATGTTAAACAAGACCGGTTCCAGTACTGATCCTTGAGGGACTCCGCTTGTCACTGGCCTCCACTTGGACATGGACCCATTGACAGCCACTCTTTGGGTGCGGCTGTCAAGCCAGTTCTTTATCCACTGAATTGTCAGTCCATCAAACCCATATTTTATCAGCTTGGAGACCAGGATGTCATGCGGGACAGTGTCAAAGGCTTTGCTCAGGTCCAGGTAAATTACGTCAGTTGCTCTCCCCTTGTCTATTGATGTTGTGACCTTCTCATAGAAGGCCACCGGGTTTGTCAGGCATGATTTGCCCTTGGTGAAGCCGTGTTGACTGTACCCGATCACCTCTTCGTTATTCTTCTGCCTCAGCGGTGCCTCCAGGAGGATCTGCTCCATAATCTTACCAGGCACGGAGGTGAGACTGACTGGCCTATAGTTCCCTGGTTCCTCCTCCTTTCCCTTTTTGAAAATGGGGATTATGTTTCCCCTTTTCCAGTCAGTGGGGACCTCACCAGACTGCCAGATGGGAACAACTGCTTCAAGGTCAGTATGTCCAAACTTTTACCTGGGTTTTGAAAAAAAAAAATGGGCTGCAGTTCTCTGGTCTGCTGACGTTTACTTAAAAACATACAAACCAAAAAACTGGAGTAGCAGAAAATCATAAATAAAGGATCAGAGGGAAACATGTTTCTCTCTGGGAAAGGAGGATAGCGTAGTTCTGTGTGGGGCAGTTAGCCTAGAATTAAGTCCAGGCAAAATAAAGGAAACCTGATCTAAGACTTGATGATAAATTAAGGGGTTGGAACATAAGTAATTGAAATGGTTTATGTAGAGTGTATCTTATTTTACCAAATCACAAGTTTGATTGATAACGTCCCAGACTTGTCATTTATAATTTTTAGAAAGATTCCCTTTAGCTTTAATTAGCTCTATATGTCAACTATAGAGCACCCAATAGCAGGTTGATTTCTCTGAGCTATCTAGTTCTCAGCAAGTTGTTAACAGAGATCATAAATGGAGATTTTTCTCCTTGTGGAGTCCTGCAGGAGCTGGTATTCAGTTTTATGCTACTAAAAAAGCAAAACCTCCTGTTGGCTGCCTGCAAATACACGTCTAAAAATACAGATAATGTCTTTAACCTTTGCATCATAAATCGTGAGGCAGTTTGAGCTGTGGCCATCTGGATTGTTTGGTAGGACTGGATGAACAGATGCTGTTTGAACACACGAGATACCACGAGGAGCAGAGACTACAGGACGCTGTGGAAAGCCAGGGTCATTCTGGGAAGTGGGGTGGGTTCTTCCACAGTTCTCCAAACACTTTAGTTCAGTTTTCAGGTTCCTGAGTGCTAAAAACTTATGTTGTCTTTGAGTTTCCTGCTGTTCTTCCTCAAGTGCTTCCTCACTCTGCTGGGCCTCTTTGTACCAGCCCAGGTTATCAGTGTGCTGTTTATCAGTCTGTACCAGTCAGAGCAGACTAGATCTCTCTGTGTCAGTGGGGTGCAGTTAGCAGTGGGTAGAGGACTTTTCTTCTTGTGTCTATCAACTGTTTTCAAAGGTGTTTTGGCTTTTCTGGTGGGTTGTGGGGTTTGGTTTTTTGTTTGTTTGGGGTTTTTTCCTCTTGGTGAAACGTTTCTCACTTTCAGGTAGGGGAGGAATAAACAGTGCAAAAGGAGCTGGACTGACAGGAGAAATAAAGGGTATTTTCTTTCTAGGACTTGTGGACCTCATCCCTTCTTGCTTCCAGTGACTTTGAAGAGACAATTTTGTCCTGCAGGGCTATAAACTGTGCTAGGACCGAGTGTCCTGTGTTCTGCCTTGGACCATCATGTTAACGACTGGTCCTCATCTGTCTTTCCTCAGGCTGACTGGGAGGTTCATGTCCCCAGGTGCCTCCTCCATGGGTGAGCCAGGGCCCTGAAGGGAGCCTTGGCAGATTCTGTCCAAGACAGTGGTCCATATGGAGCCTGTGCAGCCCACAGGGCTGAGTGAGTGCTGTGTCCAGAGTGATGTTGGAAGGCTTTGGTGGGACAGCTTGACTGCCCCATGAGTGTAACACCTTCTTGGGGTGTGCAGGGCTGTCCCTGGGTTCCTGCATGGAGGTGCTGCCTCAGGGTCTGTGGTGAAATGAAGGAAAGATGTGGGATATGTTCTGGGTAGAGATGTGGAGGTTCTTTGCCAGTGTCACTTTGGGACTAGATGCCTGGTTCTAAGGTCAGCAGTGTTCCCAGGTGGCCAAGAAGTCCAACAGCATCCTGGCCTGTATCAGGAACAGTGTGGTTCCTGGAGTGAGCCCAGAGAAGGGCAACAGAGCCGGGGAGGGGTCTGGAGCACAAGTCTCATGAGGAGTAGCTGAGGGAGCTGGGGGTGTTCAGCCTGGAGAAAAGGAGGCTGAGGGGAGACCTTCTCGCTCTCTACAGCTCCCTGAAAGGAGGGGGCAGCCAGCGGGGGTCGGTCTCTGCTCCCAAGGAACAGGCCATGGGACAAGAGGAAATGGCCTCAAGTTGCGCCAGGGGAGTTTTAGACTGGATATGAGGAAAAATTTTTACATTGAAAGGGTTATTAAATGTTGTAACAGACTGCCCAGGGAAGCGGTGGAGTCACCATCCCTGGAGGTGTTTAACAGATGGGTAGACGTGATGCTGAGGGACATGGTTTAGTGATGGTTTTTTGTCAGTGTTGGGTTGGTGGTTGGACTCAATGATCTGAAAGGTTGCTTCCAACCTAGGCAATTCTAGGATTCTGAGGTCTTCTGGTGGCAGAAAAAAATCAGGGTAGAAGTGTCAGAAGGAACCAGAGCTGTGGTAGGTCCCAGGTGACAGTATGTGGGGCAATCCTGGATTTCACAAAGCTTGTGAAGTGACGAGTCTCATGAGCTGTGGAGCTGTGGCAGATGCTTGTCCCTGTCTGATCAGGGTCAGCATGGCTCAGTAGTGTGGGCCAGACCAGGGGTATGTGATGCTCCTAGAGAGAGTACAGACATGGTAGATGTGGGACTGAGCATATCGCCTTCGGTCCCAGCCCTGCTGCTGTGGTGTGGGGCTGGCTGGGGGAGGGAAGGCAGGGGTTGTACTGGGTGCTCTGTTTGCTTTTGACTGTAGGACAGCACCGAAGAGTGCTCTTTTCTTCATGGTGTCCTGCCTGCAAACTGGAACTGGTCCTGAGCACGGGTCATGGAGCAGCATCTCACCCAACAGGGCCGTGCTTTTATTTCCTCCGGCCCTCGCAGCTGGCTGTGCCGTGGTGAAGGCTGTGCGGGTGGGAGAGTGGCTGTGTCAGGGCTGCCTGTGAACAGGTTCGTGGGGGAGACTCGGCCAGACACAGCGTATCAGAGACAGGCCTGGGAGAGTCCAGCCGAAGAGTGGGATTGCGAGCAGGCTGCCGTTTGCATCTCGGAGGTGAGCAGTCTGTCTCCTTGCCCAGCCTGTTCTATTGCTCCGAAGGTGACAGTGTTGATTTACTCCCCCTTTCCAGCAGCACTCTATTCCCGAGCCCTAGGATGTGCATCATGCTTTTTGTGGGATGGAGGGTGCTCATGAATAGCTTGGAACTGCAGTTCTGCTTCTGCCCTGGAGGTGGTTCCCTCTGACTACCTGATGTCAAATATGTTTCTGGTGCTTGGGCAGGAGCCCGGTGCTGCCCAGCTCCAGGCAGGCTGCCTGTGGACCATGCAGCTTCCCTCGGTGGTACCCGGCTTTCTTAGCAGATAACTGGCAGTCTGTGTGGGTAAGGTGCTGATTTATGGTGAGATGAGTGTCTGTCTCCTGGAAGCATCTGGTAGAGCATCTATCATTGAGTGATCCCAAGAGGAGCTTTAGTGGTGCAGGTGCTTGAGGCTGCAATTTGTGCATCTTGCTTCGTGTCTCTCCCCAGCCTCCCCCCAAAGGCTGGCAGAATGGAGCTGGTGATTGGCCTCATATTCCTCTTACTACGTCTCTACTTTCCTCACAAATCTAGAAGGGCAGCCTGCAGCGCAGAGGTACCAAGCTTCAGAGGTAGAAAGAGGTGGTTGCTCTTGAAATGGTGAGTTCTGCACTGAACCTGCCCAGATTGTCTTTTTTTTTTTTTACCTTTTTTTTTTTTTTTACATTTCCCACGTGGGGGAGGGTTCACCTTTCACTGTGCAGGGGCCACGCTGCTTGTTTCAGTACCTCCCCATGGAGCTGCCCTGTTGCACCTGCGCAGGATGGAAGAGTGTGTTTGACTTTTCTGAGGAATCGCTCCGCGTGCTTAGCACGGATTAGCTTTTTGTGAGGACTGCTCCACAGCTCAGCTTCTTCCAGACTGGGCTTGTGGCTCCATGCCCTGTCTGTGCTGCGATGCTCCGGTGGATCAGGTGAGATCTGAATCAAGTTGCTTTGGGAGGAGGGGGTAGACTGTGCCGACCAGCAGGGATTTACAATAAATTGGTCACTGCAAGAATGATTCAGAAGCACTTGGGTTACAATAGAAAGACACTTTTTCAAGGTGTCTTGGGACTGCCTTGGACCGTGTGAGTCTCTTTCCAGGTCTGCTTGTGTCCTTGCAAGTCTCCCAGTGAGTTCTTAGTGCTGCAATGCTGCAGCGCTGTCATGCTGCATGTCCCTGGCCCTGTGTTTATGTCCATCTGATCTGTTCTTACCAAGCTACACGTGCCCGTGGGCTAGAAGCAACCTTTTTTTTCTGCCTTGGTCCACTCTTCAAACCCCTCAAAAAGATGACTATAGTGTCACGAACTGAATCAAAGTGTTCATAAAAATATCAGTAATGCCTGCATTCTCTATTTTCCTTTTTGTAAGAGAACAGTTACTTAAGAGTATGTGCTCTTTTGTCTCATAGGGTGGGGGACCATGAGGCAGAGCATCTCTCTGGTCTATGAGTGGTGCAGGTTTGAGGGGAGGGAGCTTTTTGGGCAAAGGATGCTGGTACCAGTGTGCAGACCTGTGTGCGTTTCTCTTCCCATGTTGTTGTGTCCCTTGGCAGCAGTGCTGCCAGGTGGCTGCTCTGGTGCATCATTAGACACTGTTCCAAATAGTACAGGCAGGAATGGCTCATCACTCGGAGGAAAATGAGCTGTGATGGATAGCTCTGGTGATGCCAAAGCTGTTAAAATATGAATCTCTGAAGTGCAGCCAGGGTTCCAGCAAGGAACTCTCATCCTGTGTGTGCTCAGCTGCTGGTGTGTGGGGACAGTGCTGGTCTATGTCCCTTCTCTTTTCTGGTTTGGCCTTTGGGCTGTTGTCTGTGAGTAATGGTAACCCTGAGTCCATGACTCGTGGTGACCCAGGATCCCTACCTGGAGAACAGGAGATGTGGCAACCAGAGGTCAGAGGGACTCTCCCCCAGGAGCACACACATTGCTGTCTGAGGTTCTGGTATCCCTGATGTTGCCAGCACTGAAATGGGACTGAGGCTCCATGGTGTCCTTGGAGCTGTTCTCCATCTATGTTCTCCCCAGCAAGGATTGCTGCAAATAGTCTGTTTCCTTGTTTGTGTTCTTTCTTCATACTCTATTTGCTCTGGACTACTGGATGTAGCCAACAATAATGCTCTTTCCTTCGTCTCCCCTGCTCAGGATTGTGCAGTGGGAGTGGAGGAGGCATTTGCAAGTTAATTATGTGAAAAAGTAAGTCTTATGTGATATCTGTAATTTCCAGGGCCATGTAATAGTGGAGGTCAGAAGGCATCCTTTTTCTGATGTCCTCTCCTTGTATAACCCTGTTATTACCTGCTGCCAGACACAGGGGGAGACCGACAGACCCGCTGTCTGGCGAGGTGCTTCCTGACACCTGTGTGTGGAGCTGCAGCCAGGGACTGTTAGAGCCACAGGGACTGACACAGTCACCAATTCCCTGGTGCGGAGAAGCTCGGGACAGGGCAGAGGGCTTCTCTGGGGTCCGAGGACATAAATGCGTTGGGGACAAAAAGTGCGTTCTCACCTAAGCAATGTGTATTGGTCTGGGCTCAGGACAGCTACCTGGTGGTACCCTGCATGGCCTCCAAGTGGGAGGATGATGCTTCCATGTGGCCCCATGCAGGGCATGGGGTTGGAGAAGAGGATGACATGGGCAGAGTGGCCCCATGAGGAATGGCTGCTGCAGGCCACACGCCGTTTTCCCATTAGCGAGTGTTTAGTTCAGCGTTTTAAATAATTGTGTCCTCGGAATGATATTTAAAATCCATTTGGGAGGCAATGAGGCGGGAAAGTGCCTGTGCCATTGTGATGACGCTGCGCAGGCCGTGCCACACATGCATATTACAAACTCGTTACAGGCTCGTTTACACGCACGCTGCTCACTCCCCACACAACCTCTTTCTGATGCTCCTAATGTTTCTTCCCCACCATGGCTGCTTCTGCTTGGCGCTAGGGAGAAATTTACTGGGTAAGGCAGGCCTGGTGTCATCTGCAGCATGAGGAACAAGGGGCATGGCCATGGCAGTTGGGTGCTGGCCTTTGGAATGGGGATGTGTGGGCCATGCTTAGTGATGGGACTGTCTCTCAGGTGTCCCGTCCTTCACCTGTGCTCCATGCTTAATGCAGAGCTGCTCGTACTTTCTGGCAAGCCCTTGCGCTTGTTATATTGCAGGCTCCAGACCCTGCAGCCCCAAGGCTTTCAGCTGCTGTGCTACGGGCATGGCTGGGAGAAGAGCTGCAGCACCTGCGCCAGGCTGACCATGAAGCTGAGGACCAGCACGTGCTCTTGAATGTCCACAGGAAGCTACACGAGCTGGAGGGACTAGGCTTGAGGGAGCAGATGGAGCAGCAGCTTCAGTAGCAGTTCCCTGAGTGCTGGTTAGTGGCTGAATGGAGGGTGGCTTTGCTGCTGTCTCCCTGTCCTCATTCCTCCCTGACTGCAAGGGCACCCTCCACTGTCCTCCCAACCGGTGCAAAATAGAAATCCTATGTGTTAGTACAAGGCTCCTGGTACCACTTCATCCTCGTCCTGTTGGCCTTGGTGGCATGAGCAGTATTCAGCCTTCTCCCCTTGCCCTCTCCCTCCTGATCACGTTCAGCCTCTTCTAGCTAGGCTCACAGCTCCTGTTTTGCTTGGTGCCACTGTGTGACCAAACGTTAGTTGGGTGAGGATCAAGCCTTCAGGTATATGTAAGGGCATACGGGGTTCTGACACGTACATCCCTTGCACCGGGACCTTGGTGGCTGCTCTCCTGAACAGGAGATGGATGGCTCTAGCATCCCTTTCTCAGAAAAGACTGCTGAGCAGATAGGAGGGCAGAAGCAAAGCTGGAGTAAAGGCAGAGGTTGTCATATCAGAGGAGGAAGGTCAGGGTATAAAACGTGGGGCCTACCTGTGGCTGAGGCAGCAAATGTTCTCAGGAGGCGGAATTTTCCCCTGTCCCACCCCAGGGCTGGTGAGTCTGAATTTCCTGCGTGTTTGGGAAATGCATGTGGTGGGATGGTCTCTGTATGGAGGGGTTGGGTCCCATGGCCTTATGCTGGAGGGGTGATAATTGATGTCATTTGGGGCAAGGAGATGTTTTGCACTGGGTCGGTATGTGCTGCCTTCATCCGTGTTCTGCCAGCAATGCATGGAGCATTTGCAATGTACTGCCCAGGTAAGGGGGCTGCGTGCTGTGGCTTGGAGGGTTGGGAGCGGCTGTAAATGCAACACAGATCAAGAAACTAGAAGCTGATACTTAGTGGTTGGGACTTAGCAATGTTTAAATGCATGTATTTATAGATAGTTTTATGTGGTGTATTGCCCTGATTGTTCCCTCCCTCTACATGTGCCTGTGCCTAGTAAGGCTCCAGTTGAACCTTAACCTTGCTTTCAAAGAATAGGACTCTCTGTGGTGGGTTTATTCTTTGGGACACTATATTTTGTCTTCTATGCATAGGGCTTTAGGTATCTGCTCTCCACTTGCCACTTCTTGTGGCTACAGCTGTGATGCAAGAGGCATGAGCCCAAGATGGGTTTCCAGTTTCTTGCTTATTAGCACACCTTGGTGTGGGTGGTGGGCAATGCAAATGCAGGCATTTGGGTTTGCATGTGCATGGGATGCTTGACTTCCCTTGCTGAGACCTTGAGTGTTGTCTGGAGTATTGGAGGTGGGGAGAACCTGGCTGCTCTGTCTGCCAAGCTTTATTTTTCATGTTCTTTGTGGTTCGGCTTGTCCAAGCCAGGCTGTGTTGTGTGTCTGTCAGCTGCCTGTGCAGCTCTGCCCTCCCAGGCTGGTGGCTCAGGGGTGCTGCAGGGAACAGGGTGGACTCTGCTGCAGGGAAGGCGACAGTTCTTCCCTGATGGTGGCAGTGGGATGAAACACTAGCAGGGAGGGTGTGACATGACAATGAGTGAGGGAATGAGAGTTGCAATGAGATGTTCTCTTGACAGATGTGGTGTGGACATAGGCAGGCCTAAGGTAAGAGCTCCAGTGCCTTTGGGAGGTAGGGCAAAATGGAGCGGGAAGAGTGAGTCTGGTGAAGTTCAGCTGCCCCATCTTTGCAGACCCAGTCAAGCACTCTGACCTGAAGCTGACCAAGACACAGAAAAGAGGTGGAAAAAGAGATCTGCCTGCAGGTGGGTGGTGTGCGCCCTCATTATCTTGAATGTGTCCCGTGGACCCTCCTACTTGGCAACTGTGGGTGTTTTGTTTGGAGATGCTGAAGGGGAACGGAAAGGCTTCTGTGATTCATGGGGTTTGAGAGCAGAGCTCTTCAGGCTTAGGAAGGTGTTCATGGTTGTTTTATCCTGGAGAAAACTCAACTTACCACTGCTCTGTGCAGCCTGTGTCCATGTGCAGGCAGGAGTTAGGCTGGGAATGGCTGACGTGTGCTGTGGCCTCTAGGGATCATGTTCCTGGTTAGAGCCAGAGAACAGAGGGGTGTTAGAGGCAAACCAGGAGTCTTTCAGGTGCTATGTTGAAGTCCTCTCTTATCCAGGTTGATGACGAGCTGTTGAGAGAGGAGCCACAGATACTGAATGTGGCAGTGGACCAAGAAGATGAGAAGCCACACAAGGCAAGGAAGGCAGTAAGGTCAGGAAAAGAGCCCCGTGTTTTGGGCACCATGGCTAGGAATGTGTAGCTGCTGAACTACAATTCAGCAAGGCTGTGAGTAGAGTTGGGGCTGGCTCACCTGGGACTGACTGTTTGGGCTAAGTCTCTGCTGGTGTTCCCCACTCAGACCCCTGTATTCTAGCTCTGGTTAAGGCCTCTCACCTCTTCTGACACTGCAGCTAGCAAAGGTGCTGCAGCTGTCAGTAATCTGGATTGGGAATGAAGAAAATTAATTCTATAACAAACCTTCTGGGGAGAAGGAGGTTGGACCTAGAGAGAGAGAAAGAGGTGGGCTGTCAGCTCATATATTCAAACTTCCAGCTGGGTTAGAAACACATCAATTTCTAATAATTCAATTTCACAATCCCTGCCACGTGCTGTCCTTGTCAGGGCCTCTTCCATGAGAAGCTAGCTTGCTTGTGTCAGAAGTGAGTGAGCCTGGAAAGCTCTTCTGAATAAGTGTTTGCTGTAGCATGTTGCTGCTGGGCAGCAGAGAAGGTATTACTGGGGTGGCTGCTGCTCCAGCCCACGCGCTGTTGTGCAAGAGCAGCCCTGAGGAACGTTTGAAGGATAACCTCCTCTGCCCACAGGAGGGTCTGTAACCTGGTCCCCGTGTCTCATGGTCCTACTTGTGAAGGAGGGCTTCAGCTCAGGAATGTTGTCTTGAGGATCAGGCGTCGTCTTCTTATTCTTTCCATGGAGCCTGGTCTGAAACTCTGTGAGGTCTCTCTCTGCCACCTCTGGTTACAGGAGGGGCTCCTTGGGCTTGCTGGAGTAAAGGCTTTCCCAAAACAGCAGCAGCTACCACAGTTATTGCGTTAACCTTTTGCAGACTAGCAGGTTCTATCTGCTGGTCCCCCTTCTCATGCTGAGTACAAGTTCTTTTGGATTGCTCCTTCCTTTTGTATACTGTATTGTAGAGGTGTGTACTTCGCTTTTTGGCTTCAATCCAGCACAGCAGCTTCTATATACCCAGCAGGTTTAACAGTAAAACAAAACCACGGTTTATTAATGCTTAAGGTGAAAATTAAGAGATAATAGTTCAAGACTTGAAAACAAAGTGCAGAGTATGAGCTCCAGTAGCTTACTGTGTGTCATCAGGACCTTTTGAAGGCGGCAGCATTTAATACATTGTGTTAGTGTATATGACCAGCTAATATCTGCATAAAGTCGTGGTTCCTTGGGTAGTCCCTGACCTGATAGGGCCAGATGCTGCATCTTTAAGTTTGTAGCTTACACAGATGACTCTGCCAGTAACAAGATACTCTCCCTAAATCTGTCTTTTTTGGGCAGACACGCTCTATCATGCACATGAGCATGTGTAAATGGACAGATTTATGTTACTGTTAGGTTAGGGATTCCAGTTCCAACACCCTTGCTCTGTGCCACATCAGGGACAGATTTACACCTTATTTCTTTATACCAATTTGGGTAGCTACTGCGTGGCTGGGTACCTCAGTTTTGTTTTAACATCTCTCTCTCATGGGGGGAGATAGATGAAGTTTTCCACTCAGCCCTGTTCTCCTTGCTTTGTCCTTAATTACTGCTGCTTGTCGGGAAGATATGATGTCTGCATATACCAACAGTACGTGGTCCCTGCTTCTAGCAGGGGTGGGTGGGTTGGGGGTGGCTGCCTGAGCACGCTCTAGGGAGTTCTGTCCCAAAAGCCAGTGACTGTCAGCCTCTGACCCCACGCAAACCTGCAGGCAGGACTTGATCCTCTGAACTCCTCTAATGTCTCTGAGTATGAGACATTCCAATGTTTCTCTCATGCTCTGTTATACAAGAAATACCCTGTAACCTTTCTGATTTCCCTCTATTCGTCTTGGCCCCTGACACAAGGCAGGTGTAATCATAAAACAAATAGATGATTTAGTAAGAGAAAACTCTTGCAATAAGAGCAACAATGTTTAGAAGCAGGCAGATCACTAAAAACATAAAATTGCAGCACTTTCTTTTTTTTTTTTTTTCGAGGATGTACATCCTCTTCCCTTGGGTCGTGGGATTGCACGTGATCCACCTCACTCTGACCTTTGAGGACCTCCTCCTTCCTCACAGATCCAAAGCATCTGTGGAAGGACTTGCTAAAGGCCCTGAACTCACTGGGGCCAGAGGACTGGGTGCTGCTGATCCATGTGTCAGATAGGCTGTGCACCCCTGATGTGAAGGTATTAAGCAAAACCAGTGAGGAGGAGCCTGCCTTTTTTTCCCCACCCAGACAATGTGTCCCACTATGGAGTGCGCAGCGAGTGGGCTCAGTCAGATGGGTCACAAGGAGGTAAAGCCTTGTGCCAGTAGCTGGACAAGTCCTGCCAGAGGACAGTGCTGAGGGGACAGATGGTCCCGACTTCCCTCCTGTGACCTGTCAGGCAGAGCAAGCAAAGGACCTCTCTTGCTGTGGGGCCAGGGCAGATGCTAGAGCCCTGTCAAACATGAAGGAAAGGCTCTGCTGGGAGCAGGGGGTGGGTGTGTGGTTGGTTGTGGCTTTTGGTGTTTTTTTGTTTTGGGCTTTTTTGTGGTGGGGTGTGTTTGGGCTTTTTGTTGTTAGCCATGGGAATGGGAGGAAATCTCAGGGTAGCTGGTGCAAAGGCAGAAAGGCACACCCACTTAGCACAAGGTCTGTGAAACTGTCTGAGTGTGAGAGCACTGCTTGCCCTCTGCCAGCATTCTAGGTGTGATGGCTAGGGACCCAGCCTCAGCCCAGCAGTCAGGGTGTTCTTCCTAGATCCCTTTCCTGGATGGTTGTAGGGTGCATGAACAGTACTGTGCGGGAAGGACTAGGTTTGGGTTCTGTGCCCAAGCCCATGGCTGGGGGAAGCATGGTGCTATTGGTTCCAGTGGCAGGAGCAGCAGCAGGTGGAAAGACAAGTTGGAGAGAAATTGACTTCCTCCTTAGTTTCTCCTCTTCCCCATCTCTAAGAGAATCCAGCCTTCTCTGTACTACAGGTTACTCAGGCTGGGGCTGTTGCACTGAGCCCCTCATCCTGCCCGGAGGAGACTGGCTATTTGTTGTGCTCTCTCCACCCCTCCTGCCACATATCCTCTCATGGGCTCTCTGCTTTCTTCAGACACCTGCCAGTGACTGATCCAAAAGCAAACGGGGTGTTCTTACCAGCAGGGTGGGTGACAGTGTGGGTCCTGGTGTCAGATGGCTACAGCCAGGGCCACATGTGTGCTTTGGTGCTGATGGTGTGACGTCCCGCAGCTGGCCAAGAAGCACGTACTCCAAGTATGTGAGCTCCTGGACTGCTGAGCAAGGTGGCTCCCGTCTACAGGGAGGGGAGCTCGGTGGAGTCTGCAGTTAATTCAGCCTGTCCCCTCTGCCTTCTCCTGCTTGACTGTTCCTCTCCCAGTTGGTTTCATCCTGATTGTGCCATTTCCTTTGTGCTTTGGACAAATGGCCAGCCCTTCCTTGTGCACCAAGCCTGTTTCTATCTTCTGTGCTGCAACCCTCCTTTGTAGCCTTTTTTTATCCCCTGCATACTTGTTCTCTCTGCAGGACTGGTAAATGAAGACAGTCCTGGATAAAATGTGGCTTGTGACAGCAGAAGTGAAGGAGGTCCAAGGGGAAGACAAGAAAGGGGCAGGGTGGGGGGGGAAAGAAATAAAGAAAAATAAATAGTTCTGATGAGCTTTGTACATGCTGTCTTGGGACAGGACAGCTGTTTGTTAGTTTTGGCCACTGTCTGTGTGAAGGGGGACAAACCACTGAGTGGGGAGAAGGTTTGGGAGGGGTGTGTGTACAGAAGAAAACCAAGGCCACTGAGCACATGTGTACAGATATACTTGTGTGGGGTTCTGTGGTGTGATGAGCACAGTGAAGCTCTACTACATGCGAGTGAGTCTGGAAGGGTCTCTAGGTGTGTTTGGACTGTGGCTTATGTGAAAATCCTTACAGTAGTGGCATCTATTGCCATTCTTGGTGCCTATATCAGTCCTATATCAGGAGCTTTTGGGCCTGTCAGCTCTTCACTGAGTGTGCTGTACAATTGAGACGGGGAAGAGGAGCACAGGGAGGAACCGCTGAGTGCCTCTTCTACCTGACTCCTGCACAGGTCCTGCAGGATCAGCAGATCCTTCTGACAGGGTGTTCTAGATGTGCCCTCCCATCACACCTCTGCCTGAGCATTCACTTTGTTAAGCTTGAATGTGGATTCCAAAGTGGGGCTGGAGATAAGAAGGCTGCATCGTTCTGGAGAACAAGGATGCCAGTGAGATGCTGCAAGCTGCTCGTGGGCATGGAGTATCTGTGGGTGGGAAGGGGGAGCGTGTCTGGCAGCTCCTGAAGGAGCACGCACCCTTTTGGGCTTCCCCGTTCTTACATCGTTCTTCTCTGCACTGGAAACAGCCACCAAAAGGAACACGAGCAAAGCCTAGCTCTCTGATCAGCACCTGCAGTCACACCAGAAAGAACTCTGTCACAGTTTGTAACTAAGTCGACAGGGTAAATACTAAATGTGCTCAGATTTAACACACACCAAACAAATTAAAAAAAAAAAAAAACAAACCCAAAACAACAACAAAACAAAAAACCCAACAACAACCCTTCCTCCCCAAAACCAAAAGAAAACCCCTACACCAAAAACCTTCTAGTTGCCTATATATTTAATATTAACAAGTGGCACAATTCGCCTCTTTTGCAGGACTGATGGTGCAGTGCAGGAGATGAGTCAGGTGGGCCAAGGGGATGGCTTCTAACAAAGCCTCCTTGTCCAGTGGGACAGCATGCTCCAGGAGAAAGGCAATGGGTCAGTGCAGCTGTTCCAGGCAGAGGTGTGTGGTCTCGGCCACCCCCGTTAGCCTTCAGGCACTCTTGCAGTGTCTCCTGTGTCACCCCAGTGACACCAGACGCTCTGTTGTAGGACTGGGTAGAGGATACTGGCGGAAATTCCCGCAACAGCTAGTGAGTCCCTGTTGCTGACGCTCACGGCCTGCCCAGCTGGGAGGTTCTAATGTTGGCAGGGGCACAGCAATTACCAGGTTGGTTACAGGAGAGTAATGTGAGAGTAAACAAAGTTTAACTGGTCCCAAACCTGTGTCAAGCTATCAAAGCATCCATGGGTATATAATGGGATCCACTCTATGTGCTCCAGAGTGAGCTGTGATAACTGGGGCAGGGCAGGGAGCTTCAGTGTCTTTCGCGTGCCCACATGTGACCCACTATGGCTGGAGGGGTGGATGGCATAGCTGGGCATACCCGCCTCAGAAGCCTGAAGGCACTTGCCAGCCTCTTGAGGTTTGCATGGGAGACTGTCTTCCTTATTGCCAGGAAACTCGGTTCATGTCACACAAGCTGCTTTTCCCAGGCCGTGCCCACGTGCCCTCCTTTATTCTGCTCAGCGTCGTCCGGGCAGCCCGCCTGGCTGCCCTGCTGAAGGTGCTGGGGTCCCAGGAGCAGTGTGTGGGGCTTGTTGAGGGGTCTTCTTGTCCGTGTGGGGGTGGCCTCTATACTTGGTTCCTTGTGATTTCAGACACTGCCTCTGCTGCAGGACTTTCCATAGCCACCCCCACCACGATTGCCCCCACCTTGCTCCACTTCTTTCCAAGTGGGAGCATGGTGCAGAGCAGAGACTTTGCAGAGCAAACTAGCAAGGACATAGTGTTTCCCAGCTGCCTGCTACCCCTCTCCTGTGCCTGATCCGTGATGGGGATTGCGTCCAGCAGCTGAAAATAAGCTTTTGGAAGGAAGGGAGGTGGTGAATGGGAGCTGCCAAGCAGCACTATTTATACTTGGTGAGTCAGGCCTGTGGCTGAATCCAGCCAGACACTGGGGAGCTGGAATCCAGGAGCAACCTGCAAAGGACGTAGCCTTGGATAAGAGGCTCTTGCCTGCAGCAGCTTGTTTACTGTAAGGTCCAGACTTGTCCTGTTTGTTCCCCGTGATGGACTGCACCTTTCCCTTCAGCTCTGCCACACAACACTTGCTGCGGCTGGATGAGGAGCAGCAGGATCAGTGGAAGTACGCTCGACGTAGAAGGCCCAGGTACCACCACAATGAGCACAGCCTGAGCCCGATTGTCCAGGGATGCCAGAACAGCCGCTTGGAGCCACTGGAGTGCCGGGATCTGCTGGTCCAGAATGCGCTCTTCACCGGGGACCTGGAGATGGTGCAGAAGTACTTCACCAAGAGTGCAGCCATCAATCTCGTCATTGAGACCAAGGGCGATGAGCTGCGCTGGACTAGTAGGAAATTTGGTGGGTGTGCAGGGCTGGGACATGGGGGGGATGGGAAGTGCCCAGGATGGGGACCAGAAAAAGAGCCCAGACACCTAAGAAGAGTGTTGAGAGGAATCCCCGGTAGTGGAGACAGGATGGTGGAAGAGGGACGTGGGAAGAAAGGGTTTTGGATGAGGAAGGAGGACTCTAGGGCTGTAGACCAAATGGTAGGAGGCTTGTTGAAGGTGGCCAGAGGCAGATCTACTGTGAAATGGTGAGAATAGGGCCCTTGGAAGGGCTGTTGGAAAGGAGCAACATCAGGACTGTCCTGTTAGAGATTGCTGGGATAGATATGAAATATGTGTGAGGAGGAGGAGGTGAGGCTTAGGTAAGAAAGCATCAGGTGGCATAAGGATGCTTTTCCTGCCTTATCTCTTAAGTTGGGTCTGTTATGTCAGTTCATTAGAAAGTGGAGGCTGTGTCATGCTTTGGGAAGAGCAGAGAGGTCTTAGCGGTGCGCTTTGTGCAGAGCTTAGCCCATAGCCTGAGGAAGAAGCACTTGTAGGCAGCTGCTTGGGGACCGAGCCACAGTTGCTCTGTATCTACCTGTTCCTGCTGCTGTGGTGAAATCCAGGTGTGAAGCAAAGCCATTGCAATCCCTGCTCCAAACACTGACTTTGGGAAGCTGCAGGGGGGTTGATGTGTGAGGGTTAACAGTGATCAGCTGGAGGGGGGCTTTGCTCCAGAACTAAAGTATTTGCTGTTTTGCATTTTTGCATGTAGTGTTCTATTCTGTAAGATGGACTGGGCAAGGGGAGGAGAAATCTAGTCTACTAGAGAGATGGTGGAAGCAAGGTTGTCCTGAGTGACAAGAGGTAGAAGCTGGTCATCCTTGGTGTTTCCTCCCATCTGTACACCTCACTGTACCTTGCCCAGATACATCTTGTGGCTCCCACGCTCTCTGGTCCCTTTTGCTTACTTTCTCATCGATGTCATCTATGAACTTTTTGGTAGGCAGCATAGCTGATGTGTTAAAGGGAGAGATGTGCTTAGCAATCTGGAAGTGCACATGTCCTTGCTGCTGTCTGCTGGTAGCGTGGTGCAGGCAGACTCCCAGAATTTAGTACGGGGAGTGTCAGGTGTGGAGGGGCCATAATTGCACCACTCTTTTCCAGAGAGGTTGGTGGCAAAAGCCCCCCCTGTGCCAGAATGGAAGAGCTGTTGATGAAAAGAAGTCCTACCTCTGGGAAAATGACCTTCAAGTGTCCTGGCGCAAAGCTACGGAGCACGTTGATAAAGCTTAGCCATGACTGAGTGTTCTGTGGGGATCCGCACTAGCAAGAGACAAACAGAAAGAATGGACTTGCAGATACAAGTGCTGCTGCTTGTGAGTGGTGAAGATTATTTACTGAGGTCTAAGATTTGTACAAGCCAGGTTTGGAATTGTTACGGTCTACTTAGGAATAAAAATACAAAAGATATTATCCTTTGTGTAACTGAGACCACTTGTCAGAAAAATATTAATTGCACATTTTAACTTCTGTCTTACACTGGGCTGGCAGACACTTGAACAGCAAGTCAGTCTGCTTGTAAAGATGCGTGCCCTGAAGAAAACAGAACAGCTGATGCAAAACAACTTGACACAGAAATTGCTCTTATCACCAAGGTTTCAAGATGTGAAAAACCCAACCAACTAAGATCATTCATCAAGCACAGACCAAAAAACGTACTGCAAAATTTATCATATAAGGGTATAGAACAAAAACCAAAAGCAAACTTTCGTGCTACCTAAGGCTTTGGTTATGTATCTCACTGGCCTGCAGGGACAATTTCTTAAAACTCACCCAGCCAGCAACCTTAAAAGTAGATTCTAGTGACTTGGTCTTTCCCAAGTCATCCCTGTTGATATTTTAAGAAGCCTGGAGGAAATGTAGATTGTATGGTGTTACTGACACTACCTGACACAGCCTTTTGCCTCTCTGGTGATGCTTTTGTGATTGGAGAGCCTCAGGCTCTCCATGGGATACCTGCTTATACCTCTGGGGAAACAGAGGATCCCATGAGGTGAGAAAGTCTGCTGGGTGCTTCCCTCTTTTTACCCTTCCATGCACTATATTTTTAGCTAGACAAGGTGGTGAAGTCTGCACAGACAGAGGGTGCTGGAGACTGTCGGTACAGAACGTGGTCATTTATTTTCATTACTGAGAAGGGTAAAGTTCCCTATCTTACAGTCTGCTCTGGTCCCCCAGGTAATTGTTGCTTGGTGTTCTATTGGGGTCGCTTAACTTGTTTTCAGATGCATGATCTGAATAGTTCCACGACACAAAACTAAACTAAACACTAGCAGTCTTCCATGCCGTTTGATGTGACCTTTAGAACATGTGGTCTGAACAACGCACACACAATGCTGACAAACTGTGAGCAAAGGGTGCTGTTCTATAATCAAAGCAGGGGCAGGGTGGGTTTATACAACTAAGCAGGGACCGCCATCTCAGGTGAAAGGACAGCAGTGAGGAACCCTGAGTGAGGGGACTGTCAGAGGGTGGAAAGGGAGTACTAAGACCATGCAGGAGCACTCTGCAAGGCTGAATTTCAAGGAACGTACCTTCTATGTTTTTACTTCACTTGTAATGCACAGTTTCCCATCCTTGTACCTATTTTTACCTGTCCTTTGGCTTTAAGCTTTGATTAAAAAGAACTTTCCTATGGCTTGTTTAAAAACCTGTTTAGTGCCAAGGGTTCGCGTGGCGCTAGCGAGTGGAGGTGCAGTGCTGGAGACGTGCGAGGAGCTGAGGGCTGGACAAAGGTGTGCTGGTGGTGTACAGGGGCAGCTGGGTTGTGCTGTGGTGCTCTGGGCAGCAGCTGGGTGACAGCAACAAGATGGGCGCGAGACCACTTCCCTCTCTGTTTCCTTAGTGGTGTCCCGTCTCCATTTCTACCCTTCAGGCTACTCCTCTACCCTGCCTGGGGCTTTCCCTTCGCTGCCAGTGAGTGCAGAGGTACTGCTGCCTGGCAGGAGTGTCCTTATCAGCCTCTTGGCCCAAACTTTTGGTCACAAGGTTTCCCAGAATAGAACAGCTGAGACCTGAGCTGTTCCCAGCCTGGGCCAAGCAGCGATGCGACATGTCCTCCCTCCCTGCGGAGCGGCTGGGGCCGGCGGGCAGCCCGCAGCCAGAGCACAGGGCACTGGTGAGGCTGTGCCCGCAGGCTCAGAGCCCGGCCGGCAGGGCAGCAGCGGGTCCTGCCCTGGTTTCTGCCGAGGGTCTGGGTATAGCGTCATGGCTAGCATCACAGGCGGAGGAGACAACAGTCGGGAGCCTATTTGCACGCGGAAGGTGGATGGTCCTGCCCAGGTCTACTGGCAGGCCCTGCTGGCTGGGGATCAGGACGCTGTGGCCCAGATCCTCAGCGACCCTCAGAACAACCTCAGTCCCAATGCTGTGTTTGACACAAGCGACCTGGAGGAGTGGAAGAACTACCGCTTCAACTTCCGCGGGCTGAGTATGCGGGGGGCAGCGGGCAAGCACCACGGCCCGGCTGAGCAGGGGCTCGGAGCCCTTTGCCTGTGCCGCCGGGCACTGCTACTGCTGGGGTCAGGTGCTGTGGGTGCTGCCTGGGTTACTGAGGAGCAGGGGCAGGAGCGAGAGGGCTGGGATGTGGTCGGGTTCCCCTGTGCTGCCTGTGTCCGGGGGCCTGAGCTGTGTCTGGGTACCTGGCCCTTCGAGCAGGGGTTGTACAAGTGCTTGGAAAGTGCCTGGGTTCCCCTGTGGGGCAGGGGAGGGTCAAGCTCCAGGTTGTGCTCCCTCAGTCACCGGCCCTGCAGCCTGACTCTGTGTGTCTGCTCCGTCTGTGTGGGGCTGTGGGGTCTTTCTGTGGCTTCTGCTGGGCAAGGAATTGCTACAGCCCCGCATTGGGCCCTCGAGAGGGTTCAGTCTGAACCTGGCCCTGGGAAACACAGTTGACCGCACATTGCTTCTGCAGGAAAGAGGTGAGAGGGATGGAGTATTGAACACGTCATGCGGGCTAGGATGTGGTCCTCCAGCCCAGCCTGGACGGGCAGCAAGAAGCATGATTTCAGGAGCCCTTATCGCGTAACAGCAGCAGGCTGTTTGCCAGCAGATGGAACCAGCTCAGCAATGGTTCCAGCTGGGTCAGCATCTTTGAGAGTTGGCGGGTTTCAAACCCTTGCTTTCTCCTAGGCTCTAAATGTCCATCTCTGCTGAAGATGCTTGTCTGCACCATGCTCAGGGCTTGTCTGAGTCCCCTGTGTGCATGGCAGCCTGCTCCAGTACCTCTTTGTTTTTCTGTGGTGCTTTGTACATCGTGCTCTTTCCAGCCACCTTGCTGCTGTCAGCCCTGCCCATGCCTGATCCCCTCCATCCGCTCTCCTCCTGTCAACAGAAGCCCCATGCTGTGTGACTGAGCTGCAGGTGAAAAGCACAATTTCTGGGAACAGCCTCTGCCCTGCGGCTCCTGCTCCATTGAGCTCCTCGTCAGCATGGCAGTGCAGTCTGAGAACCATCCCCAGAGCTTTGCCTTTGGCAGGCCCTTGAGGGGCACCCGGGTCTCTCAAGGGGGGAAGTACATCAGGTACCCTGGGGGACGGGGCAGGACCGGGTGCTCTTGGGCACTGTGGCTGGATGTGGTTCCCTGACCTCTCTTTCCCTGCAGGACTGTGGTCTCTGAGCTACGAGCAGGAGCTCACCACGCCGCTGCACATCACGGCCAGCCGGGGCTACACAGAGTGCCTGCGGCTCCTGCTGCTCCGAGGTGCTGCCGTCAACTTCGCACCAGGGGGTAAGACTGCCCTGCACGAGGCTTGTGCGGCGGCCAGTACAGACTGCGTGCGACTGCTGCTCAGCTTTGGTGCCGACCCTGAGGCTGTCTCTGAAGATGGCTACAAGCCCCTGCATCTCTGCAAGAGCCCAGACTCCATCGAGTGAGTTCTACCCGGGGGGCACAGTGGGCCTCCCTCCACATTGAGCCCTGTCCTGTCTAGAAGGGGTCCCTACTCATCCCTGCAGGCAGGCGGCTGTCTTGCAGCGATGGCTGCTGAGTGTTCCTGGTCCAGGGTCACCTCTGATGCCCAAGATATGACTGCAAGCTCTAGTCCTCAGCTGATGCGGCTGAGCGTGGTGCTGCTGTCGTGCTGCCCACCAGCGATGCCCGGCCGATGGTTCACACTGTGAAGCGCAGGGCGTGCGCGGTGCAGACAGGCCTCTGTGGGGGTGTGGGAGCAGACTCTGAGTATGACGACGCTTTATTAAAGATCTGTGGAGAATTAGCTAGAATTAGGATGACAGTATCTCTGCTCACCAGTCATCCTGGCTTAAAACCACTGCTCCTCAGGGCATGAGGAGCCAGGGTTTTTTGGACTCTTGGGAAAAGTGAAAGCTGTGGGATGAGCAGACATGGGGTGGTAGTGTGTAGGATAGGAGCTGCAGAGGAAAACCTGTCACTGAGTCATCTTGGCCCACGCAGGTGTGTCCAGCAGCTGCTGCAGCATGGCGCCAGCGTGAACAGTCGGACAGAGGAGGAAGATGACACAGCACTGCACATAGCAGCACGCCATGGCCTAACAGACCACATCCAGCTGCTTCTGCACTATGGGGCAGAGCTGGAGGCAAGGAATAAGGAGGAGCAGACACCACTGAATGCTGGCTGTGCTCAGCCCCATCAGCCTCAGGACATGGACCGCTACTACCGTGTCTGCCAGCTGCTGGTGGAGAGTGGTGCCAACATCGATGCTGCAGACAGGGACCGTCAGCACCCCCTTCACCTGGCCTGCAAGAATGCCAATGCTCAAATAGCGGAGTTACTGCTGGCCCGGGGTGCAAATGTCAACGTCATGAACTACAGTGGCAACATGGCACTGCATAATATCCTGCAAGCAACTGCCTACAAGCTGGAGCACCACCCAGAGCTGGTGGTGCGAGCCCTGCTCAACCACGGTGCCGTCCGCATCTGGCCTGGCTCCCTCCTCAAGGTGCGGGGCTCAGGCCTGTGCCGGCGGCGTGGTGGGAAGGGAAGGCGGTGAACATCAGGGCCCCAGTGAGAGTAAGGGTGTTTCTGTCACAGCAGGGCTTGTTCTGTGCCAGCTTCTTGCTGTCCCGCTTGTCTCCTCCCAGGGGCTGGGGAGGGGGAACTGGCATTACCGGTGAGCGATTCCCTGGATTTTTCTCCTGGGGTATGTTCTCTGGTAGGAGTCACCTGCTTCTGTCTGCTGAGCTGTGTGGATGGTACTTGCCCAGTTTCCATAATCGCTTGCCCTGGAAAGCGTTGGCCCTTTTCCTCTGGGGGGATGTGTTTCCTCTTTGGGGTGTACCCTCCAGCTCTGCTGTCTCTGTAAGGCACCAGCCAACAAAGGGTTAATTTCCTGTCTTAATTCCTGAGCAATGCAATAATTACCCAGCCCGGAGATCAGCAGATTGCTCTCCCCTTTGGGAAAATACAGGAAAATCAACAATTAACACTAATTAATCTCCTATTAACGCCAGATAATGAGGATCACTCGTACAGCCGGAATAGACTCTGACAGCTACTGCTGGCCTGGGCCATGGGGAGTGGGAGCCAAGAGCCGGGGGGATCTGCCTCTGTGCGGCTCTGCATGGTGGGGTGTGCTCCAAAGGCCATGCTGGTGTATAAGATACACAGCACCCGTGGGTCGCCTGCACCTGCGTGGACGTGGCACACACCAGGGGTGTGTTGCACAAAATATGTATGATGTCTTCCTGGGGCTCTGCGTAGCAGCTAACGCGGGTGCAGTACTTAGGATGCCCATCGTGTACCCCACAGATACAGGGTGTCTCTGCGGCCCCACTCCCAATGGGCAAAATACATCCCTGAGACCCCTGTGTACCCCTCAGCAGAGGCATGGTGTGCCTTAGTCTTGCTGCATGCAAAATGGGTGTCAGTCCTTGCCCCAGAATGGCTCACGCTCTAACTAGAAAAACGCGTGGAAAGGAGCCGGGCATAAAGCAGAGTGGTGTTGCTTATGAGCTGCTTGCAGCAGTGAGGCAGATGGAGGAGATCTGCACCCCAGCCATGTGTGTTGGTCCCTGTATCCGAGGAGAGGCCGTGGGGACCCAGTTGTGCTGAATGCAGCCATGCTGTGGGTGTTTGGCTCAGTCACCCTCTGCAGGAGCCGTGCTCGGGCATTTCCCACCATCGGGACCTCCTCCTGGGACAGCAGGAGGGAAGGATGTTAGCTTTCTAGATTTACTAGGGCTAGTTTTGAGCACGTGCGGCTTCTCAGGAGGTGGAGGTGGGGCTTGCAGGACTTTGCCCAAAGCTGGTCTGCTCTCTCCCCGGCGCAGGTGCTGCGGTACTGCCATCCCTGCCCGCGTGTCATCGAGGCCCTGATGAATAGCTACGATCACGTGCGCATCTCCGAGGACTGGGTGGAAGCGGTTCCAGCAGAGGTTGTACAGGTGAGGGAATACATGCTGGTGGCTGGAGAATGCACAGAGGGCTACGGAAGCAAGTGCCAGGGGAGGCTTGGGGCTGAGGCAGGGTTTGGAGCCGGGCAGGGCTGGGGCGACACTTGTGGGGCACATGGGTGGTGCTGTTGAGGGATGGGAAGGATGCACCGTAGTGACAAGGTAAAGGGATGTCTGCTTCCACCTCTGCTCCCAGGGTGATATCTTCAGCTTTATCTGCCTCTGGTCCTCTCTTCTCTCTCTGTAGAAATATCCGCGTTTCTACCAGTCGCTCTTCTCCCTGGAGCAGAGACCTCGCTCCTTGCAGCACTTGGCTCGCTGCACCCTCAGGATGTTCCTGGAGGGACGGTTGCTTCAGGTCCTGCCTCAGCTGCACCTGCCAAGTGCCTTGCACCGTTTTCTGCTGCTTGGCTTCGAGGATGTTCTTTACTAAGGGCTGTGGTTCCAGCCCTGCGGTGCCTTTCTTTGCAGATGTTCCATCCCTGCCGGTGCGGTCTGTGCCTTCCCAGCTGCCTCCCTCCCCTCACGCACCTCCTGCCAGGCCACCTCAGCCCCCTGTGCCAAACCTTGCTGTGTCCCTGTCCCAGCCAGCCTTCTGCTCCACCTCGTGCACCTATTTCAGAGCATTCTGTTTACCCATACTAATCAGGACAAACTCCAGACTTAGTAAGAAAAGCAAGATATGGGGATTAGGGCATTTTGTGGGACAAGGAGCAAATATACTGCACTGATCACAGTTTTAGTTGTAGGATATCAGTCTCACTATCCTAAATCTACAAACTCCAACCTGGATGAGGCAGCTCTGGTGTGCCGGGCTTTTGTTGGGCTCTTGTCTTTAGTCAAGTTGTTTACAGTTTGTACCCAAAGCTGTTTGGAATAAAACCTAGTCTTTCTCTATACCTACCAGAGGGCAACTTCTGCCTTGCCTTGAAGACTGTCTGACGTATCTTGAACTGTTGTAAAGAAATCAAAGCACTAACCATCCTTTTTAACCATCCTTTAACTTCCTCATCTCAAGTAGTCCTGAACTGCCGCTGGCTGGCAGAGGGTGTGCTGGGGCGGCATGGCGGGTTCTGCCTCCTGGTGCACTGGTCTTTCAGGGCCTCTGTTAATGTCCACACCAGCGCCAGGACATGGGAACACATGGATGTGAAGACTAAGCAGTTTGGCAGACCCGATGCTTCTGTTTTTTTCTGCCTTTGTTGGGACACAGGGTGTAGCTCTGCTCCGCTAATTATCACCACCTTACACAACTAGACTGTGTTGCTCTGAGGCAGCAAGCCTGAAATAACTATGTGAGGTTCAGTCTGCCATTCCTGATGCGCTCACACCCGTGATGCACCACAGCATGAATGCTAATAGCGTACAATAGGAATGTGTTTACATGTTACAGGCTTACAAAAGGTGTCAGGGAATCAGCTGTGGCAGCCTGTGTGTATAGGTACTGCTATTGCAGTACAGAGATGGTATATCTCAAAAAGGTTTAACAACGTGCTTTATGATATCCATGGGCAGAGAGGTGAGGTGTTGGCTTGAGGTGATGTACCAAGACGATCTGCAAAACGGGGCTTTTAAAATACCTGGATAATGGTCCATAGTCTTACTATGGATCAGTAGTGCATTTCCCTTGGATCAGAGCAGGAACCCAGCCTGAATTCACCACTGTCCTGCTGGCTGAGCTCGCATATCTGCTCAGGGCGATCTGTTTATGGGAGCAGGTCCTGTAGTCTTATTCCCAAATTCTAATCACCACTTTAGTGTTTGTTGTTATCCAGATCATGTCTGTGACTGGAGGAGGAGCAGAAAAAGGAGGGGCTGTCCCTTTTGGTGGCAGCAGGGTCTGGGATTGCCTTATCGTGAAGAGATGTCTTTGGTATGAAGACGGTCTGCAGAGCAGTGCACATGGGGCTGGTTTACTGGTCCTTCTTCTTTCCAGCACTGTCCACATGCCTGCAATAATGTATGTTCAGTAAGGTGTACTCGGCCGCTAAGATAATATCACCTTAAGGACAGGGGAGGATTGAATTTAATGGTTTGCTTTATTTTGTAATTGTTTCTTACAGCTGTCAGACTTAAAGCTGCGCCTCAGGTCTTACTGCTCCCTTTTGCTAGCTCTGAAGTTGGCTCTGCATTTGGGTGACGAGGGTGGCTCGGGTTGGAAGAGGTTGAACTTACAGCATTTTGTTTCTGCAAAGGCAGGAGCGTGCAGTGCCGCTGCGCACGAGGGCAGGCCACCTCCTGGCACTGCCAGCTTCTCCTTGGACAACAGCGTCCTGGCATAGACGGGAACCTGTGGTAACGAAGGACCCGTGCTGGGGCTGCTGGTGAACGTCCAGGGTCCCTTTCAGAGCTACCAAGTTTGCAGAGAGGGGGTCCCGGCGTGAGTGGGAGGGCTGCGGTCAGGCAGGCGGCTGAGGGGACATCCCTGGGCACAGGTCTTCATAGGCTAGATGTCATCTATGTTCTCGCTGAAACTAAAAGGGCATGATGTCATTGTGTGTAAGGACACCACTGAGTAACCATTTTCAAGGAATGTGAGGCTAGCAGGAAAAGGGGATTAGCTTTTACAGATTGACTGATTTAAGTGGGGGGAAAACCAAACCAAAAAAACCCACCAGAAAAGCTTTGGGGCACCTAAACCCTTTTTCAGAACTGAAACAATCAGAAAAGTTCAAGCTAAGTGCAGGCTGAGAACAAATGCTCTGAGTTTAACTCAGTTATGCTAATCAATTAGGAAGTGATTTTTAAAAGCATTTACAAGAACAGAAATAAAAAGGTTTGATGTTCTAGAGCACGTTTTGGCGATATAACCAGCTGTGCTACTTTTTCTCGGGTTTTTAAAGGGGAAATTTCTAAAGCAGCGTTGAATGTACTCGCTGGGACAGGAGTTATGCCAGGGAAATTTAGCTGTCCTGGGCACGAGGGCTGCGGTCTCCACCGAGAACAGCAAGCATGTGACAGTATTAGCACAGGGGCACGCGGTTCTGGTGTGTTTTTACCAACCGCAACAGGCACAGGCAGCTGCTGATTGTGTCCCAGGTTCACTGGAATGTCTCTTGGGCACATGCTGTTGTTCCTGCTTCAGCATCTGCCTTGTTTTTTTGGCAGAGCAGTTGGTGAGAGGCACCTCCTGAGTGCCTGAATAACGCGAATCCACTGCCACTGACTTGGTGCGGCCATGCCAGTGATGGGCTTGGGGAAAAAATTCATCCCCTTTCTAGGCAGAACTTTCCACCCAAGCTGCAGCCTCTGGGTCTTACCCTGACCCTCTCTGTGCAGTCAAAGCATTGCCTGCTCCTAGAATCCCCTTCCTTTAACTGAAAGATCAGCTGCGTCAGCACCTCCCTGTAGGCTTCCCAGCCTCCAACATCTGCTTGACTCTTACCTGGTCTCTCCTATTCCTCAGTAAAGAGCGTGACGTGCCGTAATGAGTGGACTAGTCAACCATTATGGTACTTACAGAAGGGTACAAGGACAAAGCAAGTATAGAAAAGCCCTTCCCTAGGATGTCCGTCCGCGCCCCCCCCCCCACCCCCACCCGGCCCGGGGCTCTGTAAATTGCATTTCGGGTACTTTTGAGTCAAAAGGGCATCTTTGTATTCAGCAGTTGTAGAGGATATATTTTTTTTTTCTTCCATAAGTTTTACCAGTCACTTTTTGGACCCTTGTATATTTGAGCATTCTGATATCCTTGCGGTAAGGATAACTTAATTGCACATTATGTTGATCATCTCCCTTTATTTGTCTTTACACTGTCACCTTCTTGTTTCGTTTGATGCCCTTTAACTCTTGTATTCTAAGAATATGTGGGCAACTATCGTCCGTTCCTCTTTGTCATATCATTCAAAACTACATAGATACCTGTCATTTCTCTCCTTACTCAGACTGTAATTCTATTCAACTGTGTCGCTCCCTGCATGGAAACCATCACCCAGCCCTGAGCCACGAGCACGGGCTTTCCCTGTCCCTTTACTGATCCCAGTGCATCACTTTGAGGTGAAGGGACTGCAACTGCGCACAAATCTCAAAATGTGGCTGCGCTATGATTTTGTAAGAGTTATCCTTAGCCACATGGATGTGAGACCTACACAAATGCCTTGGGAACCTTAGATTCATATTTGACATTACTTGATTATTTACACGGTCCAGGAGGAGGATGGCCTTGGCAGCACTGCCCTCCCATTCAGCACGTTTTGTGTTCAGATGGCGTATGTCACAACCTCTAAATGTTTTTCAGGCCATCCCTGTTTTAAAATGAAGCCCATGTGCTTCTTTCGTACACGTTGCACCTTATACTTAGATGTAACAAACGAGGTTTTCCATGAACCTGGTGTTTCAAGCAATCCAGATTAGGTTGTTGTGGGCAAGTGCCACCTGTTACTTGTACCATCCCAACAATTCATTTTTAACCACCCCAATAATTCTACCAGCAATTGTTTTTTTTATTTTCTCTCTAATTGCTAATAACATATAGCACTGATATGTGAATAGAATACAATTAGAAATACATCTGTCAAATGGCTATATAGGATGTCTTCTCAGTTACCCAATTCTTTCAAATCTGTTAATACTGATCACACTGACTGTAGCATACAGCTAATTTTTGGTATTAGAATGTCATGCAGAACTAAGTCAAATGACTTACAGGAGTCTAAGCATGCTGTATCTATCTAGTTAGCTCTATCAGACTTGTAGGCTTACAAAGAATTACATGAAACTATTTGAAAGTACCTCTTTCAAATGACATTGATTTGAATTACATTAATTTGGGTTCTAGCTTTTAGTAATTTACCCAGGACATCCTTTGGCTGCTTGTTGGTGATGGCTTGGGATGTGTGTTGAACTACCTGCTCTGTAGTTTCTTGGATATCCATGTGAACACCTTTAAATACTGGCAAGACACTGGATTTTGTTTTTTCCCCCCAGTTATCATAAGTTCCCCGGTGTGCCATGATTTGTTATAAATAAAAAAAATCAATGGTTCAGTGAACTCATTAGCCAATTAAATAATCTTGGATGTAAGTTATCCTTCTGCAGACTATAAAAATTGTTACTTAAACAGTTTTCTCTTTATCATCTTCCTTAATTACTTATGGAATAGAAAGTATTTCATTACCACTGTAAAATACGAATATTATCCATTGTTGTTTCAAATACAAAGCAGAAATATTTATTGAGTTCTTGGTTTTCATTATGCAGAATGTATGTTTACAGGCAGAAACCTGGGGCAGGTGCCCAGCAACTACAATTCTTTGGATTCTCTGCTGCTGGGGCATCCTGCTCTGGGGTCGACATTTCCAAAAAATTGAGAAATTGGAGAGGGTTCAGAGAAAAGTCATAAGTGAGTTATGGGTTGCTAGTGATTCCTGGCGGTGGGGACCTCGGAGAGGTGGTTGGACACACCATGGTTGATCCTTGGAGTCCTGTGTGCAATTGCCTGTTATTCGGATTGACAGGGCAGGAGGGGGTGACAGCAGCCGTCCGCGGAGCACCATGGGCACAGGGGCAGCACACCCCCCGCCCCATGCTGACACCCATCATGGGTCTCTGCCTCCCCAAACCTTCGGAGGGGCAGGATCCAGAGTTTATTCGGCATTGCCAGTTCTTCTGAGTGGTGCTTAGAGGCAAAACTAGATCCAGTGTCTGCAAATCGAAGCTGGGCAAACACATATTAGAAATGAGACACATTTTTAATAGCAAGGGTAATTAATCTACTAATTAATTGTGTCTTAGAATAGCTTATCGTGGTGGATGTAGATTTGTCATCTCTGGCTTTTTTAAAAATCACCGGAAGATCTGCCCTAGCCCAGACCAGAATTCATCCTGCCCGAGTCCCAGAGACATCAGACTGCTTAATTACAGATCTATGACCCACAGTCTTCCACACACTTGTCACTACCACTGGCCTCTGTCACCCTTGGGACTGTGTTTGGCCCCAGGGTAATGAGACAGCTTCATGTTTCCCTTAACAGTGCTGCTCACTTACTTCATTGATAATGTCTCTGACTTTCCCTTTGTTTCCTTCATTTGTGACTCCTGGTTTGCACTGGCTCTGTCGGCTTCCTTGCTCTGAGTCTGCTGTCTGCGCTGGTTTCTGAAAAAGACATTCTGAAATAAATAGTGATGCTACTTTATAACTTTATTTAAGTATTTTCTCTTATTCAATGTCTCTGACAAGCTTTAGGTCTGAGACTTCACTGAGCAGGTTTCACCCTGCGGGACCGGGCGGCATTTGTGTGTTGCCAAAGGACCTCGGGGCTGGATGTGACACACGAAGGCAAACACCATCCTGCCCCCACGTGAGGCCCTCAGGGGCTGCTCCGGGACCTCACGGTGGTCCCAGCTGAGGAGACGCTCCAAGGATCGCTGACTTGGGGCAGTAGGAGCCTCGGTGTCTGCCCCAAGCTGCAATCCCACACAGCAACACAGCCCTTCTTTGAGCAGCCCCTTGCAGAGCTCTGCTGCTCCCGTGGCTGGTTTGGCCCCGCATTAGCTCTCCCTGTGCTGAGTGTTGCTGGTATTTCACTGTTAGGAGCAGGACTCCAAATGCTTCCCGCACTCCTGTTTCCACCCAGACGCTCTGCAGCAGACGCTGATGCTCCTGCGGTACGTGCTCGTGGGGTGAATCGCGGGTGAGCCCACCCCGTTGTACATGGGGTCTCTCGGAGTCTCTCAGCCCCGCTCCGTTCCTCCAGCTCATCACCAGATGTCAGCAACGCCGCTCACATCCCTCCCTCCCGCATCCTCGCGCCAAACCTCTCCCTTGGGATTCTGGGCCACGTGGGCTGGGGCCAAGCACATGCTTGATAGTAGCCTGTGACTTCTGAAATTTGGTCCTATGCCTGGCCAGCCTTACTTGACTCCTAGCAAATACTACAGCAAATAACGAAACAATTTGTAAGCGCCTGGACACATGCAAAGTTGGTCAGACCAATACTGCTTCCTTCTGTATCAGGCCAAAGGGGAAAGGGACAGAAGGAACAGATGTTAATGTGTCTTAAATGTCTTAATTTCATGTTCTTTCACATAAGATTCTCAGAATGAAATTAAGAAAAGACAATATAGAGTGATCTACTATTAGATGAGAGCATAACTAGTCAGAAGATCTTATTCAGAGCCATTTATCAGTAATCAAACAGCAGTGATACACAGAGGGTGTTAGCTGGAGGTCCATTCTGCGTATGGCTCTGTTCTAGAGTCGCTAAACTCTTGCATGAAGGAACAGACATTAGGCTTATTTAATCTGCAGAAGACACTGTGCTGGCTGGGGCTCCAGCACAGTAGACAAATACCAGGTTCTGTCCTAGAACCAGCAGAACCCAGCTGCAAAAGCCTTAGTAGGGCCTGACCTGCCAGAGATGGTGCAAGCTGAGATGTGCAGGAGCAAACATGCCACGTGCTGCCCGTGAGCAGCCACACGCTGCACAAAAAAGGCACGTCTGTCGTGGCATGCACCAACCAGAGCCCGGTCTGTACAGGAGTAACAACATTGGTCCTCTCTTCTGGAGGTACAGTGACCACAGCGTAGTGGGTGGGCTGTGGTGGGAGCAGAGGACATCAAGAATGGGATGAAGACAAGGAAATGATCAACAAAAAGAACCTCAAGGACCTGGAGTTGTGTATTCCAGAGAAGAGAAACCTGAGTGGTGACAGAATAACAATACTTAAACATGGAACAGTGGCCTGAGCATCTGTCCTGTGAGGAAAAGCTGAGAGAGCTGGGACTGTTCAGCCTGGGGAGGAGAAGGCTCAGGGGATCTCATCAGCGTATATAAATACCTGAAGGGAGGGCACCAAGAGGACAGAGCCAGGCTGTTTTCAGTGGTGCCCAGTGACAGGACCAGAGGTAATGGGCACAAACTGAAAAACAGGAGGCTCCGTCTGAACGTCGGGAAACAGGTTTTTCACTAGGAGGGAGACTGAGCACTGCCACATGTTGCCCAGAGAGTTTGTTGAATCTCCCTCCTTGGAGATATGCAAAAGCTGTCTGGACGTGATCCTGGGCAACTGGCCATAGATGGCCCTGCTTGAGCAGGAGGTTGGACAAGAACACCTCCAGAGGTCTCTTCCAGCCTCCACCAGTCATTCTGGGATGCTGTGACTGAATGAAGAGACCTCTTTTCTTCATAATGCAGGACCCAGGACTAGCAGGACTGTTCTTACACATTGACTCCACACTAGGTGATGGTGCTGTAGAAATGAGGGCCACTGCATCTTGTGATAAGCCAGTACCCTACCAGCTGAAGACAGGCATATCAGCCTTGTTCATGTACCAGCCTGCATTGGGAATTGTGTTGTTTAACCCATTCTGCTCTGAATCCTGCATCCTGCACTCTGAGAACACCACCTTTTCCTATAGGCTCTTTGCTTCTGTCAGGTAGCTGTGAAACACATGTCCATACAGTGACCTGCAAATGATGGATGTCACCTGAATGAAAGCATGCAGAGTGCCATGCTCACACAACTGCTGGGGCAGAGCCGTGTGCTTGGAGAGAGCTGCTTCTACGCTAGAAGTGCAAGCGGTATCAGGCCTGGCTGCCACGAGAGACCTGCTTGTGGGCCAGATATACCTATGTTGGCTGAAGGCAACGTGCCCAACCGTAGTGCTTGGGGGCACCTGTCCTCTGGCATCGCTCCCTTGTGAAGCCTCCTTGGTAACCACCAAAGGGCACATTATGCAGTGATACTCCTGTCCCCTCGCTGCTTGCATGCAGCCAGGGGCTGGCAACGTGCCAGGTAAGCACCTTGTCTTACAAGCTGGGTCCCACGTTGCCTGCTGAGGAAAGGCTGATCTCCCCCAGCTACGGCTGTGCCCCACTCTGTGACAAGGTCTGGGGTAGGGTGTGCTTCTTGCTCGATAGACCTGCTGGTTGGTAAGGGTGCTTCACACCTGCGCTGCCTGCGGTTTGTGCCTTGCCTGTGGGACCTGGGGATGAAGGGTAAGGGGAGATGATGCAGGGGTGCCTGCCTCGGCTGCTGTCACCCGGGACCCTGTTGGTTGGTGTCTTAGATGGCCTGTGTGCCCTTAGCAAACCCAACAGCCTGCAGCCACCAGCTCTCAGAAGGTATTCCTTTGCTAACACCATGCAGGAGCTGTGCCCAGTGGGCAACTGGCAGCCACCGTGGGTCCTGCCAGGAGGCCTCGTGGCTGGGAAGAAACCCTTTGCTTGTCAGTGTGGGAAAACAAGCGGTTTTCGGATCAGGAAGACCCAGCTTGGGGGCTGTTTCTAGGCTCTCTGCTGAACCACAGAGGCCGGTACACAGGATGGGCCACTCTTACCACTGGCCTTGTGCAAGGCTTATCAAAAAGACAGGTGTGTGGTATTGCTCTAGAATGCTAGCTCTGCCCTTAAGTCCAAAGATGGATCACTCCTCTCTTTAAGTTATAGTCGTTCCCTATTTCTGAAACCCTGGCTCGGGACAGGTCCTTGGAAGTAGCCTTTTTCTGCTCTGAGATCTTGTCAGCAGCAAAACTATGCACCTGGGAATGCTTTTTCTACTATTAATGAGGATATCCTGGATTCTTACTGCTCCAGCTACAGCTCTGCCAGGGCTAGTTCTAAAATATGTTCCGTGGGCATGAGAGGGTGCCTCCTCAGCCGCTGCAGACAAGTTTTGCTGTAGGAAGCTGAACCACCTGGGAGCTCCTTGCACCCAGGTTGCCTGCTGGGGCAGGACCACCAGGCTGAGCGTGCCTACAGAGCCTGATGGCTCAAGCCAGGGGTGGTTGGTATTGGACCACTCGATGGGTGTAGTCCAAGAGCAGAGCTTGTGCCTGACGTCAGCCTAGCTTCTGTTATCACACCATCACAGCCAGCCCATTCTCTAGGCTTTCCAAACTTTGAGTAAATAATTTTGCAACATTACCCTGGCTTTTAATATGTTTAGTAGCTATATTGCAGGAATGCCCAGAGGCCACAACTAGATTTAGTCCTGTTGTGCTAGATTCTGTGTAGAGATCGTAAGTGGAGCAGGTAGAGGCATAAAGTTAAGGTTGCATAGCAGTTTCCATTAGAAAGACCTGCTTTCATTTGCCAGTCAGTTATTAAACTTTAACTGTTGCAGTTGTGGTTCGCCATGCTGTGTGCCTGTCTCAGACTGAACTTTTCCCATTACAGCTACAGCAAAAATTAATTGGCCTCTACTTAGCCAACGGCCTGTGTACCAGGAATATGCTCCAGACTCCCCCGCTTAGAGGAGCAGGTTACAGTGCAGGAAGGAGAGCTGGCCTGGATGTTTCTTCTTCTGCCCAATAGCGTGGGATCAACTCTTCCTAAATTACCAGCCTCTGAGGATCCCATTTTGCATGTACCAAGCAAGGACAGTTTTAGAGGCTGATAGTTTTCTCCCAGGAAGCCTCTGCCTATGCTGAGCATTTTGAAGTTATGTCAGATCCTCTGTGCTGATCAGACAGGTCATGTACCATCTTCAGCGCAGACGCTGTGTCCAAAGCATCAAGTGTTGAGCAGGACATTTCCCAGTCTTGCCTATTGACTCCAGCAATGCAGGCAAACTGACTTTTCCATGCTCATATCTCCGCAGCAAGGAACAGAGAAGAGGAAGAAGAAGCCTCAGCAGTTCTAATGCGGAAAACAGACAAGAGGGGTGGGAAGCAAAGGCAGACTGAGGAAATGGGCCATCTTGGGCAGTGACGTGATGGAGGAGATGGGACAGGCCAGTCTATAATTGCTTCAGGGCACTGCTTGCAGAGACTGGACTTGGATTCAGTAGTCAGGGTCCAGCCTGGTGAGACTCAGGCCCAAGTGCTGAGGCTGATAAACATGGGGCTGTGACCCATAAACCCCAAAAGAGAAGGGAGAGAGCAGGTCTCCTCCAGAGACTCTTTTTTAGCTGAATGTCTGAAAACATATCCAGCAAGGTCCTGAGAGGTCTCTGTCAACAGCTGAGAGTGCAATGAGACCAGGGGCTTTACAAATTGCACATGTAATTAATATTTCTCATGTACCTGGGGTGTTGGACGGTGTCTCCTCAGGCACATTGTGGGAACAGACCAACTGCTTGCGAGTGGGGGATGGAGCAGGATAAAATGGAATAGAGTGGGTCCCCACGGAAAAGGTGTGTGGGGAGGGAGAAATGCCTGGGGAGCAGCGTAGAGAACAGTGGAGGTCTGAGCCTCAAGTGGAAGCCATGGAAACTGCATTTCCACTAGGCAGCGAGAAACTGTGGAAGATCGGATATCGGATACAGAAACTGTGAAAGCCCCTGGAGGTCTGAGGGGTGGTAGAGCTGTTATGTGCAACCTGGACCCTCACCCTTCCCGTCTGGCTCACCCTGAAGGATGGTGGACGTGGGACCTCTCAATCTGTGTCTTGCTCAATGTATGTGCTAGAATGCCATAGCTTGAATGCTTGCAATCCTTTTCTTTTTCGTTTTTCACCAGTCCTTCAAGCATTTCCTCTCTGGATCTTTGCTTTACAATTTGGCAAATGAATTTCTACCTTACTTTACGGCAAAGTCTCACGAGACAAAGTAAACCAGAGTGGAGTACGTTGTCAGGGCCTGAGTACATTCCCCCCCTCCTGGGGGTTTGCTCTCCAGGGCCAGGGCCAACTCAGACGATGCAGCTGTGTGTCCTTGGGGAACCTCAGTAAGAGCCTGCCCCTCTTTGGCTGAGGAGCTGCTTTTAAGCTCAGGCTCTCATCCTTGGTCTCTGCCTGATCTTGTACCTCCCTGCTGCTGACAATGATCCCGACCTACTGACTTGATTTTCTGGCTTGGCCTTGGACCTGCCTCACCACTTGGAGAGTGGGACTTTCTGGGTGATCCCTGGACTGTTGGTGACCCTGGGTACTGTCACCAGATCTGCTCTGCTTGCCTTCCTTGAGTCTCGTGGGACTGCACCGCTGTCAGTGAAGCTGCTGCCCTGCCTGCCTTGCTGCAAGTCTCACTGCCCGGCTTCCCTTCCCTGTTGGAGCAGCCTGCCCTTGCTGCTCCTGGCATTGAGCCGAGAGCCAGCGTTTGAAGAGAGACAGGGGCTGCAGGTAATGCAAGTGTATGAGCAGGTAAGCAGAACCTTAATTTGGAGACTTACGTAAGGACTTGCAGGGTGCAAGCTATTGATTTGCCGGGGACAGTATGGGAGCCTGTGTTATTGGCTTCAGGAAGGACCTGCTGCTTTGGGCACAGTCAGTCGTCCTTCCATGTGCGAGCTGTAGTTCTTTTCCCACCTTTCTCAGTTTCCTCAGCAAGGTTGCTGAAGATGCTTCCTATTGCTCTCAAATACCTTGCTAACTTACACGAGGGTGTGAGGCGTGGGCTGAAGCTTACATAGAAAAGGTTCATTGAACAAGTGATCAAATTGCAATTGTTCAGGAGTTAGGAAGTTGCTTGCATAGCTTTGATTTGGACCCTTTTGAGCACAGGTCTTGAGATCCAGCAATTATATGTGGCTATGCTTTCATTTTCTCCATGCTTTGATAACAAGTAAAATGAACCCAAGATGTGTGCATGAAGATGACTCCAACCTGAAGATTCCTTTCCCACGGGGACATTTGGTGGCTGAGACAGGAGATCTGGGCCAAGGACAGATAGAATAGGACCCACCTGCAGATCTTGAGTGTGTCCCTTACCATGTCACAACTGATTCCTCAGGTGGGCTTCATCCAAATGCTAGTCACTGCCAGCCTCCCTCCCAGCCTGAAATCTGGGTCCTCATCTTAGACTAGGGACCGAATGGCCTGTGCCCTACAAACACGCTCGTCCCTTCCTCAGTGATCTGAGGGCCATCAGTTAGTGGGAGGTGTCTGCATCAGAGTGGTGAGAGGGATCCCTCTTGCTTAGCCTCTGTTTTATGATTCAATATTTGAGTCTGGATGATTATTTTAAGATTAACTTCTCCACATCTCTGTTTCCCTGGCTGGGGGTAGGGTAGCTCTCGCCATGGAGGGACGTTTCCTTGAGGCTGCAAGGATATGCCATAGAGAAAGGCATACAAGACATGAAATAAAGAGGAGGCTCTGTGCAGGCCCTTGGTACTGATGTCACAGCGGACTGTGAGGATTCAGATTGTGCCTGTTTGGTGGAGGAAGGCTGCGTACCACACTGCCAGCCTGGTGGGCCCATTTGGCCTCATTTACATGCTCTACACAGGATTCAGTTGTCCAGCTCTACGGCTGGACTGTCATGTCCCACACAAAATATATGATTCAAGGCAGCAGCAAAGTGGTGCCTCAGACCTTGCTGGGGACAGAGGGTGGTGGAGAGTGTTCACATAGATGTCAATGCCACCAGGGAGCCTGGGTTGCCAAGCTCCCTGGTGTACCTCCCTCACAGAGGTACAGCATCCCTGGGCAAAGGGTGAGTGAGGCAGGAACACGCAGGGGTCCTGAGAAGAGGACTAGCCCTAGGTGAGAGCTGGCGTGTAGCTGTGCCACTGAAAATGCAGCCAGAATCAGTTTAGACACGCCTCCAGCTCTGGCATTTCTCAGCTTCTGAGGGCTTAACATGCTAATCCTGATGCTCTCCTGAAGCAGGGCTTTAGTTTGCTTAAAGTTTGGCATGTTACAGGCCCAGCAAGCACCTCCCTGTGGCCAGGAACACAACGTGAGAGCCAAGCTTGGGGGGAGAAGTACTCTGAGCGTGGGACTCCCCACATTGGGCCAGGCCACGCTGCCCAGGACACACAGCAGGACCAGGCAGAGCTGTGGAGCTCCCGCCGCGGCTCGGGAGCATACGGCTCGCACTGGTCTCACCTGCTCTGTAGATGGAGCGAAGTGCAGAAAGGCCCATGAGCAGCCGGTGCCGGGTACCTGTCTGACACACGAGTGTGCGGGCGGGAGGGGCAGAGCCCAGGGGCTTTCTGTGGCTGCAGCGCGGGCGGGCTACCGAGCCGCGGCCGGCCTAGGGGCACCCGGTGCCGGACAGGTCCGGGTGGGCTGCAGCCGAGGAGCGCCCCGCAGCGCCAGCGCCTGCCCCGACGGAGCCGGATACCGGGAGCCCCCCGCGATGCACGGCGCCGGGGCCGCGGGGGAGCAGCGAGGGGTCCGGGGGACCCTCGTTCCGCGCTCGGGCTCCAGCCCCCCCGTTCCCGCTCTGCCCGAGCGCGTCTTTGGGCGGTCCCGTGGCCTACCCCGGCCCCGCGGCGCCCTCGCCCCTCCGTCCCACCGGGACCCCGCTCCGAGCCCGCCACCGAGGCTCCGGGGTCGGGAAGGAGACAGGCCGGACCGTCCCCAGCGGCCCCCCCGCACCCAGGACGGAGGCGGCCGGTCCGGCACAGCACGGTAGCCCCGGAGCGGCCGGTGCCCCGCAAGGGACGGTCCGTCGGGGCGCTCTATCCCGCCCGGCCCCGGCGTCCCCGGGCCGCTCCGCGCCGGGCTCGGCCGTCAGGGGCCGCCAGGAGCGCCGGCTGGGCCGGCTCCGGGGGGCGGCGGGACCGGCGCAGCGCGGGCCCCGCTCGCCCCGTCCGTTGTGCCGGGCCCGGGAGCGGCCCGAGGACGGATGTGCCGAGTGGCGCGGCCCCGTCCCGTCCCCACAAAAGCGCCCTTGTGCTGGCCCCGTAATTGCTAATCATCAATCACCATTAATAACAGCTGATGAGGCGGGAGGGGGAGGCGCCTTCCCAGGGGCCGGCCGCGCCGGGGGAGCGGGGAGCCTTGCCCCGCCGGAGCGGGCGCTGAAGGAGGAACTCGACCGTGATGTGCGGAAGATGGATGAGAGCAGAGGGCGACACCCCCGCCCGCCTCCCCTCCCCTCCCCTCCGCGGCCCGGCCCGGCCCCCCCGCGGCGGGGCGGGCGGGCGGCTCCGAGCGCGCCTCCACTCCGCCGCGCCGAGCCAGCGAGCGGGCGGGCGGGCGGCAGCTCTCGCCGGGCGCCGGAGCCCTCGGGAGGCGGCGGGCGCGGGCCGGGGGCCGGGGCCGGGGCCGCGGCGGCGGGGCCCGGCGGCGGCGGCGGCGCGGCGAGTTGGCGACGGCCCGAGCTCGCCGGAAAGTTGGTGCCGGCTGAGCCGGCGGCGCCCGCTCGCCATGCAGAGACCCAGCGGCCAGGGGACCGCCTTCTCCATCGACTCGCTCATCGGGACGCCGCCGCCGCGCTCCGGGCACCTGCTCTACACCGGGTACCCCATGTTCATGCCGTACCGGCCGCTGGTGCTGCCGCAGGCGCTGTCCCACGCACCCCTGCAGTCGGGGCTGCCGCCGCTGGCGCCGCTGGCCTCCTTCGCCGGCCGCCTCACCAACACCTTCTGCGCCAGCCTGGGCCAGGCCGTGCCCTCCATGGTGGCGCTCACCACGGCCCTGCCCAGCTTCTCCGAGCCCCCCGACGGCTTCTACCCGCCGCAGGAGCTGCCCCCGCCCCGCGCCAACCCCGACGCCGGCTGCCGGCGGGGCAACGAGGGTCTGGAGGCGGAGGAGCTGCCCGCGGGGCGCGACAAGGGGCCGCCCGAGCCGCCGCTGCACTTCCCGGACCCCTTCCCCGGCCTGTCAGGTAAGAGCGGCGCGGGCCAGCCCGGCCCGGCGGAGAGCAGCCCTCCGCCGGCCCGCCTCGCCCAGGGCTCCCGCAGCCCCCAGGGGCCCCGCCGCGGGCAGCGCCGTCCGTCCGTCCGTCCTCTGTCCGGGCTCCCCCTGCCGCCCCCGCGGCGGCTGCGGGCGGGCGGGCGGCACCGCGGGCCCCCGAGCTCGCCCAGGCAGGAGCCGGCGGCGCTGGGGACCGGGGGGCGGCGGACAGGACGGTGGGGCCGCCGTGGGTCGTGGCGGCGGGACCTGCCCGCGGCTGCGCTGCCGGTCTGTCCCGTCGGGCCGAGCCGGGAGGTCCGGGCCGGTTCCCCTCCGTTCCGTGACGGCTCCGCAGCGGCCGCAACTTTCGCGGGTGGGAGACAAACTCCGCTCGCCGCGCCCGGGCTGCGGGGCGGGAGAGCGGCCGGTCGGGGCGGCCGGGCCGGCGGCGGGACCGGAGCGGCGCGGGGCCCCGGGGCCGCGGCCGGCGGAGCTCTCCGAGGTCCTGGCACCCGGCCCGGGGCGGGCGGGCGGAGGCAGCGCCGGGCCGCGCCGTGACGGGTCGCCGGGAGCCGTCCCCGCCCGTCCCGGTCCCGGTCGGTGCGGCTGCGGCGCGGGGCTGCGCCCTGTCCCCGGCACGGTGCCGCGGACCGCGGGGCTCGGGGCTCCCTCGCTCGTCCTGGGCCGGGCTCCGCCGCTCTACCGGCCTCGTCCTGCTGCGGCTACCGGTGCTCCGGGCCCGCTCAGCGCCGGGCAGCTCCCGTGCCCAGGCGGCCGCCCCACTCCCCACGGCCCCGGAGCCCCGCTCCCCTTCTTCTCGGTCCGCGGCACCGGCTTTGCCCGACGGCGCGGGCAGGCGGCGGCTCTGCTCCCGGGACCCCGCTCGGCGCTGGCCGGGGGCGGCTGCCGCTGCCGTGGCGGGGCCGCGGGGCCCTCGCCTTTGTGAGCCTCCACCGCCGCTCCCCCGGGTGTGCCGGCATCAGCATCGGTGACTTGTTGCTCTGTATTTCTCAGCCAGCTCCAGCTCTTGCTCTCTTCTACCTCAGCTCCTGCAGCACAGGGCTCCGGGTGTCCCTTCTGCAGCGAGACTGAGACAAACCAACTGCTGGCTTTCTCGGATGTGTCCTGTCCCGAGAGCTGTCTCCGCTGGTCACCCCTGAGATCCACCTTTGTCTCTCAGGCTTCCTGGCACGGGTGCGTGCTGAGAAGTCTCTGCTGCTTCTTGCAGTGCTTGGCTGCTTGTTCTCCATCCTCCCTTTAGCCTCTCCTGGGTAAGCCCGGGTCTGTTCCTTGCCCTGCCTTGTTCTTCCCTCAGAAGACTGTTTCCCTCACTCGGGTACCCCTCGAACCTCATGCCTCAGCGGGACAATGAGAGCATTTTGCCTCCCTGCTGCCGTTGTGGGTTACTGGGGCTTTGGTGCTCCTTTTGTGCTCCCAGGCCTCTGTGCTGAGTCAAAAGCCTGGTGCGATCTCACTTCTGTTGTGAAACTCTCCTCCGGGACAGAACTGCCCTGGCCAAAACCAGCTATCCGTATGACCGCATCTTCCCAGTCTATGGGGAAATGAACTGCATTGTGCTTGATCTCCCTCCATGGCTCCTCCATAGCTAAGCCCAACATGTTCTGTCTTCCTGAGGGACCCAGGTGAACAGCAGCCATTTCTGATACCAAGAAATCATATCTCTAAGACTTGCCCTGTTGTGACTGGCTCAGATGATGGAAGGAAATATGTCTTGCTACCGCTGTTCATTCGCTGCTGCCTATTAACTGTCTCTCAGCACTGTGCTTGCTCTGGAGCCATGAAGGATGCTTGTTCTTCCACAGAACCATGTGCCCATGTGGACCTCACTCTGTGGGCTGCTCTGCCCGGGTCCAAGAGGATTTGTCAGGTCAAATGGCACCACCTTCTCCTTTACCTAATGGCTGGTACGGTCAGGAGAAAGAAGACCCTTGCAGATGGACTGTAGGGTTTGTTTTACCAGCTATCTCAGGTGAAAGCCAGGATGGTTGCTGTGGGCTTTTTCCGCGATTAAGGAAGAGAAAGATGATTCGTGTCAAAAGGAGGCATCATAAACTATCTACAATGATGTTCGCACTAGCATCCTATCTGTAGCCCTGGCCAAAAGCAGTTGTCTAGGGAAGAGTAAGAGAGTACAACCTGTATGATACTTTCTAAAATTACACTTCCCTAGCATCCAACCACCTGCACTGCAGGGGCTTCCTGAGCCAGGTGTTGTTTCTGTATATTTAGTAGCCTTTGACCAATTCCTCTTCTGTGACCTTATCTAGTCTCCCCTGGAGTCCACCACAAAGGAGAGAGATACCTGGCGTCAGCCACATCCCGGGGCAAGGTGTTCCACAGATCTCCATGTGAAGAAGTGGTGCCTCCTTTTGTCTGTTTTGCTGACATCAAGTGAATTATACCCTACAGTGACTATTTCTGTCCCTGGGCTGCATTTGTATCTCCATCATGCAGGTGTCTATGGAGACAAGTTCAGTTGCTTGCTGGATCAGCCAAAGGAGTCAATGCTCTATTTTAGGGCCTCTCTCTGCATCTAATGTGTTTCAAACTTGCTTCCAGCCATTGTCACAGTTGAGAGGGGAGAGGCATGTGGGAAAACTGGTGGTAAGAAGCAGCAAAGCTTGGAACTTGGTTTGTTACTACACCTGCAAAAAAGAGTATGGTCCCCAGCATAAATGCACTCAACACCCCCAGCTCTCCACACCTCTCCTGAGAGCACGCTTGTTCTGTAGAAGTCTCCACCGAGACACAGGTGGTGGTCTGAGACCGTCTCTTGGGTTGATGTAGTAACTGCACATTCAGTCAGGGACAGGGTGAAGTTCTGTGTTATTCCCTATGAACATAACACAGAGCTCTTGTGTGCTCACAACACGGAGCTCTTCTGGCTGTCACGACACCCATTCTCGATCCAGGTCCCTCTGATCCTGCTTGAATAACTTTGTCACCTGTGACACCGAGCTCTCCTCACCACGTCCATAATAAGATCAAGGAACAGCTGTGACTGTGAAGAGCAAAGCAATGGGTCAATCTTGTTCTTCATCTACTGCCTTCTTGTTGATTTTTCAAAGTTACAATACTTTGCTTCGTGACAGCTTCAATTCCTGTTCAAAGGCCTCTGAAAGTCTCAGTATCCCTCCCACCAAATGGGTGGGTTCCCCTGCCTCCAGTACTTCATCGATGGGGACGTATTAGGTGACTAACAGACCAATATACCAATTTTCTTTCTGAAAACCTCTGGTTTAGATTCTATCATCGTATAGATGATAGAGTCTAAACTCCCTTGCTTCTCCTGAGTTCTGTACTGCAAACACAGCCCTTCTATAAGACACAAATGTGAGACATTAGTCTGGTAGAGACTGTTTAAAATTTGGGGTCTGGTTAAGAAGAGTGAATCCAGAGATCGTACCTGTTTTACAAACGACATGTCGCACTTGGTAGTGCAGCCTTCTTCCAGTCTCTCGGGGCACAGTCTGGGCCTACAAGAGCAAACTGCCAGATCTGCACTGTTTGATGGTGTGGCTGCTGGGATGGCGTCCTCCATCCCTGGGGAAGGGCAGGACCTGCGAGTGCTCTTGGTGAAGACACAGATATCCTCGTAAGAGCTCTCTTGTCTTGTCAGGCCTTGTGCTCCGACAGACAGAGGTGGTACGCAGAACCACTCTCAGGAAGCCACAGACTTGCTGCAGGACCAGCAAGGGATGTGGGAGCTCCACAGCAGCCAGGCTCCTAGGAATGTCTCCTGGGCTCAAGCAGTTTCTTGCAGTTGCTGCTTCTGTATTTGCAACCCTGAACCTTTGAGCATCTGAGGGCTGTTCTGCCTTCCCCACTGAGGTGAGGTGAGCTGGCTGGAGATCCACTGGCCCAGGGTGCATGTGCCAGTACCTGGACACTGCTTAGAAGCTTGGAGAGCTGCTGCTGCTTCTTCTGCATGTGGGATTACATTGAGAGTGGCAGTGCTTCTGGACTAGCTCCTTCCAGCAGTGATTCCTGCTGTTGGGTCAGCCTTGGAGAGTTTGCTGGTCTCTTCTAGTCTCAGCATGTCAGAAAAGCTTGTGCACAGCTGTGGGTCCTCTCCCTCCATGACTCCTGGCTATGGCTGGCAGCATCTTCTTGCTCGCTCTCCTGTGAGGCCTTTGAGTCCTTCTACCAAGGAACTGACTGGCTTCCAGGCCTCTTTCCTCCCCACTGCCTCCCATCTATGTCCTCCCTTGCTCCGTGGCTGTTTAATCATTCAGGCAGCACTTTGGGACACAAGAAGCTGGCAAGAAGAAGATTCATACACCTATACCCTATCAATATCCTTGCAGGCAACGTAACAGAGGTGTCTGCAGTGGTCCGAGTGCTGCCTCCTGGGCGGCCTGGGACGAGGTCCTGTCTGTGAGTGATGTTGTCAGCCTCTAGCCTGCCCCTCTGCACAGACTGGTGGGGGGAGCTAAGTCTTGAGCATCAGCTGCCGAAGCACCTTCTTCCCTGGCTGTGCAGCTCTGCTGTAGGGCATCCTGGGGTCAGGGAGGGAGAGCTGGCAGCAGGACACCCCATGTCCTGTAAAGCCCAGCACAGACGTTTGCTGAGCTGGTACCGGCTCAGGCTGCTGTTTCCAGGACGGTCCTTCAGGTCCTCCTGGCTGGCTTCTTTCTGGGCAACAGCATCGATGGTCTGATGCAGTGGTATGGGAGAGAGGGAGGAGGGCTGAGCTGAGGAGCAAGGTACAGACTTTCTTTCCAGATGCGGGGGTCCGGACCATCCCTGGAAGGGTGGCAGCGTGCTCTGCTGGAACGAGGCAGTGATGCTGGGTTGTGGGATGGGGCAGTGGCTCATACCCCGGCGTGCCTGTGGATGCGCCGGGTTTGTGGGTGCAGCCCCACAGACCCGTCCAGGCTGCGGGCAGCGCGGAGCAGACCCCAGCGCTGGGGTCCGGGACCGCAGCACCGGCGGGGACCGCAGCGGGGCCGGGGGAGCTGCTTCCCCCGCCGAGGGGCGGCGCGGGCGGCCCCGGGGGCTGCGGGGACGCGGCGCTGGCGAGGTCCAGCCGCCGCGGGGCGGGGGGGAGCGGGGGCGGAGGGGGCTCGGCGGGCGCGGGGGCCCCTCGGGCGGGGCGGGGGGCGGCGGGGGGCCCCGCCGTCGGGCGCTGACGCTGTGTGCCCCGCAGACGGGAAGGCGTACAGCTCGGACGAGGAGAAGCTGGAGGTGAAGTCGGCGGCGACGCCGTGCAGCGAGCGGGAGGAGGAGAGCTCGGCGGGCGACAGCGAGGAGGAGCCCTTCCTGGACGGGGCGGCCGCCGCCGCGCTGGGCAACAAGGGCAAGGGCAAGGGCGGCCCCGCGGCCGAGCAGCCCCCGCCGGGCTCCGGGGCTGGCAAGAGCCGCCGGCGGCGCACGGCCTTCACCAGCGAGCAGCTGCTGGAGCTGGAGAAGGAGTTCCACTGCAAGAAGTACCTGAGCCTGACGGAGCGCTCGCAGATCGCGCACGCCCTGAAGCTGAGCGAGGTGCAGGTGAAGATCTGGTTCCAGAACCGCCGCGCCAAGTGGAAACGCATCAAGGCGGGCAACGTCAGCAACCGCTCGGGCGAGCCCGTCCGCAACCCCAAGATAGTGGTGCCCATCCCGGTGCACGTCAACCGCTTCGCCGTGCGCAGCCAGCACCAGCAGATCGAGCAGGGCGCCCGGCCCTGAGCGCCCCCGGGGCGCCCGGACCCTGGGGCGGGCGGGACGCCGGACAGCGGGGGGGCCCCGCCGCGGCGGGGGCGCGGCCCGGGCGTCCGCCCGCACTCCTCTGTACATGTCCCTTATTTATTCCGTGTAAACTCTGTACATACGGCACCGCGTCCGTCTGTCCGTGCCGCGGGGAACGCGGCCGCCTGGCCCCCCGCGGGCCCCGGCTGCCAGCGGCGCCGCGCTGGGCCGGGGCCGGGGCCGGGGCCGGGGCCGCGCTGCCCGCGGGCGCCCGCCCATGTATAGCTGTGATTTCAATAAATTATTTTCTATGGGGCGAGGCGACGTTCTTCCGCGGTGCTGCCCACCCGGCCGCGCTGCAGAGACGGGCGGCCCCGGCCAGAGGCGCCCCGCGGTGCCCGGCCCGGCAGGGACAGGGACAGGGACAGGGACAGGGACAGGGACAGGGACTGGGGCAGAGACAGGAGCAGGGCAGGGCGCTGCTGCGCCGACCCCGAGGAACAGCCGCGGAGGCCGGGGCGTGCGCGCGGCCGGGAACGGCGGGAGGCTCCGGGACTCGCCCGCCCCTCGGCCGGTGCCGGTACCGGGTCCTGCGGACCCGGCGGCTGTGCGGGGAGCAGCGGTGGCCTTGCGGGCTCCACGGGACCCGGTGCGGTGCCGGTGCTGAGACACGGGAGGGGACAGAGAAGGGGAAGGGCTGGGAAGCGCCCGGGAGCATCCCCGGGCCCGCCCTCCCGCCGGCGGGGCCGGGCCGGGGCCGGGGCCGTCCGTCCTCGCCCCCCGCAGCCCCTGCCGCCACAGCCCTCCCCAGCCCCGCAGCGCTGCCCGGGGGGGGAGGGACGTGTGCGCAGCCCCCGGCGTCCCTGGTGCCGTGCCCCAGGCCGTGGGGCAGGAGCGACCCTCCCCGAGATCCACGATGCACGATGGCAGGTTGTCACCCTCCCTGGAGGCAAAGCCCTGCCCGTCCCATGAGCCTTGTGCCAGGAGCTGGCCTCTGCTGGCTGTGGGGTGGGGAGGTGTCCGTGCCCGCAGCCCCCCGGCCCCTGCTGTCCCCAGGGCTGCCCCGGTGCCCTGTGCCGGCTCTGGGCACGCTCAGCCCCGCACGCCACATGCCAGTGATGCAATGCCCTCAGCTCGTCAGGGCTGCTCTGCCTGCTAGAAGAGTCCTGCCTTGAAGCCTTTCCTCCTCCCTCAGCCCTGAGGAGCCCATGGGGAATGAACGCAGAAATCCTCCTGAGCTCAGGTGCATTATTGCCACTGAATCCTGGGGCAGCGCTGGCTGCCAGGGCTGCCTGTCCCATGGCTGGGCGGAGGGGAAGGTAAGGGTCTTGCCCGCCCTTGAACACCTCAGCCTGTCTCACCAGCACCAGCTGCTGCTTCTCTTGCCACACTGCTGAGGCTCCACAGCAGGGAGCAGGGCTGGGGTGGGCCAGGCACCAACACTGTGTCCCCTCGCCCCAGCCTGGAGCAGCTGGTGGGTCTCACTGCACTGATGCAGGAGAAGGGTCTCTCAGAGGACTGAGCCCAACCCTAGAACCTGATGAAGATCCAGTTTTGCACGGGGCACAGCTACGTGCACAGTCCCTAGTCAACAGTGTAGAGGACCCTGTGATTCTACCGCTAACTGGGTGTCCAGCCACAAAAGCCTCTATCACTGACTTGACAACCATCATCCCGCCCAGCCCATGGCGCGAGGGAGCCCATGGGTCTGTGCTGCAGTAGCAACACCCATTGCAATCTCACCAGAGGTTCCTGGACAGGGAGAAGGCTCTCTCCGAGGGTGTGGGACATGGTGTTGCTGGGACACCGATTGCTTTGAGGTTTGACGTGGAATTTGGGTCACACAGGGTCCAGTTAGCTGTTGGCACCCTTCCCCAGGAGACACAGCTTATAAGAGTGGGCAACATCCCTGACAGATGGAGCCAACTTCACCTTCCTGGGTGCCCTCCCTGAAGCCACAGCAAGGGCTGGCCCATCCCCATGCTGCCTGGGGGCAAGTGCTCCCTCCCCACGGCCCTTCCCTCTTCGGCAGGTGCATTCTGTTAACATGGAATGAGGGCCCCGTGCTCAGCCTGTGCAGCTGAGTCCTCCTGCAGAGCTCTTGTCAGGGCTCAGAGCACTGGTGGTGGCTCAGTAGCCTCAGAGCACTGGTGGGGGGGTCTCCCTGCCCACCGGCTGCTGGGTCTGTCTGGCTTGTGTGGGGACAGCCACAGCTTAGAGCAGAGCAACTGTTAAGACAAAGCCGTGCTCCTGGGTGTCCCAGGTGGGTGCTTCTTTCCACGGAGATGTTTGTTGCAGGTCCCAAGACAGTTCTACAGGATCCTTTCATGACCTGGATTTCTGAGCAGCTGCTGGGGCAGCAGAGCACAGCTGGCTTCCCGCAGCTGCGGCAGGACAGTTCTGCCCCGTCCCCTGCACCGCTGACCCAGAAAGGAGAAAGCGTCCTCAGGAACTGCCTGGCTGGTGTTGCTCACAGCATCCCCAGCGTGGTCTTGGCCTGCTCAGGTAGCAACATCTGCTGGCGTGCTCTCTGGATCAGGGGAGGGAAATGTCCTCTGGCAGCTGCCCCCGGCTGCCCTGCCCTCAGGGGAGCTGGCTGTTCCTTCGACACGCAGCGGCAGAGCCGCCTGCACCTGAGGACCACAGCTCAGGTATGTCCTGCTGCTCCCGCCTTGGGTCTGCGCTGGTCTGAGGCAGAGGCTGTTGACTTGTCCATGCTTTGTGGCTGCAAAAGGGGGACCACATGACGTTTGCACCAATTGCAACAGCTCCTGCACATGAACTGATGCATCTACATCTGGGCCAGCGTTGCGGGGCGGGGGGGGAAGGCAGGATAAAGCAATTGTGCAGCTATAAACAGTGCTCTGTCACTATAAATGTGTCCACATGAGGGGTCTGTGTCACTGCAACCCAGCACGGCACAGCAAGATTAACCACAGCACTCTGAAAAATGTCCATAGCTCCAGGGTTGGGGCAGTGACACTGAAAGGCACTAAATTTTATCTTAGGGCCCACAAACCCCCTTAATCTCACTTGGCATTTCCAGCTGAGGCTGTGGTTTGGTATGTCCTGCCCCAGTGACAGCATCAGTTTATTGTGTTCTCAACCCATCACCCCCGAGCTGCACACGCCATCGCCAACCTGGACCCTGTCTGCAAAATATCCCCCCGCTCCGGCTGCACAGTCCATCCACTGCCGGTGGAGTGGGCTGGAGATCTGGAGCTTCCAGCTGCCTAGAAGTTATTTGGGTTTTGGCTTTTTTTGTTGTTGTGTTAGCTCAGTCCCAGAGCCAGCACACAATGCAACCCTACAGACAGTGGTGTTAACAGACCTGCAAGTGCTGCAGCGAGGTGCAGCGCAGTCTGGTGCTGATGGAGGTGACAGACTCGCTGCTGTCACCGCGGGTGTTGGAGAGAGCTGCAGTCGCAGAGTCCTCCTCACGCTGTGCAGAACAGAGCTCCCTGGTGAACCCTGTGCGCTGCGATGGGTCTGGTGCCTCCTGCACAGCAAAGCGCCACAGCAGCACAGCCACGAATGCAGTGACCGGTGCTGCCCGCGCCCCGTGAAGTGCCTCTAGCACCTCCCCAGAGAGAAGAGCTGCTGGGGCAGAGGGGGCTGCTGGCCCCACAAACTGGAGCTATAGGTTCTGTACCATCGGGGTGGGTGGGAGTGCAGCAATGAAAAACTGGGCCATAAAGACAGACCCCGGCGTGGCAGAGCCTTGCAGATGGGAAGGGACCTGGGGAGGTCTCTGGTCCAACACCTGCTTAAAGCTGGTCCTGTTAGATCAGGATGCTGAAGAACTTGTCCAGCTGACTTCAAGTATCTCCAAGGATAGCGATCCCACCTCTTTGGGCCCCTGTTCCAGTGTCTGACCACCTTCCTAGTGTTTTTCCCCTTGCATCTATTTGGAATTTCCCACCCACCACCTTGTCTGTTGTCTCATGTCCTGGAGTGGGAACCAGGGCAGGAAGTAACTCTTACATGGATACCCAAATGCGCACGTTTGTGCACATGTGCACAGGCACGTTCATGCACACACAGAGAGAGTAAAAGGTAGATGTAGAACATGCATTTATTTTTGCATATGTTTAAACACATATATATAAACACATATGTATTTTGTCCTCACGAAGACACTTTCATAATTTACAAGGAAATTCTCTCTGCCCAGACCTGCCAATTCATTTACCTGGACAATGGTTCTTAAAGAACTGGGAAAGGAGTAGTGATTGCATCCCACAGGGTATTTATTCACTCAGCAGTCCCCTCTCAGGAAAAAGTTTGCAGTTCAACAAAGGTGGTTCACAGCATTCTCTAACAACGGGCTTGTATGAAGAGCTGATGGGCCACACCATGGTGCTGGTGCTGCTGTTGCTCATTCATCAGCCCCTCCAGGACTTGCTGGGCTGCTTAGCTGATCCGCTCGTGGCTCACAGAGCGGTTGCCCAGGAGGCCACACTGGGCTTTTTATTCCAAAGCTGGCGTAGTGGTGGCTGTGATGGGCCCTCTGACCCCAGTTTGAGCAGACTCAAAGCAGGGCAGAGGGACACTGTGCTCTGCTGTGCTGCGCTGTGGAGGAATCCATGTGGGTTGTCTTTAGGGAGCAGCTCACCGTACCCCTGGCCTTGGCTAGAAGTAGCACGTGGGTGTCACCACTGCAGGAGTCCTGCGATGCAAAGAACCTATACCCTGGTGGGGAGAAATTGGCTCTGACGGCACGTGGGCAGGAGAGCAACAATCTCCCCGCTGGCCTGGCACCTGGGAAGGGTTGTGAGGTCCCCTTGACCACCTCCAATTCCTTTAAATCCACCTCCACTGCAGCACAGAGAGTTCAGGGTGCAGCTGCAGAGGGCATTCAGTAGCTAGTCTGGTCATGGTGGTCTCAGCAGCAGAGTGCAAAATTCCAGCGGGTGCATCTTCAATGTCAAAGGAAAATGACCCAAGGCCTGAAAGAAGTTGTCAAGGGCATGCTGGAACTGGGGCTTGGGAGGGGAGAGAGACCGTAGCCACACTCTGCGGTGCTGCTTCCCACTCAGGTGCTGGGCAAGTCACGAAGCACTTGATGAGACTGCAGTGCTTGATGCCCAGCTAGCAAAAACCCTTCCCAAGCAGGGGATCCCACTCGCCTGCCCATGCTGGGCCTTTCACAGCTTACCAGCGTGTGCCAGTGTCCTCAGCTGCCAGGCTGGTCTCCGCCAGAGGGCTTTGCCAGGACCTATGCTGCCCCTCTGCGCCCACAGGCAGGCCAGATACCGAGACATGGATGGGCACAGGGCGCAGGTGCTGCACAGGACCATGTTGGTGCTGTATCCTGGTAAGCACAGGCCAGGGGGGCTGGGACATTGTGTCACGTCTCTGCCCTCTCTTTCACAGAGGCAGGGCTGATTGGAAACGCAAAAATGCAGAGTAACAGCATGATCTCTGCTCTGGCCATCTCTTGTAAAAGCACCTCTGCATGTACCCAGTGTGTGGTCCCAGTACCCCGGGGCTGGGTTTTACTGCCCCATGCCATGGCTTCTGCCCACCTACGGACCCCCCAGGAGGTTGTGCCAGCTCAGCTACAGCTATGAGGGGGACCACGGGGCTGTTTGCGAGTTGTGCCCCATGAGGCTTGTCCTGGTGTTGTCTGCTGTGCCCGGGCTCTCTGGGAAGTGGTGCAGACCTGTGGCATGGCTGGTTTCCAGCCTGGAGCTGCACACCCTGGGTGTGCCGGTGGCACAAGTCTGCATCCCTTGCTCCCGCCCTGCAGCACCTGCACTGTCCTGCAGCCACTGCTTCAGCTCCGTGGTGCCAGCTGGCTGCATCAGGGTCCCTATGGTGCTGCCAAGGAGCTGGTGTGGTCATTGCTGCTGCTGGGGGCTGCGTCACGCGGGGACAGCCCTGCTGTGCTGCTGCCCTGGCATACTCCTGTGGTGTACAGAGCAGAGCGGGCAGTCCGCCTTGTGCCCTCCCTGGCACCAGCTTAAACATGGACACAGCAGCTCCTGCCTCAGCCTGCCCTGGCCCGGGGCAATGTGAAGCCAAGCGGGCCACCTTGGCACTGAGCTGTGCTCGAACAGTGGGCTAATGGTGGTCTGGGGCCAGTCAGGGCAGGACGGGAGTGCTGCTGCAGGGGCCTGGCCCCGCTGCCAGATGGGGTCATGCTCTTTTTAACAGGGACAGTGTTGTTCAGCGCAAACCCCTTCCTGCTGGGGATGGGACCGACATGCCACGGCCCAGAGGCTGCCCGTGCCCAGCACAGGCCCTTGCTGGGGCAGCACCCTGGTATGGGGTGGCCTCCCTTAAGGAAGGGCCACTGCGGTGCCAGCAGCCCGCGACGGGTGTCCTTGCCTGCCCGCTCATGACCTGGAGAAGAGGGCTTTTGTCTTGGCTCTCCAGGGCCATGTCAGAGCCCACGGGGAAGCTGCTGGGTGCAAGCAGAGGAGCAGCCCCTGCATCGCCAGCGCCCGTTTGCAAGATGTGGCCAACAGCAGGAGACTGGGTCTGTCTCCACGAGGCTGTGTGCTCGCACTGGTGCCACCACCAGCAGGACCTGGCCAGGGCTGTGGGTGTCCCAGGAGGCCGCACACCCCCACGGGCACTGGGTGGCCCAGGAGGGGTGGCTCAGGGCCGTGTGACCCCAGGGCTGTCCTCAGCGGCTCCCAGCCCCGGCCCTGAAGGCAGAGTGTGGGGCAGGTGAGGGGACTGGCTGGAGCTGGCTCTGAGGCCATGTCCTGGCTGTGCCACTGGCCAGGGTGGCCAGTGGGTCAGGGCAGGAGTTTGGCTTGAGCCCCCAGCCCGGGGGTGGCTCTGGGGCCATGTCCTGGCTGTGCTGTGGGCCAGGGTGGCCATCGGGCCAGGGCAGGGGTCTGGCTGGAGCCTCCAGCTTGGGGATGGCTCTGGGGCCATGTCCTGGCTGTGCTGTGGGCCAGGGTGGCCATCGGGCCAGGGCAGGGGTCTGGCTGGAGCCCCCAGCTTGGGGATGGCTCCGGGGCCATGTCCCGGCCGTGCCGCAGGCCGGGCTGGCCGTCGGGCCAGGTCAGGGCTGGGATGGGAAGGGAGGTGCCGGGGCTGGGCCAGGCGGGATCCCGCGCACTAGATGATGTATGGGCAGATGTATCAGATCGCACAAGATAAACAAGCAGTGAATTTCATCAGGGCCCATCATGGCTTTAATTTGGCTGCCTAATGAGTCAGATCCAGCCGCGCAGATAAAAGTTGTCAGAGCCGCAGCCCTAATGAATTTCTTGCCACTTGTAATCAAGGCAGCTTGTCTGAGGGGGATGATTAATGGGCCCCAGAGGAGCTGCCGTCCCTCGGCTTCCATTCCCGCTAATGCAGTCGCCAGGAAATTAACCAAACCCAGCACCGGGCCGGGGCTGGGGCCGGTGCGGGGGCACCGACGTGCGTGGCGAAGACAGGGGTGACGGGGAATGAGGGGGGACATGGGCAGGGCCGGGTCCGGGACCACAATGCTGGCACACGCAGCCGGCACACAGAGATGAGTTAAGGGGCTGGTGAGGAGCTGGGGCCACCATCTGCAGCCACCCACGTGTCATCCCTCTGCCATGGGAGGGGCACGGGGGGGCTGCTGGGGCGTACCTGTGGCAGTCAGGGTGCTGGCGGGGGGGCAGCGGCATGTCTTGGTGACTCCCTTCCTTACAGCATCACCACGCAGGTTTGGGGACACAGAGCCATGCCCAGCCCCAGAGCAGCACAGAGCCTGCACCCAGGCATGGCACGAGGGGACGCTGGAGCCCCAGAGTCTCCTCCGGTGTGGTCCTGGGTGCAGCCAGCTGAGACCTGGCAGCGCTGGGGCCTGGCTCTGCCAAAAGCTGGAGAAGCCTGTGGGGTCAGGGATGGTAGAGCAGAGCCCCACAGCTCCCTTCAGTGTCTGTGCTTGGGACTAATGACCCCCTGTCCTCTGCAGCAATCTTTCTGCCACAGCAAACCACCCAGGGTCCTTGCTTGCCGGGATGGCCCGCCATTTCCTGCCCATCTCTGCCTCCCCGCCCAGCTTCAAACTCACCCTGTTGTGCACAGGCACCGGCTGGCCCCAGCACTTCTGACCTGCACGTCCCCTGCCCAGCACACCCCTCTGCTGCACCCAGCGCCCGTCCCACCAGAGCCGTGCATCCCGCTGGGGCCGTGTCCCTGCATTGTCCCACAGCGCCCAGGGCTGACACGTCTCCCCTCCCCATCCCAGCACTCTGCCACATCCACCAAGGGTGGGGGGGCTGGTTCGGCACAGCACTGCCGTTACGAACTCCCGAGCTGTAGAAGAAAGGGGTGAATGTTCATCGGTGTGGGATGGAAGCCCACCAGGCCCTGCAGTGTGGGCAAGAAGCAGCCCAGAGGCTGCACTGGAGGCCCAGAAGGCAGCACACGGAAAAGCTGGGCTGGCAGGAGGTGGGTTGCTTTATTGGCCTTTATCTCCTTGGCTGCAGGTAACACACACAGGGCAACTCATGGCAAAGAAACAGTATATACAGAGTGTCCATATAAATATTTCCAATGTACATTTTATACACAAGTGACAGAGACGTTCCACAGCAGCGTCCAAAGCCTTGGGGTTTCAGCGCTCAGCTGCAGGCTTGGCCCAAAACCAAAGGCAGACACTCACCTCCTCTCTCCTCTTGCTCAGCCGGAGACCAGCCCCGCCTGGGCAGCAGCGGGAGCCGTCGGGGATGCTCTGACGGAGACACTGTGTATGGCTTTGGGGCTTGAACGTGGAAGGACAGTGACTGTACAGACAGACAGACACAGCTGGGGATCCCAGGGTGACCACCCTCTTCCCCCTCCTGGTCACCAGGGAGGCTGGAGGGGCCTTTGTCCAGGGGCTGCGTGGGAGAAAAGCTCCCTTTGCACATGGGGAGCAGTACCAGAGAGGGGATCCCCCCCCTGCACTGGCCAAAAAAAGCAGAGAGAAGCATGGGGATGCAGTGGAGAAGCATGCACCTCCGGCTGCCCCCCGTCTCCCCGCTGCACCGGGGGTGCACAGCCAGGCCGAGACTGGGGGGGGGCAGGAGGGAAGTGCCCAAACTGCCCTTCTGTTTGGGAGAGCGGGGGCAGCCATCGCCCTCCCCAGTACCAGCTGTGGGGGGGGGCACACACCTGAACTGCCTCCAGCCCCTCTATTATCTACATGTGTGTGTGATGGGGGGCACAGAGAAATGCCTCTCCTTCCCTTGTACCAGTCATGAGAACAGGGTGTATTGGAGCCCCCACCCCCGTGACTATGGGGGGGCCCTTCCGCAAGCTGACAGCGCTGGGTCTGCATGGCCCCTGTCCCAGGTGCATGGGGAGAGTCCACAGGAACCAGGCGTGGAGGAGCGAGCTGCTGGCTCTCAGCCTCCCCCCAGCCAGAATGGGGGTCCTGGGGGGAGACGAGCACAGCAAGTGCTCTGGCTGTGCTGCTCTCGGTCCCGCTCCTGCACCCTGCTGCCCCGGCAGGGCTGGAAGGCGGCCGTGCGGTGAGCGGAGGGCGCGTGGGATGCTAGACGGCGCTGGGGCTGGTGCCGAGCTCAGCTGGCACCACGGCGCAGGCGTTGTTGTTGGCGTTGGTGTTGCGGCGGGGCAGGCTGGGGGTCAGCGTGGTGACGGCACTGTCGCTGGGGCATCCGTGCTGCAGCAGGATGTCGATGCACTCCTGGCTGCCGGCGCGCCGGGCGTAGGCCAGCGGGGTCAGGCCCCGAGCGTCCCGGCTCTTCACATCCACCCCGTACTGTGCAGGACAGAAAGCAGCCGGTCAGCGGCACCCGGGCGCCATGGGCACAGGGCTGGCGCAGCAAGAGCAGAGGCACAGGCAGGGCGGCTCTGTGGCACTGGGGCGGGCAGGGAGAGAGGAGGGTGGGCAGCGCCAGCACGCACATGGGGAACCCGTGGGAGGGGGATGGACGAGGGGTGTCTTGAGCCCTGGGAGCGGGGAGGTGCTGCAGAGGGGAAGCACTGGGGCAGGGCCAGATGCACCGCGGTGGAGGCTGCAGGGTCCTGCCTTACCCAGATGAGCAGCTGCGTGAAGACTACGTTGGCCATGGCGCAGGAGAGATGCAGCGCTGTGCGCCCGTCTCCGTCCCCATACGTCTCATTCACTTCCTCCTTGGTGCCATGGGCCAGGAGTGTCACCACGAGGCGCAGGTCGTCCTCCACCACCGCCCGCAGCAGCTGCTGCCCCAGCGGGATGTCCGACTGCGGCAGCGGAGCCAGGAAGAGCTTCTGCTCGTACTTGGCCCGGATCCAGCGCTCCTTCTCCTCCCTGCCAGATGGGACACTGTCACTGCCACAGGTGGGCCAACCTGCCCAGGCCCCATGTGCAAAGGGACATGCGTACCAGCGCTGCCACCCTGAATGCGCCCGGTTAGCAGTGCGGGTCTGTCACACACAGGCACCCCTTGCACAGCCCCTGCTGCAGTCACCTCCCCTGCTGTCCCCCCCCATGTACAGTTGTCACCGGGGCTCTGTCACACTGCTCTGGACACAGTTGTCTCACAGCACCTCCTTGTAGCTCCCTATGTACACTGTGTGCTTATGTCCAGCAGCAGCATCCCACAACCAGACCCCAGACCTGTCACCGTGCAAAGGGACACCCGCACCTCCATGCTAGTGCCCCGTACACTCTCCTGCGTGCCCATTACGTGGCAGCGTGGGGGACTGTCTCTGTTCCGAGCCTGTACGCGGGCCATGGCCAGCGGCAAGAAAAGGTTAGCTGCTGCACATGACAGGCCGGTGCCACGGGAGGCACGTTATCACTGCTGCCGTCTCGCCTGGTGCAAACAAAGGCTGCAGCAGCGTCCGTCCCGCCTGGGGCTGCGGGGCCGGGCGGATCGATGTGTGCCGTGCTGCCGCTATCTACTGCCATTCTATCCATCTGCATCTGGCGGGCGGCCATCAATGCCCTGCACGGAGCATGCTCACTCCTGCCACCCCCTGACCCGCTCTTATCCGTTGATAAGCTGCAGAATGGGCTCTTGTTGGGATGAGTGACAGGAGAGTCGCTCCGATAGGGACAGACAAGGGCCTGAAAGGGACGCACCCTTGAGACCCGCACAACGCTGCCAAGCCATCTCTGTTAACCCCTTCTGATTTCCAGCCAGCCACAGCTCCAGCAGTCACCGCACGGCCATGGCCAGCCATGAAGCCCTGCTGGCCCACCAGGATAGTGGGAGAGGGCCTCCAGCACCCAGAGAGCAGGCAGGACCCCGGACACTGGAGAACCTCGAGGATTCCTGCCCACCTCTCTGTTTGACTGGATGGCTGCTCCCAACTTCCCGAGGTGCCCTCAGGCCTCCTGGTGTGGTTGTCTGAGAAGCATCTCTGCAGTTCCCCATCTCCCTTACCGACTGCTCTCAGGGGTGGGCTTGGGGTAGCCTTCCACCGCTCCTTCCCACACAGCGTTGGCCAGGGCGTTGCCGATGGCCGTCATGACCATGAGAAGCTCACTAGGCCAGTCGTCCAGGTCCAAGGAGCGCACGCGGGACAGGTGGGTGCCCAGGTTGCGATGGATCCCGGAGCACTCAATGCACATGAGGGAGCCCAGGTTCAAACTTGCCCAGTCCGGATCTGAGGGCAGCAAGATCAGTGGGGCAGACTTAATACCAGCATGGACTCACCAGCCTGTCTCCTATGATCCAGGAGACCCATATTTGCAGGTGCCTGCCCACCAGGTCCATTCCAAGCCCAGTGCCCCAGCAGCACAGAGAGGCAAGGACCCCAGGCTGGCCAGTAAAGGGTCACGGACCAGCGTGGCAGGTGGGTCAGTCCCCCATCCCTGAAGAACGATTCCACTGCAGGAGAGGACGAGACAGCCCCACAGAGCAGGGTCCCCTGTGGTAAGGGGAGGTGGCTGGGGTGGAGTCCCCCTGCCCTCCCTGGGTGCGCGGACCCACCTCCAGTGCAGCATTTCTTACTTGCTGCATCGCAGTCCACGCAGAAGCTGTTCCCACGTGCAGTGCGGACGGCCTGCATGGCCTGTGCATCGCTCTGGCTGCCCAGCCGAGCCTGAAACACAACGCACGGGAACCCTGTTTACTCCAGGCCAACTGTCCCACCACATGTCCTCGCATCACCACCCCAAGAGCCCCTCGGGGAGCTGCCAGCACCTCGCTCCAGCGAGCACCCTGCAGGCTCTGCTGTGGGGGCTCAGAGAACAGGGTCCAGAGGGGCCATGGATTCGTAGCCAGGTGTGTGCTGGGGGAGCAAGAAGGCAGAGCGGTCCAAGGAGGGAGCGAACAGCCTGGGATCCAGCCCCGGCAGGATGCAGACAGCTCCGTGGGGCCAGAGCCAGGCTGGGGAGAGGACAGGGAGCTCAGAGAGGTGACAGGAAACCCAGTGGGGAGCAGCACAGTCCCAGGGATGGGACTGAACCCTGAGTGGGAGTGGAGGAATCAGTACGGGATCCAGCCTGGACAGAAAGGGAAGCCTGGGACAGGGATGGATGCAGCAAAGCAGATGCCAGAGAGGAGGGAAGAAAGCAGAACTCAGGCGAAGCCTCTTACCTTATTTTTGCTGCTCTCACAGCCCTGCAGGCTGGCCAGGATCTGGCTCTCGATGGCCTGGACCCAAAGCTCTCGTTCCTCTGATGTTGAGGCCTCAAAGAGCCATGTCTGGCCCGTCAGGGACACGATAATGAACTCAAATGGCTCATCTGGTTCTGGAAAAGAAAGGTGTGCCATGACATGGGTCAGAGAAGGAGGGGGTCTGCCCACCTCGGGGGGTGCGAGCACACAGGGAGATCCCTGCGGCCACTGCGGTGCCTGCGCATGGGCAGGATCCCCAGCAGCGGTCCCCAGGAGGCTGGGACAGAGATGTGCAGGCACTGAGTGCCAGAGCTCTGCACTAGCCTGTCCCTCTCGCTGCTCGCACAGCTCCACTGGCGTGGGAGCTCCACTCCTTCCTCCTGCACGCAAACACCCGCAGCCTCCATCCCCCACCGTCCAAGGCCGGGAAGCCCAGGAGGCTGTGGCACCGGGCTCCTTGCAAGCTGCTCACGCCCTGCTCTCCATGCCCTGCAGGTCCCACCCTCAGAGAAAGCTGCTGACCTCTTGAGCAGTGGGATCAGCTCCTCCACAAAGCTGGATCCCCCAAAAACAGCCCCATCACCCCCCAAGGGTGCACAGAGCACTTGGTGCCTGCCGATGAGCGGCTTTAGAGGGGCAGAGCCCTGCACGTTGCATCGGGAGATGCAAGGAGGGCCCTTCGGTGGGCTCAAAGGCAGCTCTTCGCAGTCCTGTGCATTGAGAAAGGGCATCATAGCCAGCTGAGGAGCACAGCAGAGAAGGGACCCCACTTGGGATGCCCTCAGTGCCTGGGCACTCCACGGACCCACACGACAGGGCACAGCTGCTGTTTCCCCATAGAGAAGCACAAAGTCACAGAGCCTGGGGCCGGAGCTATGAAGAGGCAGGAGTGATGCCATCCTTGGCTCTGGCACCTCTCAGTGCCCTGCCAGGCAGGTGGCCTCTGGCTCCCAAACCTGGGAAGCTGGTGGCCATGGGGGTCCCTGGAAGCCAGCCAAGTGGAGCTGCTTCCATGAGGCGCGTGGAAGGCAGCAGGGATGGCAGTAGGGATGGCAGCAGAGAGGGCAGTAGGGATGGCAGCAGGGACGGCAGTAGGGACAGCAGTAGGGATGGCAGCAGGGACAGCAGTAGGGACACATGCAGGGCAAAGTGCCCTAGAGGACAGGGCCAGGCGACCTGCTCCTCAGGCACCTCCGCCGCTCCTCTGCACAGCACCAGCATCTGCGCCCCGCAAGCAACCCCAGCAGACAGAGAGTCAATATTAAAGCACTTCTCTGGCTGTGGGGGTCAGGACAAATTCCTGACGTTACATCTTCACGGAAGACAGTTTTGGTGAGCCCCAAGGGTCGCTCAGACCAGCAGAGGCTGGGCACAAATGGAAGCGTTAGCATCCCTGCAGATGCAGGCTGCCTGGTGGGTTCCCAGGGGGGGTGTCAGACACAGGCACCTCTGCACTGGGTGGCAGAGCAGGCAGCAGAGACGGGGACAGCGAGAACGTGAGAAAGCACCTCAGGCCCCCCGGCCCTAAGAAATCAGCCCCAAAACAACCAAGACTGCTGAAAAGCAAGGCTGACAAGGTGGTCCCCCCTCCAGCTACCGCTCTGATTGCTGCCGGGCTGGGCTCTGCCCTGTCCGCCCACCCCACCGGCTGCGCCGAGCAGGCCCTCGGGCCGGGATTTACACCGGTGCCCTGTCTCAGCTTTGCACCCGAGCACCAGCATTTACCTTTTATTGCCAACTTCAGTAGTTAGTGCAGTAAATGACTTAACTAAGCGGGGCCTGAATGGAATGACTAATAAACGTTATGTCACAGCACACGCTTCAGCTCATAGCAAAATGATTTGTAATTACCTAATTAGCGTTATGCAAATAACACCCTCATCTCCATAATGTGCCTTCCCAGCTCTCTATTAAAAGCAGGGAGTCAACTGCACAGCTCCAGAGACAGCGAGGAGGCCGAGGGGCCCAGCTTGGTCCGCAGCGCGGCAGAGCTGTGCCAGCCTCCAGCCTGGCAGGGTCTGTGCCTGCGGGGCGGATGGGGAGGAGACCCGGGGGGTCTGCAGGGGACCCTCTCCTCTGCCCGACCCCCCTGCAACCTGAGTCTCTTACTGCGGAGGGAAGTCACGGAAGGGCAATGACCGAGGAACCTGCTGCCGCCCGCAGCACCCCGGCAGAGCTAACGAACGGGTGCAGAGACCACGAGGCGGGTCCCACCAAGGGCACGGCAGCCTCAGTTGCTGCTGGGTCGCCTGGCACCAGCTGAGCCAGACTGTGTCCACAAACACTCTCAGGAAAGGTGTGCAGCCATGGGAAGTCTCTGAGGAGACAGCTCTGATGGGGTGGTGGGAGGGCACAGCCCTTCCTCTCGCCCAGGCTCTCGCTTCCCTCGGAGGCACCACCACCGGCACTAACAAGCACTGGGCACAGCACCGAACTCTCTACCTCTTTCCATCACACACAGCTGCTTACCCCAGAACAACCCGAGGGTAAAATGTGGCTCCTGCTACTGTGCCGTGGTGGAGCATGTCACGCTACTCACAGCAGGCTCAGGATCTTGCATTTCATGGGGGTTGAAAGTGTGAGCGACACCTGGTTGGGAAGATGCCTGCCCTTTGCTGTTGCTGAGAGCACTCCATGGTGTGTCCTGCACAGACCCCTGCAGCAGACATGGAGGCTTGGAGATTATCAGCACTGATGAAATGAACTGGTGCAGGGATGCAAGGCTTGGTCTCCACACCAGGAGACCCTCGAGAGGATGGAATGACTCCAGGAGGAAGGGGTCTCCAGGGGAAGTGCCAACTGGCTTGCCTTTCCCAGATAGGAAGGTGAGACTGTTTCACTCGTTTCACCCTGGAATCAGCTTGGGACTCACGCTCTGGGGAAAGTCTGCAATTGCCTTTCTCCTGCTGGGAATGAGAACCTCTGGGGCATCAGGAGGAGGACACGACTGCAGGGTGCTGGCAGGCAGTCACGCTGATGGACCCTTCCCCTCTCTGTGCTGCACTTGCCTAACCGAGACAACAAGCTTGCCCAGCGCTTTGCCCTTTCCTCCAGCAAAGCCACAGAAGAGACCCCAGAGTCCCTGCTCTGGGGAGTTCCCTGCAGGCAACGTGCCACCTACCCTAAGGATGTTGGCTGTGGAAACTCCAAGGGCACCAAGAGTCTAGGAAAATACACAGCTGATAACTTCTGAATACTGGAGAAGAAATGACCAGAGAGCAGCCAGGCCAATAGCCGCTGCCTCCTTGGCTAGCTAGCCCCATCCTCTCTGTGCACCACCATCCCTGGACATGGGCAGGGAGCACCCAACAGCCAGTGGTCTGGCGAGACAGGACCCCACGCCATGGCACTCGGCTGGATGTCCCCAGCCCCTGCTCAGCTCCAGTCTGCTCAAGAGCCAGCAGCTGCCCCCACCTCTTCCACTGTCCCAGCCGTGACCGGGATCTGCAGTCCAGGGACCTGAGCGCTCCAGCTGCTCATAGAGACGCTCCTTCTGCCTTGGCAGGAGGCTACAGGAGAGCAGGGATCAGGCCCCTGGCAGCTGCAGGACTGATTGCTGCCCAGAGCGAGACACTAATAGCCAGGAAGGAAAGAGTGGCATTTCTTCCTGGGGGGCAGCGAATGCCCAAGTGCCTGAGAGAGTGTTTGCAGTTCCCAGATCTCAGATCAGGCCACGCTGTTGGAGCAGAGACCAATAAAGCCAACTGTGGGGCACCGCTATTTATCAGAATGGGCCCCTTTCTCCTCAAATCTCTCCCATCCTTGGTCTGGTGGGAGAGACCCACACACTGTGGCTGCTGTCAGTGTGTTGCAGAGCCCTGGCCAGCTGCTTGGACCTGGGAAGTACTGGATGGACTCCCAGTGCTCCTGGCTGCTGAGCCACATCTGCTGCCACTGGAACAGCAGCAAGCGGGTTGGCACAGTCCCCGGGACACGGTCAGGATTCCTGCCACAGGCTCACACGACTCCATCATCCTTGTTCCTTCCCCTTGCTTGCTCAGTACCTCCCCCCCAGCACGCAGGCAGGAATCCCAGCCCAAGCCTCCTTGTCCCAGTACCCTTCCCAGCAGAGACGGCAGCAAGCGCCTGCCCTGCGGTGCCTGCCGGCCCCGGGCTCCCGCCGGCCCCTCTGCTCAGGTGCTGCGCTGGGTGCCCTGTGTCTCCCAGACCCTGCTGCCAGGGTCCCTGTTGGGCTGCCCACACCCCACCATGGGCAAACAGCGAGATTTCTGGGGCTCCAACCCAACGGACAGACTTTCCCACAGCTCAGGGGCACCCTGGTGCCCTGAGGCTGCCCGGTCCCAGCCCTGGCAGTGGTCGCAGTCAGACCAAACCCCAGCACCGGCTTCGCAAGCTGCAGGACCTCCATTCCCCTTCCTCCTTTGTGCCTCACGGATTCCAGCTTTACTCCGAACAAAGGGTCTGTTGCTCTCAGCAGAGCCCGGGAAGAGCTAACAAAGGACGACAGCTTTTCTTCCAAACCAAGGCTTCTCTCACAAGCAAAATCCCTACCTCTGTTTCCCTGCAGCAAGGCAGGACGGCATGGCAGGGCCAGACCTCTCTGGAGGCTTGGCTATGGCAGGGGCTGCGGGATCACACCCTGGGCACCGCACGCAGGGCTTGGCAGCGCTGGGAAGGGAATCGAGGACTCAGAGCAGCTTTAAGCGCTCTGCAGACCCAGCGTCTCGGGCGGTCTGGGACGAGCCCCTGAGCTCCCTGGGGGGCCCATACAAGTCAAATTGGACTCATGTCATGGCTTCAGGGAAAGTATGGGTCTTTCTCAGATTTTTCTGGGGAGAGGCACAGATTTCTGATGTGGCATGGGCACTTCTGGCCAGGTGAACACGCAGCACAAAGCAGATGACACAGGCGGAAGGGTTTGGACTACCTCTGTTGAAGCAGAGCTGGCAGAACACCCTTCCCTGCACCACGCACAGGGCACAGGCTCCTTCCTGGTGGCCGGAAGAGCTCCAGATCTCACCAGCTAGGACTTGAAAGGGCTAAGGTCCCGGTGGAAGCTGCTCCTGCAGGAGTGGGGAGCCCCTTCCAGCCACCTCAGGATAGAGGGTCTATCCCAGGGTCAGAAGGCAGAGCCCATCTCCCTGGCCCTGCGGCTGCCTGCAGGCACGCTGGTGGGAGTCCATTACGCCAGCTCCATTAGAATTAGTGGGCAGTGGAAATGAACGTGCTTGTCTCTCTCTCTCTCTTGATGATTTTTTGATGATGTTTTAAAGACTGAGCTCCGTGAAGAGTTGCTGAGCAGAGTTCGGTGCGAGCTGGCTCTGCTAATGGGCGTTAACCCCATGACCCAGCTCCAACACCGCCCAGCAATGAGTGCTCCAAATGAGAGCAAAATTAGCGAGGGCGCTGCACAGAGGCCAGGACGGGCCAGGGCCGTGCGGCTCTCAGACCCGACCGGCAACTGAGTCACCCAGCTGAGTGGGCTTCAGGACTTCTGCAGCAACCGCAACGAGGTGGCCGGCCCTCACGGAGCTGCCCTTCACCAGCCTGCTGTGCTAGAGAGGGGGGAAGCCAGCAGCCCCCACCGACAACACGCCAGCCCTGGGAGGAAGCATCTCCTCTGGGCCAGCAGATGAGCACCATAGGACTGGGAAGAAATGGGGAAACTGACACATCCTGCAAGCCCTGCCAGGAACCAGCAAAAAGTGAAAGAAAGAGGGTAAGGGGAGAGCCCCACTGAGAAGCCAGGATGGGCCAGAGCTCTGCTGCCCAAAGGTGGCCCAGAGCCAAGATGCCCAGCAGACCGGTGGACCTGTCACTGTCACCTGCAGAAGCAGCAGGGGATGCTGGAGGGGAGAAGCAGCACAGGGACAAAGGGAAGCAGTGGCATTCCGGAGTGTCGCCCTTACAGCTCCTGCTGAGGCCCTTCTCTCTGCTCTCCACAGCAGGAAGCACAGCTTTGAGAATTGGTATGTCTGGGTGGCTAAAAACGCCTTAGCTTCAGCACAGGGCTGGGCACAGGGATCTGTCCTGCCTTGTGAAGGGCTCAGACTACACCCTGCATCAACGCAGAAGAGTCCAGTCCATCCCGGAGACCCCACTGCAGGGACCTTGACGTGGAGTCCCCCATGGACACCCTGCTTCTCCCCAGGGTGCGGGATGAAGCCCCAGGCCAGTGTCCCTCCCCAGGGAGCTGCAGCAGGACAGGCCGGCCACATCCCTGACACGTACCCAAGGTGCCCCCACACAGGGTTGGGGCAGCACCCTCAGAGCACAAGCAGCAACACGGGGCTCCCCTGTCTGTCCGCATCAGGACACAAAGCAGCTCTGCGGGGAGGACACAGAAGAGGGAGCAATGCCCCTCTAGTCACAGCGGGAGGATGCCACACAATGCTCCTCACCCGGCGCGGCAGGATCGTGCTTCTCCCAGCACTCAGGGCTGCAGTTCTCTCCCCCAACAAGGCACTGGATGGAGCTCCTCGACACCAGCCCACAAGACTCAGGGCAGCACCTCCCACCCCAGCAGGCTGGACAGAAGGGAGCTCAGCACCGGGAGGGGTGGGAGCCCTTCCATGCCAGCACCCCAGGCATGGAGAGCCCTCCTTGCTGGCCAGCTCCTTCCCTGAGCAGAGGGGATGCAGCCCCTGCCCTGCATGCAGGACGGTGCGGGACGCCTCCCCCGCATCCCAGCAGGTCCAGGAAGGAGGAGCAGGATCCCACTCAAGTTCAGCAAAACGAGAAGCAGAGCTCACGCTGAGCCATGCCCTGCTCTCGAAGCAGAAGGCTCCTCTTTCGCCTCCGCTCTCCCCCGGCTCCCATCACATCCAGCCTCTCCCTTCGCACTGCCCTTCTACTCCCGGCCTGTCTCCCACCTGGAGCTGACAGCAGAGGTGCCCCTGGATGCCCTGCCGAGTGGGTGCTCATACAGGGGGGAGATGGGGGGACACCTCCAGCTTGCGGGGCGCATGGCAGAGACCCGAGGGCTGGTCCTGCCTTTGGTGTGGGGAGTCCCTGGCCCACAGCTCCACTCTCTTGCTGACAAGTCCATGAAGAGTGTCCAGGAGCGGGGTAGCCAGCAGGCCCCCCAGCCTTGGGATGCTTGTTTGCAAGCTGCCACTGTACCACATCATTATGAGGTGTTTGGGATATCAACAAATTAGCAGGCGTCTGGGAAGAGAAGGATGCAGCACCATTCGTAAATGTCAGCTCGCTGCCTCCTCATTTTGCAGATCATTAAACCCAATATTCCTAACCTGTATTAGTGCAATGGGGACAGGCTCCCTCCACAGCGACAAGCCGCCAGGAGAGCCGCAGCGAGAACATTGCTATGGAGACCCCACAGCGCAGTGGGGTCTGTCCCAGTGCCCCCAGACGCCCGAGTGCCCCGGGTTGAGCTGGCACGCTCCCGCTGCCCCGGCTCGGTGGAAGCAGAGGGACCCCCCAGGGACACCGCAGGGTACATGGTGATGCGGAGGGGGGGTCACCGCAAGGGACCAGGAGTGTCATTTCTGTGTATATGGTGGGAGGCGGATGCCGTACGGGGTGCAGTGTGGCAGTGGGGCACAGTGGGGCTGGGAGGCACCGAAGGGCCATGTGGGGTGCAGGCACTGGGGCAGGGGGGGTCACGCTGCGGTAACAGGAGGGAGTGCAGGGACGGCGCGGGCTCCACGGTGCAGGGGGAGGATCACTGCAGGACACACTGGGGGGATATGGGTGTGCGCAGGAGGGTCTCTCAGACGGCAGCATGGAGCTGTACGAGGAGCTGCACAACCGGAGCTGTACGAGGTCCCCCCGGGAACCACAGGAAGGGAGTGCGGAGCTGATGGAGACGGGGATTCAGCCATGGCGTGGCGATGCCCTGGCACAGGCTGCTTTCCTCCTGCCAGGATGGAGTAGGGAGCTCAGGGGGTCTGTAATGAGCAGGAGTGACTCGTTAGCACTGAATTAAGAGGCTTGGAGGAAGGGAGTGCACGGGTGACACAAGCTGCGTGGGGCAGGCGGGAGCTGAGCAACAGCAGCTGGAATCCCCAGCAATCTGGTAAGCGCAGCTCAGCCCCGCGCGCCCAGCTCGCTGAGATCAGGTTCCAACAGCCCCTGACAGTTGGTATTAATCACGCACATCGCCCCAACACAACTCTTTACTGGCCATCAATTTCCCGTGGGTTTTAAAACTAAAACACAAAGACAAAACCGCGTCGTTTGGCCGCCACTGAGAAGCACATTAAGGGGCTGTCAGCTTCTCGCCATGCACCCTGCATCACTCTTTAAGCACATGAGAAGTTCATTATCCCTGGAGCTCTGGCAGCCATGGGGATGCTGGCGCAGGGAGCGTCGCGAAGGTGCTCCCGCCGTCAGACATGGCTGGTGGCTCCCCGGGGCCCTCCCGGCTGCCCCAAACAGGAGCCAGAGGTGCCGGGCATGGGGGAGGCATGGCTGCAGTGGGGGCTCTGGGCTCGTCCGTGGCAGGACAGGGCACTCCTGGCCGTGGCACTTTGCTGGGCTTTGAGCTCAAGCAGACTTTCCTGATGGTGCCTGTGAGCTGACGCTGCAACCCCACCGTGGTGATGAGCTCCTCTCTTCCTGGGGTGGCTGCGACGTCCCCTGACAGCCTGACACCACATTTGCCAGCCTGTGGGTGCTCCCTGACAGCCTGAGCCGCACTCTGCTTTGGTGACATCCCCGGCAGCCCAATACCACGCTTGCCATAGTTTGCTGATGCTCCCTAGCAACCTGACACTGCGCTCTCTTTAACATGCGACCATGTAAAAAAGCAACAGCTCGTTTGATTTATGATACTTCAGAACAACTAAGATTCAATTGCTCCGCACGTCCCTGGCTCTGATTACCTCCTAAATGAGATAAACTGATGGCAATTTATCCCCAGACCTCACCAACTTTCCCAGGATGCTAACCTGAGACGCTCGTGCCCTGCACAGGCAGGCATCGGGCTGGGATCTTCCCAAGGCAGCCTGGCCCCAGCCCAAGCCGGGCTCCTCCGCGCTCCCCGGCTGCTGCTTGTGCCTGGGAGAGACCCTGCGACGGAGAGCTGAGCCCGACATCATGCCCGGCCCGACGCGGCTGCTGAGGTCTCCCGGCAGGAGGCTTTGGGGGTCCTGGCTGCGGTGCTCCCCACTCCGGCACAGCCACGCTGGCGTGGGCCCATGGAGAGCGGAGCCAGTCACGGGGCTGTCCCCCATGCTCCTCCCGGGATGGCGTGCCCTCACGGCGGGATGAGCACCACGAGGGAGGGCAGCTCTACCCCGGAGCACAGCAGCCCTGCTCTCTGCACAGCCCTTTTTCCACTTCCACCGTGTTGACTATATGAAAGCAAAAAGCTCAGATTATCCTGCTGTGAAAAAACTGCTGGTAACTGTTCAAAAGCAGCTAAAAAAGATTCAAGGAAGAATCAGACATACTTATGGACACTAGTCCATGACATAAGTCATCAGTCATGCCCATGATGTGGGGCAATGCTCAGCCCCGGGTTCACAGCTGGAACCAATCGCTGACCATTAAGACACAGGGATGGGACCTCACATGGAAGCTCGTTATCTCTTATTTGCTTGCTGCCAGTTTCCATCTCTAACGCAGGCTGCCAGGCAGGACAGGGACCTGGCTGTGACTCCAGCCTCGTGCTCCTGAGCGTCTAGGAAGCAGAGAACCCGGTCATCACTCCTGGAGCCACTCCTCTGTGTCTGCCCTGCGCTGCCTGGTCCTGGCGCCGGGGAGCAGAGCCAGCGCTGGGGACAGGAGGGGCACAAAACGAGTCGCCCAAGGAGGGCACCGCAGGCAGGGAGACCCAGCGCCAGTTAGACATGCAGCAGGCAGGGGATCGATCGTCTGCCTGAAAAGGAGCGTGGGATTCAGCTCTGCAATCCATACTGAGCACAGGGATGTACAAGGACCCTTTCTCTCCCCAAACCGGGATATACAGCTGTTTGCTACTGAAACATCAGGCTGGCTGCAGCAGGATCAAGCTGTGACCCTCCAAGTGCGAGCTGCCTCCACGCAGCAGCAGCGTTAGGCTCCTGCGGACACGGGGCACAGCGCCGCGGGCACCAGTGCTGCCTGCAGCCCCGGACCCGCAGCACACACAGCGTGGCCTCCCCAGGAGGTGCTGACGCAAGGCGACTCGTGAGGATGACAGAAATGACCTGGCCTTTGGAAGCCCAACTTTTCAACTGGGTAAGTATTCTAATACGGTAGATTACATAAAAAAATAAACACAAGGTAAGTTTTTGAAAAGCCAACCAAAAAGTCAGAAAACCCACGATGTAATACCCCTTGTGGAAGATGTTCTGACCCAGCGCGTGTCTGGGAGCAGCAGGGTCTTGTCCTCTGTGTCTGACAGCAGCGTGGGCCAGCAGATACTGCACTCACTCACCGACCGAGGGGACTTGGAAAGACTGGATTCAAGCTGGAGACACAGAGATCGGCCTGTTCGCGAGATTGCTCTGCTCTGCCGTGCTCTCCAACTCCTCACACGGCATCCTCACTGCTCCGTTCCCACCAGAGCGGGCCAAGCAGCCCGCTGCCGCCTGTCCCAGCGGCGGCAGGACTGCGGAGCACCAGGGGGGTATTTTTGCTGCTCCTGGTTCTGGTGCCAGAGGCTTCTGGCAGCAGGAGGAGCAACTGTGTGCAAGGTCTGCGCAGTGACAAATGAAGTTTGGTAACTGACACTTCACTGGCAAATGAAGTTCCATGTTGATAAATGCGAAGTAATGCACATTGCAGGAAAAAATTACATTACACCAACACCTGACAGGGCTCTAAATTAACTGTATCAACCCAAGACAGGGCCTGGATATCCTTGCAAATAGCACAAGACCTCTGCCCAGCACACCACCATGGTCAAGGACCAGGGCAAGGAATACCAGAAAATATTCTGATGCCCTTGTACACATCACGTGTCACCACATCGTCCCTTTGTGCAGCCTCGGTCACTGCACCTTCCAAGGATACTGCCAAACAGGGAAAGGCAGCAGGAGTGAGCAAGTGTCTGATAAAAACTCCCTATGAAATGACAGAAAAACTGGGCTGGCTCAAAGACCCATGGACTGGGCATCCAAGGAGGAGGGTGACACCTGGATGCAGAGAGCAGGGAATTCTGCCAGGGAGGGATCACACATGCTTTGTGAAAAAGTAACTTATTTAATTTTAAGACTTTGAGCAGTGGTCAGTCCGCATTACTGCTTCATAAAAGTGCTCCCACACTTAATTACCTTTTCCACTAAGAGATTATATTCAGTTTTGTGCAACTTGAGAGCCTAGCCTCTGCACCTCCTCACGCTGTGCTGAACAGCCTTGCAGGACCAGACTTCTTTCTCTCTAAGCACTGAAAACATCAGTCCTTTGCTTCTCAGTCTTCATTCTGGTAAGCTGAATACCTTAATGCCCACATCATAAAAACGTTCATCAGACCCAAGTCAGTTTTGGGACCTTCTTTACAACTCTCTCCAGTATTTCCATGCGCTCTTGGAGTATTATTCGCAGGATGGGACACAGTACTTCAGCACACGCTTTCTTAGTTTCATGTGTAGGTGCAAAGTCATTCTACTCTTTGGTATCCCACTTTTCAGATAAATAGAGAATACGTCTCTCTTTTTTTGTCGAAGCACTGGATTAAGAACTGCAAACTGAGAGCTGATGTGGGGAAGGGCAGTAACATGTCTGAAGAGTCAACATATACCCACAGCTAAGAACGCATCAGTTGTTTAACAAAAAATTTAAATACAGATAATAGTTCTTGCTTTCTGTGAGACATCCAGTGTACATTACAGACACAAATGATGCTCAAGATGCCTGAATCAACCACCGCAAAGGGGAAGCATTTCCCAAACTCAGTGGTTTCCAGGTGAAGATAACTACAACAGAAAGGAATGAACAACAGAACTGCCGACCTCCTGTGCAGATTGTCACCACAACTTAAGACGAGTTGTTCTGCCATGGGAAGCCTGGGCTGATGATCTACAGGCTGACCTGAGATTTGGAGCAAGACACCAGCACAGCCGCAGCGCGCTTTGTCAGGTACAGCCTAACAAATATACAGGATAAAATCTTCTGGTTTGTTTTGCAGTAGCCCTGAGTTTCAAACACTTGTACTTAACCCCTCTCCCCCTGCCTTTAGCCATCTGAATTAAATCCTTATTTTGGTTTACTACAGAAGCTTATTGAGCGCTGTGGGACAGGATGACCTAGGACAAAGTCAAATCTTACAGCCTGAGGATCACTCTTCCCACAGAGGCTAACCATGGATGCAGGCTTTGGAAAACGTGTTTGCCAAGCTAGTCTCTACCTGGACAAACCTGCGTAGCTTTTCACAGCAAAACACCCCTCTAGATGCATCTCGACCCTGCAGACTTGCAGGCTCCCTGCCAAGCTTTGGGTCCCTCTTCAGAAACCGCAGACACACCGAAGTTTCTCAACAGAAAAACCATCAGTACTTTTAGCATAGGCAAACCTATGCATACACCTTCAACTGGTTTCCTGAAGTAGATACATTTTTCCAAAAACCCCTCTCCTTTGGGCAGATTGCTAGGAAAGGTCTTTTAAATAATGTAAATCTGGCAAATCTACAAGCGAACAGAAACAGGTTCTTTCTTGTGGTAGAAAGTGTCTGCACACTGTAAGCGCAGTTAAGCACACCTTCACTACGCGGTGTGCTCTCAACTCTGCTAATAGTTAGTAATTATTATTACCACTAATAGTATGTGCAGTCACGGGCATGATGGCAGCCCTGCTTCCACCGCAGGTGAGAAATCAAGGGCAGAGCGAGGGGCGCGTTGTTCCTTTCCGCCCAAGCACCAGCCGGCTCAGAGGAGGAGCACTCCAAGCCCCAGGTCCCCGGTGAGCCCTGGCAGGACTCCTGGGCTCCCGCTGCAACGCGCCAGCAGAGCTGCCCCAGGCAGCAGACCTTTCCTACCTTCTGCTGCCGTGCTGGGGCCATCAGGCCGAGTTGTCCCTGTGCTCTTTTTCCTGCGATGCTTCTTCCTGTTTGCGTGTGGTGACGGAGGCGGCTCCAGCTTCGGGCTGGCAGCACTGGAAATGTTCGGGCTGGAGCTGAGAGAGTCGGCAGTACCATTAGCTGGGAACAAAGATAAAGACAGCAATGTATAGCAAGACAGTGACAGTCTGCTCTTTCTAGAGACAACCAAGCACCCTGGAGACAGCCCCGGTGCTCAAAAGGCACAGCCCCACGCGACAGGACGGTACCCGCACTCAGCTCCATTGCACGGGGCCGCATGACACCCACTCCAGCTCAGGCTCCTTAGGCAGGGTCCGGCTGGACACGCTCTGCACTGGGATTCACCCAGGACGATCGCACAGAGACAGCACTGGCATCTACGTGGCCGGGACAAGCGCAGCGGCATCAGCGGGGGCAGCCCAACATGCCAGCCCTGCAGCGCGTGTCCCCGTCCGTACTGCTCAGCTCAGCCTCCCCACGGGGCGACACACGCGCTCGGGGAAGGGACGGGCCTGGGAAGGGCTCTCGGGCCCCCCAGGTGCAGATCCAGGTCCCAGGATCTGCGGTGCTGCTGCAGAAGCCTGGATCCCCCCCGGCACCGCTCTGCCAGACGAGGTGACTGGGGTTGCCACACTCAGGAACCTAAGCATGATGGTCTCAATAGGCTTCCGATACGGAGCTGAAGAAGCTGCATCCCCAGCAGCAACGCACCAAATTTATCCTCAATCATACTGTTCCTTACAATTAATAGCAGAATTAGAAACAATCAGGGAGCTGCCTAATTACTGTCAATTAGAGCGCGCTAATCAAGCTCCGATCACACACACACACGCTGCCGCTGCACTCACCATTAAATGTCAAATTTCATTAGAGACCAGCAACAAAATCAAAAGCCTGACATTCAATTTCAGCAGCACACACAGCGCAGGCTTCCAATCAGCATAAAAATGCAGACTCCGGGGAAGGCAACGAGGCGCAGGAGCCCTCGCTGCACTGTTAACCCTCTCCGAAATGCACTCCTGCCTCTCCGCTGTCCACCCACCCTCAGGGCACGTTCGGAAGCTCCGCTCCCAGCCCGCTTCTCGCCCGGGCAGCTCACCATCCTCTTTGCAACAACCCAGTGTCTCCCATCAAGTCCTAACCTCCAATTTCCATGTTTCCTGGCACCTGAAATTAAGGAAGCAATCACAGCATCTAACAAGGGCAGCACCCTCCAGCAGCGGGGACTGCCTGTGACTTGGCAAGCCCTCCTCCTGCTCCAGCCTGGCCTCTCCTCTCCCTTTTCAGCCCGGTCCAGCCAGACTGACTCTCTGGGGCTTGGTCTGTCTCTGTGCGGCGAGACAAACAGCCAACATGGGAAGAGAGGGCTACCGGCAGCGGCCAGGAGCTGCCCTGGGCAGAGGTCCGGCACGCAGCTGGTGCGTCCCTCGCACAGCTGGGAGTGGATGCAGCATCAGAGCTCTTCCACCTCTGATTTCTACTACATTTGACACACGCTAGCAGGGTGTTTCTGCTGCTATTTATCCACAGGGAAATAGTTCACCCTTGACAATTAAGAGAGATAAATCTAATAAATTCAGACTCCGTTTTTATAAATATAAATTACTGACACCGTTGAACAGGACTACGCTTAGAGCAGGTGTGAGGCACCTTCATCTCCAAGCCTGGGTGTCGCAGGGGACATGAACTTTCTCGTTGGAGGCTACACGTGGTGCATCCAGCCTCCCTCTGCTGCCCAGCTGCTCCTCAGGACACCCCCGGGGCCCAACCAGGCATCCTGCCCCCCCTCCAGGCTCAGCGTGAGGGTTCCTGCCCTTCTGCAGCTCCCGACAAGTGCCCGCGGGCTGCAGGGAGCCTGACGCCTCCCGCTCCGCAGAGCAGAGATGGCCCACGTCCCCACGCTTCTTACTGCCCAGGAGCTAAAGCCACAGAGCTGGGGGCTTCCAGGGCCCCCAGTGGGATGGGGATGGGACTGCAATGGGGTGGGGGCAGACCGTGAAACATGCTCCCTCTCCAAGATGAGGTATTGCTTGCTCTCCCTCTTTTTCTCCAGCAGGCCAGAATTCAGCTCCTCTGACCCACCCAGGGACTTCCAGGTCCCCATCTCACCACGGGAACCTTCCACAGGCACACATGGGACCTCCTGCTTCCTCCCTCCAAACCAGTTGGCCTTTTGGGCAGCCCCGGGGGCCCCACGGGCGGGCTGCAGAGGTCCTCCCATAAAGGAGAAACACAAAATGTGCTGGAGCATGTTTACCCAACCTGTACGGCCCGTCCCACCCCTCTTCCGTGTGCTCTCCAGGGCACAGCTGGAGGAGGCTTCCCAGGACCCGTGGCGGCAGCCTGCACCCTCTGTGCGTGCTGCAAGTCTGCTCTGGGCAGAGAAATATTCCCCACCCTGTCCCGCCATGTAGAGCCGCAAACCCAGCGGGGAGCTCAGACCTGGGCTGCCCAGACGCGGTGGCACAGTGGGGGTTCAGGCGTGGGTGCGAGGGTCGCCGGCGTTGGCTCCGCTCAGCCCTGCAGCGGAGGGGCGGACATGCTGCGCATGGGAAGCACTGCCTGCACCCCAAGAGCCCTCTCCCTCCTCACACCGAGAGCCCACTTCTCCTGCCGGCTGCCGGCCATGCAGGCACGCAGAGCCCGGGCTGCTCCAGCCGACGGGGACGGCAGTGCAGGGAGCCGCTCACCGGCCCCCTGGGGCCAGCGGTTTGCTCCAGGGGCTCTGCCTGCCCTGGCCCTTTCTCAACAGCCCCAAGTGGTTCTGCGATGGGAGACAGGTAGGACATTGCTGCTGTCCCTGCCAGCGCAGTGGTGAATGCGCCGTCAGCTGTGAGCTGGGCGACGGACTGTGAGGCTGCTCCAGCAGGCCACCAGGACAGCCGGGCTGGTGGCCCCCCACACGCCATGGACCCTTCAGCACAGCTGGGCAGTGACATATCGCTGGAGCACTAACATGGGGCAGGGCAAGGCAGGGCTGACCCACCGGGCTCGGCATCCAGCACGGTGCAGCGGGACTCGGGCAAGGGGATGAGTGGCCATCAGCACTCGAGACACACAATTAGTGGTGAGTCGTCGTCTCACCCCTCCACGTCACAGGGAGAAGCTGCAGCATCGCAGCTCACGCTGGTGCCAGTCTCCGGGTTACTTCGCACAGGAGACGCAGATTGTTTTGGGTGGCTGCAAGCGCAGCAGGATCCTCCTGGGGACTGGGAGCAGAGCCCGGCTTGTCCTGCGACACTCTGGCCAGAGCCAGGGCAGGCAAATGCACAGCCCGGCCATGCCGGGCCCCTGGCCCTGGGGCTGGAGGCTGTCTGGAAGGGCTGTGACACAAAATTCACCTGGGCAAAGGACATGTGTGTGCCGACTGCAGCACTGCCTGCACGAGCACCCGCAGGCCTCGCTGCTGCGTGTCAGGGGCACGGAAGCTCCTGCCACCTGCGTGCACGGCTCCCGTGGGCAGGGCATGGTGCTGCCGGTGGCAGGGGCACCCCTCTCCCAGAGCCGGGGACCGTCCCCGCGGCGTCCCAGCAGACGTGGCCATGTCCAAAGCGCTGCGCAGAGCGGCCGCCCCCTCGCACCCCGCTTCCTCCCGAGGAGCGGAGGCCGCCCCGCTGCACCCCGTGTCCGAGGCGAGGGGCGGGGGGGCTGCCGGCACATTAATGCTCAGAGCTGCGCCCTTCCGCTCCCGTCGCCTGCGCTGCCCCATCAGCAGTAACAGTCTGATTAATTCGCTTCCAGCAGGGAGCTGATGGGGCCAATGATGGAGCCGCTGCATCAGGCGCGCTGAAATTGATAGTTTTTCACAGTTACAAATGAGGAGCCTCCTCAGCTGCAAATGGCGCCCGCACAGTCGGACTCCGGTAATGATCATAAAGAGGCTCTCTTTAAACTGCGAAAGCCCCTGGGACCGAGCGGGGGGGCGGCTGCCGCGCTAATGAGAACTACAAGGGGCGAGCAGGCATGGAAATGGCTCCTCCACTCTTGATGTGCATTTAACTGCTTTTTTAGTGCGGCGGCAGAGCCAGGAACGAAGGAGTGATGAATGCAGCACAAAAGCATTTATTTTCCAATTCGGCAAAGTGGCTACGTTGGGAAATGTATGAATTATTTTAATTCACTCAACTGTCCTGAAACATCACAGAGAGCGAGTGAGCGTGGGGGGAGGGGGCGGGCCGTGCTCAGTGTGTGCTCCAGAGACAGGAATTACTCCTATTCGTTCAACTGCCCCAAAATCTGGGCGCTGGGGGTGCCGACAAGGCACAGAGGTGGGGGAAAGCAATGGTAACTCCTCGCTGGGTGAGCCGAGAGCGGGGCTGGCGGAGGAGTGAGGTTGGAGCAGTCCTGCCGCAGAGCAGCATCCCTCGGCTGGAGGGAGACTGCTGTACTGTGCCCGGCGGGAGACCTTCTCCCCCTGCTTTGGACACTGTCAGCTGACCCTCACGAAGGTGGACAGTCCCAGCAAGGCCCCAAAGAATGTGTCCGACACCCAGGAGCGAACTCTGGGCTGGCAGCCCCAGCGCAGAGCTCAGGATGCCCCACCACCAAAACAACCCTCCCTACCTGCTGCAGCCGGGGGAGCGGGGTGAGAAGAGCTACTCACAGGGGTTGGGGCAGCTGCCAGGGATAGCCACAGCCTCGTTCCACTGGTCCGCACTGGAGACGGAGTAGGAGCGCTGGTGCATGCCGTCGGGCTTTGAGCTGAAGCCCACCAGGTTGATGCCGCTGATAGAGCGCTCCGAGTGCAGGGAGGTACTGCTGGTCGAGTGGGGAGCACCTGCGAGAAAGACGGAAACTTAGCACGGAACCACCATCGCTCTGCAGCACAGCGGGAGAAGGAAAAACTGTCCTCTACCTGATGTGACAGGCCCCGGGTGGCCTTGCATGGGGACAGGCTCGCTCTGGCTCTCCTCTCCCAGGGGGTGCCAGCGCATCACCCCCCAAAAGGTGCTGAGAAAAGAGCACTGCCCAGCACGCTCCGCTTCCCAGAGGGACGTCCAGCTTGACGAATTTCAAGGTAGCGCCCCCAGACACAAAGCTGGGCACGCTGGTACGCAGCCTCCCCCTCCAGCCAGACTTTGCAGCTGGAGCTCACGCTCTGCTCACAATCGTCACTACAGCCTCAGGCACCGGCACAAACACAAACCCACCCCACAGCCCGTCTGCCCATCACCGCTCCTTCACCTCACTCCTTGCCTGTCCCTAGCAAGACATACAGCCATGTTGGAGGCACTAGGAGCGAATGGAAAATCACATGGAGGACGTCAAAGGGACAAGTGGGGGAAGAGATGTCTGTAAGGTGGGGATCGTGGGTGGAAAAGCCTCTTCCCACTAGCTCGAAACTCCTTGAGCTGAGCCCAGACCTTGAACCCCCCAGGAAAGGAGTGGTTTTGGGGCTGGAGGCTGTCACAGAAGACAAGATCACTCAGAGATTCAAAACGGGTCAAGTGTTTCTGGATTACAAGAATATCCAAAATTTCCAGAATAGTAAACGGAGCAGCTCTGACAGGGAGCAAAGATCTTGCTGCTGAAGGCTGCAGGCAATCTGTTAAGGAGGATGATGCTGCCTTAGAGGGATTACCCCACACCTGCCCACTACGAGCGCTTCCCCATGCCTTCCTTCAGGGCATTCGGCTCCAGCCCCCGCAGTGCTAGTGCTCTGGGAGCTCAGGGGCGAGCAAAGGGTCCCTTTCCCTACTCCGAAGCTACCTGTCCTCCTTCCACGCCCGGAGGCGTGGATGCAGAGCTGGGACTCCCGCACTAGCCCTTCTGGCCACGGAAGAGGGCAGGGCCCATCAAAGGGCTCCGGCCGCAGCACGCCCGGTTGATGAGACATGTGTCCACAGCCCGGCCCGTCTGCTTGCCCCAGCCCCGACAGAGCCAGCCACCCCCCGGCCACGCAAGGAGGTGGAATAAGAGAAACCGGGAAGCTTGTTTCATGGGCTGGTATGAAAGTGGGATCCTTTCACAGAAGCAGGCTGGAGAGCAGGAGCAGGCCCCCAGCTGGATCTGCTACAGCCAGCACAGCTCACCTGACCCTGTCCTCACTGTGCAAAACCTGCCCCACTTTGCTCTCCCGGAATCCCAGCACGGCTGAGGCTGGCAGGGAGCTCCGGAGGTCATCCTGTCCCACCCCTGCTCAAGCAGGGCCACCCAGAGCCAGGTGCCCCGGACTGTGTCCGGGTGGTTTTGAGTATCTCTAAGGACAGAGACTGCACCACCTCCCTGGGCAACCTACTCCAGCGCTCAGCCACCCTCCACAACGAGCAGGGCCCTGAAATCCCATGTGTAGCCCCAGATTTTGTACATAAAGTTACGTTTCTGTCCCTGCTGTTTCCATGAAAACCTAAGAAATGCGATTTGTCTGTCACTGGTGCCTGAGCGCTGCCTGAGGCTGCAAAGTGCCTGAAATGACAGCTCAAGAAGCCCAGATGCCCCTACAAAAGGCAGACCAAAGGCGTGCGCTGAACGGAGGGGTGATGTGGGCCATCAGCCCTGCACCAGGCGTGTCCTGTGTTCATTGACTGCACGGCGGGTGCCTCCCACCCTCCTCTTCCCACCCTGGGCCAAAAATCCCTCTTTCCTGCTGACTGTGCAGGGACCATCCGCAAGCCCTGTCAGCGGATCCTGCTGCCCGGCAGTGCCGACGCGGGGCTCGCCGGGCCCTGCAGCCCCGCAATGCTGGGGATGCTGCCGGCTCATCTGCCTCCATCCCGGCTGCCGCACGCTCCCCCTCCCTCCCCTTGTTCAGCACCACAGAAACACGTGTAAAACCATGACACTGACTTTGCCTCTAATTAGCCCTTAATTTACAAGACACACTCGGAAGGGTAATTAGCTGGCGCTCCGCTCCTGACTGCCGCATCCATCTCCTCTCACCTCCTCGTGGGAGGGAGCCTGCTGCCACTGGAGCAGGGACAACGCTGCTCTCCTGGGACTGGGAAGAGCTGGGTCCCGGGAACTGCACTGCTGGGATTGGATGGGCTGGGCTGGGCTGGGCTGGGCTGGGCTGGGATGGGATGGGATGGGATGCGATGGATGGGATGGGATGGGATGGGCTGAGCTGCCCCCAGAGCTCAGGCAGTGTCCCCAGGCCAGGCTGCGCTCACCGCACGTGTCTATGGCCACAGCCACGGAGGAGAAGGCAGCACACAGCAGGAGTGCAGCGCGCCTGGGAGAAGCTCCTCCAGCAGAGGGGAAAGTCCTGCAGAGCCCCAGGAGCCCAGATTTGCCCCTGCACCTCCACCCCAGGCACGTCCCTTCCATCGCTCCTCCGAGGAGCAGCGCGGGCTGCCACAAATGCCCCAGCCCTGACCAGCCCCAGGGACACGCTGTCCTGCTGCGGCCAAGGCACCCTCCAAACCTGCCCCCAGCCAGGGACCTCCTGTGGCATGGTGTGGTGTGTGAGGCCGGGCAGCGGGAAGCCGTGGTGGCAACAGGAACGGAAAGGGCTGCTGTGGTCAGACTGGCAGAGCAGCAACCCCAGGTGCCTCCAGAGCCTGCCCACAGCCCCGCTCCGCTGTGGGCGGCCACCCCAGAGCACGCCATGCTGCCAGGGCAGGCGGCCGCAGTTGCAGCGTGACCCACGCCATGCCTGAGCGATGCCAAGTGTGTGCAGAAGAATCATAGACTCGCCTAGGTTGGAAGGGATCTTTCAGATCATCTGGTCCAACCATTAACCTAACTCTGACAAAAACCACTGACAAAAACCATATCTCTGGGTACTACGTCTGCCCGGCTTTTCAATACCTCCAGGGATGGTGCCTCAACCACTTCCCTGGGCAGCCTGTTCCAATGTTAATAACCCTTTCAGTGTAAAAATTGTTCCTAATATCCAGTCTAAACCTCCCCTGGCGCAACTTGAGGCTGTTTCCTCAGAAGACACACTTGGGAAAGCTGCCGAGACGCGCTCAGAGCCCGGACCGCTCGGCCCCGCACAGACGCCCAGCACGAGCCACCCACATCCCCCGCCCGCCTTGCCGCAGCACGAGCCATGAAAAAGTGGCACCAATTGGAAAACATCATTTTGAAATGAAACGGCGCTGCTACAACTTCCAGGAACAGCTTCTGTCAGCCTCTGCGGTCTCTCCGTGAGCTCCCTGCACTTTGCGCCAGCTGCGGAGAAACCTCCTCGCAGCCCGGCCGCACGCTCGGCTCACCGACTTCTCCACTGCGCCAGTCCAGCTTGTCCCAGGGATCTGCAAGATGGTCCCAACAAGGCTACAGCCCGCAGGAATTGTGTCCCTTTGGAAGTGACACCACTGGCAGTGGCTGGCTATGTTCCCTTTAAGTCAGGCAAGCAAAGTGAAAGGTGAATAAAAGGCTGCATGTAAAATACTAACTGCCTCTCTGATCCAAAGCCTCCAGGAACTGAACTCTCCCCGACCCTGCCCACACGCCCTCAAGCAAAGCTCTCCCAATCACTGTTTCCTCAAAACCCAAAAAAAAGAGATTCATGTAGACATGTCAGTGTGACCTCACCAGCAGGCGAGGCTTCGTGGTGCCTTTTTAAGTAAAGCCTCACTGATGACATGGCAGTAAATGGAAAAAGACCTAAAAACAGAACGTCGTTTTCCTAAGCGTGGAGTGCGGCAGCCTGGCCGCTTCAGTAACACGCCTGAAATTCTTCATCGAGGTGCGGATGTGCAGGGGACCGGGTAAGGGTGAATTAGCAAAAAGGGGTAACGTCAGTTGGGAAGGAGATCATTCGCAGAGTCACTTTAGGATCTTTGGACAAATCTAATATTTGCAACAGTGATTTGGCAAAATAATACATGGGTTCTGGTGAAATTTCCTGGTGACATTAAGTTGGGAGCACTGCCAGTATTTTGGCGATGAAGATATCACGCAGCACTAGATGATTCTGAAAAGTGAGCTAACAAAACCACAACAAAATTTATTTAGTACAAGATGCGAAGACATGTACTCTGGAACTAACAGGCCTGATTCAGGAAATCTTGGGAAACTACATACTGCTTTCCATGGGATTTGGATCACACCCTAGTGACAAGAATGTCTGCACCAGGCCGGGGCTCTTGACTGGGAGCACTGGAAGAGGAAGAATTCTGCAAGTTTTGCCTCTTCACAGCGTCCCGAAACATGCCACCGCTGAGGCCGGACAGTTGAACGTCATCCCACGTGTGCAAGATGAGGTATGCCTCGCGAAACTGTGAAATGTGCACACTTTCTGCTCAAAGCTGGTACGATACCGCACCTAGATCCTCATGCACAACCTACCACCTTGAAAAAAGCTAATTCAAGGCGGAATAGGTACAGAAAAGAAAGGTGACTTTCCATTCCCACTAATCCCATTAGCCCGCCTGCCCTCATCCTGAACTACTGCAGACCGCCAGCAACAGCAACACCAAGTGCATGGGCGTGCTAAGTCATGTATTTTTTTTAATAGGAGTAATACAGAAATACCTACATCCCTGACAACTTCACTGAGAAAAGGACTACTTCCTTCTCTTCCTTGACCATACAATAACCTGACCAGCACTGCAGAAACCAAGCCGTGACACACCAGCTCTACCTCCTGCCACCAGCATCCGACAGCTGCATCTCTTGATGCACGTCCTGGGTGCCGAGTGTCTGCAGTCAGCCAGGATGTGGACGAGAGACCTCTTCAGCGGATGGATGCGCTCTGTGCGCCGACAGACAAACGACAGATACCAGTGATTATGGTCCTGGGCTCATCTCTGTGCTGCGTTTGATCCTGTCAGCCCAGGAACATTGCCGTTTCAACCTGAGAAAGGGGACAGGCTCCCAAAGGCTCATCCTCAGGCTGATGCACACAGCAGACCACAACGCAAAAATGCCTTCACACCCTCAGACCCCACCTGGGGATGACTCCAAGGCAGAGCTGTCTCTTGCTGGATTTATTCAACATCAAAATGTGGCCAACAGGAGAAAGGCCAGATGGCAGCTAAATTCTGCTCTGCCTGTGCTTCTCCACACCAACTACAGCGCTGCAGTCAGGATGGCTTGGTTAGATGCAGTTATCGGAAGTTGTGCACGGCAAAGCGAGCAGGTGGCAGAGGAAAGACTAAGTTTACAGCTCCCATGAAAACCGAAGGCGCAGACTTCTGAACCAGTTGCTGCTGCGTGAGCAAGCTTTGCCTCGGTTCCTCTGCTGGAACTACGTTCTGGCACGGCGCAGCCACTCATGGATGCAGGTCACCGTTTTCACTTGAGCAGAAGACTGGGCCTCATCCCGTGGATACAGCTTGTCCCCAGTTCTTCAGGCTTCCATCGTTTCTCAGCTGAACTAATCCACCCCGGTCTTTATCCATGTATGACGCCACCCCTAGCACAGGCTGAGGCAGTGGTGGCCGGTGTTTTTAGAGAAGACTGGTTTAGAGAAAACAAGGCCAGGCTGGACGGGGCTTGGAGCAACCTGCTCTAGTGGGAGATGTCCCTGCCCAGGGCAGGGGGTGGCACTGGATGATCTTTAAGGTCCCTTCCAACCCGAACCATTCTGTGATCCTATGATTCTAAGACAGGAGGCTGGCTGGGGACCTCATCTCAGCTAAGACTGCCTGTGTGTTCTTCTCCCTCCCAGAAACATGAAGGGATAGATCCCCGACCACCTGCACCCGTAACCTCCCGAGGCCCTGCAGAGCTGAGGGCACAGACAGACCACTGCCTGCAGGTATGTTTTGGTGAGGAGCCGCTAACTGTCCGTCCCCACGTCAGCTCTGCTCTCCTGGGCAGATTGGTGGCTGCTCCCAGGCCCTTACACCGCGGAAGAATCCGGGCTGGTCTGGGGGCACAGGATGTGCCGAATTTCAAAAAGGCACAGGCTGGACAGCAGTTTGGGAACTCCCCCGTGTTTTATGGCCAAGGACAGACCTTTTCTCTGAAGTGCCAGGCCTTGCTCCAGCGCAGGAAGAGGGCCGCCGCTGCCACGCCACGCCGCGGCAGAGACTGCCAGCGTATGGCACGAGATGGTGATGGAGTCACCCCAGGATGGGATGAGGACACCCTGCCACGAAGCAAACCCTGTTTTCTCTTGTACTGCAGTAGGCCAACAGCACACTGCACATTAATGCTATTCACTGTCTGCCAAACCATGTCCCAAAGAGTCGTCAGTTACCACTACCCACGAACCAAAACTTTAAGGTACTTGTTGCCAACTGATCATCATTTATTCCAAATAAAAATCAGAATTACTGCAAGTCACCTTAGTGTACTCACTCCCAAGTACTGTGCTGGTGTCTGCAGCCAGAGCACGTCTCAAACGTCCCTGAAGGCCATGTGTGGGGGGCAGCCACGGCTGCTCCGGACCCCAACACGTTGCTCCTGGGCGCACGGAGAGGGCTGGACGGGGACCCAGCTCCAGCTGGTGGGAAACTCCTCAGTCCCGAGAAACCAACTGGTTCCGGAGGGGAGATGAGAGCCAATGAGCCTGGTTAAGCTGACTGCCTGTGAAATCCCTGCTGGTAAAGACATAATTCACCACTCTCCATCAATGGGCGGTCAGCTGCCATGTAGGCAGGAATGCAGCCGTCCTGGGACCACCCCGTGGCTGCCTTTCCCAGAGCCACCCCCGCTCTCGGAGCAGGTCTGGAGCCAGAAGAGCCTCTGTCAGGTTGGTTTTCTGAACCAAGCACTGCATGCTGTTTTGCTGGACACACTCGGTTCCTTCTTCTTGAACAATTCCCACCAGTAATAAGGCCAAAAAACATAGGCTAGCTCTTACCAACCAGAAGCACCAGGATGGAGACAAGTCATTTGAAAGACATCAACTCCCAAGTTCTCCTTGGGAGATGGCAACAACGTCGAGCACCTATACAGCCCCACAAGCACATGGGGCATGCTGTGGGACGACAGATGTCCTTCCCAGCTCTGCTAACAGCAGATGTCTGTGAGAAATCACTGATCCAAACTGCAGGCGACCGAGGTTTCCTAGCCCTGCTTCTTAGCAAGGCCGTCAGGATCTGGCACAGCTTGCACACAGTGGGAACCACTGCCTTTCACTGGGCCTCACAGATGTTCTGACACAGGGGCATCTCCCTCCTTCCTCAGCACTGCATTCGGGGAGCACACTTTTGGACATATGCACATGGTAAGTGGCTATGTAACACCCTAGCTCCTACCAAAGCTAATCTGTGGTGGGTACAAACCGCCAGGAGAAAACAGCTCTCCGAAGTCCAGACATCTCTGGGGAGACCGAAGACCCAAGCTGCCTGCAGCAGCATGGGAAGGGCTGACCACGACACGGTTACCATTTTATACTCTCATCTCCCAACCAAAACTCAGGCGTACATGAGACAAGCCAAGGCATCTCAAGCCAACGCACCAGACTCATCTCTGGTTCAGATGGTGGCCGACTCCACGCAGCATTAGCAGGACCCCAGCAAACCGGGGAAGCCTGCGAACAGGTACTGACTGCAGTGACGGCTGCCCCCCACAACCCTCAGGCACGAAGAGCACGCCGACAGCCCAGGAACCGTGGGTGGACGCAGCTACCAAGTCCTTCCCCATCCTGAGCTCTGCCCGGATCAAATACCATGCAGAGCCCGTGGAGCCCATGAGAGGACTCCCTGTCTGCCTGCCGCGCAGCTCCAGCACTGGGAAGGGCGGTCGGAGCTGTGCGGGGAGGAGCAGTGGCAGCACACCTGGACAGGGAGCCAGAAGCAGCCCCCTGATTGTCTCATCTTTTCTGCATAGCATAAAATTACACCATAGGTCTTGCACTAATTTACTCCTCTCTGAACTACAACGTACCTTTTAGAAAATCTTCTAATCTTGATTAGAATATTGTCAGTGACAGAGAAATCACAGCAACTCTTGATAAGTAGTTCCAGTGGTTAATTACCCTCACTGTTGAAATTTGCACCTTATTTCTTCTAGTCTGAATTGTCTTGCTTCAGCTACCCATCATTGGATCTGGATATAGTTTTATCTCATGAAGAATTCACTATTACCAAATTTTTGTTCTTATTCAGGTATTTACAGATGGTGTTGAAACAATCTCTTAACCTTTTCTTTGATAAACTAAACAAATCGAGCTCCTTGAATCTTTCACTACAATGCACATTTCACAAGTATTTAATTGTGTTTACGGCCATTCTCTGAGCCCTTTCCAATCTATGGGTTTCATTCTCATACTGTGGAGACATGAAATCCATGAACTTCAGCCCTTTAGAAGTTCTCTCCACCCCAAAACCTGTCAGTCACCATCAACACTTCAGAAAGACCTTGACCACACCTTCTAGAATTCCTGAACTAAATAATTCAGACTTGCTGATTCAAACACGTCTAAATCTCCTACCTGCTGTTTAATATGCTTCCTAATTACAGTTGGAATATGAAGAATTCATCATTCTGTGGTAAGACACATCATCTTGCCTCCTTCCAGACACCGTACAGAAGTGTTCACTGAACACTTCTCTTTTTTTCCTTTGTTAACTGTTCTACTATTTCCACACAGTAATGAACGAATGCTGTTTTTAGGATTCATTAGTTCCTAATAAACTTGAAGAGAAACTTTTCAACGTCTTTAACTCTGCTGGTTATCTTTTCTGCATCCCCTTGTGCAACCATGGTAATGTAGGCTCCTGAAACCAGCCAAGAGGGGGGAAGGTGAGCTGGGAAATGAGCTTCAGATACTAAATCCATCCCTTTTATTTGTATGTTATGTGGAGTCTCCATGAAACATGTAAAAGTTGAAGATTAGGAACTTGGTAGGATGTAAGAACAGTGACTATTCTCATGATTCACAGGCTAAAAATACTGTCATACAGTGATGAAGATGCTGTGGACAAGGCAGCCACTTCGGCAGAAGCTCATCAAGCACCGGGCACGAGACGAGTGTAAAGTCAGAACGTGGTGGTGGAAGGGACCCCACTGCATTTCCACGCCACACTGCGGAGATCAGGCCAGGAAAAAGCACCAGGGAGGACACAGGAGCTGCCTTGAGCTCAACATTTGGATCTGTGTTGGAGGAGGAACCAAGATGCAAGATTTGTCCTTCTTTCAAGCGAAGCAGCTATGAGAGTGAAGGAAAGCCAGGTTTCCCTCTAGGAGAAGGGTGGCAGAGATGACAGAGTGGGGCAGAACCCGCTGGCTAAGCAGCTCTCAGATGTGGCAGGCGGTGTCCGTCCTCCCCCCGCTGAGGCAGGGACGTGCCTATGGAGACGGGTGGTGGGCAGCTGTGCCCAGAGCTGTGGAGTGCCAGGATTCTTATCCTAGTGGCAACTTTGTTCCTAATCCACAGCATAATTTACTAAATGTATTTAGCATCTTCCCTCGATTTGACTGGTACTGACCGTGGTCTGGGGAAGCCGTGGAGGCACAAGGCGCACGACTGCTCCCCAAGCAATGAACCCAGATAAAACGGTGAAACAAGCCCTTTGTGCAGCTGTAACCAGAGCAAGTCTGGGAACGTCAGGAGCTGGAATGCTTCCCACAAAGCCAGAAGGGTCACTTTGAGGGCTGCTCATAATTAATCACTCACGGCGGATGTTAGTCCGCGGAGCTCTGGCAAAGGGCTAAATGGCAGTGAGAGCCTCCACCCGTGGCTCCAGTTGGCCATGCAGGTCCACACTGGTGTTACCAGCTACCTGCCCACCGGAGCTTTCAACCTCTGCTCAATACTTACCCATTACTTTATTATGCTGCTGTTACTTTTATTGCTTTTTATATACATACAGATACGCAGATGTACAAAATACGTTGGCACAATACAGCCTGCTCCCCTCCACTTTCTTTTGTTCCTCTGCATTCTTTGCTATCTGGACAGAGAGAGAATGAATAGTTTATGTCTCCTCTTAACCCAGATTAATACATTTTTAAGCAGTGCAATCTTCCTTTTGATTTTAACTTTTTGGTATCTGGTAAAATGTTCTTTAAAACTCCTAATTATGCTTCACTTTTTTTTTTTTCTGTTTAAGTTCTTTCTCCCAAATGATCTGGCTCATAATTGCTTTCAGCTTTGTGAAATTGGCTCAGATATATATTTTTGTGTGTGTCTGCGTGTGTGTGTGTTTAGTACTCTATTTCTGATTTGAATTTTACTCTGCCTGAACACCAGTACAACAAAACCAAGGTTACTTTTACTTAAGCCACTACTAAATTTTCGTTTAGTGATTCATTCTCCCCATCTGCTTAGATGAGGGTAACTATGGCATCCCCCATGGGAGCTGCATTGCTTCTTTGGACCAGCAGGATTCAGAAAGCGTAAGGAAGCTTTAGTGTCACCTGGCTAAGTCCTCCAGCGAGTATCACCATGAGAATGTAATTTACTCTCCACCCTGTTATAGTGAAATACTTCAGAAACTGCTTCTGAGACACACGGACCAAAGTGCTGGGAAAGAGCACACAGATGAAGGAAAAACGGTCCTTGTTTCGGATCTCTTTCCTGGTCTGTTAATGTGACTAGAGGTGTCACAGTCTCTGTAGAAACCTGGAATCATGAGCTGCAGAAAAGGTACAAGTAATACTGTTTAAGACACAAACCAGAAAAGATACTGTGCAGCTGAAAAGTCCAAAAGAGATCACCAAGAGGACGGTGGGAGGCAGATGCTAATGACGGGCTGCAACGATACGAATCGCCGTCTGCATTTACAGTGGGAAGCAGGAAGACGAGCCTGATACGAAATCGCAGGAAGGAAGGAAGCAGACCCAGAACTTTCTGGGTTTGCAGCAGAAGTGTGGACCTGCACAAGTAGTGCAGTGAAATGATGAAAAACCGTCATTTGCACCCAGCTCACGAATGCCAGTGACTGAAAAGGCCATTCAGCTTACGCTAGAATTGTATTATATTTTCTCACATAACTTCCGTTTCTTAAGCTATTCAGTGATACCATGTCTCATGCACCCCTGCTTGCTCTGCCCACAGAGGCACACAGCAACACAGCCACCGGGAGTGCGCAACACCTGGAGAGACCACGGCTCTGCCTCCAGTTCTGCCCAGGTCCTTAAGAGGGGACAGAGCCAGCATGATCCTGCCTGGAGCAGCCGAAACACACCCTGCGGCTCCGGGCAGGTCCATAACAACAACAAGATTCAGGCATATGAAGAACACTATTTGGAGCAAGCCCGTAACAGGATGACTCTACCCCTTGTCTGCCAGCCGTGGGGTTTTTGCTCTGGGACCCCTCGCTGCCCAGAACAGAATGAAGACCCCAGTGACCAGCCCCTGTCGTGCAGAGTGGCACAGGAGCAGTGAGGAAGGGGGTCTCCGTCAAGAAAAGATGAGCCGGCAGAAAGACCAGGTGACAGCAGAAAGCAGTTACTCCCCTGTCCCTCTCCTTTTGCAGCACAAGCGTGGTCGGTATGGGAGAGAAAGCATGGTTTTCCGGAAAAGCTCCTCAGTCCACCCCAGGAGAACACCAGCGACGCTGTCACCCCAGTCTTCCTTGGCGACGTGGGGCAAGTTATTTATACTGAGGTTTTCACAGGTGGCTACTAATTATACCCTCTGCATTTTTCCAGGTGCCCTGTGCAAGACACCCAGAGCCAGATGTTCAGAAACGCGGGATGCTTACAACTACAATGGCAGCCGACGCTCTGGCTGGCTGCCCCGTGCGACGAAGCTGCCCATCTGGCTTCCCTTGGCTCCTCCACCATCCCTGGGCACGGCTCTGATCATCACAGCATTTGTCTGCCTTGCTCTTCTCTCCTCTCTGTTCTTCCTCTCCTCCTCACCTTCTCTGAGGCCTTTTTCCCTGCTTGGCCCCGCAATGCACAGCTCCTTTAGTGTTCTAGCAAGTAATAAGTGTATCAAGTCCCAGTAATTATCTCTAATTAGGGTTAGTGATTATACTGTTGGGTTGGAGAAAATCAATCTCTGGTTTCCCACCGGGGAGGGCAGAGAGAGCCGGGGTGGGGAGGGGAGGACGCACTGGCAGCTCCCTCCTGTGCTCCCGTTCCTCCCGCAACCATCTCCCTGCCCACGCTGGTACCGGCGCTGCTCGCCTGGGGGACCAGGAGCCCCGGCGGGGGACGGGTCGGAGTGATGGCAGCTGGGGCACTGCCTTGCCCTTTGCCAGGCAGGACAAGGAGGGAGCAGCCCAGCCCAGGGACGCACAGCAAAGCCCAGCGTGACTGGATGCACTCACACCAGTGGCCATTGGTGCTGGAGCGTGTCCAGAGACGGGCAACGGAGCCGGTGAGGGGTCTGGAGCACAAGTCCTGTGAGGAGCGGCTGAGGGAGCTGGGGATGTTCAGCCTGGAGAGAAGGAGGCTGAGGGGAGACCTTCTCGCTCTCTGCAACTGCCTGAAAGGAGGGAGCAGCCAGGGGGGGTCGGGCTCTTCTCCCAAGGAACAGGCCATGGGACAAGAGGAAATGGCCTCAAGTTGCACCAGGGGAGGTTTAGGATGGATATGAGGAAAAATTTTTACACGGAAAGGGTTATTAAGCATTGGAACAGGCTGCCCAGGGCAGTGGTGGAGTCGCCATCCCTGGAGGGATTTAAAAGCCGGGTAGACGCGGTGCTGAGGAACATCGGGTAGTGCTGGTTTTTGTCAGCGTTGGGTTGACGGCTGGACTCAATGATCTGAAAGGTCCCTTCCAACGAGGGCAATTCTATGGTTCTACGATCTCCACTTCCAGGGCTGCACCTGCAGGTCCTTCTCACGGGGACACCGGGGCTGGTGCACAGCCTGTGTCTGGGGCAAGACGCAGCATGGGGTGCTGGAGCGGCAGAGGCCGAGCTCCCTGGAAGGGCAGCATGGAGCAGAGACCTGAGAAGGTCCTACATCTCCTCTGGGCACAGGGTTCATCAGGCGATGGTGGCCCACCTGAGCGATGCTCTGCAGTCGGAGTGAAGCCCAAGGTCACAGGTACGAGTTGTACCCCAGCACACTTACCCTGCCTACGCTGGGAGGACGTGACTGCTGACCATGTGTGACACACCATGGCTGTGGTTGAAAGGGTAAAAGGCAGAAGGGTTGGACATGCTGGAATATGAGGTTGAAAACCGAACAGGAGTACCCAGAACCGTCTGCCACACACCGGAAAAGCTGCCTTTTGAGAAAACTCACAATGAAGCGTGTGCATGATGCCCAGCCCATGAGTCCAGCAAGCTGAGTGCTCACACCTGGGTGTGGACATACAAAGCAGAGGGATGGGTGAGCCGCTCTCTAAAGATGGGCAAAGACAGGACACGTTCTGGACAGAAACCTCCGGCAACTGGCTGGTCAAAATGGAGAACGGCAGCCAGATTTCTGGCAAAGGAAGCCCGCAAGAAGAGCAGGTCTGAAGCAAGAAGGTGCTGCCCTTCTCCCCAAGCTTGTCTGGAACCCCGGCCACTGGCCAGGAGCTGAAACCTCATTCTCATGGCTGGGTCGTGGCTTCTACAGCTCCCGGGAAGGGCGGGAGCAGGCAGCTCTGCTGCCAGGCACAATTCCTGGCTCACTGGCTCCATAGAGGACCCACGCTCTGGCAAGGGGAGCAGGAGGCCCTTCTGGAAACCAAGCGATAGATGAAGCTACTTAATACGCTCAGGATAGTTGGGTCATCAACCCTCTGAGAATGGCAGCATCTTTGCAGACGTCTGCAGAGTCACCAGTAAAGCTGGAAAAGGGTACAACAGTAAGTTTTTCTGTATGACTGAATAGACTACCGGTATTTTCACATAATAGCTCAAATGCAGATAAAATGGCCTTCATATGTAATGGGGACAGGCTCTGGAGGAACGTGAACTGGCAGCAAGGAGCTGATATAGATTGTGAACGGACAGCGGGTTTTGGTGAGGGATTTCATCTGCATCGCTCCTCGCCGCTCTGCCTCAGATACCCCCACGTCTCTCCTCTCTTGGCTGGTGCAAACACAATCCAATTTGCACAACTCAGTAACAACTTTGCATGTTCACGCAGAGCCCGGGATATCTCAGCCGAGCAGCTCCGTGTGCCTTTCCACTTCACAGCCAACAGATCAGCAGTTTCAGCTGATGTGCCACAGCATGCCCCAGTTCAGACCTGCAGTGCTGGTGTACACCTTTGCCACTCCAGATAAACCTCAAACACCTTCATGTATCTGATTTCATCCCTGGTAGAAAGCATTTCCTTCCTCCCACAAAAGCAGATTCATTCTGGAAAAACCATTCAGCTGCCTACCCACAGGCTAGAGTGAGTCAGCAGCCATCTAAAGGGAAACAAAACCATGGTAAAACCTAAGGATGCAATACACTGCAGTGCCATAAATACTACTGACACCATGACACAGCATGTCCTGATAACACCCTGTGACAGTGGCCTTGCTCAGCAACTTAGGAAGCACAACACAGTGCTGCACTTTGTCCCTGGGACCATGGGGAGGGTATGGGGCACGCTGCAGTGGCAGGACTGCAGTGCCCCTCTGGGAAGCAGGAATTCTCTGCGTAGCCATTCCTGTTGTACAGATGGAAAAAATGAGAGACTGCAAGAAGCCGTTTGCCATCACCCTGGGAGTCCCCAACCAAACCAAGAGACGACCTGAGTCTCCCAACTGCCACGGCCCTGCACGACCCTGGAGCCTGGGAGCTGGCGGTAGGACGGCCACCCTTCAGAGACACGGCTGGCAAGCACCTTGCTCCTGGGTCTGGACTCTACTCGCACGTCCACAGAGACCGTGTGGCCTTTATCAAAAGCTGGGGATGAGCCCGAGTTCATGGACTCTCTGAAACATACAGAAAATTAATACTTTTATGTAAACCAATGAATCATAGAATCTTAGAATCATTCAGGTTGGAAAAGACCCTTGGGATCATTGAGTCCAACCATCAACCCCACTCTACAGCGTCCTCCCCTCCACCACATCCCCCAACACCACATCCAAACGACTCCTGAACACCTTCAGGGGCGGTGACTCCACCACCTCCCTGGGCAGCCTATTCCAGTGTCCGACCACTCTTTCTGGGAAGAATTTTTTCCTGATGTCCAGCCTAAACCTCCCCTGCTGCAGCTTGAAGCCATTCCCTCTTGTTCCATCGCTAATTACCTGTGAGAAGAGACCGGCACCAACCTCTCTACAACGTCCTTTCAAGTAGTCGTAGAGAGTGGTGAGGTCTCCCCTCAGCCTCCTCTTCCTCAAACTAAACAGTCCCGGCTCCTTCAATCGCTCCTCATCAGATTTATTCTCCAGGCCCTTCCCCAGCTCCGTTGCCCTCCTCTGCCCTCGCTCCAGCACCTCGAGATCTCTCTCGTATTGAGGTGCCCAGAACTGGACACAATACTCAAGGTGTGGCCTCACCAGTGCTGGGTACAGGGGGACAATCACCTCCCTCCTTCTGCTGGTCACACTATTTCTAATACAAGCCAGGACGCCATTGGCTTTCTCGGCCACCTGGGCACGCTGCTGGCTCATGTTCAGCCGCTTGTCAGTCAGAACCCCCAGGCCCTTTTCTGCCCGGCAGCTCTCCAGCCACGCTGCCCCAGGCCTGTAGCGCTGCACGGGGCTGTTGAGGCTCAAGTGCAGGACCTGCCACTTGGCCTTGTTGAAGCTCAAGTGCAGGACCTGCCACTTGGCCTTGTTGAAGCTCAATAGTCCCTTGAGCAGGGAGAGGAGGCTCATCCCGCAATCACCAGTTTCCCACTCAGAGGTTGTGCAGGAACAGCCACCAGTGACTAACTCACGCCACAGGTAAACTCCCCCAAACCAAGGGGTTAACCCTGCATTAGCCAACTGACCACCCTGCCGCGGGAGGCGCTGGGAGAGGTCCTGAGCTCAGAACAGGCCCACGTGAGTGATCTGTGAGGGCAGAAGGCCCTGGACCCAGCAGACGGCATCTGGCACAGCCCAGGGAGCGACGGCAGCACAGCCTCTGAGCCCAGGCTGCACCGGCGTTTAGCTCTGGCCAGGCCAGTACCTTTGGCTCGGGTGCCCGAGCAGTCTCTGAGCGCACAAAATGGATGGGGTTCAGGTGGAACTACACCAGAATACCTGCTGCAGCGCTGCACCTGACGTGCTCCAACCACTGCAGGACATCCAGCCCCCCAGACCAGGCCGGGCCTGGGCTGCAGTACGCTCCCTGCACCCCCGGCAACGGTACAGCGCAGCGAGCATGTCTGCACCCACCGCTGCTTGGGAAGTCCCATCCCCTTGGTCTACAGCGGAGACAAAGCTCAGCACAGCACAGTGGTACCAACCAACGCAAGCGCCACCCCGTCCAGGCACAAAGGTGATCATCGCCCAGTGCTCGCACGTCTGCTACCCACGTCAAGGACAGTGGCTGGAGAAGGGTTGGCAGAGTAGGGGCCGGCATACACATGGGTATGACGGGGATGACGATGAGGAGTGAGGTGGTCTGTTACCTTCAAGACCTCTGAAAGATTTCTTGCAGGATCAAGGTGCACAAAAGAACAACACAGAAGGCAGCAGGGAAAGCAGGGGCAGCCCAAGGTTAAGGAGCTGAATATTTCCTTTGGGGACCTGGGATCTAATCCATACACTGCTGCAAATTTCCCAGAACTACTGTTCAAGTCACTTATACCAACACTTGTCAAAAACAGCCACTAATAATGTGTTCCTCCTGTTCTGAGTGCCCAGGTGGAGACTCTGAGGACTGATAAACAGGAGCGCACTGCTCACAGCTACACTTTAAAGGGCTAAAAAAAGGCTAAGTTCTTGGGAAAGAAAAAGCAATTCTTAGGCTCTAGACTGGGGGCACAGAGTTAGCGCATGCTTTTGACAAATTTGGCTTTATCTTCCCTTTGCCTCAGTTTTCCTTCTATAGAAATAGATAATAATACCCGAGAGAATGGAGTCAGAATGCTTGGAAATACGAAATTCATCGCAACTCTAGCATATGCCTAGCAAGTATAACCTCAAGCTGATCCAGCGCATCTTGGTCCTTCAGGCTTCCGTCCATCAGAAGAACTGGGCACCGACGTTTGCTGAACCGTCCTGCCTCCTGTCATCCCTTCAAGTTCCCGATGCACTCCTCTCCCCCATGAAGTCCTGGCAATTTCTAGCTTCTATTCAGCGCAAAGCATGGAATGGAATGGCTCCAATCTCACATTTGGATTCATCCTCCTACTTCAGGCAGCCAGATAAACATTCGCAAGATGTTACCATATGAATGTTATAGTGAATTTATAATATTTATAATATACATATGAATTTGCAGTATTTTATACATGATTCATGATGCAAAGTATTAATTACAGATAAATTTTACTAAATCTCTGATCTCTACTTCATCTTCAGACTACAAAAAACCCTTTAACGTATGATTGGGAAGGATGAAGGTCCCACACCGACAAACCCTCACCCTCTTCCTTTCAGCTCTGGTGTCCCCACGTCCAAGTTCTCGGCCCTTGGCTGAACAACAGTAACCAATGCTGAACTTTCCCAGTTGGACTCAGCAGAAAGCAATGCGAGCTAGCTGAAATCTGGGCCAGCCGTGGTTTAAGGCCAGGCTCCTGGCCAGCAGCACTGGCCCTGTGCAGAGGAGCACACCCCACCTCGGTCCTGCAGGGGCATCCGACCCGGTCAGTTCCTCTGCAAGTGCCACTGCGGCACCCGGGCAAACCAAGCCAGAAACCTCCACTTAAATCAAACTGTTCTGCTCTGCACTGAAGAACTGGGCATGAGCCAGCAACCAGCTCCAACATCTCAGTCGAGGGTGACAACAGAAAACCGAGCATCCCCGGCTATTTAGCAGACTTGACACAAGGTGCCGGGGAAGGCCTGTCTGCATCCTCGCACTGAGCGAAGTGCCAAAGACCACCAAAATACAAAGCAAAAGCTGCCCATTTCCATAAGGAAGGAGACCCTGCGGTAGCACGCCTAGAGGGAGGGAAGGAGTGTATCCACATCTGGCACTGACACAGCTGTGCAGGGCATTGCACCAGCCCTGGTCCTTGAGACGAGCAGATCCACGGGCTCATGTGGCGGGGCTGGGAAGACCACGCTGGCTTTCTTTCTGCTCACTAATTCACAGGCATCAAAATAAAGAGAGTAGTGTTACGGGATTCCTGCCTCAGAGCAGGAAATACTGAGACGACGGGAGGTAGCCATAGATGTAAAGAGCAGGTCCTACGCACCGTGCAGGGATCAGACCGGCCACAGCACCATGGGCGAATCACAGGGGCAGTAAGTTCGTTTTGAAGACATCACACCTCCACCAGCCGGCCTTCCCCACCGAGTGTGTGAGCGCACGTATATGCTGGGGGTGTTCCTGGTGTCCCCAGAAACCTGCCACGGCAGGGTGAGACGTGCTGCTCCCGCATCCACAGGCTACTTGCTGGGTGGAGAAGGCAACTTTGTTCCACAAGTGAGAGCTGAGCTTTTCCTCCTCAGTACCCAAATACCCATTCTCTTGTAGTGGGTGAATGACCCTGCTCTGACCTGAAAGAATAAATACATTGTGCAGCCACCACCAGGAGAAAGGCACGGGATGATCCCACCAGCCTCCTGCCTGCCATGACCCGCGCCACCCTGCTCTCTGCTGCCTCTTCTTCCCTCAATGTCATTGTCCCCCACGGCGAGCAGCGGTATGCCAGGGAAACAGGTTTTCCCTTTTCTTTGTTAATTCTTCCCTCATTACATTTGAAATTCCACAATCAGTGTGCACTGTAATTGTCGAATTTGATGCTAATGATTAATGAATTAAACATGGATCCATCAATTAGTCCTCGGAGAATAATTCTGCATAAAGCAGCGGATAATGTAATTACAGTAACAAAGATAATGAGATGTTAACATCGACGGAGCCCGACGTGACATGATCACAGCAGGCTCAGCAACCCCGGCCTGGGGGAGCCAATCCCTCTCTCTGCAGAGGCAGAGCATCGGGGGGCAGTGAACACACTCCGGGACGGGGGGGGCCCGGCATCACCGCGCACCCTGGCGCCAGCGGCCGAGCAGGGACCGGCAAAGGCGAGGTGGGTGCTCTCCTCCCACCTGCCTTGTGCAAACGCCCCTGGGCGATCTGCTCTGGACACGACACCGACCCATGCTGAGAGGCATCAGTGAGAACGCAGCAAAAACCCTGCGGCTGCTGGGAAGCCCAGCACCATCCCCAGCGCAGGAAGCCCAGCACCATCCCCAGCCCAGGCTGGAGGCTGGGTTTCACACATAACGAGCACCATCTCCAGCCCAGGCTGGGCTCCCGGGCGCTTCGCTGAGCGGCCGAGACCAGCACGGGCTCCCCATCACCCCATCTGGCACAGCAGCCAAGGGGAGAGGCAAGCTACCCACCTACAGTGCATGGAGGGCTCTCCTGCCCGTGCCGAGGAGCCACTGGGGCTGCGAATCAGTGCAAGCGCTCATAACTCAAACGGGGACAGCTGGACTCTCATCATCTCAGAGCAAACACCAGCATCAGCCAAGACAGCCCAAGCAGTGCCTCCACCACCACAGACACACTTGAGAAAATGCTTCCCCTCGGCTACAGAAGCAATCCTGCAGCAGCAGGAGGAGGAGGAGGAGGAGGAGGAGGGCTCACACGCAGCCTGCCCGCACACACGTGTCAGACCATGTGGACTGTTCCTCCGGGCAGAGGTGCCCGAGCAGCATCAGCCCCTTCCAGCTCTTCCCCCACATAAAAGACCCCAGTGCTCTCACCCCTACACTGTGACCACCTCGGCTCGTTCTGCTCAGCCTCCTCTGCGCCAGAGACACTTGGTGCAACCTTTGCTCTCCCTCAAACCCTATGGGAGGCTCCTGGTCCTCAGGGAGCCCCGCACCCAGCCACTGCAGAGGCAAGCGGAGCCTTCTCCTTTAACCTCCTCCCTTGATACCACGAGAGCTCTGGCTCTCCCACGGTTTGTTTGCTTTAGTCCCATCTCCGAGCCACCTCGCCCAGCTGCCTGGGTGATGCTGGCCAGAAGATCTCACCTGGGACTGCTGCATCAGCTCAGCATCTCAGGCTGAGGAGCGTCTGCGCTGCTTCTGCCTGCTAGATCAGACAGCCTTCTGCTGTCAGAAACTCTGCCTCCGTGTAGCTGCTCGCAACCACAACAATCTCAGCAATCTCTGCTGATTTCTCCTTACACTTTGACTTCCCATCTGAAGGCAGGTTTTCCAGTGTTCAGCTGCTTGGCTTCCTTTCACACTGCCCAGCTGCAATGCAGCGTCAAGAAATAGGCTCGCATGCTCCGTGCGTGCTCACGTTAAGTCTGTGTGTAAGTACGGGCACAGGCATCACATGCAGGATTTTCAGGCTGCATCCTTCATGCCCTTTTCCCCTGCTTTGGAGTGAGTCCCTACAAACCTCTGCAAAGCAAGAACTGAGGGCTGCAGCTGTGCTGAGACCAGTCGCTCATGTTGATTGACATTGTCTCCATACTTTTCTTGTGCTACCATCTGTTCTTTCCCACTAAAAAAATTCCCTTTCATCCAGTTTGCACTTTGAATAAGAGCTGCCCTCATTCTTCAAGCCAGAAACCCGCACTGAACGCGATACAGGTGGGGCAAAGGAGAGGAAAAGGGTGAGCTCACTGATACAGCAAAGCTACATCTGGGGATCCCTGAAGAACAGTGGAAGAGAAGCGATTATTCCGGTGGGAAGAGGACCCGTGGGGATCTGAAGGAGACACCTGAACCAGGACTGCCACATGTGCAGCAAATACACACTGCCAGGCCCCACGCTCGCAGCCAAGCTACACCCAGAACCCAGCATCCTTCAGCTCTGGCAGTGAGCGAGACCTGCACATCCCCTTCCTGCCCTCTCCAACCCAACCACCACCTGGGTTTGCCCGGCATGGGGGACACTGTGAGGTGCTGCTCGCACGCTGCCCGCCGAGCTGCCCTCGTCACCCTGCGAAGCTCCGTGCCCAGAGCTCACCTGGGGCACTGTGGGCACCCCCTGCCCCTGTGGCGGTCGATGGAGGCCGCCCATGCTCGCTGTGCCCAGCATCTGGCCCAGTACTGCTCCAGTCCAGAAACCCAGAATAAACAGGCGTTTCCACCACTGGACCGTAACCAGCACCATCTCACCTGACCGAGGGTTTACAAGACTGAGCAGTAATCGCCAGGAACCCTTTCTCAGCTTCCTCCAAAGGCCAGTACCCACCTGTGCTCTTCCTTTGAGACTTCAGGAGTCTCCACAGGTCCCACCGCTTGTGGAGAACTTCTAGTGGTTTCAAAAAGTCCTTTAGCAAGTATCAGTGTCCTTTTAGGACACACCTGACTCCAAAGCCCAGATGCAGGGATGCTCTGACTAACCTAGGTGCTTTTGGTGGTCCGATTTCTAGGTGTGGAAAATTAGACAAGCACTGATGGATCCTTCAAAGTCTCTGTGAGTCTCTGACACGAGCAGGACAAGTGTATGTGCCTATTTCTCTGCAGCCGGATTTGCAGCATGAGCAATTGCTTCTCCTGGCCCCCAGTGCTGCTGCAGTATTAGCTCTGGGGAATCGGAGCACCAGCTCTGATTAGAGCTGTTCTGTGCTCACGCTGCCCACCACCAGCTGCCCGGCAGCGCCGAGGAGGAGAAGTGAGCAGGGGATGCAGTTGCTGGTGGGAGAGGCAGGCAGGAATGGCTGGGAGCAGCAAGAGGCAGCAGAGGAGGACAGCACAGGCAGAAGAGAGGAGGTCAGGAATAAAGGAGCCACATCCACCAGCTGTTGGACCAAGTCCCTTGTTCCTACATCCCAGCAAGCCCCAAGTGCCCAGGAAACAGCCCAGCATCCTCCCAGCCAGCCATGTCTCCCACCTCCTGCGAGAGGAGGCTCGCTCGGAGAGCGACGGCGGTCAGCCGGCCTGGTCCTTCACCAGATCCGGGGTGTAAATCTGCCGACGAGACCAAGAGCAGAAGGTCTGCTCTTCAGGAAAGGACGGGTCTTCCAGCTGTATTACAAAATGTATTACAGGGAAAATCTTCATTATAAAGTTAAGATACCAAAAGTTGGAAAATGCCACGATGGAGTCCGTCAGAACAATTTTAGCGTGAGCAGTGGGCATACGCATGGCAATGCAGCCGAAGGGCATGGTGTGTTCCGTGGACACGCAGCGCTGGCCGGGCAGGGACCCCTGGGCAGAGCGCTGTGGGGACAGGACACTGGGAGGAAGGGAGAAGGGGCCGGGGACACGGTTGAGTCCTCCGCAGCCCAGGGGAGGCCGGGTCTCTGCCACCCGCCCCCGGCACGCCGCTGCCCTGCCAAGTGCCAGCAGCCTGTTGCGTCCCGCGGTCCCTCTGGCAGCGCTGGCGCAGGCGCCCCACAGCCGGCTGCAGCACTGGGGCCACGCCAATGCCAACACTGTCCCTCAAAGCTCTCCAGCTGGCACCGGAGATGCAGGAGTGGTTTGGATGGTTAGCTGGCGCCAAAGTGTGTAGCCTGGGAATTGCCACCCGAGCCCTGGTGACAGCTGACAGTGTCGATCCTTCCCAGGAGACGCCACAGGCCTGGCAGCACCGACACGTCCCACCCTGGTGTTGGGGAGCGAGGAGGGTGCTGCCGGAATGGGGGCGGGAGAGGCCATGGCTGGTCCCAGCCTGGCTGGTCCGGGACCGCGCAGGACCAGCCCCAGTCGTGGCACGGACGCCAGGGAGGGACAGAGGTGCTCAGCCGTGCCGGGAGCGTGGGCAGAGCTGGGCAGGACGGGGTCTGGCAGGGCTCCCGCTGCTGAACCCCACCAGTACCCACAGCCATGGCTGTCCTCTGGCTTCAGGGGCATTTGGAAGGTGCCAACCAGTGCCCGCTAGAGAGGATTTCTCACAGATGGACACCGGAGAATGCCCATTTCACTCAGGTCCGTTAGACCACACCAGAACCTGGACACCCGCTTTGGGGTTCCCTCCTCACGTCTTGGGGTGCAGTCGGCCAGAAGTGCCAGTGCTTCCCGCTCTGTTTTGACTCGTTACCTCCATGCAAAGCACCCTGAATTTTCCATCATCGAGACCACTTCATGCCTGCACCCCCTTCTAGCTCCAGAAGCCACGGTCCAGCAGCCAGATGACCACCCCGTCCACCGGAGAGCTAACCGATCCAAATGCTGAAGCCGACATGGAACCAGCCCTATTTCTGCCCTGCCGTGCTTCCCTGTGGAACCTTAAGCTGTCCGTGGTGTGTCTCCTGCTGCCAAGGCCGGCTTGTGCTCTCGTTTCACGACAATGCAGTACCGATGGCTTAATGAGGAACTGGTACCTCTGCTACTCAAAGCGCTTCTTGGACTGTTTTTAAATTGAGTAACACTTTGCAAATCATAAGAAGCATTTACTCTCTTTATATCTATATCCACATATTGCTTCTACCCTTAACATATTCTTAGCCTTCATGCACATCAGTCACAATATAGTTTCATCTAAGTGACAAAATGTTTTGCAGGTGCGCTCAGGAAAGCGAGTTTCCCTCCTGTCCCACACACTTACAGCTTTCCAGGAACCCAGTGTTGCATGTCCCTTCTTCCCCGCCTGTCTCCCAGGATAAGGTCACTCATTTTCCTGATGCTTGGCCCAAAGAAGTCTTGTGATCACGACTGCGGAAGGTGGAGCAGGTACATGCTCCTGCCCTAGGCAAAGAAGGGATGGCTTGAACAGACAAATGATTTCATTGCTGTCCCTGACCACATCTGTGCCACTACAGGGATTCTTTTCACAGTGGGACAGAAGAGCATCAGGGTCCTTGCTTGAAAACCTGTGTCAGTGTGGGATACAGGCAGGACAGCAGCAGGCACTGGGGTGGACCCCTCTCCCGGTACATGCCAGACCCTGACCCATGCCAGCCGTGGGGCCACACTGTTGGCAGACAGCAGCCCAGGTGCTGCTCCACCATGGGAAGGTCACTGTGTGGCAGCGGCCAGGCCACCCATCCAGCCCCGAGAAAGGTCCCTCTGGAGATGTGCACACTGACAACACCGTCCCTCCGTCCCGACACCCTGTGGCACAACTAAGCTTTTGCCTACACACGGAAACTCTCTCCCCACAAAAGCTGCTGGCCCATGCTGCTCCCTAAGCGCTGTCCAGGAGAGTCCTTGCCATAACCAAACCTGTGCCAGGAACACCCAACGGCTCGGCAGCCAGCATGGCTGAACCACAATGTCAGAGGACCAGGTGGTCCAATGGTAGCCTGCAACAAGGCTCCAAAGAAAACCTATGGGACAAGAAGGTGGCAGGGAAGTGCCACAGAAATATCTGGGCATATGAGAGGTACTTCTGGAAGGCACATCCAAAATGTTCTTGGATGAACTGCCCTTGGCTAGCACTTCCCAGGCATCCTTCTGGCCTACCAGGACACAACTGGGCAGCTGGCGAGCACGACACACAAAGAGCAGATCCTGCCTGGAGACAGGGATGGAGAGCACACGCATCCCTCGAGTCCACAGAGGTCCAGGCGTGGGGTTTCGCGTCCCGCAGTCTGCTCGGTCAGGCCTGACTGCGCCCAGCACCACCTGTCACCAGCGCAGCAGGCGAGGAGCGCGAGCTGCAGAGGTGACACGGGCCACTCGCCTGCGCTTCAGGATTTCCTGATGTCGGAGGGCTTGATTTAGGGCTCAGCTGCAAATGCTGTACTAATGCTGGTTATTTGCATTTTGTTAGCTCTACATCTGTTAACAGACCCTGTGCTTGATCTCAACTACTCTTCCACCTCTGGATAGTCTCCTTACCAGTAAAATTTCATACAAGAATAAAAGTTAGGAGGACTTTACAGTTGGAAAGTGAATCAAAAATAGCACAGAAAAGCAGAGACCATTCTGCCAGGAGCTCTTGACAGCCCAGGAAGAGATTAAGTGCTCCAGAACTTCCAGTAACCAACTTCCAAAGCTTTTATCAAATCCCAATATATTTTCCAAGGGATAAAGAAAAACCAAGTTTCTAATTGAGGACAATACTTCTGCTTCTAGGCAATCTTTGCACCAAATCTCTGAAGATTTACAGCTCTTGGAGACAAGTTTTTAATAGTGACAAAACGAATACAGAATCCCAGCACGGCTGAGGCTGGCAGGGAGCTCCGGAGGTCGTCCTGTCCCACCCCTGCTCAAGCAGGGCCACCCAGAGCCAGGTGCCCCAGACTGTGTCTGGACGGTTTTTGATTATCCCTGAGGAGGGAGACTGCACCACCTCCCTGGGCACCTACAACGTCACACTTGCACACAAGTTCCACAAAAAGTAAGCCTCAGGTGGACATAAGGCAGCTGCAAAGTCTGACAACATTCTGCGCTTCTGAGAACAGGGTTTACAATGGGAACACATGCAACCTAAAATAAAACCAACTCTTACTGCAGTAAAGTTGCCTCCTTTAATGGTTTAAATACCAGGGTACAAACATCCATTCAGCTCAGAGTCCCACAGGTTTCACAAATACAAGGTCCTTCCCCATTCTTACTTTATTTAGCTCCATGCTGCACTGTCTGTACCTGCTTTGGAGGTTCTTTTGAATCATCACCAGAGTGTTGCATATGTGTATTTTAGCCACATACAGGGCAGCGTGAGATATTTTATCTTTGTTTTCTCCTCCTCCCCTTTATCTGCTGCTTCTTTTCTTGCCCCTGGGGAAGGCCTGTGCATCCAGCGGACATTAATTAGCACACTCACTTACCTTCGCAGAGCTCAGGTCACAAGGAAACCACGGACCACTTGCTTTGAACTCAACACAGGCCATTTGGTTTTACCCAGACACTCCTGGTGTAAGACAGCAAGTCATTCAGGTCTCCAAAGCTCATGGGCTTTGAGCGACCTGCTCTAGTGGGAGGTGTCCCTGCCCCGGGCAGGGGGGTTGGAACTGGATGGTCTTTAAGGTCCCTTCCAACTTGGACCATTCTGTGATTATGTCCTCCGAGATTAACTCGTGCACTGGCAGAGAACTGCAAATTCTGAGGTGCTCCCTCTCCAGCTGCCCAAAGCATGTATTAGATAGGCCTGTGCGAACCTCATGGAGTTCAACCAGGCCAAGTGCAAGGGCCTGCACCTGGGTCAGGGCAACCCCAGGCACAAATCCAGGCTGGGCGGAGAATGGCTGGAGAGCAGCCCTGAGGAGACGGACGTGGGGGTGCTGGTGGATGAGAAGCTCAACATGAGCAGGCAACGTGTGCTGGCAGCCCAGAAACCCCCCCCAGCCTGGGCTGCATCCCCAGCAGCGTGGGCAGCAGGGCGAGGGGGGGGATTCTGCCCCTCTGCTCCACTCTGTGAGACCCCACCTGGAGCACTGCGTCCAGCTCTGAGGCCTCAGCACAAGAAGGACATGGACCTGCCGGAGCAGGACCAGAGGAGGCCATGAAGATGACCAGAGGGCTGGAGCCCCTCTGCTGTGGGGACAGGCTGAGAGAGCTGGGGGGGTTCAGCCTGGAGAAGAGAAGGCTGCGGGGAGACCTTCCAGCCCCTGCCAGTCCCTCAAGGGGGCTACAGGAAGGATGGGGAGGGACTCTGGATCAGGGAGTGTAATGATAGGACATGGGGTAACGGCTTCAAACTGAAAGAAGGTAGATTTAGATCGGATATCAAGAAGAAATTGTTTGCTGTGAGGGGGGTGAGCCCCTGGCCCAGGCTGCCCAGAGAAGCTGTGGCTGCCCCATCCCTGGAGGGGTTCAAGGCCAGGTTGGATGGGGCTTGGAGCAACCTGGGCTGGTGGGAGGTGTCTCTGCCCAGGGCAGGGGCTTGGAACTAGGTGATCTTTAAGGTCCCTTCCCACCCAAACCATTCTATGATTCTATGATTCTATGAGAGACGCCCAGTGGATCCCAGCAACAGCCCCATCCTTAGCCCCAAAGGCAGCAAAACCGCAGGGTCCCTGCCAATCTGATGCAGGGCAGATTCTTTACTGACTCCAAACCCAGTACTCTGCACTACACAGGGACGTCAGCAAGTCACCTCAGAAGATTTTTATCATGTCAGTGCACTTACCGTGGCGACTGCATCGTCAGCTGCAATACGTCTTGGAGGCATCAGAGTGAGTTGAAAAAATTATTCAGAAAACATGTTATCGTTTGTGTACCAGGAGAAAAAAAACCTTTCTGACCAATGCAGACAACCACCCAAAGCCAAGACGCATAAAATCTGATTACGGTTGCTGTCTTAATGCTGAGCCCCGTGCCGATGCACGCGCTCGGGGTAGCACAGGAGTGCTGTTCTGCTCAGGGGCCCAGGGGAAAAACAGTGAACAGGGCATCTCAAATTCACAGATTTCTACATGAGAAAAGACCATCATCTCCATCCCCTGCGCACATGCATGCAGCGACACACACACGAGCTGGATTAAAGCATATCTTGTAGAAAGATAACTAATCTCATTTTAAAGGCTTCAAGCAGTGCTAAGTCCACCAGCTCTCCAGATAAACTATTCCAACATTTAATTACCCTCCCTGCTGGGAAACTACATCTCCTCTCAAGTTTAAATTGCTCTAACTTGAGCCTCCACGCACTGCGTCTCCTCAAGCTTTGTCACCCAGACTGAAAGGCCTCGCACGGCGCTCACTTCTAGGCGCTGGTTTTCCAAGCAGCAGTGATCGGTAATCAAGTCACATCTCAATCTGCTCTCGTGAGCCCAACAGGACTGAGACGACTGTCGAAAGCAGGATACAGCCTTAGGTGGGCATTTGGTTTGACATCACCATAAGCTTTTCTGTGGTTTGTCTCTGAATTCTTCCTGCAGCTCCCATCACCTTCTCTAAGCAGGAGAAGCACCCTCAGACACAGCACCCCAGAGGCGCAGGGCTGAAGTGCCTCTGCAGAGAGGCAGGAATTGTTACTGCACTTGGGCATGCTGCGGGTGTTCCGTGGGGGTGAAGAAACAACAGCGTGGCAGAAAACAGGCAGAGGTGCACATCCTTGGTCAAAAAAGACAGTAATTGCAATCACCCGCTGGCAGTTTATCTGTCCTGCAGACTAATTCTGACTCTCCAGAATCGGCAGTTTGGGTTCAGAAGGGCTTATTGTTTCACACTCAGCACCATGTGAACACAGCAACGCCAGCATGCCCCACTCCCTGTGCTGTGTGTGATGCTGAGGACCCCAGCCAGCTCCCAGCATTCACTCCAGCTGCACCCCATCTCAGGAGTCCTCGGCTCCAGAAAGCCTTGAAGCACAGTGCCAACAACACGACGACACCCTCGGGATGCAACCGGGGTGTGGAGCAGGACTGAACAGAAATGAGGACAGAATCACAGAATAGTTTGGGTTGGAAAGGACCTTTAAAGGCCATCGAGTCCAACCCCCTGTCATGATCAGGGACATCTTCAACTAGACCAGGTTGCTCAGAGCCCCGTCCAACCTGGCCTGGAATGTTTCCAGGACGGGGCAGCCACCACCTCTCTGGGCAACCTGTGGCAAAGTCTCACCACCCTCAATCTAAAACATTTCTCCCTTATACCTAGTCTAAATCTTCCCTCTTTTAGTTTAAAACCATTACCCCTTGTCCTATTGTAACAGGCCCTGCTAAAAAGCCTGTCCCCATCTTTCCTGCAGGCCCCCTTTAAGTACTGGAAGGCCACAATAAGGTCTCCCCGGAGCCTTCTCTTCTCCAGGCTGAACCCCCCCAGCTCTCTCAGCCTGTCCCCACAGCAGAGGGGCTCCAGTCCTCTGGTCATCTTCATGGCCTCCTCTGGCCCCGCTCCAACAGCTCCGTGTCTCTCCTGTGCTGAGGCCCCAGAGCTGGAGGCAGCGCTGCAGGGGGGTCTCCCAGAGCGGAGCAGAGGGGCAGAATCCCCCCCCTCGCCCTGCTGCCCACGCTGCTGGGGATGCAGCCCAGGCTGGGGGGGGTTCTGGGCTGCCAGTGCACGGTGCCAGCTCATGGGCAGTGTTTCCCCCCCCCCAGCACCCCCAGGCCCTTCTCCCAGGGCTGCTCTCCATCCCTCCATCCCCAGCCTGGGCTGGGACCAGGGGTCACCCCGACCACGGTGCAAGACCCTGCCTGCACTTGGCCTTGTTGAACCCCATGAGGTTCACACAGATGCACTTTTTGATCCTGTCCAGGTCCCTTTGGATGGCATCCTGTCCCTCAGGCATGTCACCACACCACTCAGCTTGGTGTCATCTGCAAACTTGCTTAGGGTGCACGTGATCCCACTGTCCATGTCATTGATGAAAATATCAAACAGTACTTGACCCCTGAGGGACACCACTTGTCACCGATCTCCATCTGAGCCATTGAACACTACCCTCCGGATGTGACCATCCAACCAATTCCTCATCAACTGAATGTGGTCACTCAAGTTCATTCTCTGGTGCAATACCAGATTATGAAGGGTTTCTGTTACCAGAAGCATTATCAGCACTCCCTTGTTATCCCAAAGAGCGGAGAGGGACCTGCACCCTGCTGTACTAGACCACTGCCAACAGTTGGCTGTGAAGAATGTGTTCGGAAACTGCCCATCCTGGCCAAGGATGCCAACCCCTAGGACAAAGCAGAGGCACATCAATGCCCTGGGAACCTTGGGCAGGAACGCTCCAAGGGCGAGACACCTCCTGTGGCAGGGGAAGCAGTGTGGCATGGGCTCCATGAGAAACCAGAGAGCCTCCCAACCTCACCTCCTCTCACCACTCCCTGTGGCAGCTGTGCCTCCTGAATGTGCACACAGAAGAAGAATAATTACAAAACAAGCCCCTCACATTACTGTTTCTCCAGGGGAAAGTGAGAAGGAAAAAGAGGGCGATGAAAAAGGAAAGAAACAGAAGAGAACTTGCCAGGCATCAAGAGACATCCCTGGTTGAGATTTCCTTTGTTTTAGGGAGCAACAGCTTCCCCCCCACACAGCAACTCATCGGACTTGACTGTTTCCTCTCAGAGAGTTCACACCCCTAAGTAAAGCCCTTTTACTCTCTCTTCTATCCTGGACACTAACCAGCATAAAATCCCAACCGGAGCTTACCTGAGACCCGCACAGAAACGCCGGCACCCACCGAAGGCACTCGCCAAGAGCGGTGAAAGCAAGAAACTCCAGAACAGCTTTTGCTTCCAGCTCAGCAAAGCACGGCACTGCTGACACCCCGCACCAGCTCTACGACACCCACACCAGCTCTTACCTGTGCCTCCCGTCAGCTGCATGCTGCTCCGCTCCTTGGCAAGCCCGTTGGCTTTGGGGCTAGCGCTGGGTGCTGCTGCCGTTGTTGCCCTGGGTAGCCGCTTGCCCGGTACCTTCACTGTAGTTCTCAGCAGATCGATTTCCTTCCCGTGGACGTTCTGCATGTAATCCTACAGCAGAGAGGCAAAAAGGTTCAAAATGAGCCCTGCCCTGGCCCATTGTTCTCAGCTCCCCTCTCACCCATGTAATCAAAACTAAAACCTGGATCCATTCACCCACGCGGTAACTGGTTCACAGACAGATGACATCCAGTGACTTGGAGGTGACTTGGGAGCTCATCACATGCCCGTTTCTCTTGCACTACACTGAAGTCTCAAGCCAGGCGGGCTAGAGGCAAAAGACCCTACGACTTCCCCAGCGTCCACAGCCAGCCCTTTTCTGACACATGGGGCAAAGCCTTGACCTGCCTTATTGCCATGACTAGCCAGTGCATCAGAACGGGCGCCAGAGAAGTGCCAGGTCTCACTTTCAGTGCCCAGAACTAGTCAGCTCTGATATGAATAATGTCGGGATGTTGCCACGGGCAGTCAGATGCCACGACAAGCCCATTTGTGGAAGTCTGGCTGGGGATCAGAGATTAGATGGAGCAAAAGAGCACAGAGGTGGCAGGCAGTTCTTCTGCCCTGTCATTTCTTGTCTTTTTCATCACAGCACTCAGCTACGACAGCTAATAATGTAATATAGTATAGCGTAAGTAATGGGATATCTGAAAGTTCCCTCTCAGGCCACAGCTAGGACAATTCAAGCCCAAACCAACAGAACTCAGGATAACTCCCTTGTACGTTCACCTGCATAGCTTTCAGTCATTCAAAACTCGGTGCTTCCACCGTTCCTGTGGGTACACCGCTTATTGTATGATCAAAAACTCCCCATGCAGACTGTTAACATCATTCTGTGCTGCCTCCTCAGAGCATCTCGTCTTTTGGTCAAAATGACGCCGCAGACCTCCAGCCTCCCCTGGGAGCTGTGTCCTGGCCCATGTCTCCCACCCCTTCACTGCTCCACAGGGCACTGCAGCTCTCCCCAGCCCTCTCCGATGTCGCTGGCTCTTCCCTGGGCTCATGTCCCAACCAGACCTGACCAATGTGATCTCCAGAGAGATGCACAGAGTGGAACTGCCCTGCCCGGCTCTCGGGCAGACCTCAAGGGAGCAGGGACTGGAAGCTGAGCCGGAGTCTCTGGGAGGAATCAGGAGGTGGGTGCATTCCCCTGGTCCTCTGCACTGGGGATGTGCGCTGCAACTGGGAGAGGAGCAGCAGCAACCGGCTTGGGCTTGCTCCAGTTCACAAGGAGGTGACCAAAAAGATTAACTCAGAGCTGGTCCCTGTCTGCTTCCAAATCCAAGAAGATAAAGACATGAACAAGATCAATTTAAGAGCAACCATTCTCCCAGTCCTTGTCTCCAAGAAGCAGGAGAGTGGGGGCTGTACAGGCCAATGCTCTGTGGTCTCAGGTGACTACCTGCGAGGGTTGCAACCTCTCGGCAGCACCTCAACACCTTGGTTGGAATTCTTCTCTTTCCACAGACCTCTGTTCACGCACCCAGTCCTCGCAGCGACCCCAAGAGATGGGCAGTGTGGCAGCACACCCTTCTCTGCCTCCAGCTCCTGGGTGACTTGACCTCAAACGACACGTGCACACCCCTTGGTGCCCCGGGCAATTCCTAGATAACCAGCCCACCAAACACTGCCCCAAGCTGCTCCCAGTTGGGTGGGAGCCCGGTGGCACCCTTGGGCAGGGAATCTCAGAGGGGCTGGAGGATTTTCCCTAACTCAGCACAATTGCTGCAGTAGCCGGCTGCCTGACGGAGAGAGCGGTCACCAGCGCACTGCTTTTATTACATGCTATAAAACAGCAATTTCTTCCCAAGCCTCCTCGCTAATTACCCAGCCAGTTCTCTCATTTCATTTTATTACTGGAATTAACAACGAGTTCAAAGCGTGGAAAGCTATTAAGATGTGTGATTAAGCCACATTCAATTAGTTTCTACAAACAATTTAATTGATGTTGCAGATAGAATTAACAGAAGGTGATTGTGTGAATGGCTCCACTGGCTGCAAAATGGGAGATGCTTTCTCTCCAGCTCTGCGCAGCACAGCACAGCCTGGCCAGTGAAGCTGGGCTGAACCACATACGCCTTCCTTACGGGCAGAAGCATTTACTCTCCAAGGCTTTGGGAAAGTGATAGGAGACCGCACCGGTCTCTTCATAGAACTTGTTCTTTTCCTGTCACTGAACATGCTGCCGGAAAGGTAAGAAAAATACAGATGCAACAAGGAAAGCCATGCTGAAGCCAGGGATCAGGCCCCCAGGCACTCCTGCCTGCAGCGAGAGCTGCTGCCCACTGCTCCTGCGCCACATGTCCTGTTTGCAAAGTCCTGACACCACTGACCGTCCCAGAGAGGGGGCACCCGAGCAGGAACGCACAGCTCTGTAGGACCCAAGCAAGGCCCAGGCTGGTAGTCAAGGCAGCCACGCATCCATCGAGGAGTCACAGAACGCTTGATTTCAGGGCTGGACCCAGCCCACCGGCGCGCTCTCTGTCAGCCCGTGACTGCAAACCCACGGTTTAAGCTTCACTCCCAGTGAGAAAACTTCAAAGAGGGGCTGGAGGTGCCAAGACACAGATCCAGAAACAGGCTGAGTGATAAAACACCCGAAAGCAGATGAATAGCCCCACCAGGAAGCTTTTGGTAGGTGTACCAGAAGCATGACCCAGCCAGAACCATGCAGGGCACAAACACATCTGGGGCAGACATGTCTAGTGGAGGAAAAAGAAGAAAGGCAGGGCTGCTGACGCCTGGGGAACCTACACCCGTCCCAAGAGGGACAGGGAGAGAACACAACAGAGATGCAAGAGAAGTCTGGGCAGGCATTTCCCTGAATCACGCCAAGGAAAAGCCATTGGGAACACAAAAGCAGCACAAAAATGCTCTGGGGCTTGAACATCCTGTACAGGCTCCCCCTGAGCAAGGCAGGGGTGAAGATGGGACTTCACATCTTGAGGAAGGAACTTCAGGATGCCCAGTGTCTCCTTGACTGAGGATCCTGCACACTTGCTCTTGCCAGCAGCTCACCCCACGACGTGCCTGCTGGGTGAGAGTTGCTGCCACAAATGGACGTGACGAAGAAGCGCGTGCCCTTCCTCGGGAACACAGGCTGCTCTAACCCTAACGTGCTTTGCATGTGTCACCCTGTGAAAGGACATGGGAACTTGCTTCATGCCACTGGAGACAAACCTGGTGACAAATGTGTTGCACCATCTACTTGTCCCTCTGCTCTGCTCTGGTGAGACCCCACCTTGGGTACTGTGTCCAGCTCTGGGGCACCAACAGCAGAAGGACACGGAGTTGTTGGAGCGGGGCCAGAGGAGGCCCCGGAGCTGCTGGGAGGGCTGGAGCCCCTCTGCTGTGGGGACAGGCTGAGAGAGCTGGGGGGGTTCAGCCTGGAGAAGAGAAGGCTCCGGGGAGACCTTCCAGCCCCTGCCAGTCCCTCCAGGGGCTCCAGGAAAGCTGGGGAGGGACTCTGGATCAGGGAGGGGAGCCATGGGACGAGGGGGAAGGGTTTTCCACTGCCAGAGGGGAGATTGAGATGAGATGTGAGGCAGAACTTCTTGGCTGTGAGGGGGGTGAGCCCCTGGCCCAGGTTGCCCAGAGAAGCTGTGGCTGCCCCATCCCTGGAGGGGTTCAAGGCCAGGTTGGACGGGGCTTGGAGCAACCTGGGCTGGTGGGAGGTGTCCCTGCCCAGGGCAGGGGGTGGCACTGGGTGGGCTTTAAGGTCCCTTCCCACCCAAACCATTCTGTGATTCTGTGATCTCCTGGTTCACTCTAGAAGATGGGGAGGAGAGGATATAACGGGACATCCTTGTCTGGACCACCTCTTCCTTCAGGCTTCCTTCCTGCATCTGTCCCCTCCAAGCAGGTCATAAACCAGATACCCGGAGGGAAGGCGAAGCAAGGCAGAGGGCCCTTCGCTAATCAGAACAGCACACAGCTCCCCAAAGCCTCTGTCAGCATTGCAGTAAAAAATGGAACCCGACGGCAGGTGTCACGGCTCTCTTCCCCAGTTCTCAGGGAGGCAATGCCACAGAGGGAGCATGTGGACCCCTCTATCCTCGCAGAAGTCTGGAAAGAGCTGGGCAGCAAGCAGCTCTGTGTTCTGTGGCCTACATGTAATCAGTCTTTGCTCTAGGTAAACGTATAGGGCAATGCAACACCTACCTTGGGTGCAAAGTTCAAAGCTTTCAGTGAAACCTAGGGGAGGAGGGACCCATCTTGTACCTTTCTTAGCAACGGGCTGTGGATCACCAGTAGCACCAGGTGGAAGCAAACCAGATTTTTGCTTGGGGCAACGCAGTAATGAAATGAAGCACTGAAGAAGTGCGGTAAGGAAAGCGAGTGACATCAATCTAGATCACCCCCTGAGGAAGAAACGGTGTAAAAAGGAGAGAAACCTAGTGTGTAACAGCATCATCTGAGAGCGGCTAAACAACATCCCAGAAATTACTCTGTCTCTACAGCTGATTGTAATAATGGCCTATGATGTCTCCAATGGAAATGTGATGAACTCACACACGTGTGTGTCCCACACGCAGAGCAGGCGGCAGCCATTCCCTCACAGTTTGGTTCTATAAAGACCAAAAATGGGGTTACAAAGTTAGGGAACTGCAGAACCAAACAGTATGGTACGGGGATCAAAGAGCAGAAGAAAAAAAAACTGCTCTCAAAGCTCCCACAAATTAAAGGAAGGAAACGCAATGACTGGCTTTCCAGTGTAAGGACAGGAGGGTTAAAGGGCTCAGTGGCTCGGGAGCCGGACGACTGAGCATTGCAAGCCCGTGAGTTAGAGAGGCAGGGTTAGAAATGAGGAGAAAGACTCTGGGGCTGGGGGCACTCCAACAGCCGTGTGTCTGAGGAGACCGGGGACAAATGGAGGGCGCAGGAGCAGTCAGGAGGCACAGGAGCTGCGACTCCTGGCTTTTCTCCCTTTAGAGTGCTCCAGCCCCCCGACACCGCCCTATGCCCAAGCTCTACCCCGTGCTCCCGATCTGTCTGTCCTGCTGCAGCACGTCCTCTCCGCAGAGGGTGCTGTGGCCTCGGTGTCACAGGTGTGTCTGTCCGTGGCTCACTGTCTCAGCAGCAAACTGTGCTCAAGAGGGAATGGGGAAGAAGTCATTAGCCCCACAGTGGGGAGGCGACAGAGATGGATGGGGAGGCAGCTGCGCGCCTGAGCCAAGCAGTGAAGAGGATCAGAGATGCATCGAGTGACAGCTCAGCTCGGCAGGCTCTGCACAGGCACCTCATCTCCATTACCCAATACCTAGCAGCCAGGAAAATTATTCCACACCCAAATGGCACCATCAGCCGTGGCTGCAAGGAGTTCTCCGCCTGCTCCTCACCCCAGATGCAGGGAGGCAGCAACCCCTGCTTTAATGGACTGAGCAAGGGAAACAGAAAAAAGAAAGATGCATTTGCTTAGCATAATTCTGTGCAGAGCGTGCTCCTATCAGTTCTTCCCACCCAGCCTGGCACTGCAGAGACAGCCTTCACGAGAGGGAAGAGGTTTTCTCCAGACCCTGGTAAAAACCAGCTCTGAATCCACCTGCCCTGTCGAGGGCTGATGCTGAACCTCCTGCGCAGGGCAGAGACCAGGGCTTTCATCCGCTGCCAAACCCTTCCCAGGCAACTCTCCGCGACTGTGGCACCTGCGAGAGGACCTGCAGCCACAGCATGGAGGAGGACACCGCTCCGTCCCACCTGCTCCTCTGCCCAACCCAGCGCAGTACTTACATGCAGGCTGGGATGGTAGGTGAGGACTCCGTTGTCACACAGCGTCACGTACTTCTTCTTCCACTCTTTGTTGAGAGACTTGCCACTGCGTTTGAGGAGAATGCCCTAAAAGAGAAGTGTCAAGAGACTCAGACCTTGCTTGGCCCAGGCACCTCCTGCTCAGCTACAGCATTGCCCCTTGTAGGAGACTGGTCTTTGAAGGGACACAAAGATCAGGACCCAAGAAATCATGTTCTAGGTTAGTCTTCCCAACAGCATTTTCCCTGGGACTGGCAGGAAAAGGGCTGCACCCCTTTCCTCACCAACCCCAGCCTGTCTCCACAGACAGCCCACCCCCCTATTCTCAGAGACGAGGGTCTCCACATGCCAGCACTGATGCCCAGATCCTCCGAGGGACCTGTCACATACTCTGCAGTCCCAGATCACTCCCTCTGGGCAACCCTTCTTGTGCTGCAGAACGGTGCCAACACAAGGCAGAAGCCAACCTCACCACCAGCCACGCTGCTTGCGCTGTTACCACAGTGCTCCCAGACCTTCTTCCACCACCTAAAGCACAGCCAGAGGGACGGTCAAGGCAAGGACAATTTGGGACAGGCAGGGGCCAATCAATGGAAGAACACTCCACAATGCAGGTCTCACAAGGAATGCATATTCTCTTGACTGCTTGCAGTTCTTTCTTAGAGATGTCAACCAAATGGAGCTAGGGACACATTCCAGGAGGTAGAGCAGGTCCTGGACAGTTGAGGGGTCAGTTCATCCCCTTTTCCCATCAGGATTTTAGAGGAGACGCATCCTGTGGTCTTTGGGCAGAGCACACTCCTAGGGCCTGAATTTGATGGTGCTGACATGCCCTGAGGCTCCCTCTTCCCACCAGCCTGACCCAGAACTAAATTCCACTGATCTGAGCCAATGCTCAGAGCTTGGACCCTCCTAACCCTCTCCCCCTCCGTTCTGCCTCCCCAGGGAATCTGCTGCCAGCAGCAGCTCATCCTGCACCAGGTAAGGCCAGAGGTGGAGAGGGAGGAGGAAGCCAGGGCAAGAAGCCAGGCGCAAGGGCTCTGGAGCAGGGACAGGGGAGAGAACATCAAGTATTCTGCCGGCAGGGAGGAAAAGACAGCACAGGGGGACAAAAGTAAGAATGAATAACAGAGTCTGGGAAAAAGCTGGATCTACCAACTGTCGGGCCCGGACCCTCCAAGAGCACCGTCTGGACAGACATCCAGACAGGCTGTTCCTAACGTGGCAAAAATCTGGGCCCCAGGCCAGCACCTCCTCAAAAACTTGGACAGAAAGTCTCTGTCCTGCCAGCCTCGGCATATTTGGGGGCCCCGTCCCACTGCCTAGAGACTGCGGCTGCTGCGCCCGCACGATGGAGAAACACAACAAAAAGTTGTAGGGCTTGGCACATGCTGGGGTAACAACGCTGCCAGACACCACCATGAAATCGGCAATAAATGATGCAGAAAAGGCAGCAGTGCTCCATGGCCGCTTACGTGCAATACTTGGGAAGCAAACAGTGTGAAAAGGAAACGCCTCCTGCTTGTGCAAGGGAGAGAAAGTTAAAACAGAGCAGCAAAAGCTGAGCTGTGTTGGTGGCAGGATCCGATCCCTCGCCGTCAAGAGTTCCAAGAGAATTAGCTGCAGATCCCACTCAGCAGCGGTTAAAAGGTTAAAAGCCGATTTTAGCATGCCTCGGAACATGGCAGCAGTCTGAAAGCTCACGCTTTGCCAGGATCTGCAAGGGGAAAAGCAACGACCCTTGTAATTATGGCCACTTAGCCAGAGACTGGGCAAAACTGTGGAAAAGCCACCGCAAGGAGTGATCAGCAGAGAGGACAGCAGCGTAACTAAGGGCACCCAATGCAGGAACAGGTCATCAGAGAAGCCTCATCCGACTTTTGGTAAGATGGCAATACCTGGTGACAGTGGTAACTGTATTGACACAGCAATTTTAGTTTTCTGTCAGGATTTTAACTGAGCAGCACACACCATTAAAAACCAACTGTACAAAATCCATAAAGCCACTAATGTACGGAGTAAAAACTGGTCAAGTGAAAGGTCTCAAAACATAATCATAAATGAGAACAAGTGTAACCATAAATGGCAAATCCCTGTCCAGCAGAAGTGCTTGTAGAGAGGTCCAGCCACTCTGCATTTGATTCACGCTATTTAATCCATGTCTTCCCCAAACGAGCTCAAAGAAAACACAAACCCACACAAAACTTGAGGGTAACATGGAAGCGTGAATCACCGCAATGAGCGGTCGTTACCGCGCTCCCCCCACCAGAGACCGTCCCCCCATGTGTCCTGCACCTCCTGGGTGAAATGGCAGCGTGGACTTGCCCGGTGGCAGCCACCACTCGGGGTGGTCCCAGCCCTCTGCAGCAGCCTTGAACGTTGTCTCTGACTGCGGTCACACCTCCATGCCCTCTTCTCTCCTCTGGACTTGCAGTCCAGTCCCAAATCTGTTGCTCCCACGTTGCAGAACCTGCTTCTGAGACCGTTAACCTGCTCACCCCAAGGAGTCTCCGGCTGTCCCAGTGCTCCTGGGGAACACTGTCCTGACCGGGACACGGCAGCCCACCGAGGAGAGACAGCTGCTGGCGCCTGGCAAGCCATCCCCTCGCAGGCAGCGAGCGGCACCTGCGTCTGCTCAACACCAGGACGTGGCGGGCTCTGCTCTGGTTCCAACCTACACAAACCACCCTCTCCAGCAGCACTGCTGGGCCACGCGCTTCCCACAGCGCGTGTGAGAACGGTTGTTCCTCCTCACATATAAAGACAGTTTAACATTACACCAGCTCACCTAGATACATGGTGGATTCTCTGTATTTGAGAACATTTGGTTTGATATCTTTCAAACAAACCTGCTCCAGACCAGGCTGAAGTTATAAATCTGACTCATTCGCTGGGTGAAATCCTCTGGTTTCTGGACATAATGATCCCTCCTGGCCTTAAACCTGGCTCAGTTCTACAGTCTGACCTGCCAATACATACTGCAAACCAACAGCTCCGCTGCCTCTCCTCCCCTTCATGTGTCTTCGACTTGATACACCTTGGTGCTGCTAAAATACCTCCTCCAACACTTCCAGGCTGCTGCATCTTCTACAAAGCCCCAAAAAATGTGCTGTCTGCAGAGAAAAGTCCAACTGCAGTTAGTTCAGCTACAAATCTGGAACTTTGCAAATTGAAACGCAAGCAAAACCAGACCTGGAAACAGAGAATCGAGCACTGGCATCCCATTTTTTCAAGCCAGAAGGCACAAGAGTCCAAAACTGGGAGCAACTACAGAGTCTGAGCAAACATCTAATAAAATGAGGGGGAGGGGAAGGGGCCCTTAAGGCCAAACATTTGCAAGAAACAGCTGAATGAGGGATAGAGCTCAGCTAGACTCGTTGTTCGCTGCTGTACTGAAGATTAAGAGGCAGGGGACAGAAGCCGAGAGGATTCCAGGTTTTAACTGAATGCATCAAGGTTACAACTCTGTAGCCCAACTTCTTCTCTCCTGAGGGCAGAATGTGGCAGTTTGGCCTGGCAGCACCCAGAGAACTGGTTTTCCCAGAGGAAAGCCCCCCCAGCAGCTCAGCCAGAGCTGGGAAGCGGCAGTTAAGGAGGAGAAAGCCAGGTGAGAACGCTGGAGAACAGGCCGGAGGCGGGTGCATCCCCACAGCTGGACTCATCCCTCCACGCATGTCCTGGGCCTGCTCCTGTGTGCGTTTCCCTCCTGCCCCGGCTCCTCGGGTCTGCTGAGACCCCTGCGGCAGCGCTGACGCACCTCAAGCTCCCTCTGCTTCTCCTGGAAAGACTAATAGGAAATAACTCTTCCACAAGTTTCTCCTCGAGGGTGGAAGTCCTGCAGGAGGGAAAGAAGGTGCCAGAGGCGAAAGGCAAGAGAGCCCAACCCTCTTCCTCTCCCCACTTTTCCTTTCTTTCCCGGCATTCTGTCGGCCAGCGCGAGTGTGTCTGTGCTGTGTTTGGATTGTGGTGGTGCACAGTAAAAGCAGCAGCAGCAATATGCAGCGTAATGAAGCAGGGAGCAGCGATGGCCCCCAGAGGACTCGTTTACTCCACAAATCTCCCTTCCACTCACTTTTTGCTAAGAATTTTAACACCAAACTTAATTGTAAAGTCGCGTATTGATTGGAAAATGCAAATGGCAATTTAAATGTAATCTAAGCTCCCAGCATGATCCCAGCTCCCAGGGAGGAGGAGTCACCCGCCTTGGGCCCTACTGGCGTGCATGGCCCAAACCGAGCTGGGCCAGGGACCTGGGGACCCCTGGGCTGCCTCTGCCTTCAGTACCGCCTTCCCAGAAAGAATCTGGTACATGTGCAATTAGGAGTTCATTCCTAGTAACGAACAGCTGGGAAGCTTAGTCTCCCGGCCTAATTAACCCACTTCTCAGAGACAAGCGTCCAGCTATGAAGATGCTCTTCCAACCTTGCAAGACCATCCAAACCTACCTATCACCAAATGACACTGCAGCAAAGGGACCCCAAGTCCCCGGTGCCGAGCAGCCCCAGCAGAGGCACTGGAGGGAGAGGAGGTGCTCTCCTAGGTGTAGTGGGGCCCCAACATCCATGGTCTCACCTAGGCATTCCCACCTTTCCCAGGTGTGCATAGGGCGCACGGGAGACAGAGCAGGTCACCCAGAGGTGGTGTTCTCAACTGTGCCGCAGAAGGTGGTGACAAGTGACAGGCAGCCACCACACCTCCGCGGCGGCACACATCCCTTCTCAGCCATGCAAAGTCCCCACCCAACACTTCTCCTTTCTGCAACACCCAGCCCAGACTTGGTGGTCAGCCTTCCCTGACACCAGACTTGGCGGTCAGCCTTCCCTGACACCAGACTTGGCTCTGCGCAGAAATCCAACGTGTCGAGCACCAAACAGGGCTGCCAGCAGTCCCCAGTGCCAGTCCTCTTCCCGCAGAGCCCAGGAGAGACCGTGCACCGGTCACAGTCACCACGAGTATCACGAAAGGACTCTGCAGGGTCCCTGCAGAGCCGCCCCACATCGCCCACCAACTTCAACTACCTCTAGGTAATTTAAGCACGCACCAGCCTTGCTCTTCAAGCAGAGGAACCAAACTGCTCCCACGGTTACGTACCGGTGGCTGCAGCACCCCGAACACAGCGCTTGCTGCCACCAGCCCAGCAGGACACGTGTGAGGGAACTGAAGCAGTCTGAACCTGGCCAAGCACCTGGGCAGAAGACCCTGCACGTCTTGACACTCTACAGCGCCAAAATGACTGGCTTCTCTGCTCTTTTATGGCTGGGCAGGAACACCAGACCATGTAAGAGTAAAACTGGCTAGAGGTCCTGCTCTTTCGCTGCCCTTCAATGAGATCTCCATGATCTTCCAGAAAGGGCAGGTCCATATCAGAGAGCAGCGCAATCATCACCTATCCCAAATCCTTGTGATATGGAGTTACAGCTCCTGAGAGTCTTTGCTCCTTTTCACGTGGTGGTACCAAGTCATCACTCCTCTTGGAGGGACGACCCGGCAAAAGGACGGTGCGGAACTGCAGCACGCTGACGTTACTCTGCATCTCTCATGCTGCACGTTTACACCAACCCCATCCCGCAGAACCTGCACGTGGATATTGGCCTGTTTTCTCCTCTAGGAACAAAGCTCTGTGCCTTCTGAAGATGCTGTAGCACAACTGTTTAATTCAAGCAGAGGAGGGCAGCAGTTGCAGAGTGGCACGGTATCTCTGGAGACGGGTCACAGCGGTGCTCTGTGGCCTGAGCCTTGCCCCAGGGCCAGCAGCTCCAGCGCAGTGCGGCTCAGAGCCCAGGGAGGCAGAACCATTTGCATAAACTTGTGCCCACCTTTCTGACACAACACTGCTTCCCCCGCTGTTGGTACATGTTCCTGGAAAAAGGCTGCCATGGTCTCCTCTGTGGAATCACCCCCTGCAGCCCTGGCTTCGAGAGGTGCCGGTCCCGCGCCCGGGCAGGGACCCACGTCCCACAGGGTGACGGTTTGCCCCGGGCTCTCCTGGCAAGTTGCTGCTGCGCAAACTGGTCACTTCACTTAGGTCCTGAGCCAGGCAAGTAGTTTGGCACCTACTTCTTGCGAAGCATAGGAGTGATGTGCAAGCTTTGTTGTGCAGACCTAGACCTTCGTCTGTCTCAGTTCCCTACCTGTTCAGCACAGCAACAGCACTGCTCTGCCTGCAGCAAGGAGCGACTTGGTAATTACACCAAAACACTGCAATCTCCGGCAGACTGGGCAAGGCCAGGCCCCGTTAGCAACGCAGAGAGACGCAGGAGCAGGTAAAGAAACCATCTTGCCCTGCAGAGTGAAGGGAAATCCTGGAAAAAGCAACCCAAAGGTTCAGAAACCAAAGGCCATGGAAATGCTCCCAGGACCAGCGCTCCTGCAGTCAGCAGCAGGGCTCTGGGCAGCCAAGGTCCAGCTCAGGGCTCCTTGCTCTGGCTCAGCCTCCCCTTCCTCACTGCAGAACCGCCACTGCTCCCCCGGCCATGCCGGGCCGGCACACGGTCAGAGCGTGCGGCGCTGCCACAGCAACCCCCTGCCCACCGTGCCCATGGGCAGCCAAAGGGCAGCACACGGGGCGCGAGGCAGGGCTTGGGCTGCGCACCACCACCGATGCCAGCTGTCCACCGTCCCCAGCACACGGCGGCAGCCAGCTCCCACGGGAAATGAGGAGCATGGCCAGAGGGACAAGCACCCCGGCAGCAGAAGCAGTGGAAGAAGCAGCTAGAGGAGCCTTGATCCCTGCCACACCCAGGAGATTGAAAAAAGGACCTGTGCTGAGGAGAGAGAAGGGGCCCGACGTGGCATGCAGCTGATGCGCCCCTTCCTGCTGGGTCTGCGCAAACCTCTGGCACCCGGGAAGCAGAGCTGCCCCGTGAGAGACCCCACAGCCCCCGCCCGGCATTGCTTACCCCAGCACTGCTTCCCTCCGGCCCCAGAGCCCACCCTTGGCACGCCGCCCTCCCAAACGCAGCCCTCCTCCAGCGCCGCTCCACTGTGCCCCCTGTCCGTGGCACAGACAGCAGCCCTGGGCAGACCCGTCACCGTATTACTACGTGGAATGGAAAAGGCAGGGAGCTTTGGGAGCTCCGGCAGCAAGCAGGGTCTCTCTCTTTTGAGCCACCAACCCATTCCTCAGTCAGCCTGGCCTCACCGAGTCCTTCCTGGGGATCTCTCTCCCCAGTGAGAGGAGAGCCGGGCTGCAGCGGGGGGCTGCAGCGGGGGGCCAGGAGCGGGCACGGGGCGCGGATGCCCTCTGCTGGAACCGCTCTGCCGCCAGAGCAGCCCCCGCTCCGCGCCCAGCACCTGGCACAGGGTCCGGGCCGGCACCCCCGGCACTGCACTCCCCGGGCGCAGGCAGGCGTGCAGCACCCCGGGGGGCCTGCTCGGCCGGGACAAGGGCACCCAGCCCCTCTGTGCTCTCCCGAGCGAAGGCACCCCAGTCCACGCGGCACCTCCCCGGGGAGCCTGCTCTCGCATGGGGGTGAAGGGAGGAGGATCGAACCTGCTTCATGGGAATGGCCCGCCCGCTGCCGATACTGTCCGCTTTACACTCCGGCACCTTCTTCTCCCGCTCCGGGTCTGCGCCCTTTCGAGACTGGAAGAGAAGAGACACAGGTCCGTTAGAGACAGGGGCAGAGGAGATGGAAACGCACGGCCCCACCATCCCCAGCGGGCTACCAGACCAGATCAGACCAGACCACTCTCCCCCGGGCCGGGTCTCCCAGCGCATGGAGCAGCCAGCGTCTCGCCCGTCCCCTCTAGGGACACTCCAGCCCCAGCCTCCCCACCGCCTGTCCCCTGGCAAGCTGTCCTCTCCCCCCACAACTGCGAGCAGAGCTGTCCTGGCAGAACGGGGCTACCTCTGACCCACCTCCCGCAGGGGCACACAGGACATGGCGACAGACAGAAATGGCATGGGATGCGGGTGGAGCATGGATGGAAGCAGGAGAGGCTAAGGCAGTGAAGGAACTCACACCTCTACTAATCCAACAGATTTATTCTGGTAACACACTTGCACCATACAAAGTAGCACAGGTCACCGGGCAGAGATACCAGCCCCTTACAAAAGAGCATGGACAATAAATATCTATCACACGTCTAGAGAGTTGAGAGCAAAACCCGCCAGCCCCCGAGGGCAGCTGCGGTGAGAGCAAACTCCAATAAATACAATATGAAATATACAGTCTGTTGAGCAGAACTCATTCAAAGTGCTTAGGACAGAGGAAAATATCAAGTCATACACGGCATGGAGCACAATCAATACATTCAGAATCACAACAATGGCAGAAGGGCAGCGGCAGCGTCTCTCTGGAGCGTCCTACACACCCCCTCAGTCCGGGAGCGCCCCATGTGCTTTGGATCAGAAAGGGACACGAGCCCCACGCGCCTGGGACACTGATTCACTTGCTTTTGGGCCCAGAACAAAACAAAGAGATTGAAAGAGAAGAAAACTAAAGAGACATAGATGGCTGCTGTGCTGCGAGGAGGAAGAGGAGGAGGAGCAGGAGTCCATGCAGGCTGCAGGAGGTGCAGTAGGGAGGAAGGAGCTGAGTGCTAGCGGCAGGCGCTAACAGCAGCTCCCGCAGGCAGCAGCAAAGCGTCTTTTGGCCCATCCAGCTCCACTCGCTGCTGTCGCCCGGTCCCGGCGGGTCTGCAGGTCTTCCCATCCCATGAGGGTCGTCCGCCTGGCATCCCCGAGCATGGAAAGTGCCTAGACAGCATCCAGCAGGCCCAGAAATGTCCCAGCTTAAAGTGCAGGCGCAGGCCGTCTCAGCGCTTCCTAGACTTTACATTGGGGGGATTTAAAAGGCTCCTGCGTGTCTCCGAGGGGGGGACCCATGCTGGCTGGAGGGCGGGCGAGCCTCTAATCTTAGATCAATCCCAGTGCCCATCCCTTATCCGGCCCTGGAGAGGCAATGAAAAGTGAGAGAATTTGTACAGAGGTGCCGTGTGTAACCACCTGGATCTTCTAATTTGGAAGGAGTTGGAAAGGCCTTTTTGTTGATGAAAAGTTGGAAACAGTGGCACATATCTGCAAATATCGAAAGAATAAAGAGTTTGGCAAGTTATACTCAGAACACGGACACGAAGTCTGTCAGCGATGGGTGCCAGGCAGGCAGACAGCCGGGCGCGGGCGCCGGCGGCAGCAGCTCTCGGGGCTCGGGCTCCAGCTAGCGGGGACGGGGCAGAGTCTGTCTCCACCTGGTGGTCTCCAGCACGCGGACCCCCGCCTCTGCGGCAGCGGGGCCTGATCCGGTGTGGGGAGCAGGAGGGGAGCGAGAGCCGGGGAGGAGGAGGAGGAGGAGGAGAGGAGAAGGAGGAGAGAAGGAGGAGGAGGAGAGAAGGAGAAGGAGGAGAAGGAGGAGGAGGAGGGGAGGAGGAGGAGAGGAGAGGAGAGGAGAGGAGAGGAGAGGAGAGGAGAGGAGAGGAGAGGAGAGGAGAGGAGAGGAGAGGAGAGGAGAGGAGAGGAGAGGAGAGGAGAGGAGAGGAGAGGAGAGGAGAGGAGAGGAGGACTGGGCGCGGAGGAGCCAGGCACAGCTCGGGACTGAGGCTGCAGCCGCTCCCGGAGCTGAGCGGAGCAGGGCCCTGCCGGGACCTCGGAGAGACCCGTACCCACCTGGGGGACCCCACGGGGACTGCTGGCTACACCTACGCTGCCTGCCCGGGAAACACTAGCGGCAGAAAAACAGGCTTCCCTTCCCCTCCCTGCTCTCCCTGGCCCTGTCCCACTGCGGGAGGAGGTGTCGGGAGCTGCTGCTGCTGCCACGACCAAATGGGGTGAAGACTTCAATGTGAGCCATGTATGTGCACCGGCACAAGAGCAAGCGAGTGAGCGTGAGCCCCAGCACCGCGGCGAGTGAGCGCGAGCCCGGACGAGCACAGGTGAGCCCCACAGCGAGAGTGAGCAAGCTTGAGCCCAGAATGAGTGAGCAAGTGAAAGCCCTAGACGGATAATGATGTCCACAGCAAATAAGCGTAAGCCCCACAGCGAGCCGCCCTCCTCCTCCCGCCATGAGCATGTGCCCACACCAGGTGAGCTGAGCATGAGGCTCCAGGAGGAGTGAGAGAGCGTGAACATGAGCTGACGGCGAGTCCAGACCCCGTTGGCGCGCGGGCGAGCAGAGGATGGGTGGCAGTGCATGAGCGCCCGCGTGCACTGGTGCACAGCAGCAAGCATGAGCAAGAGAAACGGCGGAAAGGGAGGAGAAGCATCCATCAGCACTGAAGTGCAACAGTAAGCATGACCATCGACAACAGGAGACCTACAGGGTGTCTCTGGGGAGGCGTGAGCACACGGGGTGGGGGGGGTACTATGGAAACAACCATGCGCCAGGAGCAGTGGATCCGCCGCTGAGGGCAGCGGTGCTGGGAGGGCGGCGGTGGGGGACAGCCAACCTGCCGGGCAGCACAGGGAGCAGGGGGAGCACGTGCGCTGGGGACGGGATGGGACCACGTGCACAGAGAACTGGGAGGTGCGCGAGATGCAAACGGTGGGGAGTGCACGGAGCATTCAGGACATCAGAGCTGATGCTTCCAGGATGTCCAAAGCTGGGGGAGATGGGTACGCTCCCAGCACGAGGAGTCGGGGGGATGTGGGATGCCAATAGTGCAGTGAGAGGGATGGGGCATGGGACACTGTGAATTTACGTGGTCTGGGTCGAGAGCAATGGCGGCTGCTCACACAGGGTAACACAGTGCAACACATACAAGGACTTTGTGGTGGCCGGTTCCACAGACAGCAGACAGGGGTGTACTGAGCAATGGTGGCTGGAAAGCACATTTAGATGGGGAGGAGGAAAGAGGCCTGAGCCCAGCACACTTACAGGGGCACCAGGGGGAGAGGAGCACGTTTACATGGGGACAGAGGCTACCTACGCTAGACGTGGGGACTGGGAGTGTGTGCACTAACAGCGAGGGGACACTGACGGGCCGTGCCGCCAGCGAGGGCAGGCGTGTGGGCAGGGCTGTGTGTACGCTGCGTGGACGGCTGTGTGCGTGGTACAAGAGCGTGCCGGGAGGCGGGCTGCGGTCCAGCCCGCAGAGAAAACAGCTGAGACATGCCCTGCACCACCTGGGGCCCACGGCTTTGTCGGCTCCCTAACACCTCCCTCCTTTCGGGCCCCACAGCAGGGCCAGCCGCGCTGCTCAAGGCACGCAGACGTGGGGTTTGGGTGCTGGAGTGAGCTGGGGCCGGTGCCACGTGCCGGGTTTGGCACGGCACAGCTGGCATGGCACAGCTGGCACCAAAGAGGAGGCGCAGGCGCCGGGGGCTTCGTGCCACGCTTGGGAGGCAGGGCCCCCAGGAGAAGAACAGCAGAGGTCACTGGTGCTGTGCAGGCACAACGTGCAGCTCTCCCCAGTGAAGACCAGGGAGCTCCGCTCTCACACGCACACGCACACACACACACACGAGCGTACCCCATGCACACTCCTGGGTGTTCAAGGAATAGCTTGCTCCCAGGCGCTCCCCCATGCACACATACCCCCCCAGAAGCAGCTCCCAGCACCACGGTCCCTACACCCGCAGAAGGCTCCCTCCCTCCCCGCTGCACACACACTCCTGCGGGAGACCCCACGCACCCACTCTGCGTCCCCTGCTCCCGTCCCTTGCTGGCAGCGCAGCAAGGTTCCCTAGAGACTGTGGGGCGAGACTGCTGCAGAGCCGCTCCCTTCCCCTCGCCTTGCCCGACCCTCAGAAAACCCACCCCAACGCTCCTCCGAGCCTGGCGTCTCTTACCGTGAAAATGTTGGAGCGCCGCTTCGACTGCTTGCGGATGGGGGTGGGTGTGTTGGAGGCAGCAATGGTCTCAATCCGCAGCTCCCGCTGGCTGATGCTGGGTGTGGAGGGCACAGAGGAGGAGTAGTCACTGAAGGCTCCTCCACCGTTGGTGGCCTAGGGCAAAACAAGACAGGACAGTCAGACAGAGACAGCCAGCCGCCCGGGAAACGACTGCGGAAACACCTTCCACCTACGCAGCCGTGTGCACCGGGGGCGAGGCAGTGCAGGTGGGACTGGGACAGGGGAGACATCCTACGCCGTGGACCGCTCCTGCCCAACGGGGGATCTCGGGAAAGCCACTTCCCTTCTTTCTGCTCTAGTTTTTCCACTGGTAAAATGTTAAAGTTCTGAAATCAACAGTGAGGAGCAGTGAATGCACAGAGAGACCTGACCGCTGTCTGTCGGCCGGCAGCCTGGGAAGCCCCTCAGGCCTGGAGCAGGCATGGGGGCAGCAATGAGCCGCGCAGCCCTGAGCTGCAGCAGCTGGCTCTTCTCAGAGGGGCACGGCTGGGGACACTTCAGCGTGCTCCCTCCCCAAAACACAGGACCGGAGCAGCTATCCCTCGGACAGTCTGCTGGCGAGAACCCTCCTCTCCGCAGAGGCCGTCGGACATGAAGCTGTGAAGCCCAGAGCCTGCCTGGCTCCGAGTCCCACTTTGTCCCTTCCCTGTCTCATGATGTGTGTCCCTGTGACACCAGCCCTCGCCTTTCCAGTGTCCCAAAGCACGGGGTGCCACAAGCCAAGCTCACCCTCTATGTAAAACCCATCTCTGCCACTGGTTTTGAGGTTTATCCAAGCAAAGCCCAAAGGTGGCACACGTCCCTAGTGCCTGTGGACCACCGTGGCCTCAGCTGCAGTGACCCATGTCTGGGAACATGTGGGACAACACGCTGCGTCTTCACTAACAACTCACTGGACTCCAGGTAGAGGGGAAGACCTAATCATGCAGACTGTGCAACCATCTCAGCAACACGCTGCTCTCAGATGAGTAGCTGCTCACTCCCACTCCGCTCACGCGAGCTCTGCGGGCAGCGACCTGGAAATGAGCTTACAAGAGGTCACAAGGAGCAACACCTGCACAAAAGCATTTCAGATTGGAGGCCCAGGACGTCTTACTACGACAAGGCACGCGGCAGCCTGAGCTCTCTTTGGCAGTTCTGCTGATCTTTGAACAGCACTTCAATAAAACGCTGAAGAAGCTGCCCCTAGAAGGGCAGGAGAGCTCTGGCACCCCTTGTGGGAGCAGCCCGACTCCTCCAGTTCACGTGCCCACCGAGCAGCAGCATCGATGGCCCTGGGACGTCCTCCACTCCCACCCCCTGCCTAGAGCAGAAGGTGCAAGCACACGCGGGATGAGGATCTGCCAGAGGTGCCCATCAGAAAACACCCGCGTGCAGACACTGTGCCCAGCAGGATCTGAGCCTTGTTCTGAGACAAGCACTGAGGAAACATTGGAAGCGTGAAAGAGGCTGTGCAGGCAGAGCAGCCGCCGCAGCCCACAGCCCACTCTCCTAGAAAGGATGCAACTTCACTCAAGCTTTGGACCATCTCGTCTTTGATGAGAGAAATGGGATAAGATGCACAAAAGAGAACTTCTCTTAAGAGAGGAAAGAGCCGTCCAAGAATCAGCCCAACTTTTTCCCCTCTGAGGCAGAGCAAGGGACCCCAGCTAGGTGTGCTGCAGGGAAATCGCGCTCCAGAAGGGCTCCGAGATGGACCTTCTTCACAGCCGCTTTCGGGGAGGTGACAGGCGCTTCTGGGAAGCCACAGTGCCCCTACTTGCCAGGGCTACCCCAGCTCCAGAGCAGCTCCACAGCACAGTATCTCCACAGCCAAACACCCCTCCACAGCAGGGAGGTGAAGCCCGTGGGGAGGGACGCTGCCCTGGCAAAACGTCCTTGAAGGCCACCACCTCCAGGTGGGTCTGGAGGACCCTAACCCCAGGCTGGAGACAGGGCAGCACCAAGTGACAGATCCTCTGCAGCCTGTCCAGCTCTCCGACCGCTCAGCGGGGAAAGGCAGCCCGGTACTGAAAGGGACTGATGGGGCTGAGCTCCTCCCTGGCCACACGCGTGGCTCAATGTGAGGAGCCAGCGGCCACGCAGCTGCTCTGCAGGTGTTCACGAAAGCCTTGCTGTGAGCAGGGGCCTCCCCGCCAGCACGGGGCTCAGTCTGTCCCATGCCTGTCCTGAGACAAGAAAGCTTCTGGCACCCTGAAATGCAGAATGAGAAGGAACCTGGTCTGCTGGTACCTCTCTGCATGTAAAAGAGGCCAGGCACTCCGTCCGGAGAAGGGAACGTGGCCAGGGAGCTTCTCCGGAGGCTGTCCAGCTGATGAACCCTGCCCAGAACAGCGGAGTTCTGCCGTCATGTCCCAGGGGAGGGGACACCACCAGGGACATGCAGAAGCAAAATAATGCGTCACCCTGAGAGTGACTTCTGCTCCATTAACAGAGACAGCGCCTGCAAACCGTGGATTCAGCACTGCATGAAGTGTTCTGCAGATGCTGTGAGGAAGGCACAGATGCAGAAAGCAAGGGCCACCAAGTCAAAGAGAACTTGCTGAGACAGCTCAAGTTTAGGATCAGGCATAACGATGCCCGTACCATCAGTGCTTAATTGATACATAATGTGTGAACCATGTCAAAAACAGAAAAAGATTCAAAGTGTGAGGGAAGAGACGGCTGATGCTGCAACGCAGAGAACCTGCTACCCAGGAGGGTGAGCCGGGCAAGGCTGCCAGAGTCCAGAAACCACGCTGAGGGAGTCTCCCAGCTGAGCTCTGGGTACCTCAGCCACTTTGTCAGCATATTTATGAAGTGACGACCGAGGGAACGATTCAGTTCAGAAGAGGCTGTAGAGTTTGAGCTCCTGCTGTAGCAGCTAGGACAAACCCTACGGATGTTAGGTGTTGGATGCGAAAGCTGCTAGGAAGAAATCTTGCTAAATTGTAGTTTATATTTTACATATTCCCTGTAACCTCATGTCTAATTTTTGCCTGGCCAGAATAATTTTCCATAGCCGTAAGTTTGCCTAGTGCTGGAGACCAGTCAAGGCTTTCTTGAGCGACACAGGACACAAGCATTTGAGCCTGTTGGTGTCCCACAGACACCAAACCTCAGGAACAGTACTGGGGCAGAAGGATGTCTCACACCAAGCTAGAAAGGCCAGTGTGAGGGCTGGTCCCATGCCGTGAAGTTGGGAGCAGAGGAGAAATGCCCCCCAAGAGAACAGCACAGCCCCTGGCTCCGCAGGCAACCCCGAGCCACCGCTCAGCTGAAGCAGACTGCTCCGAGATCCAGCAGGGATCCAGGGGCCCAGAACAAATTGCAGGGATGTGGGAGGACCCTGACAAGATGACAGGTCTGGGCAAATACCTCATTTTTCCTCCTGGCAGCATCTTTGCTGAACAACCTGAACAACCACCTGTGGTCGCTACTGAAATCTAAGAACACAGCAGCAGCTGAAACTTAGTAAAAATCCTTCCCATTAGTGTGTAATGGGTGGATATTGTGAACTTCAAAGAATATCGACAGTGCCATAGGGTGCCTGGGCAGGGAAGAGCTCAGCTGAAGTTAAGATGTAGGAACTCTTGGCATAAAAAGGCATGAGGCAGAACAAGGAGTGAAATTTGGGAAGGGCTCTGAACAGAGGAGTGCGAACAAACAGCAGCCACCGACCCAGCGCCTGCAGAGGAGCAGGGAAGAAGCCAGAGGAGGGCACAGACCATGAAAGGGATGGCATCACGAGCTGAGGAGGCTTCGGGACGCGGGCTTCCAAGAGGAAATGAAACTGAAATTTTAACCTGAAAGAGGGGAGATTTAGACTAGATATAAGGAAGAAATCTTTTATGTTGAGGGCGGTGAGCCCCTGGCCCAGGTTGCCCAGAGAAGCTGTGGCTGCCCCATCCCTGGAGGGGTTCAAGGCCAGGTTGGACGGGGCTTGGAGCAACCTGGGCTGGTGGGAGGTGTCCCTGCCCAGGGCAGGGGGTGGCACTGGGTGGGCTCTAAGGTCCCTTCCCACCCAAACCAGTCTGTGATTCTGTGATTCTATGAAATGCAAACGCCTGCTGCTGCAGCTGCCGAGACGCGGGCACCGACTGAGCTCTGCTGAAACGTGCTGCGACAGGCAGGGAAGCGCTCGCTGCCGAGCACAGCTGAGCTGCAGTTTGTGCTTCATGTCACTTGCAAACTTTAAGTTCTGGTCCTTTCATCTGCTCTCTTAGTAAAGTCCCGGTAAACACACTTCCCAGTGTCACCAAAGAGCCAGTGCAGGACCACAGACCAAAGGATCAGAGTGGAGCTGCGACACTGGGCACGCCAGGAGGGCAGAAGAGCATGGCCAGGCACGGCCGGGCACCCAGGCAGTGCCACGGGGCCTGGCAGCGGCTCCCACAGCCCGGGAATGACGCAATTCACTCCACCAGCCCGCAAGGCTCGGTGTGGGGTGCCCGTGTTACCTCCTGCCAGCTGCTGGGAACGAGTTGCCTGGCAGAAAGACAAACTTCCATCCCACGGCAAACAGGCAGCAGTGACTCATCCCACAGCCCGGGGGACTCCTAAAGGCACCTCTGAGCCCCAAAGAAAGAGGGAGAAAGGGGTAGCAACGGTAAGGAAATCAGGTGGAATAACTCTGTGAGTACTGCAAGCACCCACTGGCCCGAGAACCTCCCTCCCACACCCCCAGGCAAGGGACAGGCAGCTGCCAGGAGGGAGCAGGGTGGAAGCCGAGGCCAAGCCGAGGAACAGGGCTCCAAACCCATCTAACCTGCTTGCCCAGTGATGGGTGGGGGCAGGACACAGGAGAGGGGAGCGTGAATCAGCAGGCAAGTGAGAGCTTTCCTCGGGGGCTGCAGGGCCCTGGGGATCCAAAGTGTGTACTCAAATGGGTGCAGATCCACATCCCAGAAGGTGCTGGGAATGCCCAAGGGACAGACCTGGTGTCCCCAAGGGAGCGTGCAGGATTCCCAGGGCTGTCCCTGGCTCCTGCCACGCCAGAGGACCAGGGAGATGCTGAACACGGTACTCAGGGCCACAGACCTGAGGAGCACGTCTGGCGCACTCCTGCACGCTGGTGGAGAAGCCTGACCACGGCTGTCCTGTTACTGCAGCTCCCTTCCTCTCTGCCTCGATGGAAGCACTGTCGTCTGAGGCACCAGGCATCGCTGCAGAATAACAGCAAAAAAACCCCAGACTCCCAAAGACAGAAATTAAACCAGGGTCTTTGGCTGGTTCAAGAACTGTTCCATAAAGAGGATCATCCACTGTGCCAGGACACCAGAACACCTCACACAGCACTGCTGTGGCACAGCCCTGCCAGCGTGGGAACCTGGCACCATGACGAAGGTTTGGAAACCAGCCACCACCGCACACCCGGAGAAGAAAGTCCTACAGACAGATGGGTGACAAAATCACCAGCGTCCTCTAGGGTCTCTCCTCTACCAGTAACTGCAATGGAGTGGCCAGATTGTCAGGAGACCAAACAAGCAATGGCCGTTTCCAAAAAAGTTAGTTTGGCTCAACTAGTACCATCAAATGACTTCCAGAAGAGACGTCCCCAGAACTAGGACGAGAGGCAGGGCTGCCTCCCAGCTCCTGCCGTAAGCAACCTTTTGTGGGGACCACTTGGTCCCTTTTCCAGAAGACAAATGCCGCCTTCACTGACGGCTCCAGCAGACAGACCTGTCCCTGCCCGCGCGGGCCAGGAGACCAGGCACCGAGCAGAACGTCCTTCTGATCTGACAGCACCACCATCTCCCTGGACACAAAGCTATGACGGGAAGCAGACCTCAACTGCAGCTCCTGGCCAAAGGGAAGAAGGGGAAGACGATCCAGGGGGAAGGGAGTGCTCTTGCTAAAAGCCCTCAGAAAGGACGCCGCCTAAGGGGAACAAAATGCTGCCGGAGATGCCAAAACTGCCTGGCCCTGAGAGGACAGAGCAGGTCACAGGCTCACAGGGGATCCTCCTGGCCAAGCACTCAAGATGCAAGTGCCAGTTCCATGTTCCCACAAGCGGAAATGAGGAGAAAAAGAGATCTTTCTGTCCCAGTGTGTGTGTGTCTTGCTTGTGTACACCAATACCCAGCTGTGGTACCAGGCAAACAAAAGCTCCTAACTGTATTCTTTGTCTGGCTTCTTTCCATCTCATCTCCATGTTAAATCCTGTATTCCCAAACCCTTCCTTGAGATCCTTTTCCCTGTGCCAGTTCCTGCTCTCTTACTTGTGAAGGCAAGTAAGAAACCTTGGCAGGACCCCCATACCCTCAGGTAGGAAAAGACAGAACACGGCACTGCTCTGCAAAGACCTTGTCTTGTCCGTCCTTCCTGACAGCGTACAGTCTCTCCAGCTCCTCCCAGAGCTGCCCCACTGCCATCTCAGCGCCTGGAGCAGAGGACACCTCCCAGGAGCGAGGCCACCATCACTGAGCCCCACTCGGCGCTTCTGCAGTCCAGACCTGGAGCGCATCACCCAGCAGGACTCGGGAGCCGTCTGCACCCAGCGCTCTCCTGTGCCAGGGACAGCTGCTCCAGCTCACGCCAGAGACCATGCCCGTTGGCGTGTCACCATCACGGTGCACTCCTGAGCAGCGGTTGTGGCTCTTTTGCGCCCCTGTCACTGTGCCCACTGTTGGATGTGTCCTCCCGCATGGGCAGCAAGCCCACATGCACCAGAGTGTGTGGGCCACTCGGCCCAGCTCCATGTTAGAAACACCAGGGATCAGTGAATCCGTGTTTCCCCAAAGGCAGCTGGATTTTCCCTGAGGACAGCAGGAAGCAGCTCCAGAACCTCATTCCTGAGCCCAAGCGAGAGCAGGGAAATACTTCACAGCATTTTATGATCACACACCAGTTCCATTACTTCATACTCTATTTTTAGGAGAAGGGCTTTTTGTAATGGAAGAGAGATGTGCAAACATCACGGTGAAGACTACTGCAGCAGGTCCCTGGGAACGGAAAGGGTTTGTGGCTGAGCCACAGAAGACCCAGGGAACAGAAATTAACTTTGATCCTCTGTGTGGTGTCCGGGTTTGCCGAGCGCAGGAGGGACGCAGCGTTAGACAGGCACAGAGCACGGAGCGGGAGGGGAGGACAGAGGGAGGAAGCCCCAGAAGGGCATGGCCTACCATTATTGCTGACACTGCTACAATCTGGGCAATCAGTAAATAGTTCTTGCTTGGAAAGGCCTCAGTTAGCTGCAGTTTCTGCAGTTTCCAGTTAGCTGCATGCTGCGTTACTTCCCTTGAACAGCTCTGGCTTCCCACCAGAACTACCTAGGTCCCTCCGGCAAAGCCCCGGGAGCACAGCAAGGTTCTGAGGGCAAAGGCCCTGTCTCAGAGCCAGGGAGCAGCATTCACCTCTACACAGACCTCGCCTGCAAACCGGGCTGAAAGGTACTCTGCGGGAAGGAAAGGAAAGGAGGGAGGTTTCTGAGCAAAAACCTCTAATAAAGCTCATGACACGCAGTTAGAAACCTCCTCCGATGCCCAAACTTCGCTCCCCCATGGCCAGTCTTAAATCCACCCCTTGTTCTAGCACTTTCTTTTCTTAAAGAGTTCTTTCCTTTCACAGGAGGTCAGGGTTGGTCATTTCAGGCTTCGCTGTCCGAAGCTGAACAAGCCAAGTGCTTAATTTCCTCTCATGTTAGGGGTCTCTTCACTCCCACTCGCTTTTTGCTGTTGCCACACGTTTCCATGCATACTTACAGGAGCGACCGGAATCAGACGGAGGAGCCTGGTATCCCCACACCCCTCACACAGGGAACATGTTTTTATCTTTACTATGAACACGTCACCCGGCACAGTAAATGCCATTAGTACATATTTGTTAGGACCCTTTTCTCACACTTTGGCCATTGAAGAAAATATGAAACAAGCGTTCAGCTCCTCCCTGAGGAACGCTGCCCTTGGCCATCTTCCACCCCGCTCCCACTTTCACTGCAGACCGCCTCTCCTTCCCCATCAGGCTTTGGCTGTTTACAATCTGTCTGCTAATAAAATCCTCAAATTGTCAGATACACTCAAATCTGCATTTTCCCTGGACTTTGCTCTCCACCTCGGATGCCTCCTATCAAACTTCCCAGAGAGCACGCACATCCAGGGTCACTGCAGGGCACGGTACGGCTGTGTGTGCCTTTCGAGCAGCTGCGCTCGCTCTGCTTGCAGCCCGAGCTCGCAAAGCAGCTGTGACCAGCAAGCTGCGCACCTTCACCGGGCGGCTCTGGCCGTCAGCCGGGCTCAGCCTTTTCGCCTGCACACACAGACTTCACCTGGAGCTGCTGGTGCCTGGGGGACCTGGTGCAGCTGGCACAGATCTGCAAAAATCCACACACACCGACTCCTAGCCCAGCTTCTGAAGCCTGTACAGTCAGGTATAAACTTCACGTGGGTATTTAAGAATTGTGTAAGGGTCCAAGCAGTGGCTGCAGACAGCACTCGGGTTGGTACAGGAACAATCTGCCCTGTGGTGGTGTACCACAAGTCCTCCGTCCTCCCAGGGCTGAGAGGCTCAGATACACCCCAAGGTTGAAAGTCAATCCTCTTATGAAAAGAAGTGCCAGTCTGGTGGCATTTGTTTTGCTAAACTTGCTTTTTTCTGCAGTTTTACGTGCTCCTCTCAGCCCTTAGCTACAATTTTCCTCAAAAACTATTTCAAGCGCTGCTCGCTGCTGAGGCAGCCATGGGCTCTCAGCTGCTCCGGCCACACTGTCTCCCCTCTTCCATTAAACCCAGCTGCTGCACTTGCTGCTCCTCAGTCTGACAGCACCGCGCCACACAGATACATTTCTTGAGGTCCTTGCTACAGATCCCAGGTACGCCAGGCACTTCAGAGCTGGAATCTGTTGGCTTGACCGCCCCTGAGAAGCAGCCGAGCCCAGTATCTCACCTGCCTCATCAGAGCCAGCTCAGCACATGAGGCTGCCGGGAGCTGCAGCAAAGCCCTAATGCAATCGGGCAGCTGCCCAAAGCATCTCCTTCACCAGCCACGCACCGTGGCAGCCTGCTCTGGTTTCTGACCTGCCTCTCCTGCGTCAGTTCTGCTTCTCCGGAGTCACAGAACAAACACCTCCCGCTTCACCATCCTCCCGGCACAGAGACCTTGGCAGTCCCCATCAAGCCAGTGCTGTGCCAGAAGAGCAGTGGCAGAGGGGAGGAGAACCTCTTCCTCCTCTGTGCTACTCCTTCAAAATCACCACTGAATTTGCCCCTCCAGAAATACAGCCCCTAAGAAGCCCACCTGTATATGGATGGAAGACCATCAGCTTCCCGCTTCCGGGGGGAGCAGGACCGTGAGCAGCTGTGTCCACCCCGGCTTCCCTGCCTGGCCAAGGCAGCCAGAGCGAGACCCCTTTCACAGACCTCCTGCTGTGCCCCGGCGCTCCCCTGAGGATTGCTCACGGCTCCGGGTGTCTGTAGAAGCACACCACGATCTTTGGAGACCGTGAGCCAGACCCAATGCTTTAGACATGAAGCTTGACCTCAGGGCAAGCATCAAGCTGTTCTGGGCTACGGACAGAAGCTCCGGGGTCACTCTGCTCTTTCCAAAAGCTACTGCAGGGCTGTCGTGTGAGTCTCAAGCTAGGTTAAACACGCTGTGCAGTGAGTGACCTGAGGGGGTGTGCAGAAGCATGTGGGGTCCCTGGCTTTCCCTGCTCATGTTTCCCACCTGGTTGATGTGAACAGAAGGAATGGAGGCCGCGGAGACAGACGAATGGCTGGGTGAATTGGGCAGGGACTTGCAGGGACCGATGGAAAGCTGCTGTTTCTTCCGTAGAGCCACCACCTTCTGAGCCACTGCAAGAAGGGAGAAAGGGACAGGGTCAGACTCCAGAAAGCAACTTTCTCCACCCGTGGGTTTCTGGAGGGTTTTGGTGAGACCCAAACCCTTCATCTGACTGATGCCGGCATCTGGGGCTCAACCCGCACCACCCTGCATTAACAGGGAGGGTTTCTGCAGAACCCCCAACCTCATAACCCCCACGGCCCACCACCGCCATGCAGCCCAGCTGCAGGGGACAATGTTTGCCCATGGCTGTTCCACCAGGCAACAGGGCTGGCTTCCCGTGCTGGTCATGCTGAGTCCCCAAAAGCCACCCACTCTCCTGGGTCTCACACAGAGCAGTGACTTGGTGTGGACACCAGGGAGCCAGCCAGATCCCTGGGCTGCTGCAGAAGAATTCCTGGGCAGCCAGAGTCACTTCTCGGTCACCCCCTCACAGCAGCTACAGGAGCCAGTTACCAAACTGAATAGCCCGGGCAATGCCACCTCCACCAGCCTTGGCCCTTGTGACCCTCACAGTCTCCATGTGCTCAAAAAACTAACGTAAGGAACAACTCTCACAGTTCCTGTGACCTCACTGTCTGATGCCAAGAGTGCAAAATTGCATTTCAACCTTCCCAATCTCCTGCCTTTGCTGGAAATAAACACTTGACCAAAGAGCATGACAGCAAACAAGCTGGGCTGTTGGGGAATTCAGGAGAACACCCCGCCGTTCCTCATTTTCTTTTGCACAGTGGCCGGGTACCCCCGCCGTCACAGGAGGAACCTTTCAGACGAACACGACTGAAGGCACTGGAACATCACACGTCCAACCCAGCATGCCTCATACCGTGCGCCCTTGCAATAAAGGAGCTGCCACATTCTCCTTCCAGGAAGACAGGAGATTCCGCACCACACGCGTGGTGTGACTGAACCCATTTGGAAAAGTCAGATGCTGACAGCAGGTGCAAAATCCTGTCACCTCACAGCTACAGCGCCGTGTCCTGCACAGAGACAGACAAAGGCCTATGGGGTCACCGCTGCTACCTGCTTGTCCGATAAACCTGGGAGCCTCTATGACTCCCAGTGTTAGTATTAGTCCCATAAATAGCAGGAACCCCTCCTACACTCACCAAACAGACCATATTAACCCGCTGGTTTTCCTGCTCTCCTCCTCTCCATTCTCTCCTCCAGCCAGCTTCATCTGCTGCTCACTGCATTCACGTCTCTCCTTCAAGCACTGGCCGGGCACGTTGCGAGCTCGGGCACCCCAGCTCTGCGACACCCCTGAGCCCCATGGGCTGCCTGGAAGTGCTACAGGGACAGGACATGTCCTCTGCTGACCCTCCCAGGACCCCGCAGGCTCTGGCACACAACAGCTTTAACCTAGGCACGTCAAAACACAGCCTGGCTCACACACCACGTGGTGTTCGGCTGCCACGGAGAAGACGTGGAAATTGGGCAGGTCTGGCGCAGGGGAAATTCAACCACCTGGGTCAGAGGATCGGCTAGGGAAGGAAGAACTCAGAAATTACCCAGCACAGAGTAACACGGGTGAGACCCACTCAACCACGCCAGCCTGCGGGGCTCATTCTTTGTGCTGCTAGAGCGATAATGAAAACTGGCCGGCCGGACCCCAGACCAGAGAGCTGCCCCGGCCCCGCGGAAGCACTGACTTCGGGAGAGCGGTGCCCGTGTACAGCAGCCCACAGCCTCCCACAGCAGGACCAGCCACAGCCCCAGGGACTCGGAGGACGAGCTCACCAGCGCAAGGCCAAACTCCCATGACAGGACACATGGAACTCGGGAAGCGTTTTCAGGACACCACGACAGGCAGAAAGACATTTCACACATTGACAACATCTGAGCATCCACCGCAGAAGTCAGAGGGTTCCAGAAACCTTACAGAGAGTGGAGTCCAAACTAGATTGGACATGGCAGGAGAAGGAAAGTCCTGCACGGCCACAGAGAAAGCCTTTTCACCTTCCAGGGCAGAGGACTTCATGCCATTCAGAACAGCTTCTCTGGAGACATTCCCAACCCACCTGGACACGTTCCTGTGCCATCTGCTCTGGGTGACCCTGCTCTGGCAGGGGGTTGGACTGGGTGATCTCCAGAGGTCCCTTCCAACCCGTATCATTCTGTGATTCTGTGATTCCCAGAGTTTCACTGGAGAAGGCAGATTCAAGGCAGGAGGTTTCTCAATGTCCAGGATACAAATAAGTCCAAATTCAAAGGAAGAGACAAGGTGAGAGTGCTCTCTTGAATCATAGGGGCTGAGAAGGCCACCGGCAGGAGAAAGACAGGAGGCCAGAAAAGATTCAGAAAAATTCCTCAGCATTGCTGTCCTGGGCAAAGAGCCCAGCAGAGGCTCTGCCTTGTCACTCACCCATCAGTGGTACCAAAGGAATTAATCATGGGGCCAGCGAGACCACACCAGTGGTGATAAAATCTGAAAACCCCTTAACTGAGGCATCTTGAGGTGGTGTTCGTGTTTCTGCTTGCCAGGCAGAGGTTCTTCCACTTCCTGAACATCAGCCAAACTTTTTCAAGGATAACTCCTGTCATCCCTTAAGCCAGCCTCTGGGATCATTGGCTTATCACGACTCCTTTGGTTGCTACACACAGCTCTGTGATGTACAACCAACGAGCCCTGCCTCGGCCACGGAACCTCTGTCCATATACGTTGCTCACCATTTGTTTGCTCGATGTCACATGTGGTGCTCTGGTGTGTATTAGCACTTGAGCATCACACGGTATTTTAAAGCATACCACAGCACCCTGTCCTAGACGTTCTGGAGAAATCCCTCTACAGACACCACCAGGAACGGTCAGCTCTGGTAGGAGTATCTGGACAGAGAGGAGGCGAATGGGAAGGTCCCTGGTGATGCACCGAAGACCCTACAGAAAACACCTCGGGGTGGGGTGGCACCTTATGGAGTTGCAGGACCTCACACACCCCACTGTGCACAAACTCTCAGCCTCTCCATTGAAGTTCTCCTGCCAAACCGTTCCTCAGGAGCATCCCTTGCTGTCCTGGAAGACATGGCGATGCTGCTGATCACCCTGATGGCCAGGAACAAACCAACTCACACCCGAGCAGAAGGAGGGACACCTGCTGCCCCACTCAGGAAGCAGAAACTCCAACAGCCCCTAGGCAAGAGAGCCAGAACCACCCTTGGGCATTCAAGCTGACGTCCAAGTCCACAGCCCGACAGCCGAGGGGGACAGATGGAGGGCAGCAATGCCACCAGCACGTCAGCAGCAGGTTCTGGCGGGCCACAAGAGAAGGCTGCCTGGCACCGCCGGGTGTCCTCTCCCATGCTCAGGGACAGTGGGAGGAGAGGGGCGCTCACCCTGGACTGGCTGCAGAGGTGAAGCCAGAGAAGTCACCCACAGCACGGGCCAGCTCGGCTGCCGTCCCTCCTGTGCCCTTCCAGGGTCGCTCTTCAAGAACAACACTGCCAAGGGGCTCTCCTCTCGACAATTTGCTCCCAAACCTTTGCTTGGTATAGAAATAATGAAGGAAGCCCAAGAGCTGATGCACCCTCACACCGATGGCTTCATGCTACTGTCCTGGCATCCTCTAAACTCTAGGAGATTTCTGCATACAGGAGCTCTGTGAAGGCAATTTTGAGAAGGAAGCTCTTGAACCGCACCTCTCCAGGGCCAAGAAGAGAGAAGGCATGTTCAGGACCAGCCTCTACCTCACTGGGAGCTCTCTGTGAGCGAGGGGACCACAGCGACCCACCCCACAGGGCGGGCCCACCCCTGGGGAAGCTCTGGGACCGCAGCTGGTGTCTGCTGGGCACCGGGCACTGCAGCACACACAGCCCAGCCTGTGCCGCTCTTCCTCCTCGCCACATGTGAAGCTACAAGCAGACTGTCCCATCTTTTCACAGAAGCAGTAACTGTGACAACATCTGGTGCTGGAAGCAACTTGGGAAGGATGAGAGAAGTGCAGTTCCCACACAGAGAACAGCGTTTCCAGGGGGACTTTTGCCAGGCCACAGATGAGAAATCAGCACGGAGAAAGTTACCCCTTTTCTGCATGTCACGCATGCTTTTCACAGTGACCTTCAGAAGCCCGACTGCCCGGACAAAGCCTCTGACACTCCAAGAGATTCAACACAATTACAGTTACACACTGTACATGGTCTAGATCCCTGCAGAACACAACCACAAACAGCTTCAGACTAAATAGCCAGGGACTGCTCTGGGGAGGGAGGACGGGTCTCTGCTGCACCTTCCTGAGCAGGAAGGAGGGCACCACAACAGCTGGAGACACCTGATTCTTGGAGAACCTCTGAACTGTTGGTGAATGTGGAGATCCAAGGCTGTCCTTCATGGAGCTTCCCCCACGCTGAGCAGCACCACGTGCAGACCGTGGGGCGTTCCCAGAGACAGCAGCTTGGGAAGGAAGAGTGCTAGCCTCAGCCTTCAGCTGAATACCGAGAGGCAGGATGGTCGCTCCCTCAAGCTGACACGCTAGACCAGCACAACATTAACTTGTCCAAAAAGGTCAGTGATTGCTTGTTGTTAGACCAGGCAGTGGCATGGAAGGGCTCTGGGAAGAGCGGTGCAGCATATGCTCTGCAGAGCACAGACAAGCAAACAAACCCTTGCAGTGAAAGCTTAGAGAAGTCTTCCTGTTTCTGCGGTGGAAAATCAACACCTTCCCCTGCCTGCATGGAGCAGGTCTACCACGACCTGGGCTGAGTAACTTGTGTTGAAGAAACCTGTAAAGATGAGGTCTGGCAGGTAATTGGATCGCCACGCAGGGCAAGCTCCTCACACAGTCCGTGACTGCCTGCACTCCACCAGACCCCAAAACAGAGGCATCAGGACCCGCCAGTGCTCACTGGGAAAAGGTGCTCACCCACTCCGAAAACACCTCATCCCGTCAAGTCAGCTTCATCTGAAACTGGATTCTGGAAGTCCCTGAACAGTTCTCGGATGTCTGGGGCTGACCTGTCGGGCTCAGCTCTCCCCAGCCCCTCACCAGCGGCTCCTGTGCCGTTCTCTCCCTCGCCATAGCTGTGCTTGGCAGCATCCGTGTGGCCCTGGTGTGGCCCCACAGGTGAGCAGGCAGGTGAGAGCACCGAGTACCTGGGATTCGCTCCAGATCTCCTAGGAGATGGCAGGTCCCTCTGCTCCATCTGCACCTCCCAGTTACCACACTGCTTTCTCCAGAGCTCCGAGCAGCATGCTCAGCAAGGGCACTGATACCGGCACAACCGCTCCATGCCTGCTGCAGGGAATACGGCAACATGTGGGCAGCTCCTGCGCGCACAGACTCCGAGGCCAGACGGACCTCTCCGATTCCCAGGCTGACCTTTGTATGCTGCCAGCCATTAAACTCCCCCCAGCCCATACTGCACCAGTCACCTGGGTACACGGCCAGTCTCCTCCACAAAGGGACTCAGTCTGGAGTTGGAGAAGGTACAAGAGATGCAGAATATAGCACCTCCCTAGGCATTTTTTCCGACAGTTAATGGAAAGAGGGATATTAATAAAAAAAATATGTCGTCTTTAAAATTTGACTGGCTTTGGCTTCTAGCATTAACTGCCTGCTACTCTGCAGAGTCTTAGTATCTGTGTTCTCCCCATGTAGATAGGTATGTGGATACTCTTATTTTGTAATCAAGCCACCTCTCAGCCTTCTTTTTAATTTTTTCAATGGATAGTCTCTTTTAGTGTCTCACTATCAGGTATTTTTTCCAGCCTGTGATTAATTTTTGTAGCTTTTTTTTTAATCTTCTCGGTTTCTCTGTGTCCTTTTGAAGTTTGACAACACTCCAGCAATGTTCCTCCTGCTGCCCTGTACGAAGGCACGAATCCGTCTGGACTTCCACTCAGTACTGCCCTGCTTACTCGCCCAGAGACAGCACAGCCCCCCAGGGCAGGGCAGCCCACGCTCCTCGTTCCATAGAGCACCAGCATTTACCCAGACTGACACCGGGTTTGTACAAACAGCCTCCGACTACCACATTCCTTGGGGTCTTCCGGATCTCCTCAGCCTCACTGCTCTTCACATGGACAAACCTGCCCCCCTGCCTCCTTCCTGACCACACGTTTATTCCGTGAATAAACCCAGACACAAGACGAAGCCCAGCACTTTGCAGCCACTCATTCGTGAGCCTTCAAGCAGCGGCTCAAGGTCTGCCACCAGGCTCACTAAGCAGCGCTGGTACTAGAAGCTGAGTCCTGGTCTCACAAGAGAGCTTTCACCTCGCACATCGCACTGCTTGAAGTTGTGCTGTAGACAGGGTCAACAGAGAGAAAAAATAACCCCAGAGCACAATTCAGTCCAGCTTGAGATACAAAAGGAAGAGAAGCAGCCCAGCAACAGCAGCACCTGATCCTGCAGTGCCTTCCCCAGCCCCTTCCCAAACCCACCGGCTGCTGCGCCTCACCGTGCCGTCCTTCAGAGAGGGGACACAATAGAACCGATTTGAAGGAATAAGCTGAACAAATTTGGTGACGTACAGTGCCAAAGCCTTCCAGCAGCCAGGATCAGCAGCGCACGCAGCCCACCTGCTGTCGCTCTCTCGATTTGCTCTGCAAACCGCTGAGTTGGTTTAGCACATCCTCCCCTTCCAGCTCTGCTGCAATATTCACTATACTCAACTATTCCCAGCCTGCTGGTGAGGAGGAGGAAAGAGGGGACACTTAGAAGCAACCTGCCCGACAGCGTCGTCCCGGTCTCCCCAGGAACACCAAAGCAACGCAGGGGCTGCTGGATGCCCAGGGGATCCCTGACAGGGGCCAGGAGGGCGGTTTGAAAGGTTGCTCTCGGGGCTGACTTCACAGACCGTCTCAGAGACGGACCAGCAGCAGGAGAGGGCAACATCTCTGTGCGCCTCTGCATAAGAAAAGCAGTGTGGCGACTATGATCCTCGGCCTCCAACAGAAGATTACTGGAAGGTCACAGGCTTATGCAGGGGAAGGAGGATCACCAGCTCCCGCTCAGAGGATGAAGGAGACACCTGTAGCCGATGACAGGCTCAGCCCTGTGCCTCACCGTGCTGCAAGGAACCAAGCTGGATTTTTGCCTTCAGGCAGTCCTGCTGCACTATTATTTCCAAACTTTCTTCCATGCACCTGTTCCACTTGCAAACACTAACAGCACAGCTCTCCTCCTTTCCGAAAGCAGCTCTGTCCCGCCCAGTCGCTCCGCTCTGCACAGACCCTTCCTCATGCCCTGAACCACGTCCCCAGCCACGCTCCAGAGAGAGGGGACTGGGGAATATGCAGTCCCATTACAGGGCAGGGTCCCAGTTTATTTAAGCAGACTGCAAACTCCAGGGACATGCTGTAGGTTCCCTCTTCCACCTACAGCATCCCTGTCACACAGACTCCTCTCCAAGTCTCAGCAGGAATGCTCTCCCACACGCTGTTCCTGCAAGGAACAGCTGCCCCATCTGGCCGTTCAGTTGCTGTTCCCCTGTCTGTAACACCCAAAGGTTCTGCTGTGCTTCCTCCTCTCCTCCACAAAAAGCCATTAAAACCTTCTCTGCAGCCTCGCAAGTCCTCTGCAGGCTCATACAGACCGCTGTGCTGCACAGGCCCACCTCGGGGACACAACCGTCCCCTGCAGCCTCTCCGGAACAAGGGGCTACCCAGCGGGCAGCCCCTGCAAGGCAGGCAGAAGGGAGCTGCTTGGCTCTGCTCCGTGGTCCCTCGTGCACACCCACGTGCGCTTCACCTGTGTGCCGCACACTCAGGAATCACTCCACACACACAGCATGTCCCACTCCTTGGACCCGCTCTGCGTGTGTAAAACAACAGCACTGCACAGGAACACGTGCCTCACTGCCCTGGCCTCACAGCAGCACGCTGCGCTAACCGAGCCGGCGGTCCAGGCAGCATAAGCCCCCTCTCTGTGACAGCGCTGCTGCCTGTCCCGCACGGACACCCTCCACCGCCTGCAGTTACCATCCTGGAAGACTCTCTCCACGTTCAGTCCATAGGTGGCACAGGTCTCGTAGTACGTGCAGCGCTTCAAATCATTGGAAAGCTTCCGCGCCCGAGAATCGTCAATGACCCGGGGGTTCGTGGCGCTGATGGCATCTGGAAACCAAAGGGAGAGGAAGGAGGTTGAAAAGCAAGCGCCTGTGTCCCATCTATCCCCAGGTTCCAGGGCACACTCCTGACCTCCCTCCCTCCCTTCACACACTGAGATACCCACCTTCAGAGTACACCCTGTCCTATAAATGTTTTAGATTACAGTCCCATGTTTGTAGAAAAATGGATTTGTTCAATGAACCTTATTCAACCTCCTAACCATCCAGCCACCAACGTTTCTGAAGACAGAGGGCAGAAACCAGTGGGAGGTGTGGCTGGCAAGGCAAGGCAGCCTGGATGTTAGGAACAGGACACACCACCACAATTCACACACGCACATCGTGACCGTGCAGCTGTTGAAGACAACAGGAGACTCAGTGACAGCAGACAGAGTGCAGGGGGCAGAGGTGTGAACAGCCTGACCCTAGGTCCAACTACAGCCTCATCCACACGAGGATGTGCCGTGTTTCCATGCGTTAGAAATGACTAACATTGCCATCTGTCAACGTGTCACTGGCCATGGCTGCTGGAACGAGCGAGGGCACTCATCTGCAAGTCCACCTCAGTTGCAGAGTTAAATGGATTTGCCAGTCTCGATTGTTTTGGGTCCCACGGCCATACCCTATAGATTAAAGAATCAAAGGGGAGAAATCATCCTCAGTTAATTGGGAAAGACAGAGCTGCCAGGATGCACTCACAGCTGAGGCCTTGGTGGACAACACTAAAAAGTAGGCTTAATCTGTAACCCAGATGGCTGCCAAGTGCTCACAGGTTTTGGAAAAACTACCTTCCCAAGAGGATTCCGATTCCTTGAAGACGAGCCAGGGACAAGCAGCGGCTGTAAATGAACCTTCTCAGGAGGAGTCGAAGGAGTCCTGGGACTCGCACTGTACAGAAGTCGCCCTCGAACTCCCCAGCGGGTTGTTTAGCGTGACTGTACCATGGCTGTGACCTCCCCTGGCTCTACGTCTGGGACAACCGTCACCGGCCCCTCTGCCATATCGCTCTTCCCGACTCCTGAGCCTCCGCAGCACACGCCTGCAACCCCAGCCCTGTCCTGAACCAAGATCACCGCTGCCCCCCTCTGCTGTCACCCTCACGTCCAGACAACTTCTGCAGCCCCAGGCTCCCTCCTGCCTGTGCTTCACCCTCTACAGGTTGGAAGGACAGTCATTTCGGAAGAGCGGAGCAGCAATGCCCTTGTTGCTGCCCCTCCCTGCCTCCTGGGCACCCACAGCAAGGCTTGTGGAGGCCAGGCTGCCTCTGACGAACGTGCCGGGCAGGAATCCCGCTCAAGGGCTGCCCTCTCTCCCGGCAGCCCCTCTCCATCGGCAGCTCCTTGCCCATGCACACCTAGGGAGCCCAGCCGGGGCTCCAGGCACTGCGTCTCCTGTCCCCACTGGCAGCCTTGGCTGTGGTTTCGTGACAGCTCCCTTATGGGCCCCGTCCCAGTCCCTGCTGGCACCAGGCCCCAGCCCTAGGGGGGAGAGGAGACAAGGACAGTTCTGGGCTGCTGCTGCTCCACCCCACATGCCTCAGGGGAGACAGAGCTCCACAGCTCAGGCCTCTTCTTGGGGTGCTGAAAGCAAAGCTGCCATCCCCCCAAAACCTTGCCTGCCGCGGCTCGTCCCAGAGGACGAGGGGCAACGCACCAGCAGAGACCCCCCACAGCCAGGCCCTGAGTCCTGCCTGCTCCCGCTGCCTCAGGCAGGGCCGAGGAAGGCAGGCAAGGCCAGCAGGGTGGGCACAGGGAAGAGGGAAGCGGCTGCATGAAGCAAGGCAGCTCTCCGCAGGAAAGCTGAGGTGCTCTGAGAGGGGCCCTTAGACTCAGCTCCTCCAGGGCCATGGACTCAGGCCTGAGCGTCACCCAGTCCCGCGTACGGCGGGGCTCCCCCGACGCACTCGCAGGGCCAGCACCCTGCGCCCTCTTGCCAGTGTGGACGTGTCCCCAGTGCTCCTGACCAAGGCAGAGGGGATGCAGGGAGGAATCCCGGCTGCCCCGCTCTCACCCTGCGTGCCCACCAGCACCATCGGCACCTCCGCTGTGTTCCGGTAGCTGCAGAGCCGCAAGTAGTAGTTGTAGACTGTCTGGAAGCTGATCTCGTCCTCCAGGCTGAAGACAAACACCACAGCATCGACCCAGGCAGCAAACTGCGGGAGAGACACCAGCCGTTACAGCTGAGACAGGCATCCCGCAGCCCCCTGCCCAGACCCGCCATCAAGGGCAGCCACAGGGCCGGCTCGTGGGGGCTGCGGCCGGGCTCAGCCCAGCGCACGCCCCAGGCCCTGCGGCACAAGTCCCTGGCACCGCGGAGAGGCCTGTGGTCAACAGTGACCACAGCGGTAGCCCCTCCTCAAGCCTCGCAGTCCTCATGTCCCCCCACGACCCAGCTCCCAAGAGGCAGCTGGGCAAGTCCCTCCCCAGGAGCCCGCCGATCCCTCTGGAGGATGGGGTGGGAAGGGACCGCGGCGGGTACAGGTCTCCTACCTGGAGTTCGGGGGGGCCCCCTTCATCTCGGATCAGCAACAAGTAACTCTGACCGTCCACAACGATCTCCTTCTTAAATCGGCCACCTTGGGAAGAGAGCAAAGCAGCAGGTCAAGTGAGGGGGCAGCAAGCAGGGAGAGCCCTGAGGAAGGCCAGGGGAGGCTGCAGAGCCCTGAGGCCGTGGCAGGCGAGGCGGAGAGATGGGGGTCACCTTTAGAACTGGGGAGAGGAGTGAGGACCCAGGCAACCCCCAGGCACCCTGGACCTTACCCTCGGGAGACTCCTCCTGCACGTAGGTGCCGGTCAGGTAGCGGTGCACAAGTGCCGACTTGCCGCTGGACAGGTTCCCCACGATGCCCTGAAACAGAGGGGTGCATCACCCACCGCCCGCGTGGCCAGCACGCCTCCCTCTACACGAGCCCAGCCCTGAGAGGCGAGACCACCAGTAACCGGGCGCGTGCTGATGATGGGCAGAGACGGCTGTGAAAGGGCACAGGGGACGTCACAGCCCAGCTGGTACTTGGTGAGAAGCCTGGGGGCATTAATTGGTCTCAGTCGGGCAGAGAGCAGCGGGTACTGGGACACAGCCACACCGACGGAGGGTGGTGAGGACCCTCGTCCTCCCTCAAACTGGCACAGCCCCGTCAGTGCCATGATAGCTCTTCCCACAGCCCTCCTGCTCCTCGGGAGGACACTTGCTCTCCCGAGCCACAGTCAACATGGAAGGAAAAAAATCTCTCCTCCCAGCCCACACGTCCTGAATTTTGGGGTGGCGTAGCTCCTGCCAGCACCTGCCAGGAGAATGAGAGACTGGCCACGCGTTGGGTACAGCTGCAGTTTCCCATACCAGCAGCAGGCACGGCGCTCGCTCCTCGCTGTGGCAGCGATGCTGCTGTGGCGGAGCACCCGCTTCCCGGTGCCGCCGGCTGCGCTGCCCACGCAGAAAGACACTCAGCACCAACTTTTAACTGAGTTAAAAAATAGAAATACCTAGCATCAATCTTTAACCAAGTTGAAAAATAAACATATCTAGCACCAATTTTTAACGGAGTTGAAAAAATAAAGATACTGAGCACTAATTTTTAACTGGGTTGAAACACACTAGGCTGGGGTCTGTTACTCTGGATCAGCCTGCAAATTTGCTACAAAATGAACGTAGGTGTCCCAGGATGGGTCAGCCAGACAACACAGTCCTTCAGCATTTTCCCAAGGATTCAAAAAACCTCCAGTGCCTAAGTGCTTGCAAATCTGCTGGCCTGCTGATGGGAGGGCAGTCCGGGGGTAAAGGGGCACCTTCTGCCATCCTTCCAAAAAATCTAATTCCAACTGGTCAGCTCGTATCCCACAGCTACTCCCCACATCCACAGGGCCATCGCAGCTCACGGGGCGGGCTCTCATGACACTGAGCATCCCGCCTGGTGCTCCTCTGGCCTCCGCTGCAGCGCTGCTCTGGTGGAGCTGGGGCAGAAACGCCAGGCGACGCAGTGACGCCCTTCGCCCGTGCTCTTCTGCCTCCTCCCGATGCCCCAGGCCCGTGGAGAGATGCTCTCGAGAGGCCAGGAGCCAGAGGAGCTGTTCCCACCTCACTTCTTACACAGCCCTGGGCTCCCCAAAACCCTGCTTGGTGAAGGAGGTGAGCAAGCTCCCACCAGCCGTTCACCGTGCAGAGCCTGGGACGCCATCCCGGGGCCACACCTCACCATACCTGGGCAAAGGGAGCTCCCACTCCTTCCCACACAGCTTCCCAAAAAGCACCTTCGGCTTTGGATGGCCTGACCTTACCATGGATCTTCTCGTACATAACTGACTCCTGCTTTAGGGCACCCTACAGCTCCTCCTGTGTCTAAACCACACTGCCAGGGCTCCCACAGTGTCATCCTGGGGCGGGTGTTCAACACACCAACACAGCCATTCGGACCACCTGCCTGTACTGCCCTGCGAAACCCGGAGCCTGGGGGTTTCTCCTTGACCAAAGGTTCACTCTGCCCCACCGAATACGTGACTGCAACAGACTTCTTGTTGTTGCCCAGCAAACCACTCACCCAAACGCTTTTGTAGGCGTCTGCCTTCTCTGTCCCCACCACTGGTTAGCACGGATTGTGGGGACTTGCTGTTTCACTGGGATTTAAGATGTCTGGTACATCTACCAGACAGAAGCCACCAGAGATCCCTGTGCAGACTTCCCAACGGGGCTGCTATTTCTGGAAAATCCAACATCCCCTGCGTGTCCACAGCTGCTTCACAGCAAAGGCACAGTGACACTACAGTGTGTGGCAGTGCACTGCTGACCTTGCACCCTTCCTAGACCCACTGCTGGACCAGACACAAGATTCAGTGGGTATGTGTGTGTGCTGGAAACACCAGAGTCTCCGTGGAGATGCCGCACAGACCCGGTGAGTGTATTTCTGCACAAGAAGTCCCAGGCAAAAATACAATATCTCTATGATGAAAATTCCAAGCAGGCACACAGCACCAAAAAGCTAATAGTGTTCACGAAAACAGAACATACCCTTACAAGAAACAGAATCAGAATCCCAAGTTCCATCACGTGTCTCCAAGTGTTGCCTGGGTGTTGGAAACCAGCACAAGGCGGTGTCAGAGCTCTCTACTCGTCTGCTGTCACAGAAGATCCCCCATCCTGGGCTCCAGCGAGCCCAGCTCCTGGAAACGTGACACAGCACTGCCGGCCGACCCAGGGAAGAGCCCACGCAGCTGAGCGAGGACCGGCTCCTTCCCGAGCTCCGCAACCTCACCCCGTCCACAGCCCACCCGAGCCCCTCCGAGTGCCAGGGACGAAAGCTGCGTGCTCAGCCCAGGCCCAGTCCAGCGGGGGACGTGTCACCCCAAGACCCGAGTCACAGAATCACAGACTGGTTTGGGTGGGAAGGGACCTTAAAGCCCCCCCAGTGCCACCCCCTGCCCTGGGCAGGGACACCTCCCACCAGCCCAGGCTGCTCCAAGCCCCGTCCAACCTGGCCTTGAACCCCTCCAGGGATGGGGCAGCCACAGCTTCTCTGGGCAACCTGGGCCAGGGGCTCACCCCCCTCACAGCCAAGAAGTTCTGCCTCACATCTCATCTCAATCTCCCCTCTGGCAGTGGAAAACCCTTCCCCCTCGTCCCATGGCTCCCCTCCCTGATCCAGAGTCCCTCCCCAGCTTTCCTGGAGCCCCTTGAGGGACTGGCAGGGGCTGGAAGGTCTCCCCGGAGCCTTCTCTTCTCCAGGCTGAACCCCCCCAGCTCTCTCAGCCTGTCCCCACAGCAGAGGGGCTCCAGCCCTCCCAGCAGCTCCGGGGCCTCCTCTGGCCCCGCTCCAACAGCTCCGTGTCTCTCCTGTGCTGAGGCCCCAGAGCTGGAGGCAGCGCTGCAGGGGGGTCTCCCAGAGCGGAGCAGAGGGGCAGAACCCCCCCCTCGCCCTGCTGCCCACGCTGCTGGGGATGCAGTCCAGGCTGCGGGGGGTTCTGGGCTGCCAGCACACATTGGGTTTTGTCCTGCGCGTCAGCTCTCCCCGTCCGGCCGCGGCCTCGGGCTGTGCCCGCTCCCACACTCCCCGGGCCCGGGAAGGGCTCGGCCAGACCCTGCTGTCCCTGATGCAGCCGCTCACACCAGGGGACAGGACTCAGAGCAGCGCTGTCGGGGCAGGACCTCCAGAGCCCACAACACGCTCTGGTAACGCTTCCTCGTGACATCTGAGCACGGGCCACAAGGACTTCTGCTCCGGCTGCTGGCTTTTCCCTGTTTGCCAAGACCTACTCCGTCTCGGCACTCGGGGACCGGTGGCAGGTCCCGCAGACACAGCCGGTGGCAGGCAGCGGCACAGGGCGGACGTTCCACGCTGCCAGAAGTGGCCTAACTGCAGTAGCCCAGTGCTCGGCTCCGTGCTGCCTGCAGAGACCGTCGCCCCGCGCCCACGCCAGCCCCCTGCACCCGCCTGGCCCCGACCACACCGCTGACACGGCCTGAGCCCCTGCGGAGCAAAGGGGACAAACAACAGCCCCACAGAGCCCCACACAGCCACACAGAGCCATGCACAGCCACACACAGCCACGCACAGCCCCCACAAAGCCCCCACACAGCCACACACAGCCCCGCACAGCCCCGCACAGCCCCCACACAGCCCCCACACAGCCCCCACACAGCCACACACAGCCCCGCACAGCCCCCACACAGCCACACACAGCCACACACAGCCCCGCACAGCCCCCACACAGCCCCCACAAAGCCCCCACACAGCCCCCACACAGCCCCGCACAGTCCCACACAGCCCCCACACAGCCCCCACACAGCCCCGCACAGCCCCGCACAGCCCCCACACAGCCCCGCACGGCCCCCACACAGCCCCCACACAGCCCCCACACAGCCCCTCCACAGCCCCCCCACAGCCCCGCACAGCCCCGCACAGCCCCCACACAGCCCCCACACAGCCCCACACAGCCCCCACACAGCCCCCACACAGCCCCGCACAGCCCCCACACAGCCCCACACAGCCCCACACAGCCCCACACAGCCCCCACACAGCCCCACACAGCCCCACACAGCCCCCACACAGCCCCACACAGCCCCGCACAGCCCCCACAGCCCCCACACAGCCCCACACAGCCCCACACAGCCCCACACAGCCCCACACAGCCCCCACACAGCCCCACACAGCCCCGCACAGCCCCACACAGCCCCACACAGCCCCACACAGCCCACACCAGCCCCCACACAGCCACCCACACAGCCCACCCCCACCACCCCAGCCACCACACAGCCCCACACACAGCCCCACACAGCCCCACACAGCCCCCCACAGCCCCCACACAGCCCCCACACCCCCACAGCCCCACAGCCCACCCCCACACAGCCCCACACAGCCCCACACAGCCCCCACACAGCCCCGCACAGCCCCACACAGCCCCCACACAGCCCCGCACAGCCCCGCACAGCCCCCACACAGCCCCACACAGCCCCGCACAGCCCCACACAGCCCCCACACAGCCCCCACACAGCCCCCACACAGCCCCCACACAGCCCCACACAGCCCCCACACAGCCCCCACACAGCCCCCACACAGCCCCCACACAGCCACGCACAGCCACACCAGCACCAACAGACGTGGGGGACAAGGAGAGAGGAGCGGCTCGGAACGTCAGAGCTGCCTCTGCCACCTCAGAGAGGTTTCTGGCCGACCTCTTCCAGGCAAAGGGATGAGCTCGGAGAGTGAGTCACCACCAGGCAGGTTCTCCAGCTTTCAGTGGGGCTCGAAAGCCCCGGGTCCTGCCCTGGGCCACCCGCATGCTCCTGGCGAGAGACGAAGAGGTGCCGGCCCTGCAGCGGCGGGCGCCCAGCCGTGCAGACTGTGCTGCAGGAGCGCAGGAAACCCTCTGTTCTGCCGGACCCCATGTGCCCGCGCTGCGCGGAGCCAGCGAGCGGCAGGACCGGGGTGCCAGCAGCCCAGGACTGGGAAGTGCAGATCAACACGCTCCCAGGGGCATGCCCAGGCCGAACGCATCGCTGCCAGGTCTGTCACCCGCAATTACAGATCATACACAGCGCGTTTAGGCACAGAACGTGTACCAGACTGCAGACCTCACAGGTAACGCACACGTGCTTCTGGAGCCAAGTGATCTGTGGAGACGTGACGGCCACACGAGTGCCGTAGCCCCTGCTATGAACAAAGGCAACAGCCCATCCTCCAGCCGAGCCCTCCCTGCCACACTCCAGTGGCAGCGTGAGCCATCCAGGATATAGAGGTGGAGACAGAGAAGCAGCCACGGGGACCACCACACGGAGCGGGCAGCTCGGCGGCTCAGCTCTGCCCAGCCCGGCCACAGCTCCAGGCGCTGGGGAAACCTCTGCAAAGGGGGCAGCTCCCCGAGACCGCCTGGCAGCCAGGACACCACGCGACATCCGAGATTAAACACTCCAGCAGCACTCGGCTCTCTGAAACTTGGATGGAAGCTGCATTTACGCTTTCTTTGATTATAACCAAAATCCTGACCCATGTCTTGCTGAAATACACTTCTGCTTTCTCTTACCCTCGTCCGTGTTATAAACAAGCTCAAACAGAACTGACAGCCCTGAGGAACACCACCCTCAGAGGCAGCAAACCGCAGTAAAACGCGGTGTGCAGGCACCATGGAAACCCCTGTACCAAGACAGGTTGGGAGAAGGAGGGAGGGCAGCCCCTGCGCAGCCAGGGAAGGGCTGATATCGCCCAGGTTCGGGTCTGGGGGACGAGTCCTCACCAAGAGGGGTCATTTGTGTCCTGCCCACAGGGATGGCAGCTTTGCAGGAGCCGCTGCCTTCTCTCAGCCACAGCCTCCTCTCAGCCTGCAGCAGATGGAGGAAGCTTCGGGATAAAATTGAGGTGGGAAAAACTGCTGAACGTAACTTAAATACATTAAGCTAATAAAAAACCTGGAAAAAGTACACTGACCACTTGTGGTGCAAATGGGAAGATAAGCAGGGAAGAAAGCGGTAAGATCCTCACCTCCTGCAGGAAGGTAAAGGACACAGCTCATTCCTGCAGAAGAAGGAGGGATGCAGGCTGTGGTCAACACTTTATGGACCATAAAACAGACGCCCCCAACGAGTCCATGCTTTTCCATACTAACGGAATTATGAAACTTGGTTCACAGGCTCAGTGTGGGTCTCCCCTGGGGACAAGGACTGGCACATCAGAGACAGAGCGGGCGCTTTGTGCAAGCCTCTCCCCCCACAAACAGCGCGCTCTGCCAGTTACCAACAGACGCTGCCTTTGCCCCGCACTAGGATGTCTTTGGTGTCAGGCACATTTGTCACGGGGGCAGGTGATGCACTCGGTGAAGCATCACGCAGGACCAAGGACTGGGTGGCTCTGTCCCAGGAGCCACTTCTGCCGCGGAGATCGGTGCCCGGCCTCGTGCCAGCCGGGACCTTGCTCCATCTGCAGCACCTCCCACGCGGAGCACGGCTCCGAGGACAGGGCTGGTGAGGCTGAGGCAGGAGCCGAGGGGAGAGATGCTTGAACACTTGAAGGGAGCAAAGCCTGGGAAGGTTTCTCACCGAGTCTCACCCATTTATTTAGTGATTCCCGTACGGACTCCAGGACTCCATGTGGAGAACCCTTCCATACCACCGTAACCTGGTGGTAACTCAGGACGCTCACTTGAAGACCAATCTGTCTGCAGAGACCTGGGGAGAAGAGCTGGTCCCTGCAATGGACAGGGATGGCCGCACCGCAGGGGTGGGCGAGGGGGAGCCGAGAAGAGAGACACATCCTGGTGCTCCCCCAGGGCAGCCGGGGCCGTGCGGAACAGACCCCTTAGAGACCTGCCCGAAAGCTCGGGACCTGCCCGGCTTTCCTTGTCCCTGCTGGCTGACCACCACTCCAGACCCAGCAGAAGCAGCTCCTACCTGACGTCCTTCCCTTTGCAGCCGCAAAAGAAGAAGCCCCGGACGAGCAGCCCACCGCCCAGAGGTCTCCAATGCGGCTGGCTGCTGCAGCCCAACCCGAGACGCGATGGAAAGGGCTTCAGCCAGGACGCTCAAAGGCCTCCAGGCTTCTTGGGAAGAGCTGCATCGGCCGGATGAAACCCCAGAGCAACAGATTCCCGGAGGTCATGGAAAACATGGGAAAAGGATTGTGCTAATTGAGGAAGAACTAAAAGCGTTGGGTTTGATTAGCTTGCAGCACTGTTTTGCAGCCTGCAGAATGTTAAAATGTCAGAAGGCAACACACAGAATAGCTGCAAGAATATTTTTGAACAGACATAAGTTCTACAAGCCAAACTAACAAATGAATATTCAAGGTTTGTTTTAATTTTTACTTAACTGCAGATAAGAAACATTGTGGCAGCATGGTGCTGGTATGTTTTGCAAAAAGGTTTCTTGGATTAAGACAGAAAAAAATTAATCTTAAAAGGGCTGAAGGGAGACAAGCCAACAGTCTTCAAAGGGAGTGAAAGGCTGCCATGGAGAGCACCAGCAGAGTGGAGCGGTGGAACAGACTGCCGAGGTCCCCCAGAACAGCCGGCCAGACACTCGGCAGTGCTGTGGCCTCCTGCCGCCCCCACGTCCCTCCAGCACTAACCCAGCGCCGGCAGCACGGCCGCCGAGGGTGCCCCAACCAGCCCAGGAGCTCATCGCCAGCAGCAAGGAGGTCCCGCTCTCGCCCTCGGCCCAGGCTCGGCTCCTGCCCCCGCTGCTCGCCCGCCAGCTCGGCTCCAGCAGCACACCCCGTGCCAGCTCACAGACGGCCCCGGGCCATCAGTGATGACAGGCCAGGGGAAACGTGCCCGTCTCAGAGGGGCCGCACCCCAACACCCGGCCCCCTCCATCGTCACCCTGTCCCACACTAACGGGCTGTGTCGGGGCGAGGGGGGGGCCGAGGCAGCCCCCCTACCACAGACCGTATCCCACAGGTACGTGACAGAGCCTGGTAACGGCATGCCCTTGAAACCGGCCCCGTGCTGACACACCAGAGGAGCTTCATTCCCTCTGCTTGGGGGAACAAAGCCCCAGAGGTGACGGTTTGGTCCCACCAGCATCCCTCGCGCCAGGGACACCTCGGCAGCGTGTCCAGGAGGTGGCCAGCAGAGGCCAGGGAAGCACCAGCGCAGAGCAGAAGCCAGCCAGGCTCAAACGGAGAGGTGACACCTCCCAGGCGGTAACTCCCACACTTGGACGGCTGCTCTGAGGGTGATGACCACGGATGAATGCCCAAACCACCGCTCGGGATCTGCCCCTGCTTCTGCTGTGCCAGAAGGTCTAGCCTGTGCAGGACCTGGTCAGGAATTACAGCTCGGCTGTGGCCAGCAGGAAGGGTCAAGTGCTCAAATATTGCCTTTCGACCTTCACATCCCAGTGCCCTCCCACATCAACGCCTCCTTACAAGTGTGAGCCTCTGAGAAGCCCTCGCCTTCCCCCAGCACAGCGGCAGCCCCAGTTCCTCTCCGCTCCGTGAGGCTGACGCCCCTAGGCATTTCCAGTTGGACACATTGAAACACGGGATTTTCCTGGGGATTTGGAGAAGCATCAGAGAGCCAGGGGTACCCGAGGCGCGAGTACTCACCACCTTCAGCTCAGGCACCGAGCGACTCAGGGTCCATTCCTGGCTGTTCACAAACGAATCTGCAGAACAGAAGGAGAAATCATCAGGTCACCGCGGTCTCTCTCGAGACCCTAACAGGGATCCTGCCGCCCTCTCCCTGCTCCCTCCAGGCAGGAGATTTACGGCTCTTTCCTCCCACCTCATCTGCAGACCCGAAGCTGCACGAGGTGCCGACGCTGCCGGTGCCCGGGAGGCTCTGCCTGCGCAGCTTGGGACGGGGAGGAGCGGCCGAGTCGGGGGCAGGAAGGCGGCAGAGCCCAGGCACCACGGGCTGGGGACCCTCCATCCTGCCCTCGGGAGCACAAAAAGCCCCCCAGGCAGGGGGGAAGCACCAGAGACTAGACGCCTTTGGGGGGGCACATGCTGTGAAGGACCCCAGAACTGAGGGCCACCACGGTGAAACCAGTGCCCTGAGCGCTGCGCTCTGGCTACACCACCCGCCTGTCGTACGCAGTGCAGATAAAGCACTGAAGGCACATTATAATCTATGTTCATGATTGAAAGTGAACACAATTAATTACGTGTACGTTATGTAATTTGCGGAACACTGTAATAGGCTTAAGAAGGCTGTAACAGTCAGGCAGGGCTTTGAGCGGCGCAGGGAACACCCTCTCTCCTGCCACAGAAATCAAAACCACTTCATTTGCATCCAAACAACCTCCAGGAGCTGGTCAAACAACAGACTTCCCAAATAAAACCAGACACACCGGCGGAGGAGCAAGAGCCTGGAGAACACTTTGAATATCAGAAGTAGCCCGCAGCCACTCCTAACAAAGCCGGAGTCCTTCATTTGCCTTGGACGAGGAAGTTCACCCTCCATCTGAAGGCAGATGGCTACAGGGTGGGGGGCGAGACAAAGGAGCAGCACTCACTGTATGTTAATAGCGTAAAAACAATAATGGGCTTTTGGAGACCGGAAACCTGGGGGAGCACTGCTTCTTCAGGAACCTGCAATAAACCTGCCGAATTCGCTGCAGCAGACGACTGCAGAAATGGAAATCTCAGACGGGTGCAAAGAGGGGACTCCACGAGACCACGCCACGGGCGGCCGTTAAACATGACGGCTGGCCACTACGGCTGTTCGGGTCACCCGGGGCCACAGCGGCATGAGGATGGCTCTAGAGCTGCCCCGCTGCCCCGTCCCGCCCCGGCAGCTCCTCCCGGCACCACCACCGCACTCCCGGAGCCAGCCCCAGCTCTCGGCGCCTGCACCGGCACTGCCCAAACTGGCCCGGCAAGCTGGCGGCTGCAGGTCTCTGCCGAGTAGGTGTTCCATCGGGGCCGTGCAAAGCACCGCAGGCTGAAACCAAGGCACTGCAGGAGATGCCACCAGAGCCAGGCAGGATGAGAGGGAATGAGAATGCCAGGCTGCTCAGCCCTGCCAGAAACCACTCAATGGCTACCTTCACCCCAGCTTATCTTCCTGCCCTCCTAACTCCCGAGGGAAGGTTAGACACGCAATGACTGCGACCTTAGAATCACAGAATCACAGACTGGCTTGGATTGGAAGGGACCTTAAAGCCCCCCCAGTGCCACCCCCTGCCCTGGGCAGGGACACCTCCCACCAGCCCAGGTTGCTCCAAGCCCCGTCCAACCTGGCCTTGAACCCCTCCAGGGATGGGGCAGCCACAGCTTCTCTGGGCAACCTGGGCCAGGGGCTCACCCCCCTCACAGCAAACAATTTCTTCCCCACATCTCATCTCAATCTCCCCTCTGGCAGTGGAAAACCCTTCCCCCTCGTCCCATGGCTCCCCTCCCTGATCCAGAGTCCCTCCCCATCTCTCCTGGAGCCCCCAAGACCTTCTCTCTCCCCCCAGGCTAAGCCGTCTCTCATCTCTCCCTGCCTCACCCTGGCAACCGGTGGCGGATGCGCAGCCCAAAGCTGCGTGGGGAAGATGCTCCAGTGGCCGGTGGCCAGAGGGCTCGCAGGGGGCATGCCCTTCATGCCAGCATGGCCGCACGCTGGTCCACGGCGGCTCAGCCTGCACGAGGGGGAAAAACATGATCTGCCACTGTGCCTTTACCATTGCACTGTGCAGCCACCCACAGGCCACAGCACGTTTTTCCACTGTGTCAAAAAAGGGCAAGAATACAGTGCTCATACCTAGCATTTGCCATTCATATATTAATTTATTAACACTTGTTTTTTAGAAGCTGCAGACAAATAAAACACGTCTGATGCAGTAACACAAGGTTATTCATAATCATCATGAATGTTCTTAAGAAGAATCACTTCTTTATGGTCTCTGACTTTCACCTATCCTTTCTTTTTTTAGGAAGAGCTAAAATCTTTATGAAAAGAACTTCCTAGTTAGGTGGAAAATGGTAAGTTCTCGAGCCCTTTTGAAAAGGTAAGAGCACACCTGTATTTCCAACTGCATTTCTTGGTCTGAGAGAGGCTGTCACCTCCACCCGTACCTTCTGCTCTGCCAGCCCACTGCGATGGCTGAAGCACCACTGGTACTCCCTCCTTTCCAGGCGTTCCCTCCCTCCGGACTGGACCAGGCACCACGCTCGCACTCTTTCACTGGATCTACCTTGGTCTTCAACCTTGGAAAACTGGCAAAAACCGCGCAGGTTTTTCGAGGGGTTCTGAATGGAGCAAAGTCAAATGCACTCGCTGACTGGGCCTTAGGAAAGAAAAGAGGCAGAGAGAGACCTGGAGAGGGCAGGCTCCTCTCTTCTGCTGTTCTCGGGTGCTCAGGACAGAGAAACCACCCAGATTCTTGCTAGTTCCCCCCTTTGCAAACTATATGAACAGATCTTTGTCTTTTAGCTAAGGTTCCGGAGTTTGTTAACATCAGTTTGATTTTTGATTGCTGCAAAGGCCTCCGAGTAAATCACAAATAAGTAATGGCAACGCAATGCCAATTTAACTACATTCAGCCCTACAACATGTTAAATCATTAATTATCATTAGCACGCTTAGCCCGAAACACCAATGCACAACCTGCACACCTCTGCTTGTCAGTCAGCACCCAACGTGTGCCACGTGTGGATTTCAGCCCAGGCCACCAGCCAGCGCCGGTGACGGACCCAGCATGTCCCAGCCGTCACACAGCACCATCACCCCGCGATGCCGGAGCAGCCCAAACACTGCTGCACCCGCACCGACTGCGCTCAGCAGCTGCCGGAGCCCCTGCAAACCCTGCGCCCCCCAGTGACAGCCCCGACAGCGCTGGGTCCAGTTCTGGCTCCCTGGTTGCAGAAGGGCAGGGAACTGCTGGAGAGGGGACAGCAAAGGGCTACCGAGATGCTGAGGGGCTGGAACACCTCTCCGATGGAGAAAGGCTGAGGGATTTGGGGCTCTTCAGGCTGGAAAAAAGACAACTGAGGGGGATCTTATCAACGCTTATAAATACTGAAAGAGGGGTGTCAGGAGGATGGGGCCAGGCTCTTCTCAGTGGTGCCCGGCGACAGGACAAGGGACAACGGGCACAAACTCGCCCATAGACTTCCCTGTTTAGTGTGAGGAAGAGGAGGCTGAGGGGAGACCTCACCACTCTCTACAACTACTTGAAAGGACGTTGTAGAGAGGTTGGTGCCGGTCTCTTCTCACAGGTAATTAGCGATGGAACAAGAGGGAATGGCTTCAAGCTGTAGCAGGGGAGGTTTAGGCTGGACATCAGGAAAAAATTCTTCCCAGAAAGAGTGGTCAGACACTGGAATAGGCTGCCCAGGGAGGGGGTGGAGTCACCGCCCCTGAAGGTGTTTAGGAGTCGTTTGGATGTGGTGTTGGGGGATGTGGTGGAGGGGAGGACTCTGTAGAGTGGGGCTGATGGTTGGACTCCATGATCCCAAGGGTCTTCTCCAACCTAAATGATTCTATAGAAGTTCCATCTCAACACGAGGAGGAACTTCTTCCCTGTGAGGGTGGCAGAGCCTGGCACAGGCTGCCCAGAGAGGTGGTGGAGTCTCCGTCTCTGGAGACATTCCAAACCCGCCTGGACGCGTTCCTGTGCCACCTGCTGTGGGTGACCCTGCTTTGGCCGGGGGTGGGACGGGGTGGGCTCCAGAGGTCCCTGCCAACCCCCGGCCAGTCTGGGACTCTGTGACGCTCTCGCTGCCCCCGCTCACACCTGTTCGGCACCTGCAGACTCACCGGCACTGGACCCCCCCAAGCTGAGCGGGGTGAGCCACCCCTGCCCGGTCCAGCTCACTGTCCCCGGGGCCGCGGCTGCTCTTCGGCAGCAGGCGGGATGGGGCTGTCCCTCCCCGGCGCAGGGAGCAGGGCACCGGGAGATGGGCACCCACTGCAGCTGCACCACCACTGCTGGGAAATCCACTCGCTGCTGCAGCCGGGCACCAGATCTCTGCTCTGCCACCGCCGGGAGCAGGGTGTCCTCAGCCCCTGCCGAGGGGCTGCTTCCCCATCCTGGGGGCGGTGGGGATGCTTCAACCCAGCAATAGCTTCTGCTGAGGGCAGGAGGGAGGCAGGAGGCTGTCCAACATCGCTACCCAAGAACGGCCATCAGGACACGGACCGAGGGCTGCCCAGCCCGGCGCTGCCATCCCCAGCCCCGGCTGTCACAGGGGAACCCAGGAAGAGTAAGAACATGGTGAGGTGAGAGCCCATGGCACTGACCCAACGTGTTTGCAGCTGCTGACTTCTTCAGCTCAGGGATCTCCTGTGGCCTATTTGTGTCTATTTAGTAAACCTCACAAAACTCTCCTTTGAGTAATTGTTCTGTCTCCTTTTAAAACCATATAAAATTTCACTTCCACATCGTTCTTTAGCAAGGAGTTTCAGGAGTATAAATACCCATTCCTTGAAAACCCACTTTCTTCCATTTTAGGCTTGACCGCACTGGATGCCCCAGAGGCGGTGGGCCCGCACCAGCCTGACCAGCACCACCCCATCTTCCACTGCAGCCCCTCTTCTCCACACTGCGGAGCCCCGGCTCCTCGCGCAGAAGCCGTTGTGCACCTTCCACCCTCCCTGCTGTCCTCCTCCCGTACCTCCCGCTCAGCGGAGGAGGACACGGCCACTGCGCACGTCGCTGCATGAAGCATCTCTCCCGCAACCGGAGGAAGGCAGGCGGCAGCAGTGGAAGGTCCCACGTGGCTCCAGCGACCACCCCTGCGCAGCCCGCCCAGCCTCACTGCAGCAGAGCCAGCTGTAACAAGGCGCTCTACCTGCAGCGCTTCGGGGTTGAGATACCCCCAGCGTAAGCACCCACAGAGGTATGGAGGGACCCACTCTGACTCCAGCACCCAGCAGGGTAAAAGCAAGAGCTTACAGACTACGCGACCAAAGGAACAGAGACTGAGGTAGACATGGCCTTGAACTGAAGAAGCCGCAGGACTCCTTCACAATCGCCTGGAAAGGTGACTGAGACACAGATCACAGAATGGTTTAGGTTGGAAGGGACCTTAAAGATCATCTAGTTCCAGCCCCCTGCCAGTTCCCCCTGTGGCCCCCTCCAGAGCCAGGGTCCCACGTGTCAGGATCAGAAGACCCTCGTGTCCACCCGCCACCCAAGGCCGGACCCTCACACACAAACCCTTCCGCTAATGAACTGCTACAAGAACAAAAGCGTCTCGTTCACGACATCCCACCTGACTTGAAACTGCTCATAGGGAGCACCACCACTCCTCCCACTGACCCACTCGCCCCTGTCCCCTGCCCGAGAAGCGGGGTCCAGAAGACACGGCAGTTCCTGCAGCACCTGAAGAATCGCCATTACTAAACCGAAGCCTTGACTCACACTGCTCCCATCTGCCTCCCAGAAAAGGAACTCAGGACCATCAGGACCCTCAGCCAACCCAGGACGGCCGAAGGATCTGGAGCACAACGCACTTTCTCACGTCAGGCTGGGGTCCGTGCCACAGCCGAGTCTTTCAAATCTGTCGCTGTAACTGGCCCTGGGTTTTTTTCACACTCCCGCTGCCCTGCTCCCGGGGCACGCCGATCACCCTTCTCTCACCGCAAGAGGACACACACCCCCTGCGCTCACCACGCCGTCACCCGGTGTCCCCCGGCCAGCTCTGATGTGCCCATTGCAGGCCCAAAGACACCGGTCGGCTCTCACATCGCCTGAACACCCCGCAGCCGGCTGTGCTCGCAGGGACGGCTCCGACGCTCGGTGTTTTGGATAATTCTCCGGTACAGAGCCCCCCCCCTCGCCATCTTCTAGCACTTGCTTTCCCCTACCAGCAGCTTCTGGCAGCAGCCGTGCGCGGATGACACCCACGGAGCTGTCAGAGAGGCACCTCAAGAGCAGTTTCCCAACCACCCAAAACAGCCATAGGCCAAGCACCCGGCTGCCGAGACGCGCTGACACAGCTCGCTGATGTCAGCTTTGTCCATCCCAAGTGTTGATTGTTTGCTGCTAAAACGCAGCATATGGAGATTTCCCGCACTACTTCAGTATAAATTCTATTACTATGGTATTGTACGCTCTGCGTACCTGTGCGGCTGTCACACACCCAAATCAGCGTAAGGAAGGTTGTTGTCCAAGTCCACAGCGGCAGGAGGTTGATGTGGGTGTGGGAGTCCCCTCTCCGATGGCAGCGTTTCCCTCCGGGGCTGCTGGACCCGCCATGCGCAGTGCTTCTGCGCCCAGAGCTGCAGGGGGTGACACCAGCACTTTGGGCACTGTCCCCCACTGGAAGAGGCAGGAGATCCCCGTCTTCTCCTGGGAAAAACAGTGACCACGTGGAAGCAGACAGCAAGCCACCAGTGACCTGCCCTCTTCTCAGGCACTAGCCGAGATCCAGGCAGGCAGGTCAGCACCTCCCAGGCAGTGCCAAAGCCCCAGTACGAGCTTGTTTAGCAGAAATTGCCTCCAGCTGGGTAACACCTTAATGAACTGCCACCTCCGTCATCACCAGGGTTCATGTAGGCATCGGGGAGCAGCGATCACTGCTGGACTAGTGGTGTCATTTGGTGTTTCACAGGAAAACACACCCAGTCACTTTTCCTCCCTCTGCTCTTTGTTATTTAATAATACAGAAGAGACCAGACTGTCAGCACTGTGGTTGAATACCTTCCCCAGACGCATCCGACCTCAAAAGCAGGAACAGTGGACTCCCGGCACCACGGGCACACCGAGAGCCTCAGCACAGCCCAGCGGTGGCCTTGGCTCCGAGACACAAGACACAACCACGCAAGAGTCAATCAGTCTGACCGGTCCAGAAAAAAGGAGATTCAGGACAATTTTGCTACTTCCCAGAAGCTCATGGACATTTCCAGGCACAGGCAGCTCCACTGCGGATGGTGGAAGCCCATATGGAAGTTTGGAAGTTACAGTGGACAGAGCCCCTACTATGAAGAGGAGCAGATATGGGTCTGTCAGAGCAGGGCCAGAGGAGGCCCCGGAGCTGCTGGGAGGGCTGGAGCCCCTCTGCTGTGAGGACAGGCTGAGAGAGCTGGGGGGGTTCAGCCTGGAGAAGAGAAGGCTCCGGGGAGACCTTCCAGCCCCTGCCAGTCCCTCAAGGGGCTCCAGGAAAGCTGGGGAGGGACTCTGGATCAGGGAGGGGAGCCATGGGACGAGGGGGAAGGGTTTTCCACTGCCAGAGAGGAGATTGAGATGAGATGTGAGGCAGAACTTCTTGGCTGTGAGGGGGGTGAGCCCCTGGCCCAGGTTGCCCAGAGAAGCTGTGGCTGCCCCATCCCTGGAGGGGTTCAAGGCCAGGTTGGACGGGGCTTGGAGCAACCTGGGCTGGTGGGAAGTGTCCCTGCCCAGGGCAGGGGGTGGCACTGGGTGGGCTTTAAGGTCCCTTCCCACCCAAACCATTCTGTGATTCTGTGATAAAGCAGGCATGCTACATAGCTCATGTCCCTCTGTCCATCACCCTGGACACCTTCAGTGACCCACAGACCAGACCACACTGGTGGGACGGGCAGCGTCACACACTAAGGAAGCAAGACCAGTACCCTCCATCTCAGAGGCTGGACGCAAGAGCCCCGTCCGCGGTACGGAGAGCTCGGTGGGACCCAGCCATGGCAGCACAGACACTTGCGGCAGAGCTGGCAGGAGGAAGGGGCTGCCCGCGCAGAGCCGAGCCCTCACCCCGGCTGCTCCCTTCACAGGGTGAAGCGCAGCAGGTTCATCTACCTTGTGCTTCAGAAGCGCTACTGCCAGACGCATTTGGTCTCTGCACACAGCAACTAATAATTAACCAACTCATTACCCAAGCCACTGCGGAACTAACTTGGACACTGAAACCCTGGACACTAAACCCAGCCTTGAAACCAGGTCAGAGGCTGAGCAAACACAGCAGTGCCCACACAAACCACCTTCCCAGGTACCCATCTGCCCGCACACGCAGATGAAAGGGCAGCAGAGTGCGACGTGCCTGGGCAGAGCCACCTTCCCAGGCCAGGCTCGATAAAGACTCAACGCTGGCAGGGAAAGAGATTTCTCCAGGTCAAGGACTGGCACGGGCAAGGCCTCTTCCCATCAGAGAGCTCAGACAACGCGGATACCCTGCGCAGGATATGATCCTAGCAAAGATTATCTCACCAGAGCTTTAAATACTCTGCGGCAGTGAAAGGAGAGGATCTGGTGCATCTGGGAAAACAGGGCGAGATTACGAACTGCCGCCCTTTCTCCTTTGCCGTACCGCACACGGCAGCAGCCAGTGCCGTCACACCACGCACGCTGTGCAGCACACAGACTTCAGAAGAGCCGCATGTTTTAAGCCTCTCGGCACCTACTGCTTTCCAGTCCACATCCGCACACACACAGACCAGGGAACCGTACCCAGTTCTCCCTGCTGGCAGCTGGAAAGGCTCTGCTGCAAGGGACAAGCCAGCAGAGCCAGTGACGTGGAGAGACCGACAACCCGCCGCTTCCCCAACACAAGTGCTCTGTGGGGACCTACCTCACCGGCAAAAACCTGTTCCAAATTCGTCTGACCTCAGCTCTAGCTGTTTAACTCCACAAACAGCAGCAGGTTAAGATTAAGAAGGCACTGGTTTTTGAAGTTCTCTCTTCCTCTGGGTGCCTGTAGACTGTATCAGAACACCTCTGCTCCTCCTGCACACAGCTCCTCCGATCCCATCCCGAGAACCAGGCCTTTCAGATCAGTGTCCCAACAACTCCTTCCCTGATACCTTTCGGATTTCTAACGCTTTTCTGAAGTGTGGGCACCAGAGTGGATTCAGCATCTGACGCATAGTCTCTAAACCCATCATGACATCTCTGCTTCTCACCAACGCTCCCAGCTAAGCTCAGGCAGGTACCAACAAGAGATGATACATATCATTACCTGCTCAATTCACTATGCAAACTTCACTTTATTAATGTAAAAACACTCCCCTCTTCTTCCCGTAGTCTTCTCTCACACATGCCCTACATGTTAGTCCTCTGCGTGGCCAAACACCAAACAGGACAGTAAAAGGGAGTTACCTCAGATCTTAAAGCACCTTAAGAAGCAGGGCACCTTTCTGGGAGAGGGAATTGTGACTGTGAGAAACTCTCCGTGCGCTGCAGAGCCCAGATCCCACTGTCGGGGATGCTGCACCCCTCACACCATCCTGCCCTGCACAGGGAAACTCCAGCCCCACGCCAGCCCAGTCTTCCCAGCCTGTGCCCATCAGAGGGGCTTCTTCAGAAAGGCACCAGCTGATACCTCGATACCTAGAAACGTTCCTCTGAACTGCTGCCCACCATTATTTGTGGTGAGTGCAAGCTGGCCGGATTCTGTGTTGACTTTGTTCTCCAGCTCCAAAGGCTCTTGCCCTCCCTGGGTGCATTTACAGAAAATCACGCTCCCCGTCGGCCTTCATCCTGCTACGTGAAGACCAGCTCCGTGAGTCTTTATCGGGGAACAAACTGCATTCTCCTGGTCATCCCTCCCTGTCTTGGTCCCGGCTGAACCCCTCCATCAGCAGGGAGCGAAGGGGACCCACGCGGTCCGAGGGAGGTCTCAGCAGGGCTGGGGAAGCAGCACCGAGACCGTCCTGACTCTCTGGTGGGATGGGCTCTTTGGCCCTTGGGTATGTCTACGCGGCAGCGTGCAGCGCTGGGTGGGTATCTCGGCTTGCTGTAAACAAAATACTCCAGGTACTGGAAACAGGGTAGCCGCGTTGGTTTGGATCTCTGCCTGGACTCACATATCCAGCTTTTCCAAAGGGCTGATAACCGCAAGTGCAGCTGCACCCCCCTGGGAGGGCGTGTTGGGACTGTACCAGCAGCTTTCCTAGGGCTAAGGTGGGCAGCACCACTAGAAAGCATCAAAGTTTTTGAAATGTCGAGAGGGTGTCAGAAACACTATTGGCCTACGAGTCTGAAATAGGAACGGGGCAGAGACCTCCTGAGCTGCTGCATCCAGCAGGTCCATGTTGGAGCAGTACGGCCAATCGACATCTTCCTGGCTGAGGCGTTCACAGGTCCCACCAGAGCGAGCCAGAGGCCACAGACCAGCGCGCTGAGTGGAGGGACAACGGAGACGGGACACAAGACAGGATAAGCAACAGTGGCTTTGGTCTGCAGACTTCACCGCTGCTTCTTCACATCTTACTGACCCCAGGAAGACGTAGCTCGACTGGGTACAACCAAGCAAATAACGGCAAAAATGGTGTTCTAAGCGAAGATCAAACCACAGTGTGAACTTTGCAGCCCCAGCAAGCAGGGTTTGCTCTGCCGCAATGAGCCACGGTCCCAGAGACAGGCCGGAAAGGTCATCCCCGAGCTCGTGCCTCCAGTACGAGCCATGGTGGCAAATGCTAACAACCCTGACAAGCAGGGGTCTCGCATTAGCTGGCTGGCCGCTGCTACAGAGGGCTCTCAGCCCTTGCCGGCGCCGCCCAGCAAAGCCGCAGGAGGCTCTCTAGCAGACGGACCCAAATGGAGCCCCTACCTGTCCCAGGGGAGCAGCCAGGCAGGGGGTGCGGGCACCAACACAGGCGCTCAACCTTAGCTGCTCCCCTGGGAACGCGGCCGCCGGGCTGGCTGCTGCTGGCGCAGCTCCTGATGGAAGCCACCGGCAAGCAGGAACAGGCCCCCCACCGCACGGGCAGGGCCCGGCTCTCCCTGCCTGGATACACCCACATTCCCCAGCCATGAGCGCAGCCACCCCTCGCCTGGGAACCTCCCGACACCCAGCCAGCACCCAGCCCGGGCACCCCTGCCAGCAGCACAGCCCCCCGGGGGGAGCACACAGCCGGGGAGCGCAGCAGCACCCCGTCCCTTCACCCCCAGGGCAGCCCTGGCCACCCACCCCGAGCCTCCAGGACCTTTCCCTGGAACACAGCGAGCCCCAGGGACAAGAGGGACCGGCAGGAACTCCGGCTGCCGGCGGTGCTGCTCCTGCACTGGTCCCTGGAGCTCGGCCCTCCTGGAAAGCATCCTGGGCACAAAGCTCCTCTGGGCAGCCACTGCCTGGGAGCGTGCGGATTCCTCGGGGAGCCCGTGAGCCCCGATCCGTCCCTCTGGCATGTGAGCCAAGCCAGGGAACTGCCTCCGCAATGCCCAGACTCCAGAGCAGAGCAATGGAAATCCAGAGAGGCTCGCAGGCGCCAGAAAACCTCCCTGAGAGCAGCAGGTCCCGGCCCAGCCTCCAGCCCTGTGCACACAGGCCAGCATTCAATGCCTTAAAAAGCCAGTGGACGCGGCTCTCGCTCCCAGCCCCTGCCAGGCGGCGGGGGCTCACCCACACCCTCGCTGCTGCGGGGCCGGGGAGCGGGACGGGCACAGAGGCACAGGCAGCGCGGCCCCTGCACGCCCAGGCAGCCCCGGCACAGGGGAACAGCCCACAGCAGCGAGGCCGACCACCGGCCAGTCAAGCACCCGACGGCTGCTGCAGCTGCTGGTCTCCATGGCGTGCCTGGTCCCCACGGGGGTCCTGTCCCCCTCCCCGGCCAGTCCTGCCCTCTGTCGCTCTGCCATGTCACTCGGGGTGCCACCACCGCTCTCCACAGGCTGCCCCACCGCTGTGCTCCGGGACACGCTCGGCCCCAGGGAAGACCCCGGCAGAGCATCGCCCAGAGCCCGGCCGCAGGGAGCTGCTCACAGGAGGGAGGTGCAGGCACGTTTCTGTGCCCCCCAACCCCCTCGTGCCGCTCTGCGCCTCTGCTCTGGCAATCTCCCAAAGAGCTCAGCACTTGCTCGGGAGCCCACTCACAGGACCCCTCTCCCCCTCCCACGCAGTTTCAGTTCCCTCTGCTCCCCCAATGCTGCTGCATGAGGCTTAGCTCTCCCTGCCCTTACTGGGACACCATCGGGACAAGAAGGACATGGGACACGCGCTTTACTCCCAGGTATCTGGCCGGCAAGAGAACCTGGCCCCCCAGAGCATCTCCGCCCAGACAGCCATGCTGCAGCTCCTTCAGCACCAACGACAACGGTGGTGCCCACGACCACCGGTGCCAGAGTGTGACACAGCTCCATGAACGCTCACACTACCTCGCTACAGCCCAGCTCTCCTGAGCGCAAACCCTGCAGAGTGCCGGGACACAATCGGTTGCCCGTGCCCAGCCCAGGGGGCCACGGCCGCCCATCCCCACAGACCCCGGGGGGCTCTCACCAGGCCAGCACGGCTCTGGTGCTCACTTACCCAGGGCTCGCAGTGGCCCGCTGCCCAGGAGGATGGGCTCGGCACCGCCATGGGAGTCCTTGGGACACGCGCTGCTGGTGCTGCCGCGCTCTCGCCTTCGGAAGCGGCTGGTGATGAGCCTCCAGAGTCCCCCCGCCTGCCCGGCATCGGCGTGCAGCCTGCCCCCGACCCGGCCCAGCTCCGGGTAGAGCAGGTCCCGCTTGCTGGGGCAGGTGTGCAGGGAGCTGGCGTCCCCCTCGCTCTTGGTGCGGAGGCGTGCGGGGCGCAGGAGCCCCCCGGACTCCGACCGCCGCAGCTCGTGGCCCCGGCGCAGGCGGAAGCTGAAGCTTTTGCGCAGGGAGCTGAAGTTCTTCCTGGGGCCGGGGCTGCTCCGGCTGCTGCCCCCGAAGAGGTTCCAGCGGCGGCTGCCCCACAGTGAGCCCCCCCGGAGGAAGCCGGGGCTCTCGGCGGGGTGCGGCTGCCGGGCCGAGGGCAGGAACGTCATGCTGCTGGGGCGCGGGCGCTGCGCCCCGTCGGCCCCGTCGAGCAGGGCGGCCGTGCCCTCGCCCTCCCCCGCCGGCCCGGCCCTGCGGGGCGAGCGCAGCCTGAAGAAGTCCAGGAGGCTGCCGCGGGCCGGGGCGGGGGGCGGCGGCGGCAGCAGGGCCCCGGCCAGCCCGTTCCCCGCCGCGCAGAAGCTCTTGGGCCGCCGCCGCTGCTGCTGGGCGGCCTTGAGGGCGGCCTGGACGGCGGGGACGCCCTGCAGGTCCAGCGACTCGCAGACGCTGACGGCGCGGCGGGGGCTCGGCCGCGGGGGGCCCCGGCCCGCCCCGCTCCAGCGCCAGCCCTCCGCCATGCTCAGCGGCGGGGCTGCCCCATGGCCCCGGGCCGCTCTGGGCCGCTGCCGGCCGGCCCCGGGGAGGCGGCGCGGCGGGACCCCCGCTCGCCGCCCGCTGCCTGCCGGCTCCCACGCCGCGCCGGCATGCCCGGGCCGCGCTCCGGCGCGCCGCCAGCGCGGGGCCGGGCCCGCCCCGGAACGGGGCCGGGGCCGGGGATGGGGATGGGGCCGCCCCTCCCGGGGCCGCCGCCCGCCCCGGGCGGGCCGGCGCTGCCCCGCGCGGCGGCGGCGGGCAGAAGCGGCGGAGCCGTCCCAGGCCGGCGCTCACGCCTCCCCCGCGGCGCTCGGCGGCGGCCCCGGGGCAGGGCCGGGCCGGGGCCATGTCACCGCCCGGCCGCCCTCGGTGCCCGCGGCGGCAGCCTCCACCCGGGGAGCGGCGGTGCCGCCCGCCCGGCCCGCACCCGCCACGCCGGTGGTGCCACCGCCCGGCCCGGCCCGGGCCCCGCCAGGGCAGCACCGAGCGCCGGCCCTCACCGCCCGGACGGGACCGGCACCGGACCGGGACCCCTCGGCGCGGTGCCGGCGGTGCCCGCCAGGGGGCGCAGCGCTCCCGCGCCCCGCCGCTGCCGCCGGGCGCCCCCGCGCGGCTCCGGGAGACACACCGCCGCCCCCCCCCCACATCCCCGGGGGTCCAGGGCCGTGTCCCGCCGCCCCAGGCCCCTCCGTGCTGCCCCACGCACCGGCGGCTCTCCCGCCCCGGCCCGGTCCCGTCCCCCGGAGCCCCCACCCCGCCGCTGCCCCTTCCCAAAGCTGTGCCCGGCCGCAGACGGCATGAACGGCCGCCGCGGGGCTCTTCCCGCACCCCCGACGGCGGGGTCGGAGCCGCACCGAGCTGGGGAGCCCTCAGCACCAACCCCCAGCGCCCCCCGCCCGCCGCCGAGCCGGGCCCGGGGCAGCGGGGCGAGCACAGCCACCGCAGCCAGAGCTTTGCTCCCGGCCCGTGGCAGAGCAAACACACCAGCCTTCAGCTCTGGCCTTCCTTCCCGGCCGCTTCCCCCCGAGACCCCCACGGCACCTCTTCCCCAGCACCCCCCTCTGCTGCCTGCAGAGCCCCCCTCTCCAGCATTGCCCCAGGACCATCCTCCTCCTCTCTAAAGTGTTTTCCCTTTCCCTGGCTTTCCTCCTCCTCAGTGCAGGCAGGATCCGCTCTCCCTCCAGAAGGGGGGGGGGGGGGGGGGGGGGGGGGGGGGGGGGGGGGGAAGGGGCCTGACTCCCCCTTAAAACTATTTTTACCTTTCTGAAAGCTCTGGCTGCTAACCCAGCCCAGGTCTGCTGCTGCCTCTCAAAGCCTGTCCAGGGAACATGTCAGTACGAGCCCCTCTTCCTCCTCCTTACCACAGAATCGCAGACTGGCTTGGATTGGAAGGGACCTTAAAGCCCCCCCAGTGCCACCCCCTGCCTTGGGCAGGGACACCTCCCACCAGCCCAGGTTGCTCCAAGCCCCGTCCAACCTGGCCTTGAACCCCTCCAGGGATGGGGCAGCCACAGCTTCTCTGGGCAACCTGGGCCAGGGGCTCACCCCCCTCACAGCCAAGAAGTTCTGCCTCACATCTCATCTCAATCTCCTCTCTTGCAGTTTGAAGCCACCCAGGGAGTCCTTTGAGTCCATTGCCTTGACTCTTCCAAAAATCACACCAGCGTTTTGGACTCTGCCCTCCCTTCGGTCCCTCATCCTCCTCCACAGTATGCCCTCACGATTCTCCTGAACGCCCCATCTCCTCTCCAGCCCCGGTCACTGCCCGCAGCCCCAGGACTCAGCTAAATCCCACCTCGCCACGAGGCACCACCAGGTTCAGCCCTTCCCCTCCCCAGGGCGCAGCCAACACCTCGGCCCAGCCACCTCCTCTCCCTTCTCCACAGGTTCCATCCCCCGGCCTCCCCTCCCACCACCACCCCTCAGTAACAGACCACCATCACCTCACTGCACAACCAGAGCTACCGCCCAGCAGCCTCCTCCCTTCGCTGGAGGTCCTTCTCTTCCCTCGGATTTCTTTGCACCTTTCAGACAGTAAAATCCCCAGTTCAGCACCACGCCCCCCCCAGCTACACGGTGCCGAACACGGAGCAGCCACCCAGACCAAGGACCAGCTCAAAGATGGCCCTGCCCACCCCGTGTCGGTGCCTCTCCGGCAGAAGACGGGACGCATCCAGCTCCTCTGCCTCCCGAGCCACCGGGCACCGATGTCTGAAACCGAGCAGAAGGCGCCTGACAATCCGCCAAAGCTCCAGCTCTGCCATCTGTGCCAAGGTCACGGGAACGTGCGAGCTGCCAGACTGGATCCGACCCTCATCCCCATCATCTGCCGTCCTGTCTCCCAGGAGCAGCCGCACTGCAGCGCGGAGCAAGGAGCTCTGCGGAACGGAGTTACGGGGGAGCGTCTTCCAGAGAGCGCCAAGCACCAAACAAGGCTGGCTGCGGAGAGCGCGGCGTCTCCATCACCGAGCACCAGACGAGGCCGGCTGCGGAGAGCGCGGCGTCTCCATCACCCAGCTGTCAGAGCCCATCGCGCAGACGCCTGTCAGGAGCAGTTCAGACCCAGGTCCCTGGCCTTCGGGCAGGGAACAGACTGGTACCCCCACAAGGTCCTTCCCAACCGCACCTGCACAGCTCCTCGCTCCCAGGGACTGGGAGCTGCTTCTGCAATGAAGTGGGGCCACCCATACTCATCCTTCCCAAAATCCTGGGTTCAGTTTCTACTCTAACAAAGCCAGATGGTACACCTTCTATAGGAATCTCATCTTTTCTAAAATATTCTGCCACGTGCTAGGCTTTAGGTGTCGCTGAATCACAGAGATACCTGCTGGAAAGGACTCCGAGGGATGCTGTACCCCACGCTCCGCTGCCGAGGTGGGACTAGACGCGCGTGGACCACCCCGACAGACGTCTGCCCGACCCACCCCACTGCAGCACAGCACCCTCCTCGTGCTCCTGCTCCTCCTCTTCCCACTGTCTTGTCCAAATCCCCTCGTCTGCATATAAGGGCCATTACTGCTGCCATACCCTGATGGGCTGGGAAGAGCAACAGACCGCATTCTTCCCTACGACCTTAAACGTACAGAGAAAGAGAGTTCCCCTCAACTGACGACGTCTCCTTCTCTGTCCCCCCGAGGACCATATTTTTAAAGCTATTAGTGTTTTTAATGCACTCCCTTCAACTCTCTACAGTTTGTCTCCCACCTTTTCCTAAATGCAGTGCCAGAACCTGGGCACAATATGCAGCTGAGGCCTCCAGCAGCACCGAGAAGAAATACAGATACAACACCCATATCGCTACATTCCAAGAAGATACTGGTCCTTACTACATTAACAACATAATGACATTTTTACCTAATTAGCCTGTTAAGAGGCAAAGGTTTCCATATGCTATATACATTGACAGGATCCCCTTGGCATTATTCCTACAGAAAGAACAAAAGACATCTAAAAATAAACAGAACAAAACGGAGCCTCAGACAGCATTTCAGGCAGCAGGGGGCTGCGGGCAGGGCGCTCGCACCCGCGGAAGGGCCCAAACCCCGCCAGATCCGGGCAGCAGGAGGGCTCTGGCTGGAACGGCCACCGAGGGAGGAACCGTTCTGAGATCGAGACCAGGAAAGCAGATGCCACCAGTGTTTAGAGACAGCCACCACTGAGATATGCCCCACGCACCTTACGTGTCTCTTCTGATGCAGTTTACTGCGCGATTACACTGGGTCTGACCGGTGCTGTCTGCGTGTCTAACGCACAGGACAGTTCACACCGTCCAACTCCACCTGCCCGGTGGGAAGGGGCTGCTGCTGGAGTCCCCTGTGCCACGTGGGTCTCCGGAAGCCGACGAGCTCCGAGAGCTGGGATGTGACGGGGACATGGTGCTTTTGCAATCCTGGCCCGGGGCAGGTGCCTGGGGACAGAAGCAAGTTAGTCTCTTACCAGCACTTTTATGAGTCACGCTCATGTTACAAATATTATGGCAATGAACATCTGGCTTAAATTAACAAAAAGCCATGAGAGGCTAAACACCAGCTGCACTGGAAGGCAGTCCAAAGTCAGGGAACTTTCCACTGCTGGCAGGTCCCCAGTGGGAGGTTCAGGGTGGAGTCCCGAAACGGAGGAGTCTGAACCGTGACTGGTAAAATGCTCGGCTGCCTCCTCCAGACCTAACGGGCGCTGGCATTTCTGCAACACACAGGTTTAGTTGCGAGGGGCCGTTCAGCCTGGAGGACGGGACGGCTGCATTCCCCATCCCACCTGGGTTTGAGGGTGCTGTCGCCCTGCAGAGGGGCCCAAGGGTGGGAGGAGGCACACGTGGACGCGGACCAGCACTGCGGCGTCTAAACACCTCGGCAGCTGGGGATGGAGGGATGAGGCTCCCTGCACGTGTGGAGCCCTGTTTTCCGCGTCCTGGCAGCAGGCAGAGGCCAGCAGCAGACCAGGAGAGCAGGACAGGCCCTGGCCAGCCCCAGGACCTACGTGACAGCGGGGCTGCAGGGTGCCCGTGGCCGGCAGCCCCGTGCAGACCATGCCGCCGGTGGGACCAGGGTTAGTGCCGCTGCCCAGGCAGCGCTGCCAGGGGACACAGCACGGTGACACCACACTTGGGCCAGGCTGCGGGATGCCCCGGAGCCCCAGCACACACTCTCCAGCCTGGCGCGAGGCCGGAGCAGCGGAGCAGGAGGGCTCCCTGCAGTGCCATGGACAGTGGCCGAGGCCATGGCTGGCTGCAGGACAGCAAGTGCCATGCCAGGAACGCGCCAGGCTCCGCAGACTAGCTCCAGCCGTCTCAGCCGCGCACCAGGAATACTGATGAGGCTCTGCCCAAAGAGGGAGCGTGCGGGGCCGCCCGGCCGAGGGGTGCGCAGCGCTGCAGCCCCCGCAGCCCCGCGTCACAGCCCGCGCAGCGCGTCAGCAGCAGGCAGCGCGCGCAGCGTCACCCGGGGAGGTGGCAGCGGGGCAAGGCCCTGCCTGTGGCCCCAGGGGCAGGGACAGAGCCATCCTCTGCCCCACCAGGAGGAGAGTGAAGGGGACGGAGCCATTTCCCCTGGCACTGGGGAGGGACTGGGTTCAGCCATGGCCAGGCTCTAGGCACGGCTGTGGGGCTGCTGCACGGCCAGACACCAAATCACACTGTGAGAACCCCTCTGGTCACCCCGACCGACCCGTTCACAGGGGACAATATCCCACCCTCTCCACCAACAAAATACCCACCAGCCCAGCAGCCCCCCACAAATCCCCAGGGTCTCAGACCGCAGAAATGAGGCGTTGCTCCGGGTCCGAGCCCCAGCAGAGCCCCTCACTGCCCCATCTGCCAGCTGGAGCCCCTGCCCCTTCCCCTGCCCTTGTCCCCATCACAGCCCCAGGTCATGGGTTGGACACTGGCCACCCGGACCTTCCCTGGCCTCTGGAAGTGGGAGATGACTCGGAGCAGGTTGTCACCTACAGTTTCCATCGAGAGCAGGCACAGCCCCAGCCAGCAAACAGTTAACAACAGCCAGGAAGTAAACAGAAAAGCACACCAGAGCCTGACTCCAGCATCAGCCTCTCCCTCCTCCCACACCACACACCCCCAGCTCCAGCTCCGGGCCTGCCGGCAACGCTCACCACCGCCTCCCACCGCCTCCCACCGCTGACGAGCAAATTGCCACCTTATACCCCCTGAGATTCACAGCACTGAAGCAAACCGCCCCCGTCCTACGCGCCATGAGGTGATGCCCATGTCACCCAAACCGCCCCGCACCGCCCCATCCCGCAGCACCCAGGGCACCGGCACCCTCTCGCCCACCAAGAGAAGCTGAGCGCCCAATCGCCGCCAGCCCTCCGGCGAGGGCAGCCATGCCACGGACCCCAGGAGGGTGGCCATGCCATGGACCCCAGGGGGGCATCCCTGCCATGGACCCTGCGCTGACACACTGCAAAGCAGATGCAGAGACATCGCTTCCTAAAGCCGGTCCAGACCCCAACACCAGAGGGAAGCCCTGGAAAATAACGAGATGTTATCTCAAGGGCATAATAGAAGATCAAGGCAGCGATCATTTCTGCTCATTAAACCACCCCCTGGGCACTTTTGCAAGCAGGAATGTTAACAGCAGCGTCCTGACTGACCCTCCCTCCGCTCCAAGCCATGGGCAGAGCTGGGTACCGCCAGCGTGGGCACCAGGCTGCTCCCGGGCTGTTGGACATGGCCCTTCGTGCTCCTCGCCGGCCACGCAGGAGATGCTCCAGCAATGGCTGTGGGTACGAGCAGACTCCACGTGATCAGGCTAGACACTGTGAAACCTCCCCAGTATTTTGAAATGCAAAGACAAAAGCCCATGTGAAAATTTGGGAAGAGGACTGAAGGAGACCTCTTCAGGTCGTCAAGCCCAGCCCTTGCCCTGGCTTTAAAATCCCCCCCCATAATCATCATTTATAACAGTGACAATCCTATGGTTTATTCCAAAAGGATCAGAGGAAAGGAGAAATGAAAAGAAAAATACCAAATGGGTTAAACTAAGGGACAGATAGTGCAGAAATAAGACACAGAGGACAGGTAAATAGAAGTGGAGGTCAGGAGGAAAATTCGGCCTCCTGGCCAGGAGATGGAACAGGCTGAAAAATCCCCCCTGGCCTCGAAAGAAAGCAGAGATCCTGCAGCAGCCGATGAAGAACGGCCGCAGAACCAGCTCCTCGGCAGATCGGGAGGCAGAGGGGAGCTCCAGCCCAGCCCACAGAAAGGTTGGGGAGTTTGTTCAGAGGATGGAAGCCCAGAAGTCTCCCACGGGGGAGCAGCCCCTCTGCCACTGCCCCATCAGGCGGCTGGCTCGGGGCGTCAGGACAGCCATGCAAAGTGCTGCGGGGAGGAAACAAAACCCCTCAGGGGTACAGAGAACCTCAGAAATTAAAGAATCCTGCCCCACAACCGAGGGAAACCATCTGCGCCCAACACTGCGCCCAACAAAGGAAGCCCACGTGATGCCCGTGCGGACCCCGTCCCTGCCCTGGAAGCGCCCTGCCACCCTCGCCCCGCGCCCGCCAGGACGGGCAGCACTCGTCCCGCGCAGGACGGGCACGGGCTGGGGCTCGGAGGCCACGCGGCCGCGATGCAGCACCGCGCAGCAACGCACCAGCACAGTCCCTGCCCCGCTTGCCGCTCTGGCTGAGCCGTCTGTCACAGCCCACCGCGCCGCTGGCACGCTCGCACGCCCCGCGGAAAGGGGACGTTCCTACAGCCGTGTGAAAAGCCCCCACACTGGCAAGGGATGGAGCCTGGATCCCCCAAGCCGGGTCTGCACTGACCGCACAGGCCCCCCCATCCTCAGGTCCTTCTCGTCCCGTTGCAGATGGCATCGCTCAGACACCACCAGCAAAACGCACAGGAATTACGGGAACAGCAGACGCCGGCAGAACGTTAAGACTAGAAAGGAGAGAAACGCAGAGCCCAAACGGGATGTTCCCAACAGAGCTTCCCAAAGCTATCCGAGACCGGTCCTCCCTGGAAAACACACAAAACAATGACACTGCGAGAAGCCATGAGAAGTCTCGTCCTTCTTCTCTCTTCCCTCCAGGCACCTGCTCAAGGACAGGAGAGGAGGCAAAGGAAGTATTTTCAAAAAACAAGCTAAAATGCCACAGAGACTGACAACATGAGATGCTCACATGGAACTAAGCACCCTGACAAATGCCTTCAAACACCGTTTCACTTAATGCTTCTACCTCGTCATCCTCCCGAGGAACAGCTCGGTGACTAATACACCGGGACATAAAGGCAGAGATTGTTTTGCCACAAACAAGGGAGTCAGTGGTGAGAGCAGCATTAGTAAACCCCTCTGTATCACACCTGGTGCAGGGTAATTACAGCCAGCAACGAAGTCCTCCAGAAAAGCCAAACCAGCTTCCTCCCTGCGACACAGGCCACAGACCCCATGGTTTAGCTTAACCGCTCATTAGCAATCGTTAGAAAAGGAAATAAAAATCTTAGGATCACAGGATCATGGAATCACAGAATGGTTTGGGTGGGGAGGGACCTTAAAGCCCACCCAGTGCCACCCCCTGCCCTGGGCAGGGACACCTCCCACCAGACCAGGTTGCTCCAAGCCCCGTCCAACCTGGCCTTGAACCCCTCCAGGGCTGGGGCAGCCACAGCTTCTCTGGGCAACCTGGGCCAGGGGCTCACCCCCCTCACAGCCAAGAAGTTCTGCCTCACATCTCATCTCAATCTCCCCTCTGGCAGTGGAAAACCCTTCCCCCTTGTCCCATGGCTGCCCTCCCTGATCCAGAGTCCCTCCCCAGCTTTCCTGGAGCCCCTGGAGGGACTGGCAGGGGCTGGAAGGTCTCCCCGGAGCCTTCTCTTCTCCAGGCTGAACCCCCCCAGCTCTCTCAGCCTGTCCCCACAGCAGAGGGGCTCCAGCCCTCCCAGCAGCTCCGGGGCCTCCTCTGGCCCCGCTCCAGCAGCTCCGTGTCTCTCCTGTGCTGAGGACTCCAAAGCTGGAGAAGGAAGATGTTCTCCAGCACTGCACCAGCTCAGAGCCGTCCCCACGGCCCGGCCGGCCGAGGAGCTCCCACCCGGCAGACAGGTCCCCGGTCACCCTGAGACCACCGGACCCACCGGCATCTCCTGGCGTCACTCCCGGCTGTCACCCGGGGGGGGAAACGGGGAGCAAGAGGAGGATAAACACCAGACTAAGCACCGACTTAGCTCTGCTTTATTTTTTTAATCCCACTTTTACTGTACTCGTGATCAGTGTTTCTAATTAAAATGTTTACAATGTCAGTTGGTGAGCAGACACTGACAGCGCTCAAGAGCTAACAATTATTTCGCAGATCAACTCCTGGGGTCTCAGGGATGACCAGTAACGGCCCAAACAGTTCCAGATCCTGTGCCATTGCTCCAAGAATGGGAAGAACAATCCTGCTTTCTGGCCAAATCCTAGCTTGTTAATTAAGCTGCCTTCTGCAGCGGCAACTAGCCCAGCCTTTCACACGCTTCCCTCACTGCTCAATGGTTTCCAGCCCTGAAGCAGCTCTTCCCAGCCCAAACCAATACAGCAAAACACCACCAGTGAGCCCAGAGCGCCCAGCCTGAGCCTCACCCCGGAGCCAGAAGCCATGCTTCAGCCCCACCGAGCGCTGGGACACTGCGGCCCTTCCCGCGTTCCCCTGGGGCACCGGCGGGGACGCGCCGGTAGGGCAGAGGAGCTTTGCTCTCTTCTCTGCCCCGACCTGATGGCCAAGAAGCTCCAGCGATGGCTGGGAGAGCTGCCAACAGGAACGCCTGGAGACCAGCTTCGAGCAGCCGCACTGGCCCCGGGACAGCCCGCAGCACCGCAGACCGAGGGCTGCGAGACCCGGCTCACCGGCAGCAACCCCCACGCAGCGGGGCGGGATGGGGCGAGCCCCCCGTAACAGATGGCAGTCCCTTGGCCCTGCCCCAGCTGCCAACCTCCCGCCGGGTCCTTGAAAACGGGCCCTGCTGCCCGGGAGAGAAGGAAGGCTCTCCCACGGGACCCCAGCAGTGCCCACCACGGGGATAAGGGGGGAGGGGGGCTCAGCAGGGCCGGGCAGAGCAGTCCCAGCTGGGGCAGCCCCACGAGGAACGCGACTTACCCAGGCAGAGCGGTGCCATCAGCTCTTATCCATGCAGAACGGGTGCCACCAGTGGTGCCACCAGCTGCTGGGGCTGAGGAGGGCGGAAATGGCCAGAGAGAGAAGAGAGCTGGGACACAAGGAATCTCCTGAACGCCCCCCTGGCTGCTCACCGGACGCCCTGCAAACCCACCCCCTCCTGAGGGGCCACTGTGTCACCCAAAGGAAACGTGTCCAGCCCTGTGGGGGATGATCTGACCACCCAAAATCAGTCAGTCAGGAGGCGAGGGAAGGGGTGCAGCCCCCCCTGCCAGCCCCGAGCCCCTTCCCACCCCATCATGGCACCGAGCCGCCGATACCGCCACAGGGCGGGAAGGACCCTGCAGACGCTGTCCCAGACAGGCTGAATGGGGCCATCCACGGTTTTATCCTGAGCTCATGATAATCCTTAATCACCCGTGGGCTGTACTGCAGCAGCAAGAGAAGCTCCGTGTCAGAGAATCACAGAATGGTTTGGGTGGGGAGGACCTTAAAGCCCACCCACTGCCACCCCCTTTAGGGCCTGGCAGGGGCTGGAAGGTCTCCCCGGAGCCTTCTCTTCTCCAGGCTGAACCCCCCCAGCTCTCTCAGCCTGTCCCCACAGCAGAGGGGCTCCAGCCCTCCCAGCAGCTCCGGGGCCTCCTCTGGCCCCGCTCCAACAGCTCCGTGTCTCTCCTGTGCTGAGGCCCCAGAGCTGGAGGCAGCGCTGCAGGGGGGTCTCACAGAGCGGAGCAGAGGGGCAGAACCCCCCCCTCGCCCTGCTGCCCACGCTGCTGGGGATGCAGCCCAGGCTGGGGGGGTTCTGGGCTGCCAGCGCACGGTGCCGGCTCATGTTGAGCTTCTCATCCACCAACACCCCCAAGTCCTGACGCAGAAGTCCTCACACTGACGAGCTCGGGAGCCGGATGCCATCGCCGGGCAATGAACGAGGGGCTACGGCAGCAGCCCTCCGGAGAGGGGAGACGGGGTTACTCGTGTGGGCGAGTCCCAGGCGTCAGAAGCAGTGAAGAGGAACACCCTGAAGAAACTCCTTCCTCAAAGACCAAAAGGAGGTACCGAGGGCCCTCGGGTCACAGAGGCAAGCTCTCTCGCACCGGCTCGGGCAAGCGCGTTGGAGGATAACTCATGTTCAAGGGGAATCGCAGAGGAGCCATCTGTGCCACCATGCCACTGCCCACGCGACGTTACCTCAGGCCCGTGCGCGTTCCATCCTGGGTAAGACAACGCTTTGTGGAAAACAGGCAAGCACGTAATTAAAGGCTGCATCAAAACTCATAAGCAAAAGAGCCCAAATTAGGATGTAAAGGCAAATGTAAATTTTCACAAGGTTGGCTTTTGCAACCAAAATAACTTTTGTTTGGTTTTAGTGCAGTGTTCGTGAGCCATTTCTTACGATTTTTCCTTTTATGTAAAAAAAAAAATGAAGTTTTATCTAACTGTACCAACCCCTTTCACATAATCCAGAGAGCCTGGACTACAGGACTGCGGTACCGCGGTACAGCCGCTGCCAGCGGAGCGGCAGATTTGGATGCCAGTCATCAGACGGGGATTGTGATCCAGGGAAACAGCCACAGCGCCAGAGCCCCCCAGCTCTCGCTTCATTCCCCCGCACGCACACCAGAGCCGGCGTGCGATGATTCCGCCGCCCGCATCCCCTCTCTGCAGCACCTCGGCTCCAGTCCGACGTGGGGCTCCCGGGGCAGGAGTGGCTCCGCAGGGCGGGGGTCCGGCCGGGACGGGATGCTGCGGGACGGCAGCCCCCTCCAGCTGCCCCTCCACGGGTGCACGCCGTCACACACACCGGCAGCCGGGCAAGAAGAGCTCTGTCAAACACAGGCATTTTGGGTTTCTCCCCAGGGCCCCTGCACAAAGACCAAACCATCAACCACAGAAGGGGAAAAAAAAAAATTTAAAAAAAATCCCCAAGCCACACACAGCGGAAGGTGCTGGAGTCCCACCTGCGCTCTCGCAGTCCCCAGAGGCTCCTGCAGCGACCGCAGCTGCTCGTCCTCCCGTGTGCCGCGTCCACCCGAGGGTCCCCAGGAGGGAGCAGCCCCTGCGTCGCCAGGCCCCGTCCCACTCCCCTGCGCCACGCCGACCCTCCCCGCTCTCACCATCACCCGCCGGTGACAAGTCCCGGCGCAGCCTGGCGCATCCCCACTGCCTGACCACAGATTCGCGCAGAGGAAGGCGCCAACCACACGGGCACCAATACCCACTTCCCCTGCGGTCACGGCAGGAGGTGACGGCTTTGGGCGCCTCTCACCGCCCCGACACCGGCTGCTCTTTAGCTGGGAGGACAAGGCAGATGTCTGCAGAGCTGAGCTGCCGGGGGAGCGCCAGGATAACCAGCCGTACGGAACCATGCTGTGGGCCAGCAAGACCTTTGTAAGCACAGCTGTCACCAGCCTGTCCCCCGGCACGTGGACACACGTGAGGTTTCCCTCATTCGCTGCAGAGCGGCTGGTGACCCACAGGCTGTGTGCTGGCGCAGGACAGAAGGGTGTCTGTCTGTACGTCCCTCCTTCACACCGAAGTTCAAGGGCGGCTTCTCCTCAGCCCAGAAACGTGGTGCTCCACCTGCAAGGGAGGAGGAATGTCCCCTGCTCCCTCCCCAGCAGATCCAGTGCTGTCATTGCAACATAATCGCTGCATGATCCCACCGCAGCCCAGCCGAGAGGCAGCGCCGGAGAGGGATCGGCATTGTCCCCTTCCCAGCACCCTGCAGTGCAGAGCTGGGGCAGCAGCAGACAGGCTGTTCAGGACAGGCCGAACCCCCCCGATCATCTGTCCTGGCCGGCTCTGACGCCCTGCGCAGCCCCTCATGCAGCCCAGCGGCACCAGATGCTCCCTGGCATCTCCATCCAGTGGCACCAGATGCTCCCTGGCATCTCCATCCAGCGGCACCAGATGCTCCCTGGCATCTCCATCCAGTGGCGCCAGATGCTCCCTGGCATCTCCTTCCAGCGGCGCCAGATGCTCCCTGGCATCTCCTTCCAGTGGTGCCAGATGCTCCCTGGCATCTCCTTCCAGTGGCACCAGATGTCCCCGGCATCTCCTTCCAGCGGCACCAGATGCTCCCTGGCATCTCCATCCAGTGGCGCCAGATGCTCCCTGGCATCTCCTTCCAGTGGCGCCAGATGCTCCCTGGCATCTCCTTCCAGCGGCGCCAGATGCTCCCTGGCATCTCCTTCCAGTGGCGCCAGATGCTCCCTGGCATCTCCTTCCAGCGGTGCCAGATGCTCCCTGGCATCTCCATCCAGTGGCGCCAGATGCTCCCTGGCATCTCCTTCCAGCGGTGCCAGATGCTCCCTGGCATCTCCTTCCAGCGGTGCCAGATGCTCCCTGGCATCTCCTTCCAGCGGTGCCAGATGCTCCCTGGCATCTCCATCCAGTGGCGCCAGATGCTCCCTGGCATCTCCATCCAGTGGCGCCAGATGCTCCCTGGCATCTCCTTCCAGTGGCGCCAGATGCTCCCTGGCATCTCCTTCCAGCGGTGCCAGATGCTCCCTGGCATCTCCATCCAGTGGCGCCAGATGCTCCCTGGCATCTCCTTCCAGCGGTGCCAGATGCTCCCTGGCATCTCCTTCCAGCAGTGCCAGGTAAGCGCCTCCAGCTGCAAACAGCTCTCGCTCCCTCGGCATCACCCCACGGCTCAGCGAAGGAGCAGGAATGGCAGCTCCATCACGGACCACCCTCCTGCCCACCACCCTGAATTTATTTACGCCCTCCCCAGAGCCAGTCTCTCAAGCTCCCGCTAATACACACATTGTCCAGAGACCCCTGTGCCCGAGTCCCCTTCTCCGGAGTGGCGCCTGCCCTGACACCACAGGGCCTCCCAGCCGTCCCAGCCAAATCCCACTGACGTATTTAGAAAATCCCATTTGAGATGCCTCCTTGCCCGTGCACCCCACGCTGCTGGTGCCCGGCCACCCAAGGCAGCCCCACACCGGTGCCACAGGCGGCGCGGGGGACACCCTCTGCCCGCTCACCCCCCACCGCCCCGCGCTGGGGACCAGAGGGGGGACCAGAGAGGGGACCTTCGTACGACCCCTGAATTACTGCTCTCGCCTCTTCAAAACACGTGCCTTACAGATGGTGTGTCTCAGCTTCAGCCTCTAATTGACCCTTCTGTCTGCAAAACGAAGGGACCGCTATCAAAATCCTTCTCTCTTAAAGATATTTGTCCGTCTGATCAAATAACCTCTCAGCGCTCCCTCTGGCAGCAGCAGGGCTACTCGAGGCCCTTTTTGCGGGTGCATCCCGCAGTCCGGCCATCACTTCACCAGCCTCTGGATCCCCCCTCGTTCCCCAGCGCTCGCTGGTGTAGACACAGCAGAACCAGGCTCCGTCCCAGCAGGGACCATCCCGCTGCCAAACCTCCTTCTCTCCCACCAGCTTCCCTGTAGACAACGTCCGTGCTACCCCTTCTGGCCTCAGCTCCGCACTAGAAACCCATTTTCCACGGATAAAGAGCATAGTTCCTCCAGCCTTGCCAGTCCCTGGCTCTCCGGTCACAGTCCCCCACCCTCCTCCATCAGCCACTCGCCCACCGCGCCGCCCGCATTCCTCCTGGTTGTGCCACGTTACATGAACTTTGCCAATTCAATTACAATTCTTGATTTTCTTTTTTCCAGTAATTTATACAAATGCTACAAGGTGAAGAACAGATCCCTGCAAAATCCCAGCACCACAAACCGAGCTGCTCCAGTACAATTTTTATTTATCGGTATATATTTAAGTCACAACTCTTAATCCACTTTACATGTTTCATGCTGGCCATAGACTCTGCTAGTTCTTCATTGGACGGCCACTCTGTCCTAAACCAAGCCTCATAAAGAAGTCTAAACATATTATTTAATCATTAACACCTGTTAATCACACTGCTCAGGAGCTGCCATCAGCATTATGGAAACCAGATCCCACCAAACCACATTACTCAGCATTCATTTCCCCTCCTTTAATTGTTCATAATTCAGATTGTGTCAGGCACTCTGCTGCTTTCCCGGGGATCGATACCAGGCTAACTGTATCATAAATACCTGACTCATCCCATTTATCCCGTTAGAGGCTGGCACAGCATTCGCCTGCCCCAGTCTCAGCCCAACCTCTCATTCAGGAGCCACCGAGAGGCCAGTGACCCGAGCACTCGGTAGCCAGCCCCCCCGGGGCTGCCCAAAGCTGGGACTCGACGTACCCCATTGCGGTAGCTGCTCCCCAACACCGAACAACCATTCGGGGGGAAGCACTTCATCTCCCCAGGCACGGGGTGGAAATGCTTCTACCGCATGGCTGCTGACAACCCCCGCGGGACAACCCAGCCACGGACCAGCACTGTAGTGAAAAAACGCCCCTGTTCCTAATAAACCTCCTAATTCCTGAGCGCCACCAACCACACTGGATACGGGCTGCTACTTGTGTCTCGCTCCTTCAGTTTGCTCACTTTCAGCCTTGGTCTATGTTCTGTAATATCAACTTTTTCTCTGCTAACGATTAATTATATGACAGTCTGATTGTTCCGACGTGCCACCCCTTCTGTATGCCAGGCTGAATTCTGAGATAGTGCGGCCTTCTCCAGTAATTGTGGGACTCGGGCGTTTTGGGCACAAACAAAACATCCTTTAGAAATGCATAATTATTGCTTGCATTTTCTATTTATGTTCTTTCTCCTAAATACTTCAGCTCATAATTACATTTTTTTCAGCTTTGTGACATCAACCCTTCTAAAACAAATATAAAGGGCGAGTGTCACACAAGCACCACCACCAGGCAGAGCCTCACGTCTTTGCGCAACCCTTCTGGGAGAAGGGTGCCAGAGTTTCGAGGGCTGTAAGGGGAAGGGGACATCCTGCCCTCCTCCCCCATCCACAAAGGGCCCGGTACCGAGGAAGGGGCTGGGATGGCTCCCGGGAGACCGCTTTGGTGGAGATACAGCAGGAAACGCTGCTGGGAACCTCCCCAGGGCCCCTCAGGGATGCCCAAGGCTGGCACAGACGGGTACCACTGGCAGCACCACGACAGCAGACCGATAACTCCGGCATTCACTGGGCGATGCTGCTCACGTCTAATATCACAGTACGATCAGAATATTGTCTGGCGCGAGCACCAAGCAGACGCAATGGCAGCTCACAGCTCCACCTCATCTCTTGATGTCTCTCTTGATGCAGTTCGCGTGGGACGAGGTGGGAACGAACAGCACTGAGCCATCGGGGCTGGACGGAGAATGCTACCAGGGAGCGAGTGCAGCCACTGCCCCGAGAACGGAACGCTTCCGGACAGCACGCAGGGAGGTTTCGTGGAGGGAAGGAGGATGCCCAGGGCTGGGGCACTCGCCTGGAGCAGGGGCTGAGGGACGGGGCTTGCTCAGCCCAGAGAAGAGCTGCCTTCTGCTCCCCACCACCTGCGGGGGTCCTCGGGGTGTACCGAGCCCCGACCCCTTCTGAGCAGGCACTCAGAGTAACGCGGGCGTCAGGAAGAGCTGGCATCGCACTGAGTACTGCTGGGCTGCTCAAGGGCCACAGCGAGCCCTGCTTCGAGAGCCGAGTCCCCTCCACCATCTGCATCTGCCCACAGCTGCCTCCCAGCCACGGGCGGCGTCCGAGCGCGCACACCACTGCTCTGCTGCCTGCGGAGCTCACGGCAAAATTCGGGAGCTCCAGGTATTTCGGAAGGCAGGTCTGGATGCCTACATCCATAGCCTTCATAGTTATCAGAACAAACACACACACAACTACAACATTTGCTCCATCTTTAACCATCTTTGATGCCCAAGGTCTCCCTGGCCAAACCATAAATCCTCCCTGAGCCAGCGAGCTGCACCCAGGCCGTGGGGCCGGCTGCGGAGTCCTTCAAGCAGGAGGGATTTTGGGCAGGGAGCCGTGTGCCAGCACCGCTCAGCTCTCCCTGCGCCTCTGCCACCGACACCCGGCTGTGCCACTCACGGCAGGGAATGGCAGTGCTGAGGATCACAGCATGCTCCCCAGGGCCACCACACACTCCCTGGGGCCACCACACGCTCCCCGGGACCACGGCACGCTCCCCGGGACCATGGCACGCTCCCCGGGACCATCGCTTCCCTCCTGGGAGAAATCTGCACTGAAGGAGGTGGCTGTGCAGCTCTTGGAGAGGGAGCATCAAAGCGGCTGGAGAGGAACCACAGTGGCAGCAGCATCTCCCAGGACCAGGGTCCAGCCAGCTGCGGGTCCCATGGCACGGCACGGCACAGCACGGCACGGCACGGCACGGCACACAGCACCGTGCTGTCAGGAGGGCAGCAAGCAGGAAAACTGCCGGGCCTCAGATGCAGGGAGGAATGGCCAGCTGTTTGAAAGGAACTCCGGAATAAGAATAAATCAAACCCAGTGCAGACACGAGACTCTGGTTCTGAGAGCAGCCCCTGCTTGGCTGGACGGGCAGCGCGAGTCCCTCGGCTGCCACCACGAGCCCCTCGGCTGCCACCACGTCCTCCTGCGGCAGCTCAGGCTGTGGCAGCCCTAGAGCTTCAGGGGGAGGAAAGTGCTGGAACAGTACAGCGTTCGCAGGCAAGCACAAAAAGAACATTAAAAAAAAAAAAAAAGATCAGCTCAGCTCCAAAGCATTAGTCAGGACAGCAGAAACAACGACAAAGCGTTGTGAAAGGACCTTAAAATCCTGAGTAACTGGGTGACAGAATAGTAGATGATCAATGTAAAGTGGTGTGCTCAGAAAAAAAACAATTCCTACTTTACACGTACAATAATGAGCTCCAACTTCTTGTTACCACTCAAATGAAATCTTGAGGTTATTCTAAATAAGTCTATGACAACATCAGTTTGCTGCTGAGCAGCAATCAAAGAGCAAGCAGAGTACTGGCAATTACTGGGGAAAGGATGAAGAATGAAACAGAACATCAGGACGCCCTCGCACCCATCCACGGCGCGGCGGCGGCTGAAGGCGGTGCTCCGCTCGAGTTCCTCACCCAGCCCCACACTCCTGACCCAGATCCCAAAAAAAAGCCAGACGGGATCTAGAAAAGGTACCGAGAAGGGCAGGAGATGATCAAAAGGACGGAACAGCTTCTGTACAAGGAGCCTAGAAAGGAAGATGGCAGAGGGGGAATGAAGTCTTCCATGTCAGGAGCAGAAAGGAGAAGGTCACCAGGGAACAATTTGTTCACCGTTTCTTCCAAAACACAAACTAGGGGACATCAAATCCAATTAGTCAGGAGGCAGGTTCAAAACAGAAAGAGATCTCTTCATACAAAACCTCGCTCAGCTGTGCAGTGCCTCGTCAAGGGCCGCGGCGATGCTAAGCGAACGTGCGCTCAGAAGACAATGAGGCAAATTCAAGGGCAAAGGCTGCAGAAACACAGAGACGCTGCTTTGGGCTCGGGAAATCCGTAACCGACAAAGGGCTCCGCACGGGGAGAGGGAATGTCCCGCAGCCCGGCTCCTGTGTCCCAGCCACCGGGCACAGGGCAATGGGATGAAGAGTCGCCGGAGCACCAGGAGCAGATTCGACTCGACTCGACTCGGCTCCTGTCCTCGCCCCCGCGGGCCCCTGCGAGCACAGGCAGAGCCGCTGGCAGTACCCGCGGTTCAGGCTGTCAAACAGTCGCTGCGGCAGCTGAGAATCGGGGCCTTCAAACTTTGCCAAACTAACTATCCAAGCTGAAATTTTCCATGCTCGCTCTCTGCATTAGGCCGGTATTTTTAGAAGTTTCAGCAAAAGCAATTCAGGCATTTCCAAAAATGAGGTTAGGGAAAAATAAGGTAGCTTTGCCAAAGTTGTACATTTTTCCAGCTTTTACCGAGTTATTTGGAGAGCCAATGGAGCTCCACAGCTCAGCGCTGGAAGCGGGCAGCTGGCTCGGGTCACCCCTCGCCCGGGGAGATGCCTTTTGCCCTCTGTAAATGCGCATCCAAACCTGGGGGGAAACAAGCCCCTTGAGAGCCGCCGTCCACACCTCCCGGTCTGCGCTGCGGGGCGCAGAAGAGCCCCCCTGCTCTCGACGCAGAGGACTACAGAAGGACCCGGCGCAGCAGGGAGGCATCTCCCGCCTCTGGCTTCCCCACCCCGACAGCTCAGGCCCAGGACGCCCGCCAGCCCGAGCCCCGCGTCCACCTCGGCCCGACGGACGGCTTCCTCGCTGACAGCCGAAAAACAAGAGGTTAAAAACACAAAGAAATACCAAGGCACTTTTGATTCTAGCGCTTCTCAATTCTCGAGTGCTTGATTTATAATTTTATCGCCACTGCTTAGGTTTATTTGAATGCAGTCAGTTGTACTGCACGCGCAGCCCGGCTTTTCAGCGGAGACGGAGGAGGGCTCCTATTGAATCCTGCGTATCGGGTGACTGGTAACAGACTACGCAGAGATCATCGCGAAGGTGCACTTGCTGCACAGCACAGGTTAGAAAAACCCACTCGATAAATTCAGCTTCAAAGGCATCTCTCATACCTGAGCTAGCGCGGACTTTCTTCGGCAAAGAAACCCCAGCTTTGGTTTGAGGCCTTGCAAGTATTCACTGCATCTCTAGCGAAGTTGTTCTGATGGTTCGATACTCTGACAAAAATGAGTACTCTAAAGCTGAATCTGCGCAGCTTCAGGCTCTGCCCAGCGGGTCACATTCTGTCTTTGGATTCTAAATTAACCTTTTTAGCCCTGTACTATACCGTTAGCCATTTCTCCAGGCTCTAAATGATTTTATGGCTCTTTTTGTAACTATTCGGATTTTTTAAACAATAAAAAAAATTACAGACATTGAAATTACATATAGTACCTGGTGATGGTCTTGTCAAAGCCATAAAAGCGTTAGCCCTCCCTTCCTCGTTGGTGAGACAGTTCCCCTGGCGCTGGAAGCCTCCGGAGCCAGATCCCGCGGAGGGTCTCTCCCAAACGAACACAAGCACCGGGATGTTGCACAACCTAAACGCGGCCAAACTTCTACGGGACTATAAACAATCCTTCATTTTATGTAGTGCCTGGGATGAGCTGGAAGTCAGCAAGGTATTTGTTTAATAACTGTCTTAGATGGTATGATGCATAAAAAATTGTGCCAGCTTTACAACTGCTGTGGCGCCCAGGAAAGCCAGTAAAGGCAGAAATACAGACAAACTAGTGAAGGAACTGAGTGTTTACACGGGAGTTGCCCTTCGTACCTTTGTGTGACATCTCTGTGGCCAAAAGAGAAAGGAGCAAGTCCCGGGAAGGAACGGACTCCTCTTCCCTTCTCACCTTCCACCACAACATGGTCTTACAAAGCGAGCAGGATGCTGTGGCCTAACCTGCGAGCCCAGCAGCAACGCTCTCGCAGGAAAGCCAACGGACCAGTAGATTGTGACTCGTGTTCCACGGGACTGAATCCACCTCCACCCACCGGAGACCACGGTGGCTGCGAGATTTCACTCCACGTCAGCCCAAAGCAACGACAGGGGAAGAGGAGAAACGCCAAGGCCAGAGCACGTAGAGGGACGGCAGCCGGGGGACTGGGAGAGGGGGGCTGAAGGCGGCAGCTCTCCCACCCACCCGAGGCTGGATCTGCTCTGGAGACGCTGGTTTCCATGGGGCAGCTCTGCGGGGAGATGCTCTGCTGAACCCCACCAGCCCCAGCGCGCCCCGTCTCCACCAACACCCTGCTCAAGAGCCGGTCGTGAAAAAAGTGGGTCCCATCACACCTTTTCCTCCTCCTCTTTTTCAAGCTGAACTCGAAGCCATCTGTGTTTCAGATATCTACGTCTGATCTCCTCACCCTCGGCTCTCCTACAGTCAATGGAGAAAAATAAGCACTTTTAGTGCACGAGCCGTCCAACCTACTTCGCGCTCCTCCTTCAGCCCGAGGCTGACTGCAGAGCAGCCTGGGGGAACTGAGTCAGGTGGTGCCACCTCCTCCACAGCCACCTAACGCTGAGCTAAACGACTCCCCCAACTCCTGGATCCCACGGCTCCCTTCGATGGCAGCCTGCTCAGCCGACGCGGCATGAGCAACGCCACCCCGTGGGGCACCTGAAGATGTGTCTGTCAGGATCCTCAGGGACCAGGCAGGGTTTTCTGGCCACCTTTCTGAAAGCAGGTGTCCATATTCCTGCGTAAGGGCAGGTTTGTGTCTGCCCTCGCAGTCCCGGCAGATGGATACACGGTACCTCGGAGCAGCGATCGTGGGAACGAAGCAAGAGCTCCACAGGACTGGAGTGCTCGCCACCCCAGCCTCGCATCTTAATCACAAGATCGCTCTATTTCCATGGAAACAGCAGAATTAGAGACCTCGGTTTAAAGACAATTACCAACATTGGGTACTTAACTGTTAAACCTGTCAGCACTCCCGTCTCCAGCGCCAGGAGAGGAGACAGAGCTTCCCCGCACCGCTGCAGTCCTGCTGGGGACAACGCGGCCAAGCCTCTCGCCAGCCCTGCCACCGCGTCCGGCCACGCCGAGGGCAGCACCGTCCCATCGGTATTCACTCGTGCTTCACCTGCCAGTCAGTCAGGTCTCCGGAGAGCTCACCCTGCACCGATGTGGGAGGAGGTGGAAGTTCCTGAGCGATGGCTGTCGAACCCAGTGCTTGCTTGAACATCCGCAGCCAGGCTTGGGCGACGTACAGCCGCCCTGCTGACCAAGGCTTCCCGCTGCCTCAGCAGCAGGAAAGGGCTCTCTGTACTCCTGAGTCATCCGTGAGTTACTGCACGGCCTGGGGCACGGGTATGAGTATCAGCCGGCAGAAGAAAAGGCTAATGCCTCCTCTTTCGCCTGACACAGCAAAGCACGGCAATTGTTATGGTCAACCCGAAGGAAGAGCGGTGCGGAGCCACGGTGCTAATTACTATCGCTAGCAGAGGGCTGCCCTGTCCAACCCTGCTGTCGTCACCACACCATGCAGCCACAAGCCTTTCTTGAAAACAAAGCTGAGCAGGACCCAGGCAGCACCACACGCCGCCTGAAACGAGTATCTTGGGTTTGCAAAACACAGCCACGTAAGCTGTGATACCGGTGGCATCACCGGGGCTGCTGAGCTAGAGCTGGGAGCTCTCAGGGAGCGCTCGGGTAAGAGAGAGGCGTCTCCCACGAGCGAGGAGAAGAGCTGCCTCTGCCATCGCCCCAGCCAGGGGTCCACTAGGAGGGGTCACCACCCCAAAATCCCCTCTTGGTGCTCTGATGCCCTGGCATCGCTGTGGCCGGCATGACCATTAGCTAACGGGTTCAGGGAGCCTTGAACAACGAGCCTCGCCCCTCCTGGCCATTATGCCCGAGTCCAGGGACCAAAATTGCTCGGTCCAGCTCCGATCACATGCCACCACGCAGACAAACAGGCAGACAGCGGGTAACAGGTGCTAATGGAGAGTCAGTTTGCCACAGCACATGCTATCTGCTGCCTTGCCCGTGCCTGGAAGGCACTGGAAACCTGGCCACGAGCCCAATCCCTGCCATGATTATAACCACGCTCCTTCATCCCTTCCTGCCGGGCCAGGGCAGCGACGTCCCAGTCTCCAGGAGAGCAACTTCTCACCCGCAGAAATCCTAACCCCGCTCCGAGACAGGGAGCTCAGAAGTGGAGAAGATGGAGGGAAGTCACCTTGCACAGCAGAGCCTGCGGGAGACGGCAACCCCCTGCTCCCGCGAGGGCCCACGCAGAGCCACCGACAGCCTCGTGCCGGCAAAGCTCCACATCAAGACACGCAAGTGTGGCTGAAAACCACTTCTACAGCTGATCTAGCAGGAAAGCTGGGGGTGATTTAGGCCAGACGCCCCTTCAGCCGCTGGAGGGAACTCCCCAGGCTACAGTTACGCACTAGCCAGCCCCGTAAGGACAAGTGTGGGCAGGGAAGAGCCTCCGACCGCCGGTCCATGCACGCCTGGAGCCCCTGAGCATCCCGAACCCCGCAGTCACCCAGCTCGCCATGGCACACGGGAAGGCCAGCCTGCTTCTCCGTAATGCCACCACAGGTGGGACTGGGGTGCTGATGGGGGGGGAGACACGCTGTCAGGATCAAACCTACCCCTGGGGCTCCCCCCATCGCCCCGTGCCCGCGCTGGCTCCCTCCCACCCCAAGGGTTCAGCAGCCAAAAGCAGGGCATCCTCACTCCGTGCTTTCCTCTCCTACCACATTCTCTCCTGCCTGCATCCGTCCTCCTCTGCTGCCCCCTGCACCCCCCCGGGGCTGACACCCCCTCGGCCGGCGGCGGGTGCCGCACGGTGCCTGTGCCCGGCAGCGGCAGTGAGTCAGGCGCAGGCAGCACCCGTGGGAGTCTGCCGGCTGAGTCACCCGGCAGAGATGGGCTGACTCACCCTCGGACATGGACGGACAGACAGATGGATGCTGGCCGGCAGATGCTGCCGCAGCAGCTCCAGGTGCAGGTTTCCTTCGCACTGTGCCATTCTCCTGCCAGCAGTTCCTTGAGGGGACCCATCAGTGACATGGGCAGGAGGTCTCCTGGCCACCAGCGGTGCCTCAAGGACCACTGACCAGGGGTGCCATGCCCACTCCCGGACACGTGCCAGCATCCCTGCTGCGGTCCCCATCAGCTGTGCTGGGACACTCCACAGCACCGTCCCCAGCCCAGGGCCAGAGGGGTCCTCACCTCTGACCACTGCCACCCTCTTTGGCTGGAGGAAACCCGGCACCACCTACTTCAGCAATAAAGTAACCCAAAATCCCATTAACTGCGCATTTATTTTAGTGTGCCACCTAAATCCAGTGCCCGCCGCTGGGCTTTGGGACCAGCAGAATTAGCTCAAGGAGAGGAGGGGACCTTCACACGGGCTGCCAAAGCCACAGCCCGGCCGGGGGTCTCCTCCAGACCACCCCACCGAGCGGGACAGGCAGGAGCTCTGCAGGCACCTCTGACGGGCAACGTGCCTGACAGCCGGACTGCCACCAAGGTGGCACCAGCTCAGGGCGGGCAGTCCCTGTGAGGGACACGCGTGGTGACAGACCCCTTCTCTGGGCTGGGGACCTGCAGGTGGAGACCCCTTCTCTGGGCTGGGGACCCACGGGTGGAGACCCCTTCCCCAGTTTGGGGACCCACTGGAGAAGACTCCTTGTCTGGGCTGGGGACCCACAGACAGAGACCCCTTTTAAAGGCTGGGTACCTGCAGATGGAGACCCCCTCCCAGGGCTGGAGACCCGTGGGTGGACACCCCTTCCCTGGGCTGGGGACCCCCAAGTGGACACCCCTTCCCTCGGCTGGGGACCCACACAGCCCCTGCTCACACTGCGGCAACCGCCCCCAGCACCAGCTGGGCAGCAGGCGAGCACCTGCTCATCTTGGATAACGGAAGCACCGGTGGGGAAAATCTTACTGGGAGAAAATGGAGTTTGGCATCCTGGGTCTGACGGGGTACATGGCTTTAGTTGGTTTTTCATTTGTTTGGGTTTTTTATTGTTATTTAGGTTTTTTAACATTTTCATCATGATTTATCCATAGCCAAAAAGCCAATACTCCATAAAAAAATAAAGAAAACAATTGGGCTAAAAGACCTCAACTAGCTTAGAGGCTAGCAACATCCAAAATACACAAAATAACGGTAAGAAATGGGGAAAAAAGAGGAGGAAACAGATGTCAATAAGATCTTGAACACAGGAAGTATCCAAAATTGGGATAGGAAGCTGAAGACTTCAGGAAAAAAGTTTTCAACAATGCTAAGTACAACAGGAAGCAGCTTTGCAAAATAGGGCACTTCCACGGGCTCCTGCAGGACGGGCCCAGCAGAAAGCACTGCGAGGAGAGCAGAGGGGTCCCTCCTCGCCCCACGTCGTTAAAGGAGCAGACTGAAATACTCATAAAGAGTGCACACAAAGACAAATGCAGAATTTCAAAACCATCAGCAAAAAAAAAAAAAGTAAAAAAATTCATTAAAACAATGTAATTTTAAAATAAAAAGGCACAAACAACTTGAACGTAATGGTCTTAGAAAGAGCGAGTTCACAGAAAGGATCACTTTCCTGCTCATGCTATTTTTTAATAAATACTGAAATAATGGAGATACTCAGGAATGACTGAAACAGAGAGAAGTTAGCTCAGTAAGCAGGAAAGAACACCCAGGCTCCCCCAAGTAACCACCAGCTACCTGCCTTGAACGAGCGGGTAACCAGGAGCCATCGCTATGGACCGGCCATGGCAGATCATCCGTGACCAACCCGAGCGCCTCGCGGGCCGGCTGGGCTGAGGCAACGCGGGCTGGAGAACCAGAGCAAGGATGGGCAGAAACCGCCTGTGCCAGCAGGCTGGGGGCAGCAACCAACGGCGCGACACCCGGCCGTCAGCCAGCAACGAGCGGGTCAATACTGGGCCAACATCCCGCCACACCTTCACCGACCACCCACGTAGTGACAGAGCCCCCCCCCAGCAATCTGCAGACAACGCTAACCCGAATGCGCCAAACAGCAGAGCTCTGATGCACAAGTACCGCGACGAACCCGGCTGGGGTGATGGGAAGCCTCATGACGCTCAATATGGAGATGTGCAGGTGTCTGTGTCCCGGGCAGAAGGACTTCCATGCGGCGGTGCCGGCTGGGAAGCGGCTGGTGGAGAGCAGCCTGCTGGAGAAGGCAGATGCCAGGCCGAGCATGAGCCAAAGGCATGTGTTCACGGGGAGGAAGGCAGACTGCAGCCCGGGTCACGTCGGGAGAAGCACGGCCAGCAACTGAAGGAGTCTGTCGTGTCTCTCCACTCAGCACTGGTGAGGCTGCACCAGCCTGGGGCTCCCCAGTTCAAAAGGGATGTGGAGAAACTGGTGAGGGTCCAAAAGGTGGCTACCAAGCAGTGAGGGGCTTGATCGATGTGGTGACACCGAGATGGGCTTCACAGTCTGGCAGAGAGGAGGCAAAGGGGCAACCCAACAGCGGCCTTCAGCTCCAGGAAAGGTGCAGTTGAACCCTTCTCAGCAACAGCAGGCAGCACAACGGGGGCAAGAGAACCATGCCATGGCTTTGGACCACAGAGGAAAAACATCTCCACTAAGGGAGCAGCACCTGCAGAGACACGGCATAATTCCCATCCTGAAGAGTCTCCTGGACCCAGCCACAGAAAGCCACAGCCAACGCGATCCAGTGTTGGCCAGAGTCTGGCTCTGAGCAGGCCGGACCGGAGACTGACAGAGACTCAAACAACACTTGGACGGTACAAAGGCATCGATCGGTACCACACCTGACGCTATTCAGTGCGCTCTCTAGGCGATGCAATAGCGCAAGCGAAAGTGAGAGCATGGCTGAAAACACCTGGTTGCTGCTGTAACTCGGAGAATCCAGGACGAGGATGTGACTGAGAGATCTGAACCACTTTGCAGGCTGAGCCCATTTGGCTAAAGCTTTTTGCACTGCCCAGTGCAAGGTGTTTCCCAAGGATCACCAGCCATCCCCACAGGAAGGTGTTTATCCCCAGGATCACCAGCCATCCCCACAGGAAGGTGTTTATCCCCAGGATCACCAGCCACCCCCACAGGAAGGTGCTTCCCAAGGATCACCAGCCACCCCCATAGGATGGGGGCTGAAGTCCTGGGAAAGGCCCAAAGGTCAGAGCAGATGAGCAGTTCACCATTAGTCCTCGACGCAATTCTGAAGCAAAAGAGCTAAATGATCCTCAGGTACTTGAACAGTTCGTAGAGAACGGAGATGGACTTACAGCAAACATAGCTGTGGCTGAGTCAAATAACAGTGTCTTGCCTATAGTCTGATATTTTTTCTTTATTTTAAGAACATTGGGTAATGAAGAGTCATAAAAATTCTTTGAAGGCCACAATAAATGAACTCGCAAAGAGACATTTAACGAGCATTATGTGATTAACTTTCCAAAAAGAACATCAAGAGATAATTGATTATCAAGTAAAAGTAAACTTTTCAAGGAATGATGTTCAGGTAACAAAGTTTTATTTAGTCCAATCTAAAGAAAGAAGTAAAAAATGGAACTTTAAAGTAGATGAATGCAAATGAGAAGTTAAATGCTAACTACTAGTAGCCAGAGGAATTAACAACTGGAACAACTGACCAAAGGAAATAGTGGATTAGGCACTGCTGCAATGTTTTGCCCAGGGAGGGTGAAGAACCCCCATCCCTGGAGGTTTTCAGACCTTTTCATCTGGACAAAGCCCTTCGGAACCTGCCCGGATGGCAACACTGACCTGGCCTGGAGCGGGAGGTTGCACTGGAAACCTCCCAGGGCCCTTCCAACAGGGACGGTTCCACCATCCATCCTCCACCACTTGGTGTTTCCCAGCTCGACCTACACATTTGTCCAGGAGATGCTTCAGTCAAACAGTTTATTAAGCCAAATAGTGGGGTAATAACGCAAATTTTATTAGTTCACTATACATGGCAGAATAATTGAACAGACACTCCAGTATCAGGTTCTGCGTTTAAAAAACAAAACCCACGAAACCCAGCTGACTGATTTCAACATACTTTTAGACGTTTTCTCCTCTCAAGAGGAACATACGTTAGTCTCACCCCTCTGCGCTCACCATCCCCATTTCCTCGTGCCCGTCCACCACAAGCTCACCGAACGCCTCCTCGCAGCCACGCTGCGCAATCCCGTCTCCAACCACCCACGTCCAAGCCGGGGCTCCCCGGCAGAAGGGCTTGGGCGGGTTCTCCCACACCCATCTCTCACTTGCACCAGGCCACGTACCATTTTCTCCTCCAATTTTACCTTAGACTCTCTCCAACTTAATTTCCACGTCTTACAGTCCACCAAAGCACCCTTCTCCAAACCCTCCGAAGGAAGCCATCTGGAGAAGGCAGGGCAGGGAAAGGACGGCCCAGCATGTTCTCACGATGTATTGGAGGAAGGACAGCAAACCATAAACGAGAGACTCCACCAAGGCAGATGCTACTAAACTCTACAGGCAAGATCTTCTTGGAGGAAAATCCACAAGGGGAAAAAAAAGAAAAAAAAAAAAGAGATTCCAGCAGAAGGCTGGCAGGTCCTCAAAGCAATGGTGCCAATGGCACAAACAGAAACTGCCCTGGCGCAAAGGAACAACAAGTGGGAGACCAACTCGGCTAACCCACACAAGCTCCTTACTGGTCTCAGGCACAGGAAGGCATGCGTGTGGAAAGTAGAAATTAGGTCAGATTAATAAGGATAAACACAAAAGAGTGGCATCAGCACCGCAGACCGAACTCAACTCAGCTACACAGAGAATAACAGGCAACCAGCAACACCCTGCAATGACAAGAAGCAATTCTCCTCAACATCAGTAATCAATGTACCAACACGAAGAAGAGTGGTCTGTTCCTCAGCGGACAGAAAAAGCAATTGAGAAATGACACTGGGGATAAAGCGGTTTACGCCTTTTTGCCTAAGTCTTCGCTATAAACAGTAAAGAGGCGTCTGGCACAAGAGTAGTGCCTAAAGAACCATACCTACACTTTTGGTAAAAAAATGCAACGTCAGATTTTGATTAACTTGACCCTGGAATGCTTAATTGTCTGGAGAAACCTCAGAAGAGCTCAAGCCCCGAGAGCTCTGGGCTGATGGAGGGCAACTCCACCGAAAAAGGCAGGAGAGGCACCCACCTTTGGAAGCGAACAAATAGAGAAGTTAAGAAGCACAGATCACTCCGACTCAAAACACTAAAAAAAAAAAATCAGCAACAACCTCTAAGTGCCCAGAAGACAAGGCAAGCACTAGCACATACGGATTTATTAGGAACAAATGTTGTCAAACCACCATCAGTTCCTTCTGCGGCGGGGTAACGGACCTTCAGCACTGCAGAGACGCAGATGTTAAGCATCATACATTAAGTAATGCTTCTGACTGTTTCACATGGTGTTTTCCAAATTAATTTAAGGAAGGATAAACCCACTACAGGCTCAGAACAACACTGATTTGATAACTATTCTGAGAATATTTATCAAAGATAAGCACACAAATTGAAATGAGTATTAGCTTGGACTGGGGAAGGTTTCTCCTAGGTTCAGCTCTCTTCAATATTCTGATTAACCAACCAGATGATGTAAAAAAGTATGCTTATTAAAATTGCAGGTGGCATGAAACTAAGAGTGACTGCAAGGATTAGAGTCCTAAGTGGCTTTGTCGAGTTGGAGAAATTGTCTAAAAAGGATTAAATTCCCAGGGGGCAGCTGTGAGGGCCCGCACTTAGGCAGCATTAATCATTTGCCCAGGAACAGGACAGAGCGCGGCAGGTTAGCCAGCAGCTCCTCAGAAAAGGATCTGGGGGTCAGAGTGGATCACAAACCAACGGGAGTCAGCAGTACTGTACTTCTGAGGAAAGGCAACCACCGAGTTGAACCACACGAACAGAGACAAGCCTGCAGAAGTCCTGCTTTGTGCTTTCTCCAGCACTGGCCGAGCGCTGCATCCAGCCCTGGGTACTGCTTTTCAAGGGGGACGTGGCCAAGGGGAGAGAGCCCAGAGGAGCATGAAGATGAACAGAGGACCAGAAGATGTCACGGACAAAGACCTAAAGCTATTAAGTCTAAAGAAGAGGATTCTGCTACAGTTTTCACGTACGGAAAGAGGCTGCTGCAAAGAGGAAGGGAACGATCTGTTCCCTTTGTCTTCATAAGTGGATGAAATTGGGAGCAGAAAAGATTCAGGTTAAACTTTCTAAGAAAAAGGACAGTTAAACACTGGAAGAAATTTCACAGAATCACAGAATGGTTCGGATTGCAAGGAACCTTCAAAGCCCCCCCAGTGCCACCCCCTGCCCTGGGCAGGGACACCGCCCACCAGCCCAGGCTGCTCCAAGCCCCGTCCAACCTGGCCTTGAACCCCTCCAGGGATGGGGCAGCCACAGCTTCTCTGGGCAACCTGGGCCAGGGGCTCACCCCCCTCACAGCCAAGAAGTTCTGCCTCACATCCCATCTCAATCTCCCCTCTGGCAGTGGAAAACCCTTCCCCCTCGTTCCATGGCTCCCCTCCCTGATCCAGAGTCCCTCCCCAGCTTTCCTGGAGCCCCTGGAGGGACTGGCAGGGGCTGGAAGGTCTCCCCGGAGCCTTCTCTTCTCCAGGCTGAACCCCCCCAGCTCTCTCAGCCTGTCCCCACAGCAGAGGGGCTCCAGCCCTCCCAGCAGCTCCGGGGCCTCCTCTGGCCCCGCTCCAACAGCTCTGTGTCCTTCTGCTGTTGGTGCCCCAGAGCTGGAGGCAGTGCTGCAGGGGGGTCTCACAGAGCGGAGCAGAGGGGCAGAATCCCCCCCTCGTCCTGCTGCCCACGCTGCTGGGGATGCAGCCCAGGCTGGGGGGGTTCTGGGCTGCCAGCGCACGGTGCCGGCTCATGGCTGGCTTTTCCCCCCCCCCCAGCACCCCCAAGCCCTTCTCTCAGGGCTGCTCTCCATCCCTCCATCCCCAGCTTGGGCTGGGACCAGGGGTTGCCCCGACCCACATGCAGGACCCTGCACTTGGCCTTGTTGAACCTCATGAGGTTCACATGGAACCACTCCTCCAGCCCGTCAGGGTCCCTCTGGGGACCTCTAGCCCTCCCTTCTCTCTAGCCCATCAACTGCACCACTCAGCTTGGTGTCGCCCACAAGCTGCCGAGGGTGTGCTCCATCCCGCTATCAATATCATTACTTAAGATATTAAACAGTATTGGTCCCAGTACAGACCCTGGAGGGACACTACTTGTTACTGGTTTCCATTTGAACACCAAGCCATTGACCATAACTCTTTGGATGTGGCCATCCAGACAGTTCCTTACCCACCTAATAGCCCATCCACCGAATCCACCTCTCTCCAGCCTCCCGGGAAGGCTTGAGATGTACTGTCACTGACAGTCTTTTAGAAGCTGGCTAGACAAACGTTTCTGCAGAAGGACAGACACCTTGACTCCAGGCAGGAAGGGGGATTATGGATCTCCCCTTGCCCTTTCCCATCTCACCGGGGCACTGCACAAAGTTGTTCCTGCCCCACGTGCAGATTCTGGGCTCTTCTGGACCCTGCCAGCTGCACCTTCAGGAGCACAACTGGCCACACCGCCTTGTCCTCGTTGCTCCAAGCAATTCTTTTATTCTCCTGGTTCTTTCACCAGCCTCAAAAAGATCGCCCTCACCCCCCACCCTGTTTTTCTATGTTTTTCAGGTGTCTCACATGGCTCTGCCCACAGCACCTTCTTTTCCCTCTTCATGCTTCTTCTAGCTAGCCTTATGTTTTAATTTAATACCAACTCTCAGCTCTGTGTTGATGATTCATAGTTCTGCCTTTCTATTCCTGGACTGTCTCCTGTCCAAAATGAAGTCTCAGCTTATTTCCCCCTCCAGCATTTCAAGTGTGTACCCACAAGCCCAAGCTCAACATGATTAAAGAGAGCTGTTACTAATCCCAGCTTTGTCCCCTCTTCCCCCAAGCCCTTGCTGCTCGATGACTGGGGACATCACTTAGAACCTGTCTGTGAGTTAAGGACACCATTCAGACACTGCTACAGGGAACAGAGTTCACGGACTGAACTCTCCTCTCCATATCCTGGCTGTCCCTAAACCCCTACAGAGCTACACAAATGACAGTTCCCAAAAAACAGCCTTTATCACCCAGCCACACAGTCAAAGACCCCAGGCTTCCACTCTGCATCAATCACTCCTGCACCCTGCCCCCCCTAATGGTCTGTAATGCATAAAACCGTGCCCCATCCTTATACAGTCACAATGCTGCTGCTAAAATTATTTTCCTAACCTCCCTTTCTTAAAGCAGGCCAGCCCTCCCTTTGAATCCCCCCTCCGGGTCCTCCTCTTCTGTCACGTCAAGTGCAAGCTGCTTGTCTTCACCCTCCCAAACTCCTCGTACGTTAACAACCACCCTTCCCTCGCTGATGAAGAGCTGACTCCTCTCCCTCCCAAATGGTGACAGCAATCTCCACTTCCCAGCTGCTAGATTTCAAGCAAACACCTCTCTATTTTCTCCCCGTTGTACTTCGCGTTTGAAAAGAGCTCTCCGTAAACAACCTGAAATCTGCTTTATTATCCTCTTTTGAATTGCTCCTTAAAGCTCTCCTGTGCCTCTGTACTCACCAGGAACAACACGGGTTAGACAACTGCCCTGTTAAGCCCACGTCCAGGACGCAGCCCACGCTGTCCCACTGTCTCTGCGCGCTCCCCACTTGCTCACCGGCATCTGCCTCTCAGTTTTAAATAAACTCCCAGAGCTCTGCGGCAGGGTTCTCTTTGTCCTGTGTTTTCACAGCACGTTCTGCGGGAGGAACCTGATCAGATAAGGCTCCAAGGTGTGACTGTAAGGAGAGAGACGGGAACAGAAGCCGCAGACTCACTCCTTACTGTTCCCCAACAGAAGTGCCACAGCGCCTTCCACCCCAGGGCACCCATCGCCGCCGGGGCAGCACCAGCCTCGGCCACCTGCCCACCGGCCACCAGCGCTGCTCCGGCCACGGATTCCCTCCTTCTACCTCCATCCATTCATCTGGAGACCGGGGAAGGGACGCACACCCGCTGGGGGCTTCTCTGACAGTCAAACCCCTTTTCGTTAAGCTGGGGAGTCACCGCTGGGCTAAACATCAAGAGCAATCCAAAAATCAGCAGCAGGGGACAAGTGAGAATGGACACACTACATGGAGCAAGAGTCAGGGGCCGACATCCATGATGTCCAGCTGTGGGCTCACCACCCCGAAGCCGGTGGTTTCCAGCCCTCCGGGACTGCAGCAGTAGCGCGGCAAGACCCAGATCTCGGACGCAGCAACCAGTGGGCTGTAACCGCGGTGCAGCGCTCTCCGTGACCGAGTGGATTTCATCACCACGCAGATCACACGGAAAGAACACATCTCACACATAACCCCGGGCGAGAGCTTCCAGAGTGACTCAGTCGGAGGCTGCAGTGCCGAGATGCAGCCCCACGGCAGTGAGCCACCACAGAGAGATACAAACGTCCCTTCCCCACTGCGTGACGCGAGCTGGGTCATTCTGCTCTGTCTAGGTATCTGTTTTCTTGGGATTTGTGGGAATTCAGGAACAGCACGGGTTTGGTTGAAACTGGACAGCAGGTCTGAAAGTTACTGGGGCAGGAGAGGCAAGCAGACACAGAAGAACAGGGCTTAATCATATGAACCTCCTTTCAACGGGGAAGCAGGCTAAAATTATCTTGATTTTTAGCCTTTCTGCCTCAGAAGACTCCTTGCTCTCACTGCAATGCTTCAGAAAATCCCCCTGGAGAGGCACACCCCAGCTTCAGTGCCGCTAGTGATGCCCAGAGCGCTGCAGGAGACGGCAGAGGGAGATCAGACCACAGTTGCCTGTTTTGCGCAGGGCCCTGCTGGCAGAAATAAAGCGGACGTGGTTCGTTCCCTCCGTGCAGCTGCTGTCTGGGAGGCTCTGACTCGCAGAAAGTCCTGGAGGAAGTTTCAGAAAATCAGACGCCAAAGTAGGAAGGTGGGTCACGAAGGGAAAAAGGACTCCTCCTGCCCAGCGAGGGAGGCAGTAGAAACACGACAGTATTATGGAGGTGCTCCTCAAGGTTCAAAGCTCTGATGACAGGTGTGTTGTTGGGGCAGCTCTTGTACCCCTCAGTTTCTAGTAGTCAGGCTTTTGTATCAGCCCGTCAGCCCATTGCTGCTCCTCTGGAACTCACAGCCACTGCCCGCACCCCTCTTGCATTCACTGAGCGTGTGGCTGGGACTCCAGCTCAAGGGCTGCCACCCCACCGCCCAGGGCCACCAGGAACACCCGGCCTTCCCCAAGGTCTGCTTCTGATGAGGAGAGAAGGTGGGACCCATTTCACGTCAACCAGACCATCTTGAAACACAGTTTAAGGTCTAGAGTGGGCATCGTTTAAACCTAGTTTGGCCACCCAAATCAACCACAAGTCCTATCACCAGCTTTGAGTAGCCAGCCCGGATGCACCACCGCCTCTGCTCCTCACCCTGGGGACACTCCAGAGATGGCGAGAGCCCAGCGCTGCCCGAGACTTGAAGGTCCCTGCACAGAAAGCAGACGCGCTTCGCCAGGAGCTCTAGGAAACCTCCTGAAAGGGGATGGCAACACCAGCTATTCACAGACCAACAGCCAAAACCCAACCACGCTGAATTTCTGCTGATGGGTCCTCCCCAGGCTAAGCCCCCGCGCTCCAGCCCAGGCACGGAAGGAAAGTGCAAGCACCGGTCCTGGCCACAAACCGAGGTCTCGCCCTGCACCGAACGCGGAGGCAGGACCTGGGGACAGGGTGAGCGGGATGTCACTGCTTGGAGCACTGGTCAGGCACAGAACTGCCCCCGAAGCTGCCCCCTCTAGCAGCTGCCGTGCTTGTGTTGGATTGAGGTAACTGTGAAACCGCAGCCACAGAAATCTCCGATGCTCTCACCGAGGCCACATCCAAACCCCATTATTTCCCTGTGGCTTACCTCCACGTCCCCATCTTTTCCTCTGTAGCCACAATGTCAGAGTTCTTGCCCCTGCAAGGGGAACTTCTCTCCCCTCACCACAGCACCTGCAATTTCATCCTACTCACTCTTCAGCTATCAAGATCATCCCCCAGCATTCCTGCTCCAGTTCCATCACCTCTCCCAGCGCCCGTCAATCACAGCACTAAGCAATTTCTTTTTCTGATTGTCTGACTTTTCCACAAGGCCTTGTCCTTGAGTTGTAAGCGCTACAAAGAAAGAACTGCATCTGTCAAAGGTGGGTCCAGATGACTGAATTTCAGTATAGAACTTCACAGAAACAGAGGCTGTACTTGTCCAAGCATGCTACAGGCCTCCTCCAGCCATGCTTCTGCTCTGCCCATCACCCCCATGGGGCCAAGGCCTCCCCTCGCACCAGGGCTCTCCCCACACAGATCCCTCTGCTCGTGCCACTCACGCCGGGCATCGGCTCTGGGAGACGCCGAGAAGCGTCAGCCCTGCCGGCTCCTCTGCCGGGCAAGGACACACGCCGCGTTAGGGGACCTAGGGCTTTCCCGTGCTGGCACATGAGACGGCTCGAGAAGCACTTCCACATCCCCTCAGGAGTCTCTCCTGGGAGTCTCTGCCCCGAGACCCCAGCACCCCCAGCCAAACAAAACAGAACGTGCGATCAGAACATTTGACCGATCTCTCATTTTTGTGTTCTTTTAACCACCTCTGTACTTCATTTCCTGCAAAGCTCGAGACTAGAGATCATAGAATCACAGAACAGTTTGGGTGGGAAGGGACCTTTGAAGGTCATCTAGTCCAACCCCCTGCCCTGGGCAGGGACACCTCCCACCAGCCCAGGTTGCTCCAAGCCCCGTCCAACCTGGCCTTGAACCCCTCCAGGGATGGGGCAGCCACAGCTTCTCTGGGCAACCTGGGCCAGGGGCTCACCCCCCTCACAGCCAAGAAGTTCTGCCTCACATCTCATCTCAGTCTCCCCTCTGGCAGTGGAAAACCCTTCCCCCTCGTCCCACGGCTCCCCTCCCTGATCCAGAGTCCCTCCCCAGCTTTCCTGGAGCCCCCTGGAGGGACTGGCAGGGGCTGGAAGGTCTCCCCGGAGCCTTCTCTTCTCCAGGCTGAACCCCCCCAGCTCTCTCAGCCTGTCCCCACAGCAGAGGGGCTCCAGCCCTCCCAGCACCTTTGGAGCCCTGTCCCGGCAGGCAGAAGGGGCAGAGGACACGCAGTCGCACGGGATGCCTGGCTCCAGCCCCAGCGCAGAGATGCGCTGACGGCTCTCCGGTTCGCTGCTCCCGGAGGAGCCAGAGCACAGCTCCTGCCGCCGCACCCCGCCACCCTTCCCTGCGGTTTCCCAGCCGTGGGGAACGTACAGGCACACACAAACAGGGCAATTCTGCAGAGGTCATGGAATTAGCAGGAAAAAGCCAGCTAAGCAGAAGACTCTCCTTCCCAAAGGGTGTAATTTACTTGCGGCTGATTCAGCTGAGCAAGGACACGCCAGCCAGCCCCGGCCCGGCAGCGTGGGGCTCCCCAGAGCCGAGGCAGGACGCTGGGAGGGCTCCAGCGAGCCGCGCTGTCACCGTCCTCAAGAAGATACTGCATCAATGGCAACTCCTGCCTCACGTTTTGTGAATCAGAGCATCTGGAACCGGTTTCAAAAGACATTGGAAATGGATGCAGAATGGAGCTGTAAAACTTGTGCTGGAACTGACAAAAAGGACAAGTTCAGTCAGTTTAACCCATCAGAAGAAAGACAGAAAAGTGACCTCATTAATTGGTACAAGCGGCTTTAAACACAAAAGTACACAGTATCAAAGAACTTACTTACTGGTAGAGAGAAATGTTAAAAAAAAAAAAAAAAAAAGATCCAGGATCCTGGAGATGCCTACTGAAAAATTGATGCTAATTATTAACAGCGAGATGCCCAATATTGGAGAAAAGCTCCTGAAGTAGCAAGGCCCTAGACTGCGTGTGTATCTCAAAGATATGCCTTAACCAGCTGCCTTGTATTGGCTGAGTGGGAAAGGGCTGAAATCCCGGGATGAAAGGGTTCACACCAAGTGACCCAACAGCTCACTCCGGCCTTAACCCTGGAGAAACAGCTGGGACCCGGAGCGATGCAAAACGACCCTCAAAGGCAACTCCTGCCCAGGCAAAGGCAGATGCGGAGCCCCAGGTCAGCGCCAGGCTGCTATCGCAGACCCTTCTCCACGGCTTTCTTCATCCTCTGCCAGAGAAGCAACAGCTGAGTAATGTAGAGGAAAGCTTTTCCAAACTAATCCCGCTTCTTAAAATGCAGAAAGGAACCAAAACAAGTTGGAACTGTGCTGGAGGGGTGTGAAAGGACAATAAAGGGAAAAAACACACACTCTGGGCAAAACCCTGACTGTGCTGATTCAAACCGAGAGGCTCTTGCTCCTGCCACCTGGCCACCGAGTTCTGGCCACGGCTGAGAACCTTCCCCAGGCTTTTCCTGGGAGCTGAGCCTTTAGGTGGGCTGCAAGACACATTCCCAAGACCCAGCGTCAGGGAAAAATTCCTATCACTTGGCAAAAGCTCTGTTGAGGGATCTCACCTACTTCTCCTCATCTATCTTCCACCTCCTCCCTCCTGGCCGTCATTACTTCACGCCCACAGAAGACCTCAATGCAACGATCTTCTCAGCCCCGCGCCGTGATCCTCCTTCCCTATCTCCATCTTCCCAGCTCGCTCCCTCCTGCGTGCTGGTGGATCCACGCTGGCTCCGCTGCCCCGCGCCACCCGCAGCCCCCGTCCTGCGCGTCCCTCGGGTCGCTCCCCTCGGCGTCCCTCTCCCTGCCTAGAACCTGCGTTTTGGCCGCTTCTGAAAATTCGCTTCTATGAAAGAAATTAAGTGCTGTGTAATTACTGTTCTAATTACAAATTCTATTAATATAATTCTGACTATAGTCTGTTCCAGAGTAACATAGTTAGAGGTCACATTTATTACGAGCAGGGGTTGTACCAGCCTCAGAACTAAAGTTGCGTATCATTTTGCTTTATGCATACATCAAACCCTTTCTAGAGCTCGGCAGCTTGCAGCAGCCTCTGAAATTTGGCAAAGAAACAAGCCAGGGATGAGGGAAACGCTTCTTGCTAGCCCCCTGAAAATCTGTCCAAATTTGGTGGTTAGAAACTACTGAAAAGCACCGGGTCCTGCCTGTGATTCAGCTGACGCCGGCGACCAGCCAAACCCCGCGCCGGCCCCTGGTGCCCAACAGCCCTCTCCTGCCCCGGCCTCCCAGCCAGGCTCCGGCTACAAGGAGACCAAAACAAAGCCGTTTTGGCCCTTCCTCCCGCAGCCGCACTCTGAACACCACCCCTTGGGCCAGGGGAGGTGACCGGCGAGCAGCCCCCGGCTCTGTCCACAGATGTTTTTTGCCCTGTCATTGACTCCAAACTCTTCTTGTCCCTCCCTCGGAAAAGGCTCCTTCCCCGGAGCCGGTGACCAGGGCTCCTGGCTCCAGCCTACCCAACGTCACCCCCAACAGCACAGCCCCAAACCCACGAGGTTTCTGTACAACTCAACACCCTGTACAACTCAACATCAACACCCTGCGCTGATGTCTCCCCTCCCGCCCGCCAGCACCGCTCCGGGGTGAAAACCTGCACTGGGCCAACAGCGGCCCCGGCTCCAGCCGGGCGGCTCGGGCACACCACTGCCGAAAGTGTCCGGCCCTGCCTTTTCCCCTTTTAAAAATGACGGGATTGCCTGCAGAATGTGGTAAGAGGACGTGAGCAAGTCTTGCAATACCCAGCACTCAGCCTTAGGAAGCTGGGATTTGGGATTCCACTGGCAACTTCCGTAACAGATTTTAGGACCAGAAGCAGTTGTTATGGTCACAGGGTCTGATCAGATCAAGAACATAAACAAACCAACAAACAAAAACCCTCTTTGAGCAATTTCTGTATCAAGCCCAAAACACACAGTTTAGAAGGATATTCCCTTCCAGACTCAGGCACTTACAGAAACGATAACGTCTCCAGCAAAATTCTTCCAGTGGTTAATTACCCCCACCGTTAATCCAGTCTCTCACACGTACTTGGTAACGCATGGCATGGAACTGCATAATCACCGTGCGCTTGTCACCGGGATCACGATTTAACCCAGTGCCTAGCAGGTAAGTGGGGAATGCAGCCAAGATAAGGAAATCTGTGGGACTCCTGCTCCGCCAAATTCGCAGCTGGAAAGAAAAGCGGGGAAGGACCAGAAGAGACAGGACGGGTCTGTGGTCGGAGCAGGCAGAGCCCCCGAGGGGATGCAGCCTCCCGCCCCGCACACAGCCCCGCGTGACCCTGAGCGAGCCGCGCCGTGGCCGCCTGCTCACGCACTGGTCACTCTTCACGCCTCATCCCTGGGCTGGACGGGACCGCGGCCGGCCAGCTTCGGGGAGCCCAGACCATTTGCAGCTGCCTGTGAAAGCGTTCTGTTTTCACACCTTCCTTTGAGCAGCAGGAGAAAACACGCACCGCGAGCGAAGTTGCTAAGAGACGCACCTCCACGCCAACGTGCTCACCAGCAGCTTACACATGTTCCCCCAGTGCGGCACTGGGACGGGGCGCGGGCGGGCAGCAGCAGGCGAGGATGAGAGCGGCTGGGGCGGGACACAGGCATCCCGCACCCCTGCAGGGAAGGAGACGTGGTACCAGGAGCAGGGACACAGGGCGCCCGGGAGGGTCGGCCACCCGCACTCTGCCTGCGGAGGTGGCCCCGTGAGCAAGGGGGGAGTAACAGGCAGGTCTCCTACAGCAGTATTTCAGCTGGTAGTTTCTCTGTCCTACAACGTGGGAATCACAAGCAGGATCAGACCACATCATCACGGTTACCGGTCCCTGGGGTCTTCCACTGCAGTCGGCATCAGAGGCGCGAGGAAAAGCTGCAGGAGCCCCCTGGAACAGCCGTGAGACGGTCTCCCCCCGTCAGGACCACTCTGACCTCCCCCCCTGGAGGCTGGCTGCAGCCCCGACGCCCAAGGCACCGCCACAGCCTGTGCCAGCCCTGTGTACCCCCACTCATCTCCAGTGCCAACCCCTTCCCTCTTCACCTCAGTAATTCCATTAATTCTACGGCTTTCTGTGGCAGGAGACCTCACAAGCAGTCACAGAAATGGAAAAAAGCCCCCTTATTTGTTGGTTTTACATTTGCCCCGTTCTGATCCCATTGAGCATCCTTTGTCCTTGCGCTGCCAGACAGACGAAACAAATTCTTGAATTGATATCCCTTCAACCATCCAATCTTTTTGACTTTTGTTACAGTCCCTCTTACTTATTTCCAAAGAAACCACCCCAAAAAGGAGGATGCAGGCATCTCGAGAAGAGCCCCAGGGAAGCTGCCTGGCCCAGACCTCCACCCCCGTGCAGCATCACCCACCGTGGAGGCCCGTACCGTGCCATCCTCCTGCCTGCACCCACTGCAGCGGGGCCACCATGCAGCCCTCCTGCCTGCGCCCACCGCGGCAGGGCCACCGCTCTCCCAGCCGGTCCCGCATGCCAGCTGTGGCGACATTTCTGCCGTGCGTGAGCAGGACCCGACCTGCGCAGGCTGCCAAAATCGAGCGGAGACAACAGACACCACAGCAGGGGAACGGCGACGCTCCACGAGCCCCAGCTCTTACAGGGACCAGGCGGCACCCGCGGCCCCAGAGCTTGCTCTGCTCAAGGGCAAAGCCGCGCTGCAGCAGCCGGAGCGCTCCGGGTGCCCAGAGCCGGGCAGAGGGACGCTGGGCTGGGCCGCGGCGAGCCGCCCCCCGCCTAACGCCGGGCCGCGAAACCCCCCCGTCCATCCCCGCACCCGCCTCTCGGCCGTTCCCCTCCCGGCTCCTCGGGCCGCCACTGCAGTTTTCCGCATTTCTAATTCCGCCAGGTTCCGGCACGGCGCGCACCCCACCGATGCGAGGGCAGCCCGGCTCCCCCCGGCGCTGCGGCTCCCGGCGGGGCGGAGGAAGGCGACCGGCCCCGGCCCTGGGCAGGCCGCCGGGCCGCGACCACCGGGGCTGCAGGCCGCGCCGCCGGGCCGACCCCCGCGGCGGAGGCGGCTGCGGAGCGACACACACCCCCTCCCCCCGCGGTGCCGCAGCCCCGGGGCCGGGCCCAGCCGGGCCCCTCGCCCCACGGCGGCTCCCGGCCCCGGGGGGCGCCGCGCCCCGCAGGCCCCGGCCCGCCTTGCCGCAGGCCGCGGCCCGGCCCCGTCGCGGGGAGGGGGGGGAAACACCACCGGGCAGGGCGGCCGGTGCCGGCCCCGGCGAGCGGAGCGGGGCGTGGCGGAGCGGGCTGGGCTCCCGCCGGACCCCGCGGGCGAGGCCGCCGCCCCCGGCACCGGGCACCGGGAGCAGGTGCAGCGGCCGGCGGGGACAAAGGGCAGCGGCGCGGCCCGGACCGACCCGGTTCGGTTCGGTTTGCCCCGGTTCAGCCCGGTTCTCTCCGGCCCAGCCCGGTTCGCTTCGGCCCGGTTCCCCCCGGTTCGGTTCGCCCCGGCCCGGCTGCCTCACCCTCGATGGAGATGACGTGCTCGCGGATCTGGCTCTGCAGCGCCAGGTCCTCCACGCGCTCGATGAGGTCGTAGATGGCGTAGATGTTGGGGTGCACCGACTCGAAGCGCCCGATCTCCGCCCGGATGGCCGCCGAGTTGGAGAGCCCGAACTGCGGCGGCGGCGGCCCGCCGGGCTGCGGGCCCGAGGGCCCGGGCACCGGCACCGGCACCGGCCCGCCGGGCGCCGCCAGGCTCTGCTGCTGCGGGCTCTGCCCGGGCCCGCCCTGGAAGTTCATGGCGGCGGCGGGCGGTCAGCGGCGCGGGGCCGCGGGCAGCCGCTGCATGGCCGCGATGCGGGTCCGCCGCGATGCGGGATCGGCCGCCCCCGCCCCGCGTCACGCGCCGCCCCCGCCCGCGTCACGGCGGCGGGAGCGGGACCGGCCCCGGGGCGGGGCGCGGGGGGGGGGGGGGGGGGCGGCCACGGGCGGCATCACGCGCGGCCCCCGCCCCCGGACCGCCCCCCCGCTGCCACCCCCCGGGGACAGGACGGGGGACGCACTGCCCGTCCCCCCCCGCACCGCCGGGACGCGGCTCCCCGTCCCCCCATCGCACCTACCGTGCCCCCCCTCCCCGCACCGCCCGGGACACGGCTCCCCGTCGTCGTGCCCCCCCAGCCGGGGGACACGGCTCCCCGTCGCCCCCGCACCGCCCGGGACACAGCGCCGCAGTCCCCCCGGCCGCCCCCAGCCCGGCCCTGCCTCCCCCCCCGCGTCCCGGGGATGATTCCATCCTCCCAAAGGCATCGATGGGGCTGTGACACACGGCAGGTCCCCACCCGCTGCCCCACCGCCGTGGGGTCCCCTCTGCCATCACCCCCCACCCGCAGGGGGGGTCACCCACTCCCACCCCACTCGCACGCCCGGTGCAGGCTGCTGCGGCAGCACCCAGGGGACCGTCCCAGGGGATGCTCGGGGACCACGGGGCTCTGGGGACCACGGGACATGGGAGCAGGTGGGTGGGGGTCCCTCCGGCCACACTGGTCAGGGTCTCCGCAGCTGTGACCGTCGGGCTGCTCCCGCTGGGACGGGCCGATGAAGCCCACCCCGGCTGTGCCCACCCCGGCAAATGGCCCGTGAGGGGTGACCAGGAGCGTGGCGAGGTCCAGCAGGCCACCGCGCCGGCAGCACCGCCGGCACCCGCACCCCGGCCTGCCACGGGGCCAGCGGGACCGGGAGGCTGGTGGGAACGAGAGAGCGTCGTCCAAAAGGCTGAGAAGTGAAGAAAACGGCACTGTGAGCCCTGGCAGGTTAATGAGAAAGTATAATTAGGGAGATGGAGACGCAGAGCTGAAAAATGTCCAGCTGTGAGGGAATCAAGACCCCAACAAATTTCTCCCTCTGTCCCACCGGGACCAAAGCCCTGAGGGACAGCGATGCCTGGGGGGGCTCAGGGGGCAGCTGGGGTGGGCTCCCACCCAGCACCCACCCACCACCCACCCACCACGCAGCACCCTTCTTGGAGGTGACGGTGGGAAGGGCTGGAGGAGGAGGAGGAGGAAGAGCATCCCTGGAGGGTTTCTAACCAAACCGCCTCCCCGGGCTCAGGCAGCCGGGGGCGTGGGTGGGAGCAGCGCGTCCCTGCCCTCTTCCTCTCCCTCTTTTGGCCCCGCCGGGATTCCTGGAGAGCGCCGTCCCTGCAGCCTGGAGGGGTTTATTAGGAAAAAACTGTTACGAAGGTTTTGTTGAGAGCTTTTAGAAATGCCACGTCTATTGTAGTGCCTGGATGAAGCTCACCCGCCCGCTCGCCGACGCGCCACGGGACCTCGCAATGCGTTTGTGACTCACAAACTCGCTTCGCAGAAGCCGGCCTGGCTCTTCCCGACAATGCCGGCTGTACCCACAGCGGCGCCCGCTTGCGGCTGCGGTCCCTGCCGATGGAGCAGGCACACGGGCTGCGCGCCCTGGGCAGCAGAGCCCAGAGCCTTCCGTGAAGACTGCTTTTTGATTTGTGCCTCTCTGTCCCCGTTCGCGGCAGCTGATGGACAGGGCAGGCCGAGGGTCCCCTGTCCAGACCCCTCCGCAGGGGATGGATGGGGGCCTCTGTCCACCCCCAAGCCGTCCCGCAGCAGTGGGTCCGTTCTCTGCGTTCTCTCCCGCGGACGCTTTAGTCAGAGACGTCTCCTCGGGAGTACTGACCGCGTAAAACGCTCTCACACCCGGCGCCACCGAAGCGGCCAGGTTCGTTTCTCCAGAAAGCTCCTTCGGAATCACATGCCGAGGGTTTTCCAGTCTACCCACATTGGGAAAGACGGAGCAACCCGGCAAGGCTGCCTGGCGGGTATCTCCCAGCTCCTCCAGCGTTAAGAACACTTATTTCATCATCTCTGAATGAGAAAACCGCTGTGACGGTTTCTGGCCAAAAGAGCTGCCTTGGGGCCGTTCCCTCGGCATCCTGTCTCCTCCGAGGAGAGGGCCGGTGGGACGCGTGCGTGGTCCCGCACCCTCACCCACGAAGGCTCCCGGGCAGGCGGCTGCGTTCTCATTAGCACCGGGAACGCGTGAGCTGTTGCAGCCCGGGAAATTTCCAAAGGTCCACGGGGAGATTCCTCTGTTTCTGGGGTGTGTGGACCCCAGGCAGGATTAGTCTTTTTTTTAATAAATATACATACATATATACATACATACACACACACGTGTATATGTTTTAGTATTTTTCCCTTTCTTTCTTGGAAAAGGAGGAAGAAAAAAAAGAAAGAAAAAATCCATTGCTTTCTGCTTTTCTCCTTACCTTTGTGCACCAGCGGAGCGCTGCAAGCGAGGGCTGTCCAGCGCTGGCTGAACAATGAAACCCGGAGAGATGAACCTGAGCAGCCGCCTTCATCCCATGACCCATGGACACGACGGCTCCTCCTCACGCCTCCGGGAGGCTGCTGCTCCGAGCACCATCCCACGCCGCGGCCGAGATCCCACACGGCCCCTCCGCTCCCTGCTGGCTTCTGGGTCAGGATCCCCAGCGAACCCCGGGGTTTGATGCCCTGCACTGGACGGGTGCTGGTGGAATCCACGAGTGGGCGTCCTACAATTAGCGATCGCAATTGATCCGGACAAATGGGTGATAATCCCAGGCAATGACATGTTTGTGCAGCGCTTCAAAGGGCTTAATTTCCTCGAACAGAGGAAAGTCAAGCAAAATCACTGAAAAGGAGAGATTAGACTAAAGAATATGAATTTAAATGCAAACCCCGAGCAGAATTTCTTGTATGACCAAGAAAAAGGGATGGATTTGAAAATCTATCTTGAAAGGACTGGTGTCAGAAGTCTGACTGTGGGGTGTCTGGTGTGATGGGCTGGTTTCAGGCAACGTCTCCCTCCCTCTGTGGCAGCAGGGACGGGGCTGCTCCGTGACGGCCGGGTCACTGAGCTCAGCACGACGTCCCCTGCCCAAGACGCCGGCTCGCATCACGTTGGTTTCCTTGCAGCTTTGCTCCGTCGTTTCCCCAATTAAATGTAAATGTCAAAGATAACACCCACAGGGGCTCTTCTTCCGAGCACGGCATCGGTCAGGTGCCACCGTCCCACAACCGCAGCCGCTCCGTGCCCGGCGCCAGCGTTCCCTTCTCCAGGGAGTTACAGGACGCTGCGGCTCAAGGGCACCGTGAGGTCCCGTCTGTGGAATCCCACCCAGTGACCCCTGTGATGAGACCGGGAACGTTCTCCGCCCGCAGCACAGAGGATGTTTGGCTGAAGCAGGAGTTGCCCAGAGGCGGCCAGGCGAGACCCGTGGACATCAGGGACCGTCACCCCCCGCAGAACCACGCTGCTCTGGGGAAGAGGGAGCTGGAGTCCCGTCAGCCTGCTCCCAGCAGCAGCAGGAAAAGCCACGCTCCCCCCCCCAGCCCCTGCCCAGACCCCTGTGGCGCCAACACCCCCCGGCTCCTGTCACAGGACCGCAAGGGCTGGGGTTGGACACAGACCTCGGCGCATCCGCTGGTGCGCTCAGGGACCAAATGAAGGTGAGCTAGATAATGAACATTTTACACTGATTTTAAATTCCTCACTCTCCCGTGAATATATCCCAAAATTGAGGTTTATTCTTTTTGCAAGTGACTTAATTAGCACATGTGTCCGTGTCCTGCTGCTGCCCACCTGGATCCTCCGCTCTGGTGATGCTGCCCGTAACCCCACATTGCTTTTCCCTCTCTTCCCTTCGGGAATTCCTTGCCTGTGGTTGTTGCACTTGTCAGCAGTTAAAACACCAGGAAGGACTGATGTCCCAGCTCTCCCGAGGCGCCGGCTGAGGGGGAACCTCCTCACCCTTTGTGGTGAGGTCTCCACAAGGTACTGGCACCTCTGCCTCCGGCGCTGGCACCCGGACACCTCTCCCTGCAAAGACCTTTGGGTGCCGTGACCAAGTCACCCCTCGGCCCCTCTGCGGTGTGGCTGCAAGGCTTGGAAAGGTCCAACTGAGGCGTTTTCTCCAAACCTCGGATAACTTTCACATTTCTTTTCTGAATCCTCTCAGATGTCTCAATAACTTCCCAAAATGCAAACCCCTGGCTGCCGTTTCCCAGCGCTGGTCTCGCCTCCGCTGAGCGCCACAACCCTGTCCCTGCGTCGCCTTCGCCACCACCTTGCACACGCGGCCGGGAGGGGTCCCTCGCCTATCGGCGACCCCCAGTCTGTGGGTTTAACTGCAGGTCATCCACGTATTTCCAACACTCATGTTTTCTCGCTGCTTTTAGGCCACGGAGTGAGATGCTGAATGCCACCAGCAGCAGCAGAGATCTTTTAGGGACCTTTCTAGGAACACGCTCAGCCAGAAAATAAATTCATCTTGATGAACACGTTTTAAATTCATCAGTTAGGCTTTTAGAGTCATTTAATAGCTCTTTATTAGCACCGTACACCGCTAAGCTTTTAAACCAAAATATCCCATGGCACTGAGTCAATTTTCCCACCGAAGCGGAGCGTGTTACACCCGCACTCACCCTTCCAGCGCAGCCCTCAAACGCTGAGAGGGGGCTGTGGGGGGGCGGGTGGCAGCAGGGAGTGCGCAGAGGAAGGCAGACGGAGGGTTGGGCTGGGGGTCCCAGCTGGGGGTCCCGGCCCCACACTGCCAGGACTGCTCGGACGCACCGAGACCCTCGTCCCGCCGCAGCAGGAGGTGTCCCCCCCGGCGCTGCCGTCGTGCTTGAGCTCACCTGGTGCCCAGAGCAGAGGAGCAAGCGGGACCCTGCCCCAGACCCTTCCCATTTCCCTGTCCCTTCCCATTCCCATTCCCATTCCCCTGCCCCAACCCCTGCCCCTCACCCTGCCCCTTCCACTTCCCCTTTTCCTTCCTCTCCCCCAGCCCCTTCCCCTTCCCCAGACCCTTCCCCTTACTCTTTCCCTTTGCTTTCCCCTTTCCCTTTCCCTTCCCCTTCCCCTTCCCCTTCCCTTCCCCTTCCCTTCCCCTTCCCTTCCCCTTCCCCTTCCCTTCCCTTCCCTTCCCTTCCCTTCCCTTCCCTTCCCTTCCCTTCCCTTCCCTTCCCTTCCCTTCCCTTCCTTCCCTTCCCTTCCCTTCCCTTCCCCTTCCCTTCCCTTCCCCTTCCCTTCCCTTCCCTTCCCTTCCCTTCCCTTCCCTTCCCTTCCCTTCCCTTCCCTTCCCTTCCCTTCCCCTTCCCCTTCCCCTTCCCCTTCCCTTCCCTTCCCTTCCCTTCCCTTCCCTTCCCTTCCCTTCCCTTCCCTTCCCCTTCCCTTCCCTTCCCTTCCCTTCCCTTCCCTTCCCTTCCCCTTCCCCTTCCCCTTCCCCTTCCCCTTCCCTTCCCTTCCCTTCCCTTCCCTTCCCTTCCCTTCCCTTCCCCTTCCCCTTCCCCTTCCCCTGTGTCCCCAGGCTCCCGGCACAGGCTGCTGGTGGCCATGTCACCCACGCTGTCTCCTGCCTCAGGCCACTTTCCGGCCCCGCTCTCCATCCTGCCACTCTGTCCCGTGAGCCAGCGCTGATGCCGATGCCATGGCTCCATCCCTCGAACTGGCCCCGGCTCTTGCTGGAACCTGCAAATCCCAAACCAGGCAGAAAACAGCGCGGGCACCGACAGCACTTCGTCCGAGCGACCCGCCCACAGCTTCGGCCTCGTGGTTTCCTCGGGTGCCTCTCACCCCCTTTTCTCCACTTACCATAAATTCCCAGTTACCCTGATTTCTGCTTCCCATTGGCTCCGCTCACACGGCGCTTTGCCTCCTGAGTTCCTAAGGAAACAAGGCACAGATACTGCGGTGGGGATTATCCAAGCGTCTGCCTCTAACGAAGCTCCAACGAGCCTGCAAGGCGCGTTGGGGGGAGCTCGCACCCCGACTCCACGGGGCCCGAATCCTCCTGCCCCCCCGGGCTGGTCCCTGCGCAGCGGGAAGCCCCACGCAGAGGCAGCTCCGTGGGGTCTGTTCGTGCCAAGTTCAGGGTCTGCCAAAGAACAAGGTCCTACGGCAGCTGAAAGCCGTGAATTGCTCCAGAAACCCTTCCACAGCCTGAGGGGAAAACCAAAGTCCTCCTTTAAGAAGGTGTAAATCCAAAATATCCAGGAGTGGACTTTAACCACCCTAAAAGAGACACCTGGCTTTTGTCAGCGTTTTCTTTAGTTAGGGGAAGAAATCTCGCGCTGCCACTGCAGAGGCAAGCAGAGGAGCCGCCACCGGGCTGGACACCCCAGACCCCGGCCGGTGTCGGGGGGCTGCCGGGGCCTTGGGGGACTCTCCTGCCCCAAACCTCGCCGTCCTTCAGCAGACACCTTACACCGGGCATCCCGCAGAGTGAAGGCCCCCGGCCCCTCGCTCGCAGCATCCCACCGGCTGCAGGGACCCCGGTGCCCTGGGGAGAGCTGACCCCTCTGCTCCTGGCACAGCGGGGGCAGCCGTGGCGCTCTGCGGTGGCCGTGGCGCTACGGACGCGCGTGGAGACAGGTCTCGGCACCACGGTGCCGGGGAGGTGCCACCACCCGTCCTCGGGCCTGATCCAGCCAGCAGCAATGTCCCCAGCGTGTGCAACCGCTCACTAGCGCTCGCCTTTCGGACCTCGTAATTTGTGTTATCAGCAGCCTCAGCAGACGCAGGGGCATCTCCAGCGGGGATGCTCATGGGGACGCCCAGTCCTGCGCTTCCGCCCGAGGGACCCCTCCCCAGCCGCCCGCGAGAGCCACGTCCCCTCTCTGGCCGTGGGAATCCCCCGCTCTCACTGCCACCGCGTTGTGACCGCGACTTAATGTCCCCCAGGTCCCCGATGCGGCTGAAACGGGCTCCTCACCTCCCTCCCACATGGACTGAGGCTGCTGCTGCCTGGCCCGGGGGGGCTCAGCTCACCCCCCGCGGCGTTAACCGCAGCCCCCAGCTCCAACCCCACGCGCGGCTGCGGCCCCGGCATTGGGATGGCAGAGGAGCAGCACCAGTGGCGTCTGCGTCCCCTCGGCGAGCAGAGGGCAGCTCTCCCACCCCGGTAACATCCCGTCGAGCCCAGGGACCCACAGCACCGGCACCATGAGCCGTGCCAAGACCGGCACAGCCGGGTGTGCCGGAACAGCTACCGCGGCAGGTACCAGCATCACCCCCTGCATCCGTTTTCATCCGTACTCACACACCGTTTTCCACGTCCTTGCGCCCAGATTCATGTGACATCAAGAAACTTTTTGTGCCATTAGAGTTTAAGCTCTTTTATTTATAACGTCTTGCAGCAACCCTGAAAGCGACGGGACTGGCAAAAGGAGCGTTTCCTCTCCGAGGGTTGGGCTGGGTGGGAAGGGGCGATGCTCAGCGAAAGGCAGCTGGATTCAGCCCAGGCCGGCGGGGCACAGCCCTGGCAGGGACTGGCCTGTCGCGACCCGTTGTGAGCAGCTGTGACTCGTCATGGGGGCGACTGATAAACCCCCATGTCACAGAAACTACAACCGACAGCGATGTGTCACCCGCAGCCAGCCCCGCACCCCCTATCCCAGAGCTGCTCCCGGTGTCCCCTCCCAACGGTGTCACCCCCGGCCGGAGGCTGCATCTCCCTGGGATGGCCTTGGGGGTGGGGGGCAGGACTGGGGCTCCGTAATCTGGGTCCCCCCCCACCATCACACCCCTGTTCTCCCCTGGGTGGGTGGCGATGGGCTGGGGTGGGCTGTGGTTCCCGGATGGGGGCTGTATTTGGACTGTCCCCCCCCACGGCCTCTCCGTGGGCGTGCAGGGGGGTTATCACTGAACCAAACTTCCTTCAAACACCCACCGTCTGCCGTAGCCAGAGCGTTTCCCCCAGCAGCGCCGCAGGCCCGGACGCCGAAGGCTTTGTCCCAGCGGAGGGACGGGAAATTCATGAGCCAGGAGGGTTGGAGGGTTTCCTGGTGCCCTGCCCGCGCTCAGCCGTCTCGCCCGGCGCACGGGGAGCAGCTGGAGCCAGCACCGAGCAAAACCTTCATGGCATTGGCGATGTGCTTCCCACCGCATTGGATGCCCTTCCCATCACATTGGATGTTCTTCCCACCAATCTGGACATGTTTCCCACCACGCTGGATGTTCTTTCCACCATGCTGGATGGGCTTCCCAGCACACTGGATGTGCTTCCCACCACACTGGATGGGCTTCCCGCCGTGACCCAGGCCAGCTGACGTGGGGAGAGCCAAGGGAAAGGTGCCCGGCAGGCGTGTGCCGGCTCCTGACGGCAGAAGCCACAGCCTGGGAAGATGCTGTTCCTCCCCGGGACCGTTCACACCCGTCCCTGTGACACGGAGCCTGCGTCACCCGCCCCTCGTCACCAGCAGAGGTGCCGTTGCTATTTTGAGGCTGTGCCTGTGGCTTAGGAAACTAATTAAACTTCAGACTTTCTCTTGGTGCTTTCTGCTTGTTTTGAATAAAGCAGCCGAGGAGGCAGCAGCCGGACACGAGCCCTGGCCCAAGCAGGAGCTGTTTGCAGGGGGGATTTGCTGGGCTCCCAGGGAGGAGCAGGAGGAGCGAGGAGAGCCGGCCGAACCAGCGTCCCCATGGTGGAGACCTCAGGTGGAGCTAACGCCGGACCAAGCAACTGCTTGAACCCAGGACCAAAGACCAAGGCCCCAGAGAGCCGGGCGGGAGGAGGCAGAGGCCGGGACTGGGAGCGGAGGATGCAGCGGGCGCATCTCCCCCAGCTTTGGGTGCCTGCGGAGGAGGCGACCGCCCTGGTGATGCCTCCCCCGCCACTGGCAGAGGGCGAGTCCGTGCGGCGGCGGAGACGGGGTGAATCTGATGCTGGAGACGGGGTGAACCTCACACCGAGCGTGACGGCCCCGTGGGAGAAGCTGGCATTGGCCAACGCTCGTGGTGTGAAACCAAGTCAGGGCAGCGGGGGCTGAGAAGGGACCTGCTGCCGGAGCTCAGCGTGGGGCAGGAGAGACCCCCCCCACCTTGGCAGAGGCTGCTGCAGCCCCCCCCACAGGGCAGGGAAGGGCCACCACCCCCCCGCTGCGGGCCAGCCACCGAGCCCCGGGCCACCAAGCCTCCGGCCACTGGGCAGCCAGCCACCGAGCCCCAGCCCCCAGCGGCGGGCGGCAGAGGGGAGTCGGGATTGCCCATCACCATCCCGCGCGGTGGAGGCACCATCCGAGCCTGGAGCGACGTCTGGCACCAGCCAACATGGTGCCAAGGGCGCGGTGGCAGTCTGGGCTGGCAAACGCCCCCGACACCTTGGTGGCCTGACACAGGGGCGCAGGGGCAGGACCTCTCCACGGACGGTGCGGAGGGACCGAGGGACCCGGGTTTAACTGTGCCGAGCGACAGCCCGGCACCCGAATGGCTGGTCTGCACGTTTCAGTGTCACTTTCAAACATGAAGAGACGACAGAGGGGACAAGGGGACGAGTGGGGCTGGAGAGGAGGGGGCAGCCACCAGCTCCTGCCCGACCGGGGTCCCCCGGCACCGCGACAGACCCCACGGGGCCAGACCTCGCGGGGACGGGGTAGCGCAGGGGGGTCCCGGGCTGTCCACCACGCAGGAGCAGGAGCACCGTGGGACGCCTGTGCACAGCGGTCCCCACTGGAGCAGGAGCCCCGCAGCTGGTGACGGCAACTGGGAGAGCCCAGTTATGGAGGCACGTCCAGATCCCCACGTTCTTGCCCGCTGGTCCTCCGTTTCCAGTACGGCAGGGTGTGTTTTCACCCTCAGCATACGCGGGGAGAGCAAATTCCTGCTCATCTCCTCAGTCTTGTCTGGCAAGACATTGTCTGGGGGTGATGGGGAAATCACTGCTGGGAAAAGTAGCGGACTTCACAAAAAAGGGGTGGATAAAGAGCAGGCAGAGAGCAGAGACGCAGAGAGCCAGCTAACTGGGCAAGCTGGTCCCACCCACATAACGTGTATTTCAATAGTCAAAAACAATCACCTCCCTGGTTATAAAACTGTAGCCCCAAGTTAAAGATACAAGGTCTTTGCTCTAGGAAGGGAAACATGCGAGGAGGATTCGGGGGTCGCACAGTAACCGAAGGTGGTGCAAAACCTGCCCCGAGCGGGGCCAGCGCAGCCGCCGAGGGTTCAGCGGAGGCTGCGATGAAGAGGAGGGCGCAGGCGGTGGGTCCTTCTCCCGGCCACGGCACCAGCGAGATCGGCACCCACGCACCACCCCCGGCTCCCGGCGACGCTCCGAGGGACGGAGAGGCTGCACGGACGGGAGACGCTGCACCGCGGGGCTGGGAAAGGATTTTCAGCTCCTGGCTGAAGAAATCTGTGCCTGCGCAGCTCGTCAGAAAGGTTCCAGAAGCGGCAATTATGGCAGACGAGCACATTTGGGGAGGAAATACCGCGCTCTAAGGGTTCCCCCTTTCAGAAGAGCAAGAACTGCCGGCTGCTGCGGAAACGGCGCCAACACAAACAAGCAGCGAGAGCTGGTGCGAGCGGTGCGTCAGGCAGGTTTGCCACCAGAGCAGCCCGGATGCCTATGAGCCCAAACGCAGCTTTTCGGGAGGGTGGGATTTGGCTGGACAACAGTGAGAAATCTCATTTCAGTGCAAGAGAGGACGCTGGCCGTGCTGTCGGTGGCCTGGCTCCAGGCTCCTCCAGCGCTTCACCACATCCTGGTGTCCGGCAGCCCGGCTCTGCCCCGGCCACCGCCTGTCCCCGTGTCCCCCATCCCTCCTCTCCGTCCCTCCGCGGCATCCCAGCTCCAGGACAAGGGCACCGGCCCCAGCGCCCAGGGCCAGCGGCCCCTGCCCAGGACCTCAAACAGAAGAGAAGCACCAAGGAGCGGCCTCGCGGCTGCGACACACCGTTTGTGTGACACCGACCTTCTCCCCACGACAGCTCCCTGAGCAGCTCTGCCGGGCTGAGCCAAAAAACCGCACGTAAAACCGCAGGGGAATTGCGCGACGTCAACAGCTCAGCCCCGGGCTGTCGCGGAACTCGCCCCTGCGCGTCTCCCACCTTCTCCATCCCGCCTCGGCCCAGATACACGCGTTCGCATCCATACATTAACTTTAAAAATAAATTAGCAAGATACTTCACTTTTTGTAAAAGACTGAAAAAGAAGAAGGAACCAGACCCGGGTGCTGGAAAGGCTGCAAAAGGCCGTTGTCAGTCACCCCCTTGTCCTGGGCCTGGCTCCGTTACCTGACCCCAGGGTATTTAGCGGTATTACAAACCACCAGCGACCGCGAGCTGACAACTTCTGCCCCATTCTGGTGCTCAGTTATTCTTAGAAAATTATCAGACTTGGAGTTCCCTTTCTGGAGCTTCAGCAGATGATGCCTTTTCCTTTCTAAATGATTCCCTCCCTCTTTTCCTCAGTTTCCTCCATATTTCAATACAGGTAAAGTCACGGCAATCGTCTCCTTCCCCAGCCGGAATGTGCCCAGGCTTTTGAGTTCCTCTGAGGAACCGGGAGCTCACGGCCTCCGAGGGGTTTGCTGCTCTCGTAGGGATGCTCGGCCACTGCTGCAGACGCTGCTCATGCAGGGTCCCACGCTCCCGCCTTCACCCCCTCTACGGTTTGAGGAACCACGACAATTTATTGTCACTTAGACAATTATTCTCTCACCCGATGACCCCTCCCGACCCGGGAAGGGGAACCGGGGAAAACCAAGGAAACCTGAGGGCTGAAATTTAAACAGATTCAATAGAATAATGCTGGATAATTACCGTTAATAACACTACAGACCCAATACTGATCCCCATACCAGTACAAAATATACCAGGATCATACTCGGCCCATTCCCTCAGCAGGGACAGCCGATGTGGGACCCTGCGAGTGCTGCGGCTGCGGGAGGGAGGGAAGGGCTCAGGGCTCCGGCACCGGCACCGGGGCGAGGAGCGCTCAGGATGGCAGCCATCCCGAGAGAGAGAAAATTGCTCAGCAAACTGTCTAATTGATGTTGAATGTGCTATTCGTGGTGTGAAATAACCCTGTTGGCAGCTTGGGGCAAGCGCCCAGGTCTCGCTCCTCCTCGTCCCCACACCTGGGGAGCTTGAAAACACTGAGACCTCGAAATCTGTGCCCCAGAGCTGGCTGTAAAGTAAATATTGTCACAAATTCAGACACTAGGGTCTTCTAAAAGCGGTTTCCCCAAGCATTAGAAGAGAAATTGTCCTGTGTGGCTCAAAGCAGGCCAGCCCCTCGCCTGGCCAAGAAGCCGCCTGAGATGGGTTGGTGTGACCTTCTCCTGACGAGTGGGCATCGATCGCCCCCGCTTCACCCGTCCTCGCACCGTCCTGCTCTCCGCACAGGCACAGAAAGCTCCTTGCTGGTTTATGAAGACATTTTCTGGGCAGGAGGTTGGGCTGGTCCCCTTTGGACCCCTGGCGTCCCCCAGCGCCGGGGTCCCCACATGTCCCCACTGCTCCCACCGCCCGCGGGTGCCGGGTGGGACACGGGGGACAGGGATGGGATGAGGCACCAGGAGGAGCATCCCCCAGCCCAAGCCTGTGTGGGGCTTGGGGGGACCCTGCCACCGGCAGCTCCTGCGGAGCAGGAGCCCCCCACACCGCGGTGCAGGCACGGCACCGGCTCCTGTGGTGCTGCCGGCGCTGGAAAATTAGAGCCCAAAGTTACTGCAAAGGCAGAGGAGATCAGGGAGAGAGGAGCCCACATTAATTGCAGGCAAACAGATGGAGCTGGTACTTCTCACGGATAAGGAAGAAAAAAATCATGAGAGAACTTCAATGTACCGAGAGGCCGCGTCGCATGACTTCAGAACAGGGGAAGTGGGGGAGGAAGGCGAGAGCTCGCGGGGGAGACGAGCCCGGGGCTTTCTGGAATAAAAATGCACCCAAGGATGGTCGGGTGGACGCTTTTGGCGGACAGTGGCCACGGGGAAATGGAAAGCGCTTTTTTAGGGTGAATTTCATGCTCAGAGCCCCAGCTTTCTCAGCGCAGAGGCGCTCTCCATCTGCAGCACTTCCATCTGACGCTGCCTTCACAAGTGCCTCAAACCAGCGCCGCTGCCAAGAGGAGCGATGCCGCCGCCTCCTCCTCCTCCTCCCGCCGCTCCCACCCCCGGAGCAGCCGCTCCATGGGCCATGGACCGAACCACCTGGAAACCACCCCAGCAGAAGGAAAGTGTCAGCATCAGCTTGCCCAGCACCGGACCCAGCTCATGGCACGGCAGTTCCCTGCGCAGGGATGGAGACTCCGGGCTGTGGCCACAGACCCTACGTGGTCACCAGCCAGTGCCGCAGCCTGTGTGGGGTGGCGGGATGGTCCCCACTGCCCCGGAGCTCCCGGAGCACATCGTCCCAGAAGGGCCGGGAGCAGGGGATGGGCTGCGCTCCTCCCAACCCGGCTGGCCGTGGGGAAGCTGCCAGATCTCGCGCTGGGAGGTGGCCCTGGCAGAAGACAGTCGTCTGCTGGCCGCCCAGCAGGCACAGCGGAGCCTTTTCCAGCCCCGCGCCTGCTGCAGTAATGGGCAGGAGGGGACGGACAAGGGGATGGAGCGGCACGGGATCCTTCCAGGGGGTCCAAACCGGAGCAAAAGGAGACAGGGCTGGGGAGAAGCCACTGGCAACAACCCCTGAGGTGCAGCCCAGGCTGGAGAGCAGCACCCCCCACCAGAGCTGAGGCGGGGGCGAAGGCCAGGGCTGAGTGTAAATGGGTGTCCTGGCCCTGCGGGCAGAGGGTCCAGGTCCCCAGTGGGCTCCTCTGGGCTCCTCTGGGCTTTGAGGCTTCCTGGTGCGCTTGGGACCTGGAGGTGGTTTATTTTCTGTGGGATGTCTCTGACCGGGAGAGATGGTTTGTGCAGGGCACCACTGGGACACACCAGGAGCCAACACCGGAGCAGGAGACCTTGTCCCCTCCCCACGGCCACAGCCCTGGGACAGCCCAGGCTGCCCGGAGCTCCTCATAGCGGCTCCTTCTCCAAAACCCGTCGGGACATTCCTCTGCTGTGGCTCCTGCCACAAAGCAGGCAGTTAGTGGCGGTAGCGTGGTGGGGAGGGAGGTGTTTAACAAAGAGATGTCACCTTCGTGTCACAATACCTGTCCTCTTTGGGCTGGGGATCAGGCCAAGAGCTTTTCCCCGGAATAGCTGCAGCTCTTTAATCTTACTCCGCAGCTTGGAGGTAGCTGCACGTATTAATCCCATGCGTATCTGCGCAGAGTACGGCTGTCAGGCAGCAAATCGCTAAATCCAAAACACGCCGTTGAGCGTATGAGACTGTTCGATGCCGAGACCCACACGGAGCCTTGCGGGTGGAAGCAGCGCCTGCCCCTCGCCGGGCTAACGACTTGCTGATGGTTGAAGCGCAGGAGGTGGCCGCGGGCCTGGCGAGGTGAGCAGACGAGGCTGGCGCTTGGTTTAGAGAAGAGGTGAACCATGGTTTGCTTTCCCTCCCTCATCTGCGGCTTTTAATGTCACCTCCCTCTACGCGGTCGGCCGTTCCAAGTCACCCCGTGGGTGTCGGTGGCCCGCTGGCATGCGTCCTGCTCCTGGCCGCAAATCGGGGTGTGCAGCACCCCAGCGCCTGCTCCTCGGCTGCGGCGCGGGGGGTCGGAGAGGCCCGGCCTCCGCGGTGCACGGCCACGGGGCAGCGTGTCCCGGTCCCACCAGCGCCCCACAGCCGGACCCTCTCCCGCGGGGTCAGCATGCCCCTGCCACCCCTCTCCTCGGTGGGAGACCGCCAGTCCATGGGGGTGAACTGTGCACGCACGCGTGAGGCTGCTAAAAAGAAGCTAAAAATGGCAGCGAGGAGAATTAAAGCCTTTCCAGCAGGTGGAGTTGCCGCCCTGGGGCCAGCGAGCCCCGGCAAGGACAGCGGGAGGGCTGGCCAGGGGGGAGGGAGCTGGCCCAGCCCCGCAGCAGGGTCGGGGAATGCCGAGGCGTCTCTGGAAAGGTGACATTGTGAGCGAAGGAGGAAACGGAGGTCACCATAAACCCCGGCAGATTAAATGCACAAACACCACGAGGCGGTGAGGCCGCGCTGAGGAACAACCAACAAAGAGATCAGCGCCAACAATAAATCTTTCTTCAGAGGCATCGGGAGCAGGACGCCTGCCAGAAGGCCGCAGGGCCAACGGGTGCCCGGGCACGGAAGGTAAACTGAGAGGACAGGGCTGCTGCAGAGGAGCTAAACCCATTTTGTGCATCGGTACCCACTGGGGGGAAACCGGGGGGGGGGGGTTACCCCGCAGGGACCCCCCTCTGCGGGGGCACAGCAGAGGGTCTGCTCGGAAAGGCGGTGGCCGAGGACAGCAGGGGAGCGCTGAGCCGAGCCGCGGGGACCCCAGGAAGCGCCGCCCGAGGGACCAAGAGCTTTCACCCGCAGCTGCCTCCGTACCTGGAGGGTGCCTGGGTGGTGGAGGGTCCCGCGAGCGATGCCATCCATAACGGGCTCCAGGGAGCTCCTGGGAGTTCCTGTATGTCCAGCAGCTGCGAGGAGCAAACGAGTAGGAGCCGCGGCGAGCGGAGCTGCTGCAGGTGCGCGGACAAGATCCCCGTGGGGATGGTGGGGCTGGCTGTTGGGCAGGGAGGCCCTGACCTTACAGAGAGCCTGAAGAGAGAACAGAGAGATTGCGTGTGGGTAAGGCAGTGGAAGGGTGAAGTCTGCTTTAGTTCCCAAGGGGCTTTAAGGAAAGTGGGCTCTGTGGGATGAGCAGGATGGCCACGGGGCGCGCAGACACTTTCCCAGCAGACTGGGAGTGTAAGGGGAGCGCGACCGTCAGCTCTTGCCATGGAGGAGGGCACCCGTGCAGCCCCACGGCACGTCCCGAGCCCCGGGAGAGGGCAGAGCTGTGGGAAGGGGTCACAGCACCCTTTGGGGTCCCGTCCATCCCTGCTGACCCCAGAGAGCACCTTGCTCCCGTGGTTTTCTGTCTCCTGGCTGACCTCCCCAAAACGCGCGGCACCCAGAGCAGCACCAGGTGCCGGGACTGGTGATGCCCCGCAGCCTGCGAGCAGCTCTGCCCCGTCACACTCACAGAACCACAGACTGGCCGGGGGTCGGAAGGGCCCTCTGGAGCCCACCCCGTCCCACCCCCTGCCAGAGCAGGGTCACCCAGAGCAGGTGGCACAGGAACGCGTCCAGGCGGGGTTGGAATGTCTCCAGAGACGGAGACTCCCCCACCTCTCTGGGCAGCCTGTGCCAGGGCTCTGCCACCCTCACAGGGAAGAAGTTCCTCCTCGTGTTGAGATGGAACTTCCCATGGTCAACTTTGTGCCCGTCCCCACTGTCGGGCTCCGTAGCGGGAGCAGAGGCAGCGCGGTGGCAGGATGGGCTCAGGGAGCGGAGCCCCTGCTCACGCAGCGGTGCTGGCACACGACGCCGCACCATGTGGTGAGGGGCCTGTGCCCGTGGTGCGGCCGCCACATCTCGCCCCGCGCTGTGCCAGCGATGCTGCCGGGCTCTGCGCCATCGCCCTGCCCTACCCCAAGACACAAGCAACGCAAAAGCGAGCGGTTTTGGCCCATTTTCAATCTCCGCGGCACATATTCAGGCGAGCGGCACAAGGCAGCAGTGGAGGGGTGCTCCCAGCCCGGCACAGTGGAATGGGCCGGTCCCCGAGGGGCAGGGGGAGCCCCGGGCAGGGCCGGGGGGAGCTCGCCTCCGCACCTCGCCGGAGCCGCAGCAGCGCTCCAGAACCTGGCATGGCGTTATATTAACAACATTTTAGAAGAATATTGAAAAATCAAAGAAATTCTGAACAGACCCACGCAGAATGATGTGAGGGCTAGAGCGAGTGCCTTGCTGCAGAAGATTTAAAGAGCACAATCTGTTCGGCTTATCCAAAAGAAGATTGAGGGGTGACTTGATTACACTGTGGAAGTACTTTCACAGGGAAATATTAAATAGCTCTTTAATCAAGCTGGGAAAGATATAAAAAGACCCAATCTCTGGAAGCTGAAGCCAGACAAATCCACATTGAAAATTAGACACAAAATTTTATCGGTGAGGGTGATTAACCGCTGGATAAAAGCATTAAATTCGAACAGCCATAACCACTCAAATGATTCTGTTCAGACACGGCTTATTTTCTACATCCTGGAAGTTATAAATCCTGCTTCTGCTCCCTACACGGTATATGTATTTTTAAATCTGCTGCTTCTTTTCCATCCTTGCATCCCGCACTCTTACACCCCTGGGATCTTCTCCTCCACCTTCGCAGCAGCCTCTCCCCCAGCCCTGGAGCCTGGCTCGGCCTCGCCTCCCGCGGCTCCCCAAAGCTGCAGCCTTGACCGGGGCCTTTACCTGAATCACCGCTGCTAAACCCTTCCTTTCACTCTCCCCGGTGCGTGCACCAAGCTCAACTCGCTTCTTCCTACCTTCCAGCTCCCAGACACTCTTCCAAACGCTGTATGCGGGGACATGACTCACCCTGCATCGCTCTCCCTCTCTGAATGCCCGCTTCTCCAGCAGCTCCTGCTCCGCACCCGCTGCCCCTTCTCCTGCTCCTGCCCCTTCTCCTGCTCCGCACCCGCTGCCCCTTCTGCTCCTGCCCCTTCTCCTGCTCCACATTCACTGCCCCTTCTCCTGCTCCGCACCCGCTGCCCCTTCTGCTCCTGCCCCTTCTCCTGCTCTGCACCCACTGCCCCTTCTGCTCCTGCCCCTTCTCCTGCTCCTGCCCCTTCTGCTCCGCACCCGCTGCCCCTTCTCCTGCTCCTGCCCCTTCTCCTGCTCCTGCCCCTTCTCCTGCTCCTGCCCCTTCTGCTCCGCACCCGCTGCCCCTTCTCCTGCTCCTGCCCCTTCTCCTGCTCCTGCCCCTTCTGCTCCGCACCCGCTGCCCCTTCCTGGGTGACACACAGCCCGTTCCATAGAGTCCTGCCAGCTCTCGCTCAGGCTAAAAAACTTTGTTCTCAAAACTCTGCCACGGAATCTCGAAGTAAAGGGCATAACTTTTGAAAGTATTAAACGGCACTACCAAGATTATGAGATTTTTTAATCATTTTTGTTGTTCTCTTTTTCCTCTTCAGACCATGTTTAAGCCTCGTGTTGTGTTGCCTGTCTGGCCTTGGGCTCCGACTCCAGCAGTCCCTGGGTAGGTCCAGCCTCGCCCCGCGGCTGCAGGACGGGAACCGCGGGTGGTGTTTGAAGGTTATTGCACGAGGAGAAGATCCCCATTTGTTTTTCTGCTGCTGGTGTCCCGTAGCCAAGGGGCAAGTAAACCTCGGTTCCTTGTCCTGTGGGTGTGTTGGGTTAGCGAAGCCCCGCCGGCATCACCAGCTCTGCCAGTCACACAGCCTGGTCACCAGATCCTGCCGAGAGGGGACACCGCCAGCACCGCTGACTGACGGGCAGATTCTCCTTCCCATGAGGAACGTTAATACCGTTCAGCTGGCAGAGCACCCAGCGTGGGGAGTGGTGCCCAGCGCCCCCAGTGCCCCGAGGTGCCGGGGCCAGCAGCCGGGGAGCAGAGCCCAGGGAGCTGGAGCTGGAGCTGGGCTCCCTTCCTGACCCTGGGGAGCTGCGGGACGGCTCTGCCAGCCCCGTGCTGGCGGGGAGGCGAGGGGGGGTCCCCAAGAGGTGAGACAGGGTCCCCAAGAGGTGAGAGGGAGTCCCCAGGAGGCAAGAGGGGCTCCCCAAGATGTGAGAGGGGGTCCCCAAGAGGCACAAGGGGGTCCTCAGGAGGCAAGAGGGGGTCCCCAGGAGGCAAGAGAGAGTCCCCAGGAGGCAAGAGAGAGTCCCCAGGAGGCAAGAGTGGCTCCCCAAGACGTGAGAGGGGGTCTCCAGGAGGCAAGATGGGGTCTCCAGGAGGCAAGAGGGGGTCCCCAGGAGGGGAGAGGGGGTCCTCAGGACCCCGCCGCTCTCACCAGCAGCTTGGCAGAACGGCCCTGTGCTGGTTTGTTGAACCCATGTCTCCCCACAATGGACCGTCAGAAACGCCTCTGAGCTCCGGCATCCAGGGCTTGTTTGTCCCCGAGAAGAACCTGCGGTCATCCCCTTCTGCTAACTGCAGCTTATTTAAATAATTTTCTAGCAGATAATAATACATTTCAATTCTTTGCTGTGTTTTTTCTTGTCTTCCTCAGCGGGTGCTCTGCTGCCCTCCAAGCCTGGCCTTTTCTTTAGTGATTTATTCAGCTCGGAAAAACGCGGGCCCTACTTCCCCCTGGTGCGAGCGCACGTCCCCATCCCTGTCCTTCCTCACGTCTGTGCCAACTGCTCTCTGCCCCTTCTCCGTCACTGGAGCGGTGACCCCACGTGTCGGCTGTGGTCACCAGTGACTGAGGACAGACGGGCTCTGTGGCCGCTGCAGGTCCTGGGCCACTCGATGACCACGGCGAGCGTGGCCGGGCAGGTCCGCAGCACTGCCTTGTCTGAGCGCCGGGTACTGCGCGGACCCGGGTGAGAGCAGCAGCTCTGGAAAACATCGGGGGACAGAAAATCGGGGAATGGGCGTTATCACTTGGGTGGCGATACCCAGGCCAGCCTCCCCCTCCGGCCAGCCCCGTGCCTGGCCTCCTCCCTCCCTCCGGGCCGGTCTCTGGCCAGCACCGAGGTCCCCTCTGCGGCCACCCGGCCCCAGCCTCACCCCTTGTGAGTCTCCACAGGACGCCCCCAGGCACAGACCCCAGGCTTTGCCCAGCACTTTCGTGGTGCCCCAGGGAAGGGGCAGCTCTTCCCCACCAGCTTCTCGCCTCCGTCGCCTGCGCCGTGCTCACAGCTCCGTGCTGTGGGAGGGCAGCGCACCCAGCACCCCCACGGCACCTCGGGGTGCACCTCCCTGACACCCCTCAGCCCGGCACCCCGGGCAGATGGAGCAGCACGACCTGCTCCCCAGCAGCCTCTGCACCCATGGGTGCTGCCAGCCCTGCCGCCGGGACCCCCGGCTCGGCCAGTGCCTGCCCATCCCCTCCAGCCCCTCAGGAGGACCCTCCGTGTCCGTCCCCCGTGAGGGACCGTGCTGTGCCACCAGGCTGCGGGGTGCAGGGGTGGCTTCTCAGGGCCCTGTCGCAGACCCCTCAGTACTGACGGGGACAGGGTGGCCTGGTTCTCTGTGGCCCTTTGTAAAGGCAGAGCTCATCCTCGCCTCGAGACGCCGCAGCTCAGCACCCCCAGTCCCCACACTCCCACCCCCAGCTCTTGTTTCTGGCCCAACTGCCTTCCCCACGTCTTTGACTGGGGCTGACACCTCTCGCTGCTGGTGGGAGCTGCTGAAGAGCGTTTCCATCGGCGGAGGCGTTCATCTCTCCCGCGCCTCCACTCCCACAGGCGCCGAGCTGCGCTGGAGGTGCTGAGGATGCTGAGCCAAAGGGCCCCCGCGGTCCCACCGGGACGGCAGCACCATGGGCGAGGGGGGGGGATCTGCCTGGTGCCCCCGCCCCGGTGCTCCGGGGAGAGGAGAGAGGAGTCAGCACCCACTGCAGCCCCGGGGCTGGAAAGGATGGAGGCAACGATGGACTGGGGACACTCTGGTGTAAAATGACTGAATCCGCAACTTTCCGCTCTGCGGCGTCGATGCCGAGGCAAGTTACGTCAGGGGACTGCGTCTCCTCTGCCGAGAGCCGTCCTCCCCGTGGGCTTCCAGGAGCGGCGGGGAAGCGAGAACGCCAGCAGCAGCCTATTTTTAAATTCTGCTGTGCATGCGAGAGCTCTGTTTGGCAGCCCCACTTTTCAGCTCTCTCGGTGCTATTTGCAGGTCATTAAAGACTTTGCTCCCTGTGATCGCAGGACGAGTTCTGCTCTCGAGTTCTGCAAAACAGCTGTACGCAGAAAATAAATCCTATGTTTGCCATGCCTCCTGCTAACGCTAATATGACAATTGCACTGCCTGGAGCCTCAAGCTCCCGTATCGCACATCTCATCAATCTGCATTGCTGCAGTCGCACGATAAGCCGAGAGCAGCGATGAGGAATGCAGATCAGGATGGAGGAGGCCTGGGGGAGAATCGCCCCCTTGGGCCCCACGCCCCGACGCCGGGGCTCCCGGTCGCTGGCCTGAACCGGGGCTTCACGCGGGGCTGGAGGAGGCGGCCCAGCACCCCGGGAACCAGCCGCTCCTCCCGACATGGAGGCACCTGGGACACAGGAGCTTGGAAGGGGAAGCAATGAATTCCTGGAGACCCCCAGCCCCTTGGAATCACAGCCGCTCTCTCTCTGCTCCACCGCAGCAGGAAGGATGCTGCCACTCGCGCTGCCATTAGCGGATTCCTCCCGATTTTATGACAGGAGATGTCTTGTGCCATCAAAGCCACAGATCCCGGGAGGTGATGCCCTGGGAAAAGGGGATATCGCCATCCAAGGATCTCCTGTCAGCTTCATTCCTTTATGCGCGCCATAGGTCTTCCCCTTCCACGAGCTTCCCCCACTATCTCGTTTTGACGGCACAAGCCTTTTCCCCTAAACATATGGGAACTTTGGTCAAAGCATTTTTGGCCTGTCCTGGTTTGAGGTAAAACAGAACCAATTTTCTGTTCAGTAACTTTACATTCACAATTATTGAATGATTTTCAGGAACACAGAAGAGCCAGGTCTCCACCATTAAGGTTTAATACCAGACACTAGCTCAGCCAAGAGGGATTTTAGGATAAATTATTTTAAATGTCTTTCAATATCACACCTATGTTGGAGACAAAAACTACTCCACACTAATTTTCTCATCTGTCTTTCAAATGTTGCTTCTCCAGGAAGCCTGCAGGTAGGTTTAAACGCATCTGGGGAACCGCAGTCCCCCAGAGGATCGCCGCAACTTGGCCAGTTTTAGGCAGAAGCTTCTCCCACTCCCCGTGTTATCTCTGCGCTGCGTAAACCCCTTCCCCCCTGCCAGAGACCTCGTCTGCCCCAGAGCACGGCTCCTCAGCGACGGGCTCTGCCTGCGGAATTCGCTGTCCTTCGCCGACTGCCCACCTCGTTTTAGCATCAGAGAATCGTCTGGGTTGGAAGGGACCTTCCAGGTCTTTGAGTCCAGCTGTTAACCATTGCCAAAACCCACCACTAACCCACGCCCCTCAGCCCCACGTCTACCTGTCGTTTAAATCCCTCCAGGGATGGTGATTCCACCCTTTCCCTGGGCACCCTGTCACAATGCTTGACAACCCATTCCGGGAAGAAATCTTTCCTACTATCCATCCTAAACCTCCCCTGGCGCAACTTGAGGCCGTTCCCCCTTGTCCCATGGCCTGTTCCTTGGGAGAAGAGCCCGACCCCCCCTGGCTGCCCCCTCCTTTCAGGGAGCTGTAGAGAGCGAGAAGGTCTCCCCTCAGCCTTCTTCTCTCCAGGCTGAACACCCCCAGCTCCCTCAGCTGCTCCTCACAAGGCTTATGCTCCAGACCCCTCACCATTTTTCTATATAGAGAGTGAAGAACAGGATATTGATTAAATGATAAAAAGCACAACTGATGACTTTATGCTCCTTCAGTTGCCCAAGAGCCATCATGGAATGGTTTGGATTGGAAGGGATGTTTAAAGGCCATTTAGTCCATCCCCCTGCCCTGGGCAGGGACATCTTCAACTCAATCAGGTCGCTCCAAGCCCCGTCCAACCTGGCCTTGAACCCCTCCAGGGATGGGGCAGCCACAGCTTCTCGGGGCAACCTGGGCCAGGGGCTCACCCCCCTCACAGCCAAGAAGTTCTGCCTCACATCTCATCTCATCTCCCCTCTGGCAGTGGAAAACCCTTCCCCCTCGTCCCATGGCTCCCCTCCCTGATCCAGAGTCCCTCCCCAGCTTTCCTGGAGCCCCTGGAGGGACTGGCAGGGGCTGGAAGGTCTCCCCGGAGCCTTCTCTTCTCCAGACTGAACCCCCCCAGCTCTCTCAGCCTGTCCCCACAGCAGAGGGGCTCCAGCCCCCCCAGCAGCTCCGGGGCCTCCTCCGGCCCCGCTCCAACAGTTTCCAAGGTCACCCCATAAACTGGAAGAGGCACAGCTGGAAAGCAGTCCCTCAGAAAAAAGGCACAGAGGGGTGCCGGTGGGCGGCGGCTGACTGGGGGCGAGCACCACGGCGTTAATACCAACACCCAAACGCCTCAGTTCCAACCCAGGCCCAGCTGCCGCCATGGTCCAGCCGCCCCGGAGCTCCACATTCCCTCAGGCTGGGCCAAGCTGGGGCCCATAATGGCGGAGTCTGGTGCGGGGCACGCCGGGAGTTGTAGTCCCGTTCACGGCACTGGGCGTGCCACGGGCACGCCCAGCGCCATGGGCTGGACTACAACTCCCGGCGCGCCCCGCGCCAGCTTACTCCGCGCATGCTCAGATCAGGACTACAGCTCCCAGCATGCCTTGCGGCGAGGCGGAAGCGGCGCGATGGCGGCAGGTGAGGGGCCCGGACCGGCGGCGGCTCCGGTCGCCCGCGGCCCGGCCGGTTGAGGTCGCCGCTCTATGGCCGCAGGTCATTAGCCGGTGGTCGCCTCCGCCGCCATGGCGCTGATTGAGGGCGTAGGCGATGAAGTGACCGTGCTCTTCGCCTTGTTGCTGGTCGCCGTGGTGCTGGGGCTGGCCTGGGCCTCCACCCGCGCCCCCGAGCCCACCGCGCCGCCCCGCGCCGCCACCCCGCTGCCCGAGGAGGGCCCGAGCGCCGCACCGACCCCCGCCGAGCACAAGGCCCCCGCTGCAGCGACGGCGGCGGCGGACGGAGCGGCCCCCGATGGGGCCGGGGGGCTGGCGGCAGGGCTGCGGCCCCGGGCCGGCCCCGCACCCCCGCAGAGCCCTCTCGGTGAGGGGGACGGCGGCCCCGCCGAGCCCACCATGGTGCTGCGGTTGAAGTTCCTCAACGACACGGAGCGCCTGGCCCGGGTGCGCCCCGGCGACACAGTCGGGGCCCTTAAGAGGTGAGGGGCAGGACAGGCCACTTCTCCCCGGGCTGCCAGGGGGGTTCCCCAACCCCTCCGGCGGCTCCTTCCCTCCCTGGGGCTCTGTGCCCGTCTCTGCAGGGCTGTCATGGCAGACACCTTCACTGCTGGTCCGTCAGGGGCCACTGGTGGCAAAGTAGGGGCACAGGGTGGTCAGGGGGAGCGTTGGTGGCCTGCTCCTGGGGGGTGGATGGAGGGGACGGTGTCCTGGCCTGCAGTGTGATGTTTCCCTCTCTGTCCCCCTCCCCAGGGCCTATTTCCCTGGACAGGAGCAGCAAGTGCGGCTGATCTACCAGGGCCAGCTGCTGCGCGATGACACCCAGAGCCTGGCCGCCCTCCACCTTGCCCACAACAGCGTCCTGCACTGCCACATCTCCCCGCACAGCTCGGCCCCCGCGCCCGCCGGCCCCCGCGCCTCCGCCGACCCCGCGCACGCTGCCCTCGACGTGGGCAGCCTCGTCCTGCCGCTCTTCGTGCTGATGCTGGCCGTCCTCTGGTACTTCCAGCTGCAGTACCGGCACGTCTTCACTGCTACCGCCACCACCTTCCTGGCCGGCCTCACGCTCCTCTTCAGCTTCGTGGCCTTCACCATGTACCGCAGATAGCACGGCCCGTGCCCCGGACGGAGCCGCCAAGCGCAGAATGGACTCAGTCCCGGGTGCCGTCTGCCTGCTGCACCCACAGACTGTGTCCCCCTGGGGCTGTGTGCCCGAGGGAGCGGGTGTCCAGGTGGGAGACAGACAGCCTGCCCACTGCTGTGTCCCGGGGCTCCCGGGCCGGGCAGCGCTGCCACCGGGACTGCAGCCAGTGCTGTGCTACCTCGGGGGGGGTCCCAGTGCCCCCCTGGTGCCCCCCCGGCCCTGCACAGAGCGTCCACCCACCGCTGCCGTGCCCCGCAGCCAGCTCCATGCACGGGAGCCCCTGCCTGGGCTGCCCGTGCCCTGCCCGGGACGGGGCCTGCGCTGCCCCGGGGCCGGGGCTGCCTCCCCGCGGTGGGTGGGGGGCCGGTGCTGGTTGGGGGGGCGCGCTCCCCCCGCTCTGTGACGATTAAAGGACTGTGAACGGCCGCGGCCTCCCGGCTCCGCTGCGCCGGGGGGTACGGGAGGGGCGGGGGGAGGGGCTCCCGGCAGGGGGCGGGGCATCGGGGGGCGGGGGGAGGGGCTCCCGACAGGGGGCGGGGCATCGGGAGGTGGGGGGGGCTCCGGGGCAGGGGGCGGGGCAGCGTGGCGGTGGGTGGGGCTCTGGGGCGGGGGCGGGGCCTACTCGGGCCACGCGTTCCGCAGGGCGGTAGCGCGCCTGCACCGGCAGAGCCGCCCCGCCCCTTGGCGAGGCGCTCGCTCATTGGCGGGCGGGGAGCGGCTATTTACATATGACGTTACGCACGCCGCCGGCGCGCCCGGCCCCGCCTCCGGAAGTGTGAGCCGCGCGGGGGGCGTGGCAGCGGCCTCGGCCCGGCGGGGCTGCCGGGAAGATGGCGGACGCGGTGTCCGGGCGGCGCTGAGCGGCCGGGGCGGCGGCGGGTCCCAGCGCGGCCGCCAGCGCCATGTAGGGCCGGGACGGGGGACGGCCGGGACAGGGGGGGAGCGGGCCGGGCGCCGCGGGGCCCGTGTAGGCCGGAGGGAGGGGTGGGGATGGGGGACCCCGGGGATGGGGCCTGGGTGGGCCGGGGGGCGCGGGCCCAGTGCGGCCCGGCCCGGAGTGCCGGTACCGGGGAGGAGAAGATCGGGGCCGCCCGGGGGTCCCTGTACCGGGGATGAGAAGATCGGGGCCGCCCGGGGGTCCCGGTACCGGAAAGGAGAAGATTGGGGCGTCCCGGGAGTGCCGGTACAGGGGGAGGGGAAGATCGGGGATGCTGGTTCTGGGGGAGGGGAAGGTTGGGGCGGCCCGAGGACCCCGGTACCAGACGGGGATCTGAACAAGCCGGGGCCCCGGGAGGGGAGGAGAGGCGGGTGGGCCAGGGGACATCGCGGGGGGGGGGGCCCTGTGCGGGCCGGGGATCCCGGGACAACGGGGCTTGTCTGGGCCGGCGGAGCGCAGGGCGGGGGTCCCTGTACTGGGGGGGATCTCCATGCACAGGGGGACTCCAGAACAGGGGCTGTGCAGGGCTGGTACCCCGGCACTGGGCGGGTCACAACCTGGGCTCTGTGCGTCCCTCACTGGCTCCAGCCGTCCCAGAGGCATGAGCTCGCCGCCCCACTCACCCCCACTCTTGTCCCCAGGGTCTCCCGGTTCTCCAAAGCCTTTCGAGCTGCCCTGCCCTCACCATGCTGCGCCTGCTGCCATGGCTCCGTGCTCTGACCCGGGAGAGTGTGCGGCCTGGCGTCCTGCAGGGCCTGGCTGCTGGTGACCGGAGCGGGGCCGGGATGTATCCCACCTGCTACTGTGCAGGCAAGGCGAAGGGGCGGGCTGTGCTGCTCCCCCTGGACCCCTACGGCCATGGGCTGCTGCACACCTTTCCCCCAGACGCCTACAGGACTCGAGGCCATGGCAAGAGGAAGAGCTGGAACTTCATCCATGAGAAGATGAGTTATGACACCTTCTTCACAATGAAGCGTCTGATAGAGCGCTCGCGCAGCGTGGGGGAAGTGCTGCGGTGGGTCACGCAGAACCCCAGCAAGGTGTCTGCCAGCCACTACCCCATCGCCCTGCACAAGCTGGGCCAGCTCTTGCAGCAGCAGCAGCCGGGTCAGGCCACGGTGAATGGGGAGAGCCGCGGGCCCAGCCAGATGCTGGAGCAGCCGGAGTTTCAGACGCTCTGTCAGGCCATCATCAGTGGCTGCTCCAAGTTCGATAACTTCAGCATTGTCAACTGCCTGTACGCTGCTGCCGCGCTGGGTGAGTGTCCCGGGCTGCCGGTGCCCACAGCAGGCGGGGGAGGTGGGTAGGGCAGTGGGACATGGGCCGGTGCTCTGGTTTGTGAGCTGAAAGGAGAGCTTGCCGGTCTGGCTGCCATGGAAGGAGGAAGGGTGTATCGGAACTGGTGTCTGGGCTTGCGTGTGGATTTACGTGTGCTGGTGGCTTTGCGGCAGAGGGAGCCATGCCCTTTGGAGGAGGAGGAGGCTCTGCTGGGGTACGCAGCAGGAAGGGAGTCAGGCGGGCTGCCTGCTCAGGGGGGCTTGGCCTGAAGGGCAGCCCAAGCAGTGGCCAGTGCTGCCTGGTGGGATTGGGATACACTGCTCCTTGAGTTTTGTTCCAATCCCTGAAAACCAGCAAACATCTGAGCATCGAGGCGTGAGAGGCGAGGGCTTGGCTACACCCTTTGCCATCCACGAGCCCCGTGTGTTTGATATTCAGGAGAAAAGGTTCAGGCTGGTTTGGATTTCTGCACAGCAGCAGCCTCAGGGCGGGCCCTGTCCTGGGGGGCTCCCCCATCGCTGGGCTGGGGCCCTGCGGATTCTGCCACTGCGAGGAAGGGGATGACGCCCGGTGGCTGCCCTCCCTGCCCCCTGCCAGCCCCGCGCTCCTCTGTCCCACACGCACGGCTCCTACCATCCTGTTTGCTTTCTTCTTCCCCACCGCAGCTGCACGCTGGGCTGAGATCTCGGCTGAGCTGTGTACGGAGACGCCCGGTGCCGGCCATGGGTTGATGCAGTAACTCTAGATCCCCCTGAAGGGGGGAGGGAAGAAGTTCCTGCTCTTCCCCGCTCTGTCTCACGGCGCCTGGTGTTTGTTGACACTGAACTCTGGGCCGCCAGGCGCCTCTCCCCTTAGCTGGGCTCCCCCCGGCCTGCTCTGGTTTTGACCCACACTTTGTTCTCTGTCAGTCGCCCTTCCCTGCTCACCACGCTTACCTGCTCATTAATAAAAGTGCTCACCCGCCTTTTTGAGGCCTTTTTTCAGGAACAAAGCAACTGCTCAGACTAATTCTTCACTTTCCACCTTCTGACTGATTTTTGATTAATGATAAAATGCAGTAACTCACCCCATGCTGCCTTAGTTGCTTTAAAGCCCTTTTGAAAATTGAAGTCTTGTCAGCTGGCTTAGGAGAGCAGTGGGCTACCAGGGCCTCATACAGTGCGTAATGCTTCATGCATCTCCTGGAAATATCGCTCCTGACACGCGAAGGATGGCCTTTGCCTTTTTTCATAACTGCACTGTGTGCCTGGCCCCTTGTCTTTGCGTGGTTGAATAATAAGTCCCGAGTTGGAGGAAAGTGTTTTCCCCAGGAGCTGAGTCTGAAAGACTAAAGCTAAACTAGAAAATGGGAGAAGGGCAGAAATGTGAAGGGATTAATTCCTGTCATACAGGGGCAGGTTTTATTTTGGTCATGTGTTGATGTCTTATTTGTTTTCCAACCAAAACTTTTTTTTCCAAGTACTTTTTGAGGTGTATTATTTATCTTTAAGAAGTTTGAGACTTAAGAAATAAACCTTGCTTTTGCGGATGGACTAAAGGACTTTGGTTGAGTGGGTGGGAAGAATCCAATGGTTCCCCATGACTTTTACCGTGGTGCAGAGCCCCGATGTTCTGGTCAGGCTTTCCCAAACTGTTCCTCTTTCCCTTTCTCGCCTTTGGTTTGATCACCGACACGGCAAACCCGTCCTTCTCCGGCTGTGGTCTTGTGCCTGAGTTTAGGAGGATGGTTGTGCCTAGAGAAGACGCGAGGTGGGGTCCGGGCGTCCCTGATCCCTTCCCTGTCGCAGGTTTGCCTGGGGAATCGCCGCTGGTGCGAGTGCTGGAGGATGAATCCCGGAGCCGCCTGGGCCGCTTCAACCAGAAGGACGTCTCCATGGTCTTCAGCAGCGTGATGAGGCTGCACCCGTCCAGCCCCCACCCCCTGGTCGAGTCGTGCCTCAGCAGTTTGGAGCGGCACCTGGAGAAGGAGCGGCACCCCCAGACCCTCTTCCTGCTCCTCTCCTACTATCGGCTGCGGGCGCAGGCGCTGCAGGGACACCCGGCCTCCGACCAGCAGCTCATCAACAACCGCAAGATCCTGCGCCTCGTGAGGCACACGCTGGGGCAAGTGAGTGCCATGCGGGAGCACGAGCTGGCCCTCTTGGACGAGATGCTGGCTCTGTGCGCCCAGGAGGCGAACAACAAGGCCCTGGAGGCCATCTTCAGCTCTCAGCTCTTCTACGAGAACCGCCAAGAGCGATTCATCCGCAGTATGGCAGGTGAGGGCAGGGTCTGCCTGGGCAGGGTCCCAGCTTTGCCCACGGTGTGGGGTGCACTGGGCTCTGTCCCTGCACTTGGCAACCTTGGAGCCTCCTTTCTTGGCCCCAGAGGACATCTGGGTTTGTGATGGCACCAGCTGGGGCCTTGCTGAGCACCAGGGTCTGCAGCGGTGGGGCTGGAGCAGGAGGTGCTCTGTGTTATGGCCGCCCTGTCACTGGCTTCCCAGCCAAGCGCTCCCAGGGGCTGTGAGCCTGCCTCACCTCCAGGTGGAGCGGGTTGGCTTCGGTGGGGTTTCTACAGAAGGGCCCCTGTTCTGTGCACGTTCCAGCCATGCCTTCTGGTTGCACGGGACAGGAATCTGCCCCAGCTTCTCACAAGCCCCGTAACTTTATGGTTTTTGGAAGCCGCCTGGGTTTCAGGAGAGATGGCTCTGCTGCCCGGGTCTTGTCATCCCCCACCTGCCTGCACTGCCTTTCCTGCCCAGGCTGTAGTGGCTCTGGAGAGCTGCAGTTGGGACAGAGCCAGGCCTCTCTGATGGATGCCCTGCTGTGGTTTGCTCTGTGCAGAGTGGCTCCCCAGGAAGGCGGAGAACCTTACTCCTTATACCATGGCCCTCATTGCAAAGTACGTGGCCCGGCACCGGCTGCGTGAGCCACGGCTGCTCGATACCATTGCAAACTTCCTCCTGAAACGCGGGGAGCAGCTCGACAGCAAGGTGAGTGTCTGCCCCAGTCTGTGGGGGAAGCCTGGGGATGGCCCTGGGGCTGCCCCGGCGCTGGGGGAAACCAGGTCCCTTCTCTGCCACCAGGATGAGGCATCTCACTGGGGACTGGCCGGAGGTGCCCCAATCCTGGCCCGGCCTGACTGCCTCTCCTCCTGCCTGCAGGTGATCCAGAAGCTGGTGTTTCCCTTCAGCCGCATGAATTACCGCCCATCCAACCACAGCGAGCTCTTCCCCAAGCTGGAGGCCATCCTGGAGCAGAAAGCCGGCAGCTCACCCCTGGCCACCGTCAACATCCTCATGTCCATGTTTCAGCTTAGCCACTTCCCCCAGACCGTCCTGCACCAAGTCTTCTCCCCAGCCTTCATCACCAATGTTATGAGTATGTCAGGCCTTTTCTTGGGTAAACACAGCCATTAAAGCTCAGGGCTGGGGTGGAGGTGGGTTTTGAAAGCATTGGGCAGAACAGACCCCCCCCCCTAGGAGCACCCTGCTGCTGGTCAGTCCCCCCGGGAGCGTGGCTGGGCGAGGGGGGGCTCCCAGGGGGGTTCTACCCAGCCCTCCTCTCCCCGCAGGCAGCCCCTACGCGCTGATTGTGCGCCGCTACCTCTCACTGCTGGACGCGGCGGTGGAGCTGGAGTTCCGCGATTACAGCGGCCCGCGCCTCGACCCGCGCTACCGCGTCCTCATGTTCGAGCACGCCCTGACGGCTGACGAGGCCAACAGAAAGTACAGGTCAGCGGCAGGGGCAGGTGGCGGGCTGTTGGAGGGGATGGGAGGGCAGCCCCGCGGCGGGGAGAGCACGGCTGGGAGCACGGTGGCCTCCGCCAGGCACCCCACTGCCTGTTCCCTGCAGGTGGGCAGTCGGTGTGGCTTGGGACACGCAAGGGTGACCTTGTTCTGGCAGGATCCCAGCTGAGGATGGTGCCGGGGTAAAGGCCCATATGTGAGCTCCGAAGCCTGTAGGGGAGCAGTATAGAATCCTAGAGCCATTTAGGCTGGACAAGGCCTTTAAGACCATCGAGTCCAACTGTAAACCTGACACTGCCAAGTCCACCCCTAATCCGTGTCACTCAGTGCCATGCTTGCACGTCTTTTAAATACCTCCAGGGATGGTGACTCAACCACTTCCCTGGGCAGCCTGTTCCAACGCTTGATAACCCTTTCGGTGAAGAATAACGTGCTCTTGGTGCAGTGACATCGGGAAGAGCTTTTCCACTGAATGAGCTGAAGCGTGTCCCCTCCTTGCCCCAGAACAGCAGAGCCCAAAGCTCAAGGCTCTCCTTATTTCTTGCTCCCAGGAGCTTTCACGCCTCTGCGCAGATGTGCTTGGAGGGAGAGCGCGGGTGGGCAGTGCCCGAGGGGGCAGGCTGGGGGCCCTCCCTGCGCGTCCCTGACTCTTCTTTGTCCCCTCAGTTACAAGGGGCTGGTGGCCGAGGCCCTGCGGCAGCTGGTGGGAGAGGAGTGCTATCGGCAGGATGAGGTGCTGCCCCCGGGATACTGCACAGGTAGCCGGGCAGGGCTCCGGGGAGGGGGCTGCCCGTTGGGACTGGGGGGGGTGTGGGTGCAGCAGAAGCCCAGCAGCTGCCTGGGTGCTCAGGGGAGGCCTGAGGGTGGGGGGATTATTCAGGGAAGAACTAGATTCAGCTGCTTTGTCACCCCCTTCCCCGTGACACTGCCTTCCCCCGGCGCTCTGGGACGAAGCTCCCTGAGCTGCCCTCGCCGCAGGGGGGCTCAGCTGGGCCAGTGCAGCAGGGGGGTCCCTCTGCGCTCCTGCCTGCTGGGCACAGTCTGCCACCCTGGGGTACATGGCATCCCCGAGCTCATGTCCCGTCAGCAGGGGAGTCTCCGGCCCGGTGCTGATCTGTGTTCTCTCTCCGCAGACTTCCTGCTGTGGATTAACCGCTCGGGCACCGTGCTGCCTCTCTCCCGTGTCCCTGCGGCTTCCAAGGCTCCCTCTACCCACACTACAACGTCCCCTGCCGCCATTTCCTTGCGCTCGAGTGTCCTGGCCCTCACCTCGGACTTGCAGGACTTCGCCCCGTTTGCTTCAGAGACGCCGAGCAGCCCCCCGGGCGCCCGGGAGAGCAACCTGGCCGGGCGGTTCCTGCCCACGCTGTGCCCTGCCCCAGGGGGCCCCTGCTACCAGCCCCCCTCGGACTATTACTGCGGCCTGAGCAAAGAGTCTTCCCTGGAGAGCCAGGGCAGCTCCACGTTAAGCAGCCCTTCCGAGTGCCTCTCTGCGCAGCCGGCCAGCACCCCCGACTGCTCCCCCCGGGGCACCTCCGCAGCCACCCTCTTCCAGTTCCCCATCGGCAAGATTCTGGAGGAGGAGGAGGAGGCTACTGCCGGCTGCCCCGGCCACGATCACAACTGCTTCCAGGGGGAGCAGGCCCAGGAGGAGCCAGAGGAGAGGAGCCCACTGCCCGGCGAGGACGCCTGCCCCCCGCCCTCTCCGTGCCGGCCCAGCCCCAAGCGAGGGCCCGGCGATGGGCCGCAGGGAGCTGAAGAGATTCAGAGGTACCGAGCAGAGAGGGTCCGTGTTCCCACTGCCTTTCGGCAGGATGGCCGCCCCGGGCCTGCACTGACACTGGCTTAGGCTCCTGCCCCCCCTGGCCATCGTCCCCAGTTCTCCCCCAGCCCTGTGCTGTCAGGTGCCCGGTGGCAGAGCCCTGTCCCCGCCGTCCTGTCCCAGTACGGCTGCCCCTGCCACCAGCTGGGCTCGGGGAGGTGGGGGGTGCTGGGGGACCAGGCGGGGGTGACGCCACTGCCCGTCCCACACGCAGGGTCTGTGTCAGGGGGTAACGCTGCCCTCCTCCCCCTGCTGTGTCCCCTGCAGGGTGGTGCTGTCGGTCAACGACAAATGGCACTACTGCCAGAACTCCGACATACTGGTGGGCTCGCGAGCCATGAGGGACAGGCACTTGCGACTGCTGGGCTACTGTCTGGTTCAGGTAAGCTGCTGGGGGGGCTGCGCCCTTCCCTTCCCCTCCTCCCCGCGGGCAGAGAGCCGGGCTGCGGGCTGGAGAGCTGGCATCCCCGCTGTAAACACTCCCAACCGGAGCCGTCCTTCCGCACTTCTGACTCATCCTTACGGCTCCTTTCTGCCCTCCCCCACCCCACCCCAAGCGTTTTTCCAGGTGGCTGGTGGCTGGTACCAGCCCCGTGCCCTGGGTCGGCCCCTCTGCGTGGTGGTCCTGCGGGAATCCCTCCTACAGAGCGGACCCCTGCGCTGGGCAGGGCAGGGGGAAGGGGAAGGTGGCTCAGCCTGGGCCCGGCAGATGTGTCGGTAGTCGCATGGGACTCGGGGTGGAAAATCAAGCAGAGACATAGCTCGGCCTGATACCCCACGCTGTGGTGCTGGCTGTCGGTGCTGCCGTGTGCCTCTGGCTGCTGCGGGTGGAGACCAGGCCCGGCAAACCTCCCGTCGGTGCCTGTTTCGGAGCCCTGGCCTCTTTGGTTGCAGCCTCTGGCTGGTCTGTGGCGAGAGCTGCGAACGGAGGAGCCCTGGAGGCTTCACCGCCGCCTCCACAGTTGCCTTCAGAATTTTTTGGAAACTTCGGATGTTGTTTTAAGGTGTGCAGCTTCTACAAGACTATTTGTGGGGTGATTTTTAGCTTGAGGATAGATCTTCCTGAGGAAAACTCCGAAATGCAGGCCTCTTATCCCTGTTTACTTCTCCACTTCAGGGGTCACCTGAACTACAGTCGTAGATCTACCAAGCAGTCCCATAACCATTTCTTAAAGCTTCTTACCTCCCCTGCTGCTGGCAGCCCAGCGTGCCAACACGAAGCTCCTCCTAATTTCATAATTTGCAACGTACATAGTTCAGAAGCCCTTTGTTTATGCATAGCTTCGGCAGTCCTGTGACTTGAGCTGTGGTATTTCCTTGGAGATCCCAAAGGGCAGAGGAGTGGGGCAGGACCGTATCTCCTGCGCCGCGCACCCCGGGTCTCCCTCCTGCCGGAGCTCGGGACAGGCTGCCCGGGGCCGACCGTGTCCCCCGCCAGCGGTGGGGCTGAGCAGCGTTGTCACACGGAGGAGGGCTCCCCAGCGCCCGCCGCCAGCTCTCGCCATGTGTTTGGGCTCCGGGATGCCTTCGGCTGAGGGCACAGCTGCCTCCGCTCCCGGCTTTGTGCTGCCGTGTCTGAGAGCCGCCCCTGCCCTGTGCCCAGTGCACTCACGGCGGCCAGGGACTGAGCTCACCCTGCGCTTGGCCCAGCTGGGGGGTCCGTGCCCTGTCTCTTAACTGGCTCCCCGTGCAGCCCTTACCCTTGCTGGGCTCCCCGTGGAGCCCTTACCCTCGCCGGCTCTGGCCCCGGTTACCACTCGGGTCTGCGTCCCTGCTGCGGGAGGCTGAACCCGCAGAGCAGCAGCCCAGGGGGTCTCTGAGGCGCAAGGCAGGGGTGCGGATAAGCAAGAGCGTTCTCCCACTCCCGGTGCGCGCAGGCTCTGGTGCTCCATCGGCAGCATGCCGTTGGGTATCAGGACCCGCATGAGCGCGGCCGCAGGAGCTCTTCCCTCCCTCTGCTCAGTGTGCCCTGTTGCCATGCAGCTGCCAGTGCCGTTGGCTCCTTTGGGTGCCTGAGAGCAGGCGCTCTGGTCCCACCCCCTCTCTCCCCTCCAGCAGCAGACAGCAGCAGATCGTTAGGAAACGCGCAGGGAGTGGATAAGGTATGGCACGGATAGTCCGAGCACTCCTGCCCTGCAGCATGTGTCTGGGCAGCTGTGTTTAACCGCCCTATGGACCTCTTTTCCCTGAGCGTTTTATTCCTCTTTGAGCCTGTTCTTTCTCCCACGCGTGCAGTGGCGGGTGCCAGCAAGCTCCAGGCAGCGGTACCTGCAGTGCATTCTGTTTGCGTTACACCTGCTGCCCGGTCAGCCGCCACGGGGCCGGTGCCGGCAGGGAGCGAAGAGCAGCTCTGTGGTTACCACCTCTGCTTGTGGTTCCAGAGGTCTCTTCCCTTTGGCCACCCCTTTAAGGTGACGAGCCCCAGGCGGTTCAGCTTCTTCATGAGTTGAAGCTGCTTCACAGCTTGGTGGTTGTTCTCGCTCTTCTCGTTTGAGGTTTATTTCCGCCTCTTCTGACGCCGTTACAGGTAGTTGAGGTTGGCAGGGCCCCTGGAGATCAGCCCCGGCTCAGGCAGGGCAGGCTGCGCGGTTGTGAGTTGTGAATGTCTCGGAGGTAGGTTGCTTTCTGGGTAACCTTCCAGGCTCAAGGCCGGTGCTGCTTTACCCTCACAGGAACAGAGGGTTTTCCTGTGTTTGGGATGTGTGTGCGTAGCTTTTTCTGAAGTTTAAATGGGATTTCCAGTATTTTAGGTCTGCGCCCTTGCCTCGTTCTCTGTCACTGGGCACCGCTAAGAGTCTGCCTCTGTCTTTACCACCTCCTGTCGGGTATTTGTACACAGAGATAAGATATTCCCATCCTTTTCTTCTCCAGCTCTGTCAACCTCTTCTCACGTATCGCATGCTTTAGTCCCGTAATCATCATTACGGCCCTGCACTGGACTTGTTCCGGTATGTCTGTGGACGCTGAGATGTGTCCCACCGGTGCTGAGCGGCAGAGAAGGGTTGGCTCCCTCCACCTCGTGCACGGGGTTATTCCTCCCCGGGCTCAGGACTTGGCCCTTCCCTGCCCGGGGCCATTTCTCCAGCCTCTTTGGGTCCTTCCCAACAGCAGCACGACTGTCTGGCATGTGCCACTCCTCCCCGTTCTCTCCTGTCCGCAGCCTCGCTGGGGTGCGCTCGCTCCTGTCGTCCAAGTCACTAACGAGGACACTAAACGGCGTTGGCCCCAGCCTGACTGCTGGGGTGTGCGCCTGAGGCTTGGTCCAGCTGGGCATCGTGCCTCTGTTCGCAGCGCTTTGAGCCTGGCAGCGCAGCCCTCCTTATATTTAATTTAGGGCCTTCTCTCGGCCATCCGTGGCTGTGTGCCTGCCCAAAGGGCGCTGGGCTGCCCGGCGTGCCTGGCACGTGGCTAAGCTGTCTGGGTATGTCTGCGCGGCCGTGCCAGCACCCTGCTCCTCCTGGGGGCTGCAGATCTGGTGCCGGGGGGGGATTTGTCAGAGCCTCTGCACGGGGCGTCCTGCCAAGGGCCTGCTCCCTCCGTGGCACAGCGAGCAGGGGCTGCCTGCTGTGGCTGCAGCGGCCATCGCTGGGTCGCGTACCCCGACCCTTCCTTGTCTCCGTCCTGCGGTTGCAGCTGCCCGGTGCTTCCGCCCCTCTGGCAGGGCAGGGAGTGCTGGTGCAGGGTCGCCTGCCTCGGACCCTCTGCTCTGCCCACAGATCCGCTGGTCTCAGCCCTTCCCAAGGTCGATGTTCTTTTCCCTGGCTCTTTTCCCTTTTATTGACAGCCAGCTCTTCTCCCTCAGAAGTTTCTAGGTAAGGACACGCTCCCTCCTCCCCAGGATCCTGCCCCAAGTAATGGCTGGATCTGATGTTCCCACAAACCCTGTCCTGGCTCTGGCACTGTTCGCTCCCAGCCTGTCTGAAGGAGCTTTCCGTGCTGTTGATCCTTCCGTAGTGTCGGAATGGTGAGGCCCCTGCGGAGCAGCCCCCGCCGAGCTGGGCAGTGAGGAAAGGAGCGTGAAGCAGTGGCAGGAGGTGGTTCCGTACCAGAACTGCCAGAAACCTTGGATTCAGCCCCACTGCAGCCGGAGGACTCGGTTCCTCCTCCCCAGGCAGGGTTAGCAGCCGTCTTCTCCCCGGCCGGCGTGGGGCTGGCGGAGAACCGTTCTCTGTCCTGGCAGCATGTGCTTTGTCTGGGTGCCCCGTCCCACTTGCTCATCCGTGAGGGTCACAAACAGGTCCTGGATGCTGTGTAGCACCCACGTCAGGATCCAGCCTTTCCGCGGAGTCCCTGTGTCATCTGTGCCAAGTTTTCCCACCCTGTCCCTTCCCGGTGCCTACTATTAGTCCTGTTTCTCGACGAGCTGGTGAGAAAAGGCTTCCTCCTTGGCAGGCAAACTCCTGTGTGTCACGATCTGCAGCTCCTGAGGGGTGGCAGGGCCTCTCCCAGCAGCCTTGGATGCTGCTGGTGTAGTGGACCACCCCTTGCCAGGCAGGGAGTGCTGCCTGACCCGGCTCTCCTCGGGCAGCCAGGCTCCAGCTGCTCCGGGGCTCGGCTCTCCCGGTTCCCCTGAGCGGTGGAGGGCCAGGCCAGCGGCACCGAGCCCAGCCGTGGGTCACTGCCCCACCGAGGGGGTCACCTCCCCCTGCCCTGGCCCAGGCACCGTCTCTCGGAGGACCCTCTGGAGCCCACCCCGTCCCACCCCCTGCCAGAGCAGGGTCACCCACAGCAGGTGGCACAGGAACGCATCCAGGCGGGGTTGGAATGTCTCCAGAGACGGAGACTCCCCCACCTCTCTGGGCAGCCTGTGCCAGGGCTCTGCCACCCTCACAGCAAAGAAGTTCCTCCTCATGTGGAGGTGGAACTTCCTATAGAATCATTTAGGTTGGAAAAGACCCTGGGGATCATGGAGTCCAACCATCAGCCCCACTCTACAGAGTCCTCCCCTCCACCACATCCCCCACCACCACATCCAAACGACTCCTGAACACCTTCAGGGGCGGTGACTCCACCCCCTCCCTGGGCAGCCTATTCCAGTGTCCGACCACTCTTTCTGGGAAGAATTTTTTCCTGATGTCCAGCCTAAACCTCCCCTGCTGCAGCTTGAAGCCATTCCCTCTTGTTCCATCGCTAATTACCTGTGAGAAGAGACCGGCACCAACCTCTCTACAACGTCCTTTCAAGTAGTTGTAGAGAGTGGTGAGGTCTCCCCTCAGCCTCCTCTTCCTCACACTAAACAGGGAAGTCTATGGGCGAGTTTGTGCCCGTCGTCCCTTGTCCTGTCCCTGGGCACCACTGAGAAGAGCCTGGCCCCATCCTGACACCCCCCTTTCAGTATTTATAAGTGTTGATAAGATCCCCCCTCAGTTGTCTTTTTTCCAGCCTGAAGAGCCCCAAATGCCTCAGCCTTTCTCCATCGGAGAGGTGTTCCAGCCCCTCAGCATCTCTATGGATCCCGCACGGCTGCGGCGGTGCGGGGCTGCTCCGTTTCCCCGGCCGTTGGCGCTCCCAGCCCCGTGCGGGGATGGACGCAGCCGCGGCGGGAGGCTGGAGCCGGGCGTCACTGTGCGGGGACAAGCCCTGGGTCGGGAACTGTCGACGGGCGTTTACAGAGATTGTGTGTCTTTAGAAGAGTGCCTGTCACATTGTCCCCAGACTGGGACCGAGGGGAGGGACAGGGCCCATCTCTGCTCCCACCTCAGTGGGTGCGGCTGGCTCGCAGTTGCCCAGGGCTTGTGGTCGGGGTTGCCCGGGGCTTGTGGCCCTTTGCAGGGGGTGTTTAGCTCCAGGCTGTATTTGCTTTTCGGGGCAGAGAGCCCTCGTGGCCCCACAGACCGACCCCAGCCCAGCTTTCCTGGTGGGGTCTCCGCTCCCCCCGGCACCCCGCAGCAGTGCCCCAGGCGACGGGTGGGTGGTTCTGGGAGCGTTAGTCCCGCGGCCGCCGCTCCTCTGCAGCCTGCGTCAAAATGGCCTGTTGGGGGGGAAACTCTCCCCTGGGCTCAGCTCGCTCCCGCAGCCCTTTCTCCTGGAGGGGGGCTGCTGCCGCCCCTCGCCGACGGCAGCAGAGGAGCCCAGGGGTCCCCCAGCCTGTGCTGCGGGAGGGCGGCTGGTTTCGCTCTTCATCCCTCCCCGCTGGTTGGCGACTGGGGCTCAAGGTTGGGGTGATGCTTGTGATGTCCCTGCGTGCCCTCCTGGTGTGTGCCAAACCCGTCCCGGCCGCGGCGGGGATGGGGCCAGGGCTCTCCGCAGGCGCCGGAGCGGCGGCTGGCTCCAGGGACAGCCAGGTCCGGGGTGAAGCACTGGGAGGGCAGAGCCAGCGCCGGCAGGTCCTGGGGACTCATCCCCCCGGGGGGGCGTCCCTGTCCCTGCGTCCTGTCTGGGCTGAGCTTCCTCTGCCCGGGGTCAGCGGGACATGGAGCTGGGGCTTCTCTGCTCCTCCTGAGCCCGCCCTCCCCTCGGACGGACCAGCACTGTCCTCCTACCCCTCAGAAAGGGTCCCGAGTCCTGGTTCTTCCCCCTGACACTGTGGATGGCTGTCCTGGGCAGCCACGGGCTGGGGGGGGTGGTGGTGATGGTGGTGGTGGAGGTGATGGTGGTGGTGGTGGAGGTGATGGAGGTGGTGGTGGTGGTGGGTGGTGGTGGTGGTGGGTGGTGGTGAAGGTGATGGAGGTGATGATGGTGGTGGAGGTGATGGAGGTGATGATGGTGATGATGGTGGGGGGTGGTGGAGGTGATGGTGGTGATGGTGAGTGGTGGTGATGGTGGAGGTGGGTGGTGGTGGAGGTGATGGTGGTGGTGGAGGTGGGTGGTGGTGGTGGGTGGTGGTGGAGGTGATGGAGGTGATGATGGTGATGGAGGTGATGATGGTGATGATGGTGGGGGGTGGTGGAGGTGATGGTGGTGATGGTGAGTGGTGGAGGTGGTGGTGGTGGAGGTGATGGAGGTGGTGGTGGAGGTGATGGTGGTGGTGGAGGTGGGTGGTGGTGGTGGTGGGTGGTGGTGGAGGTGATGGAGGTGATGATGGTGGTGGAGGTGGGTGGTGGTGATGATGGTGGTGGAGGTGATATGATAGTGGTGGAGATGGTGATGGTGATGGTGGTGGTGGAGCTGCTCTGACGGTTTCTCCCCATCCCCTTTCAGCTGCCCTACACGGAGCTGGAGAAGGTGAGTGGCATCGAGGAGGCCAAGCACTACCTGCGGCAGAAGCTGAGGGAGCTGCGCTTCTGAGGGACGGACGCCCCGGGCGGGGAGGGGGCAGAGCGGGGTGGGCGCAGGCAGGTGCTGCCGGCCCCCTTCCCCTGGGGTGGGAGACGGAGCCGCCCCCATCCCGGGGGGCCAGGGGATATGGGGCTGTGGGCACCTGCCCTGTGATGTGGGGCTGGGGTAGTGTGAGATATTTATTGCCGTTAGCGGGGGGAAGGGGTGTGACTTGACCGGTGTGTAGGGGGGTGTTTGGGTCTATGCTGCTGGGGGGGGGGGGGGGGGGTCCCTCGCTGCCCCCCCTGGCCCTGATGCCCCCAGCCCAGTGCAGGGGTTGCTGCTGCCGGGGGGCCTGGCCTGACTTCCCGGTGGCACTTTGAGGGGGGGGGGTGGGGGGTGGGGCTGTCCCCGTGTCCCCAACACTGCTGCTGGGAGGGAGGGCTGGGCCGGGGCCCCCCCTCCGCGGGGTCCCGCAGGGTCTGGGGGGGCTGCGGCTGTTTGCACAGGGGGCTGCTCCCCGAGCCGGGAGGGGGGGGGGTGTGGGAAGCGGGGTGAACTTTACAATAAAACTGGTGAAAAGTGTGCAAAGTCCGTTCTCTTTATTAGTAGAGGCAGCGGCCGGCCCAGAGCCCCCGCCCGGGCTGGGCCCGGCACAAGGCGACCCCCATGTCCCCCTCCCCAGCCCTCTGCCCGGCGGGGGCACAGGCAGGCACAGCCCCCCCGGCCCTGGCACCGCACAGTGCCCGGGGTGCTGCTGCCCGCAGGGATGCCCAAGGCTCAACCCCCCCCCAAGCACCTCCAGCCCGACCCCCCCCGGCACCCCTCAGCCCCGGGTGCTCCTCGTAAAGCTGTTTATTGCCATTTAAATTACTCTGTTAAATAAAACCTGGTGGGATTTAGGAAACGCCTGATTGTCAGGGGGGAGCCTGGGGGCTGCGGGGGGGGGCTGGGGCAGGGCCAGGACCTGCAGCTCTGCTGGGGGGTGACCAGGGGGGCTCTGCCCCATGGCGTGGTCGGGATGTGCCCGAGGGGTCCGAAGGCCCGTCCCGGCCCCGTACCGCGCGGGAGGGGTGTGGGGGTCCCCACGGGCAGGGCTGGGGGCTGGCGTCTCTTTGGCAGGTGTCCCCCCCCCCAAAGGCACGGGGAGTGCGGGGTGCCCGTCCCCGGCTGGGCACGGCTGCGCAGCCGCTGCCCCATGCTGGCCGTGCCCGGCGCGCTGGCTGGCACACGGTCACACCGGCATCGGCATTTCGTTGTACTCGTCCACACCTTCCCGCTCGTCGAGGATGGGCTCGGCCTCGTCTGCGTCCAGCTGGGGGGAGACGGGGGCTGAGCGAGGGGCTCCCCCTCTGCCACGGCCCCCAGCGCCCGCGGGGACGAGGGATGCCACGGTGGGACGCACGGCGGGTACTTACACACTTCATCTCCCGGTCGGTGAAGATGCGGCTGAGCAGGCACATGCGGAGTGGCACCGTGAGGATGAGGATGAAGGGGAAGGCCAGGGAGGCCACCGTGGACATGACGGCCCAGAGCACGGCCAGGCACGCCAGCTGCAGCCCGGTGAAGAGGTGCATGCGCAGCGTGCGCACCTGCGGGGACGGCCGTCACTCCCCTGCGTCCCCCTCCCACCCCACGACCACAGCACCCCCCACCCCGGGACACGGCACCCACGGCCCTGCCGGGCCCTGGGGGAACGGCCCCGTCTCCCCCCCAGCCTTCGACCCCCTAGAAAAAGACTTTGCCAGAGTCTGTCACGCAGACACTCCAGTGCCCCCAGCCCAAGGGTGCCCCAGACGAGGGTCCCACCCCTCTGGGACCCCCCCAGGGTCCGTCCCCCCCCGACCTTTTTGACGTAGGGGACGTCGGGGTGGTGCTTGGGGGGCATCAGCAGCAGCTGCAGGCGCTCGTAGAACTGGATGCCGTTGAGGGAGGTGACGCCCATGTAGAGGAAGATGCCGAAGAGCACGGCCAGCGGGATCTGCCGCAGCAGGTCCCCGATGACAATGGACAGGCCTGGCACAGAGCGGGGTCACCTGTGGTGCCTGGGGAGGGGGCACCCGGAGACACCCCCTGGTCCCCCTCCTCCCTGCCCGGTCACCCCCCACGCTCGGGGAGGGTCCTGCGTCACTGGTGCCCCCCTGGGACAGGACGGCCATGCCAATCGGGCCAGGGCTCAGGGCACCCCAGCCCTTGTGGCCCACTCCCCCCTCCCCACGGCTGCCCGGCCCCCCATGTCCACGCAGGACCCACAGCGGGCAGGGCTGGACCTACCGACGAGCACAGCCACCAGCAGCCCAGTGACCCGCTGCTCCTTCACCTCCTGGATCTTGGGCTTGTCCCCGGGCGCCACAGCCTTGCTCATGACGGTGAGGGCGTTGGCGTGGGTGACGGAGCGCACGGTGGCTGCCGCGAGCCAGGGCAGCCCGAAGAGCGCAAAGAAGCCGCCCATGGCCACGATGAGCAGGAGGTCGAGGTGGAACCCGGAGCCCTTCTGCAGCATCCGCTCCTTCTTGCTGATGATCAGCCTGGGCACAAGGGCAGACCGTTGGCATGGCTCGACAGGGCTTGGCACAGCATGGCAAAGCTTGGCATGGGATGGCATGGCATGGCTCAGCAAAGCTTGGCATGGGATGGCATAGCATGGCACAGCACGGCTCAGCCTGGCACAGCACGGCACAGTTCAGCATGGCACAGCTCAGCGTGGCATCGCACAGCTTGGCACGGCTCAGCACGGTGCAGCAAAGCTTGGCATGGCTTGGCACGGCATAGCTCAGCAGGGGTTGGCACAGCACTGCAAGGCACAGCTCAGCTTGGCATGGCACAGCTCAACGTGGCACAGCTCAGCGTGGCATTGCACAGCTTGGCGTGGCTCAGCACAGCACAGTTCAGTGTCGCACAGCATGGCATGGCACAGCATGGCACAGCAAAGCTTGGCACAGCTCAGCCTGCCACGGCACGGCACAGTTCAGCGTGGCACAGCTCAGCACAGTGTGGCAAAAGCTTGGCATGGCTCAGCACAGCATGGCACGCAAAGGTTTGGCTCGGCACTGCAAAGCTTGGCATGGCTCAGCACGGCACGGCACAGCACAGTTCAGCGTGGCATAGCACAGCTTGGCACAGCTCAGCCTGGCATGGCATGGCACTGCACAGTTTGGCATAGCTCAGCAAGACATGGCACAGCTCAGTGCAGCTTGGCATGGCACGGCATGGTACAGCACAGCACAGCATGGCATGGCACGGCACAGCATGGCATGGCATGGCACGGCACAGTACGGCACAGCACAGCACGGCACAGCATGGCACAGCTTGGCATGGCACGGCATGGTACAGCACAGCATGGCACGGCATGGCACGGCACGGCACAGCATGGCACGGCACAGCATGGCATGGCATGGCACGGCATGGTACAGCACAGCATGGCATGGTACAGCACGGCACACCATGGCACAGCACAGCGGGCCCTGCCTGCCCCCATCCCAGCCCCGCTGCGCTCACGTGGTGATCTGCGTCTCCATGAAGATGAGGATGAAGACGAGGACGGCGGGGAGGCCGCTGGCCACCATCATCCAGACGGGGAAGTTGCTCTTCTCGCCCAGGGGGTTGATCACCCAGCCCCGCTTGTCGGGGGCCGTCACCGAGAACCCGCTGGGCACGCTCAGCTTCTGCGGGGAGGGGACGAGAGGCGCTGGGGGGGGGGACACCGGCTCTGCCCCCTGGGGAGAGACCCCCACCGCACCACCGGGACCCACCGCGGCACCGGGACCCGCTGCAGCAGGAGGGTGCGGGGTGGAGGTCCGGGGCGGGGCGGGGGGGCCGGCTGGGTGCTGACCTGCGTGTAGGTGTCCCGGATGCCGTAGTCCACCAGCACCATCACCAGGATGGCGATGGGCACCCCGAAGTCCCCGATGAGCCGCCGGATCTGGGGGAGGGCGGGGAAGAGCAGGGTCAGCCCGGTCCCCAGTACCCCCCCCCGACCCCCCCCCCGGCTCAGCTCTGCCCCCCAAGCTGGGCTCACCCCGGGGCCGTCCCGCCTGCCCCACGCACCCGTCCGGGGAAGAACCGGCTGTTCTTGAACTTGCGCAGGAAGAAGGCGATGAAGAAGGTGCCGGCCATGAGCACCAGCGAGAGCAGCGCCGTGTTGGGCTGCCCCGTCACCTTGGCCGCGGCGTTGGCGGGCGCCGCGCTGGCGTTCCTCCACGCCTCCGCCTCCGCCCCGCTGCCGTTGGCCCGCAGGCAGCCGTGCAGGGGGTGCTCCTGGAAGATCTGCGGCGGCGCCGTGCTCAGGATGGTCCTGCCTGGCCCCGGCCCCACGGACACCAGCCCCGAACCCACGCACACGGGCCCCAGCCCGGCAGACACTGGCCTCAGCCCCATGGACACCAGCTCCAGCCCCACAGACACCAGCCGTGGCCCCACGGACACTGGTCCCAGCCCTGGCCCCATGGACACCAGGCCTGAACCCACGGACACCAGCCCCAGCCCCATGAACACCAGCTCTGGCCCCACGGACTCTGGCCCCAGCCCCGCAGACACCATCCCCAGCCCCACAGACACCAGCCCCGGCCCCACGGACACCAGCCCTGGCCCCACAGACACCAGCCCCAGCCCCACAGACACCAGCCCCAGCCCCATGGACACCAGCCCCAGCCCCACGGATGCCAGCCCCGGCCCCACGGCTCACCTTGGCCAGCTTGGAGAAGGTCTCATAGATGAAGATGAGGGAGATGAGGAAGGCGAAGATCTCCTGGGTGAAGCGGGAGACGAAGCGCACCAGGAAGCTGCCCTCGAAGGCCACCATGACCAGCACGATGAGGATGAGCCAGAAGCCGATCCAGACGCGCCCCACCAGGTACTCCAGCTCGTTGGAGGTGCAGAACTGCCGGTGCCGATGGGACGGAGGGAGGGGTGTCAGCAGGAGGGGTGGCCGCAGGGCTGGGGCACGGACATCCCCCCCATGTCTGCCCCCCCAGCGCCCAGGAATGCCCCCCCGGCCGCCCCACTCTCACCGTGAAGAAAGCCTCCTCGAAGACGAGGAGGGGCCCCGAGAAGCCGATGACGAGCAGGGGCTGGGCGCCCAGCAGGCAGAAGAGGACGCCCTGCAGCGACGTGGAGATGATCAGCTCCGACACCCCGATCAGGTCCTGCGTCTTCTCCCCTGCGGGCAGGACAGCATCAGGACAGACACCCGCCGGCCCTTTGTCCCCGGCGTCACAGCGGTGGGTGGCCCCGGTAGCACCCGCGGTGACCCGGTGCAATGCCCCGCGCCAGCCCCCCCCGGCGGTGCCATTCCCCCCGGCGCTCACCCAGCAGTCCTCCGAAGGTGATGGCCGGCGACAGCGCGGCGAAGTAGATGAAGATGACGGCTGCGATGCACTGGGGGTTGAGGGCGTCCCTGAAGTCGCTCAGGTACTTGGGGTACCGCCGCCGCACGTCCCGGATCAGCCCCCCAAAGGGCCGGCCCGTGCGCCGCAGGGGATCGTCCTCCTCCTCCTCGCCCTCGCCCTCCACCACCTTCAGCTTCAGCAGCGCTGCGCCCCGCGGACGGACGGACGGACGGTGAGACCCCGCCACGCGGGTGCCCCCCGCCATCCTCGTCCCCCATCCCACCCCCCCGGCACCTTTCTCCTCGGGGGACTTGGGCTCCAGCAGCAGCCGCCGCTCCTGCTCCTCCCGCTTCTTCAGCATCTCGCGCTGGAAGTGGGCGACGCTGCGCAGCAGCTCCTCGCCCTGCACCTCGGAGGGCGGCAGCACCACGCTGCAGTCCAGGAACTCGTTGATGGCGTTGAGGAGGTCGTGGCGGTCGTCGGCCAGGTAGGCGGCCTCGTGGAATTGCTGGCGGGACGACGGCGGGGTCAGAGCCGCTGCCCGGCACAGCACTGCGGGGACCCCCAGCCCGGCCGCGGCGGGGGCACGGCACCCACCTTGTCGGACATGAGGGTGGAGATGGAGCGCCCGATCTCGTGGTAGTCCATGTGGGTGCTGCTGGGGCCCAGCAGCACGAAGAGGAACCGCACGGGGACGGGCACCTCCAGCACCGAGTCGAGCTCCACCGCCTCCTGCAGCCGCACGAAGGCCATGGTGGGTTGGTCCAGGAACTCCACGCAGCCTGAGGGGCACCGGGGGGGCACCGGGGGTCATCGTGGGAGCCCGACACACCATCCCCAACCCCCCCACCCTGCCCACCCCCCCGCCAACCCCTCCGTACCCACGAGCACCACCGTGGCCTCGGCGTTGTCCGGGATCTTCTCCAGCAGCTTCAGCTCGTGCTTGGACTTGGAGCGGGTGATGCCGGCTGGGGGCGTGGGGGTGAGCACCTCCCTCTGCGGGGACAGGGCCGGGGTCAGGGCCCCTCCCGAGGATGAGGAGCGGTGGCGGGCCGGGAGGAAGGCTGGGGCCGGCGTGGGGCAGCCATGGGGGCTGGGCTCACCTCCCGCTCCACGTCGACGCGCGTGTCGTGCTCCACAGCGTGGCTGGCGATGAGGGGCTCGGTGACGGCCGGCTCGCCGCCCTCGGCCACGTGGTTGGTGCTGTGGTGGTGCACGAGCAGCGAGCCCAGGCTGCCCGCCGAGATGTTGCGGGGGAAGGAGAAGTCCTTCTCGTCGCTCGGGTGGCTGCGGGACAAAGCCAGGGCTGCCCGTGGTGGCCCCGTGGCAGAGCAGCCGGCAGCCCGGCACCGCCACCCCTGCCGGCACGCTGCACGCCGGCCATGCCGGGGAGAGCGCGGTCCCTGGGGCTGCGGGGAGCAGAGCCCGGCGGAGGTGGGGGGGGGGCTGTGGGTCGCCGCCCCCCGCCCTCACCTGTGCTTGAGCAGCAGCGCCCGCAGCACGTTGGCGCGGTCCTCGGCCCGGATCTGGTCGGTGATGACCATCTGCTCCACCACCTGGTGAGCCACCCCCGGCAGCGTCTTCTGGTCCAGGTCGAGGAGCACGGCCCCTGGGCGAGGGAGGGGGGGCTGAGGCCAGCGGGGACGGGGACCCCCCCCTTGCCCGGTCGCCGCGGGGCCATCCTCGCATCCCTACCGTGGGACAGGGTCTTGCGCAGCTCCAGGAGGCTGCGGAAGGACAGGGAGGCCACGTGGGGCTTGCCCCAGCGGTCCGTCTCCTCCTCCACATCCTCCTCAAACTTGATCCAACGCGCCGTCTCCTTCCACTGCAGCTCCTGGTTCTTGTCCACCACCAGCTCGTTCAGCTCCACGAAGACCTGCCGGCACCGCCAGGTCAGCGCCGGGATGGCAGGGACCCTCCTGCGGCACCGTGCGCGGGCGGCCTCCCACCCGCACCCACCCAGCCGCGCACCCGGGACCCCCGGGACCCCCGGCACCTCGTGGGGCTGCCGGTCCTGCTTGCGCTGCCGCGTGCTGGGCTCCTTGTGGTCCTTGCTGACGTGGACCACCTGCGCCTTGGCGCTCTTCCGCACCAGGTGCCGGCGCACCCCTGGCACGTCCTCGAAGCGGTGACCTGCAGAGACGGGGGGGACAGCGATGGCGGCGGGTGGGCGACCTGGGAGCCCTGGCCCGGGGGGGGGGGCCACCGAGCCCCGGCATGGGGAGCCGTGGGCTGGCAGCCTGCCCAGGGCAGCTCGGAGCAGAGGGACCCCCGTGCCGAAGGCTGTGTGATCCCGCCGGGGAGCTGTGCGGCAGAGATGGCAACGGCCGGTGCCAGCACCGCCCCCGGGGTATGGGGTGCCCCCCACTCACTTTTCATGTAGTCCAGGTCGGCCGAGGCCAGCGTCTGCGCCTCCGACTCGTCCGTCGGCATCTTCTGGTACCGGGCCTGCTCCGCGCCCGTCATGCTGCCGATGCGCCGCCTCTCGTGCAGGTTGTAGCTGCGGTGCCCCGGCTGCGACTTGGCCACGGGGCGACCGGGGGACCCGGCCTCGGCAGCGGCCGCCCCCTCCACCGCACCTTCCTCCTCCTCATCAGGGCTGCGAGGAAGGCACCCGCCCCAGAGTTGAGCCCCCCAGCCCCGCCATGGGGCGGCTGGAGGGGTCTGCTTGCCCCCCGGCCCCACTGTGGGGCGGCTGGAGGCAGCTGCCCACCCCCGAGAGCCCCAGCCCCAGCCGAGCCCCAGCCGAGCCCTGGCCCCCGCTCACCTGCCTGCCCGGGCGCCCCTGGGGGACGCGGACCCTCGGGGCTGCGGGGGGGAGCCAGGCTGCGCCGTGGGGGTCCCCGGCTCCTCCGCCCGGCGGTCGGTCACCTCGTCCTCCTGCAGGAAGAACTGAGACGGGAGACGGGACACGGGAGGAACCGTCTGCCATGGAGCCGTGTCCTCCAGGCACCGGTGCCACCGGCTCTGGCACCGCGGTCGCACCCAGCCGCCCGCCCCGGCAGCCCCCAGAGCCGGGGGGGCCCAGCGCTGCCCCCCACTCACCTGCACGACCTCGGGGGGGCCGGGCTGCTGGAGCTCCTCTGCCGAGCGCTCCGTCTCCGTGTCGCACGCCTCATCCTCATCCTCTTCGGCCTCCTCGATGGTGGGGGTCTCGCCGGGGACGGAGGCACGGCGGTGCTTCTTCTTGCCCTTTTTGGGCGCCCCCTTCTTGCGGCGGGCGTCGGGGGGCAGGTGGGTGGAGAGGGGGTGGTGGATGTGGTGGGACGACTGGCGGTGGTCTGCGGGGGACAGGGCAGGGTCGGGGTCCTGCCTGCTGCCCCCCCGCCGCCCCCCGGCCCCCACTCACACTCGAAGTCCTCCTCGCTGTAGCTGCGCCCGGCCTCCTCGGCGTTGCGGGGGTGCGCCTCGCTCAGGATCTCCTCGAAGCGCTCGACACCCAGCGCCTTGTTCAGATCCTTCTCCTCCTCCTCCCCCCCGAAGGCGGGTGACCCGGCACCCGGCGCCTCCTGCTCGGGCTGCGGGGCGGCAGCGGGCTCAGCGGGCACCGGCACTGCCGGCGGCCACGGTCACACACCCCGCGCGGTGGCTCTGCGGGGTCCCCAAAGGCCCCGCACCCGCGGGATGTGCACCCCGGCATGGCGTGGGACGTGCACCCCGGCGTTGGGTGCCCACCGGTGCCGTTTGCACCCAGCGCGCCCGGCACCCCCCAGCCTCAGCACTGTGCCCCGGCGCCGCGCTCCCCCGCAGGCACCCCGGCGCCTGGCCACAGTGCAGCACCGGTGCGGTGGTCTCCCCATGTACTCCCAGTACCCCCACTGCCCTGCTCCCCAGCGCAGCCCCAGCACTGTGCCCAGTACCATGGTCTCCCCATGTACCCCTAGTGTCCCCAGTGTCCTGCTCCCCAGCACGGCCTCGACTCGGCATCCCCGGTGCTGTACCCCAGTGCCGCGCTCTCCCCGTGCATCCCCGGTATCCCCAGTGCAGCCCTGACCCAGCATCCCCGGTGCTGTGCCCGGTACCATGGTCTCCCCATGTACCCCCAGTCCCCCCAGTGCCCTCCTCCCCAGTACAGCCCCAACCGGGCATCCCTGGCATCGTGCCCTGGTGTCACGCTCTCCCCATGTATGCCTGGTATCCCCAGTATCCCCAGTGCCCTGCTCCCAGTGCAGCCCTGACCCAGCAGCACCAGTTCTGTACCCATGCCATGGTCTCCCCATGTACCCCCGGTTCCCCCAGTGCCCTGCTCCCCAGTGCAGCCCCGACCCGGCAGCCCCGGTGCCACGCTCCCCCCACGCGTGTCCCCGTACCCCGGTGCCCTGCTCCCCACTCAGCCTGGACCCAGCACCCCCGGCACTGTGCCCTGCTGCCGTGCCCCCCTGCGTACCCCCAGTGCCGTGCCTGGTGCCGTACCCCCCTGTGCACCCCCAGCAGCCCGGTGCCGTGCCCCGGTGCCGTACCCCCACCTCCTGCCCCAGCCCCTGCCCCCGCGGTGCCCCCGGTGCTGTGCCCCCGTCCCAGCGCTGCCGGTGCACCCCACTGTGGGTGATGGGGTGCGGGGGGGGGGGGGGGGCGGGTTGCTGGGCTGGAGGGGGGGGGGCGCTACTGCAGGTGCAGGGGGTGCAGGGCTGCTGGGGGGGTACAGAGGTGCAAGGGGGGTGTGCGGGGGGGGTAGGGGAGGCAGCGGGGTGCGGGACTGGGGGACCACAGGGTGCTGGGGGGGGCGGGGGGAGCACCGGGGGGTGGGGGGTGCAGGAGTGGGGAGCGGGGAGGGGGGTGGGGGAAGGGAGTACGGGGGGGTGCGGGGCTGGGGGGGGTGCGGGAGTACGGGGGGGTGCCGGGGGTTGCGGGGGGGCGCGTCCCCGCCCGGCCGGTCCTACCTGAGTCATGGCGGAGCCGCGCTCCCGCCGCAGCTCCCGCAGCGCTTTATCGGGGCGGCGCGGCCCGGCCCGGCCCGGCCGGGGATGGGGGCGGCGGGGGACGGGGGGGTCCGGGGGGGGGCGGCGGCTCCTTCCCCGGCCTCGCCAAATATTGACGGAGCCGCCCCGCGCCCGCCTCAAGGTGACAGCGGCCCGCAGAGGGCACCGCCGGCGCCCGCAGCACCGCGCTGCCCCCCCCCGGCATCGCACCCCCCGGCATCCCACCGACCCCCCCGGCATCGCACCCCCCGGCATCCCACCGACCCCCCCGGCATCCCAACCCCCCGGCATCCCACCGACCCCCCCGGCATCCTAACCCCCCGGCATCCCACCGACCCCCCCGGCATCCTAACCCCCCAGCATCTCACCGACCCCCCCGGCATCGCACCCCCCGGCATCCCACCGACCCCCCCGGCATCCTAACCCCCCGGCATCCCACCGACCCCCCCGGCATCGCACCCCCCGGCATCCCACCGACCCCCCCGGCATCGCACCCCCCGGCATCCCACCGCCCCCCCCCGGCATCCCACCCCCCCGGCATCCCACCGACGCCCCCCGGCATCCCACCGACCCCCCCGGCATCCCACCGACGCCCCCCGGCATCCCACCGACCCCCCCCGGCATCCCACCCCCCCGGCATCCCACCGACGCCCCCCGGCATCCCACCGACCCCCCCGGCATCCCACCGACGCCCCCCGGCATCCCACCGACACCCCCCCCCGGCATCCCACCCCCCCGGCATCCCACTGACCCCCCCGGCATCCCACCGACCCCCCCCCGGCATCCCACCCCCCCGGCATCCCACCGATCCCCCCGGCATCCCACTCCCCCGGCATCCTACCGACCCCCCCCCAGCATCCCAACCCCACGGCATCCCATCGACCCCCCCCCCGGCATCCCACCCCCCCGGCATCCCACCGACCCCCCCCCCGGCATCCCAACCCCCCGGCATCCCATCGACCCCCCCCGGCATCCCACCGACTACCGGCATCCGACACCCCCCGGCATCCCACCCCCACGGCATCCCACCAACACCCCCCCACCGGCATCCGGCGGACCCCCCCCCAGCATCCCACCCCCCCCGGCATCCGACAGACGCCCCCCGGCATCCCACCCCCCCAGCGCTGCTCCAGCACCCCCAGGAACGCACCGACCGCCCCCCCCCGCCCCGGGCACTGCTCCGACCCCCTCCCCCCCGGCCGAGCTCTGACCCCTCGGGAACGCACCGACACCCCCCACCCCCCCCCTCACCCCGGGGAAGGCACCGACCCCCCCGGCCGGGCTCCATCCCGCTGGGAATGCACCGGCCCCCGGGTAATGCACCGCCCCCCCCCCGCCCCGGGAATGCACCAACACCCCCCCCCCGGGCAATGCTCCGACCCCCCCCGCGGGAATGCACCGACCCCCCCGGCACTGCTCGCCCCGACCCCCAGCGATGCGCCCCCGGCCCCCGGGAACGCCCCGACTCTGCTCGCGGCCACACAACGACCCCCCCCCGCATGTGTGCACTGTCCCCCCCAGCGCTGCACAGGTCACGTCGGGTCACACACCCCCCCGGTAACGGTAGTGCACGGCTTCCCCCCTCCCGGTAAAGCCCCCCGTAAGGTGGGAGCTTCCCCCCCCCAGTTCCTTCTGGGGCTACACTGCCGACCCCCCCCCCGCCATGGCCCCCCCAGGGATGGTCCCTGCACTGCCCCAGCCACCCCCGATGACCCCCCGGGACCCCCGGGGGGGGTTGTGGGGAGGGGGACACCGGGAGGAGGGGGACGGGGAGGACGGTGCTGCCCAGACTTGGGGGGGCCGGGGTGGGGACAGGGGCACCCCAGGCACCGTCCCCTGCCGGGACACCCCCGGGCAGCAGCGGTGGGGGCTGCCACCCCCCTGGGGACAGCCCAGCACCCTGGGGATGGTGCCCTGTGGCACAGCGCCCCCCCAGCCCGGCACATCCCGGCCCAGGCGCCGTGTCCTGAGGTCCCCGCGGTCCCCTGGCCCCGTCCCCACCGCACGGTGACCCCGAGCCCCCGGAGTACCGCCATGGGGGTGACAGGGACCAGGCAGACCCACGCGTCCCCTCGCACCCACCACGCACGGCATCCAGGTGCCACGTGAGGGCGGCAGAACCCCCTCGCCAAACAGCAGACCCCCTCGCCAAACCCACCGGTTCCCTGGCCTGGTGTGACCCAGTGCCAGCGTCCCCACGTGCGCGATGTCCCCGGGGTGTCCGGCCAGGGGTTGGTGGGGCCAAGCTGCTCCCGACCCCGCGCCCTATCCCGGGGCAATGCCCCGCGTCCCCATGTGCCCGGCACGCTCCATCGCCCGCGCGGCGGCCACGGCTTTGCCAGGGACAGCTTTGGCCGTGGGACGGGGCGCAGGATCCCCCAGCCCGGCGAGGCCGCGGCTTACCGGGGAGCGCAGGAGGAAATCCATGGGTGGCAGAGCCGCGGGAAGGGGACGCAGGTCCCGTTCCCGGTCACGTGCGCGGTGATGGGGACTTGCCCAATGGCGCCGGCAGCGCGACGCAAAGGGTGAATCATTAACCCAGCCCCAGAACCCGCACCGAGGGCACCGCTGGCACCGCGCACGGCCGGGGCAGGCAAGTGGCACCGGCGGAGACGGTGGCCCCGGCACAACATGCCCCGGCAGCACCTGCCTGAAGGGCACCCACCGCCCCGGCACGGGCTGGCTGCCGTGAGGCACAGCCCTGCCCCACAGCCAGGCAATGGGGCCAGTGCTGGCACCCCACAGCCCTGCCCCACGGCCAGGCAATGGGGCAGCACCCCACGGTGCCGTGCCGTGCCCAGCCAGGGGGTGCAGCCGCCCCAGCCCCAATCAGCCCCCCACGGGGCCGTGGCCGCCGCGGCACTTACGCTCTGGAAGGCAGAGGAGACGATGTGGTGGATCTCGGAGGACACCTGGGAGTGGGTCATGGTGCTGGCGCGGCACCGCGGCGCCCCCGGCTCAGCCCTTCTCCTTCTCGCGGGGGCTCAGGGGACGCTGTCGGGGCAGCATAACCTGGGGGGCAGAGATGGGGGGCTCAGGGTGCTCCCCCGGCACCGGCGATGCCCCGAGGGGCCGTGTGGACATCCCCTTCTCCCCCGGCACCGGGTGCCAGCGCCGGGGCAGTGCCGCAGGCGGGGGTCCGGGGTCTGCCCCTCCTCGGCGTCCCGGGGCGCGGCGTGGGCAGGGCTGGCTCGGGGCCGGTTTGTCTTGGCCGGGGGTGGGAGCGGGAGAGCGGGGGCCAAGACAAACGCCGGGAGGGGAGCGGAGCCGGGGCAGCGGGACAGGGGCCAGAACCCCCATGGCGAGACCCCGGGCACCAGCCCAGCCCCGTGGGGTGCTGGCAGGGAGCCAGACCCCGGGGGGTGACGGCACTGCCGGACACCCAGTGCCCAATCCCCTCCCCCCCCCGCAGCACCCCCATACCAGCCCACCGGCCATCTTCGCCCCCACACTTGCCCCTTGGCAGCTCCCCCCGGCACCAGGCTGACCCTGGCGGCACCAGCGTGCCGGGTTTATGGCCGCAGGAGGTGGCCCCCCACGTGACGGCGGGGGGCCGAGGAGGGTGGTGACGGATGACTGCGTCTCACATGGGTGCCTCGCCATCACCGTCCTCGTCACCGTCCCCCCCACCGGTGGCCACGGTCGGGCTCGAGGAGCCACGGCCCCGGCAGACGCTGAGGCTGCGGCTCCTCGAGCCCGACCGCAGCCACCGGATGGTACTTTCTCCTCATTTCGGTGCTCCTGGTTTCCCTAATCCCCAGCCGGGGCCGGAGCCAGCACATCCACATTCCAGCCGCCCGGATTATCCCACAGCCGCTCTGCCGGGGCGCGCGCCAAACCCCAACCGGCAGCCAAAACTCCCACCCCCCCGTATTGCCATGCCTGAGCCCCCCGCCATGGCATGGGAGCCCATCCGGCACAGCTCCAGTCTCACCAGTGCCCCTAACCCGGGGATGGAACTGGTGGGGGATGAGACGGTGTCTCTGCTCCCCCCCTCCAAAATGGAGCCGGGACCCCCAAACTACCTTTGTGGGGTGACACCAGGGTGGTCCCACGCGGCTGCGTCCCCCCAGCCCCAAGGATTCGGGACATGCAAGTGGGGTGTGGGGGGGTCCCCAGTGCTGGGAGCGGGGGCTGCGGGGCACCGGGTGGGGGGGCAGAGCCCCCCAGGAGGGTCAGCGGCGTCAAGCCACCAGCCAGTGCCTTCGTGCCATGCCGGCTGCCACCGTCCCACCCTCCCTGGGGACGCGGCGCTGGGCCACCGCGGGTGCCGGGGCTCCGGCGCGGGAAAGCGCTGCCCGCTGCCGGCCCTAAGCAGCTTTTTGGTGTTAATCGCGGGGATTAGAGCCCCGGGGAACACACTTGGGATTGTTCTCGGGGAACGCCGGGCTGGGAAGCGGCGCCGAGCCGCGCTCTCACCGGTGCGGGGGAGCCGACTCCAGCCCCTCGCCCCAACCCAGGGGCTCCTGGTGCTGGCGGTGCCGCCGCGGTGCCAGACCCAGCCACACAGGGGACACGCGGTGCCCGGCAGCCGGTGGCCTGACCCCACTGGAAATGGTGATGGTCACCCGGGGGGGGGAACTTCTGCTTTCCGTGATGGCGGCTGAGTCACCCGGCAGGCATGGCCGGGCAGCCGGCCGGCAACGGCTCAGCGGCTCGTGCCAGCCCTGCAGAGGAGCCCACGGCCAGCACATAGCCGCCCCCCGCACCACACTGTGCTGGCACCCACCCCCCGGCATGGGGGTCCAGGGTGCTGGGGTGTCCAGGGGCTGTGGGGCTGCCCCACAGCAGCTCTGACGGTGTGGGCACCCTGCACCGTGCCGCTGGCTCCAGGCACCGGCTCCTCCTGCTCCGGGCGCCGGAGGGTCGTGGCCGCCGGCTCGGGCTGTGCGGTGCCGGGATGGTGGCAGCGCCCACGGCACAATGGCCCCTTGTGCGAGGGAGCCGGCGGCTGCGATAAGCGGGGCAGGTCCCGCAGATACGGCCACGGGCTGCCAGCGCCGTAATTACCGGCTGGCTGCCATCAGCGCCTGTGCGCCAGCCGGCCCGGCCGCTCCCGCCGCTGCCGGAGTCACATTCCTGGGACCGGCCCCGGCCTGCCCGCCTGATCCTGTCAGGCGATTAGAGGGATCGGCCCCACGCCCCGTGCCGTGGGGCTGCCCCACGGCCCCCATGCACCCCCGGCTCCGCCAACAGCACCGGCAGAGAAGGCCGAGCCGGTGGCGGGATGGGCAAGGGCGGGAAGTGAGGCAACGCCGATGCCGAGACGGCTGCAACACCCCGTCACACCGGGACACGCCGCAGCCCAGGGAGCCCGTCCCCACCGGGACATCCCGCCGGCACCACGGACCCAACACCCCTGGATGGGGGACGGGGAGCCCTGGGGGCACCCCACAGCCCACCTCCGCGGTGCCGCCGGCAGCGCGGTGCCTCCTCACGCCGTGGCCGGGGCTGGGCCAGCAGCGGCAGTGCCGGGAGCGGGTCCCCGAGGCGGGATCAGCGTGCGCGCACACACACACACGTGTTGTACACGGTGCCACAGCCCGAGGTGACGCCAACGGTGACCGCCGTGCCACATCTGGTCAGGAGCCGGAGCCACATCTGCAGCCAACACCACGGTTACGGCGAACGCACGGCATCCCTCGGCATCTTCCCGCTGGAGCCACCCCCCTGGGACCCCCTCTGCCCAATTCCCAGGGAAAACTGTGGCAGGACCAGCCTGGCACAGCTCCGGCTGTGCCCATGGTGCCGGGATGACGTGCCCCAGGAGCCCTGGCCTGTGCCCCGGCACCGGGAAGGGGTGACCCCCGGCCACCGAGCTCCCATCCCCGATGGGGGAGCCACCAGCCAGCCCTGGCCGCACCCCGAGGCCGAGCAGCCTCCGCACCCCGACGCACCCAGGCTCTGCTGGGCTCCGGGCAGCTCCGGCACCCACCGCTGGCACCCGCCGCGGCCGTACACCGGGATCCCCCTGCACGGGCAGGGCACGAGCCCCAGCCCCCTGAAACGGGGGACAGTGCCGAGGGGGACCCCAGAGACACCCCAGCTCCCCTGCCCCGCCCCCGGGACCTGGGGGCAGGAGACCCCCCCGCATCCCCCCACAGCCCCCCGCTTCCCAGGCAGCACCCACACTCAAGGGCTGGTGGCCACCGAACATGGGGGGCTCGTGGGCAGGCGCAGCCACCCCAAACAGCCACCCAGTGCCAGCCCCCCCCGGCCCCGCGGGGTCCCCACGGCAGGGGACACGGCCCCGCTGCCCCCTCCCGCCTCACCTGGCTGCTCCGGGAGACCCCGGCAGACGCCGCCGTCCCCATGGCCGCCGTGGGACGCAGCGGGGACGGGAGCGCGGCTCCCGCCCGGCAGAGGTTTCCTCCACACTGCAACTTCAGAACCCGTCACCAAAAATATCCTTCACCCCCCTCCGGCCCCCCCCCCCCCGGCCCCACGACCTCGAAACCGCCGGATCCGGCAGATGAATCACGGCGCTGCGCGCCCACGCCCACGCCGGTGCCACCGGGACCGCGACGGGGGGGGGACAGCCGGCAGGGCTGGCACCGCTGTCATGGGCAGGGGCTGCCCCACGGACCCCACATCAGTCCGGGACCCCCCCCGCCGACCCCCCATGCCGTGGGACACACACCAGCACTGACGCCTCGGCGCAGCCTCCGCACCGTCACCCACGGCGGGACCGGGGGCCGTGCACCCACCCACCCACCCACCGCAGCTGCACCGGGGGGGCCTGGGCCCGGCCGTCCCGCTCCCCACCGGCGCCGGTTCTGCCCCACTCACCCCATCGCCCGCCAAGCCGGCACGGCCGTGGCCCCGGCGTCCCACGGAGGCTGCCGGGTGCCGGCCAAGCCAGCGGGTGTCCCCCGGGATGCCAACGGGTGACGACGCGGGACCCTCGTCTGGTGCGGCCGCCGCGTCGTGCCCTGTCGCACCGCGAGCTGCCGAGCGCCGGGAGCTTTTATACCGGTGCGAAAGGGGGAGAGAGCAAAAAAAAAAAAAAAAATCCAAATGAAAAAAAAAAATCAGCAGCGGCAGCAGCGCAAAGTCTTTGTTTCGGCAAGCCTGCACCAGGCCACTTTATCCAAACAGAGCCGCGGTGCCAAGTGCCGGAACGGCTCCTCGGGCAGCCCCACCTCTGCGCCGTGGCTCCCGCCGGGCTCGGGGGCGGCCAGCACGAACGGTGGGGGCATGACCCCCACCAGCTTGGGCGGCCAGTGATGGGGGTCCCATCTGGGGACACAGTGGGGCAGAGAGCACAGCCCCCCCCCCACCTTCACATACACCCCCCGGCAAGCCCCATCGCGGCATCCCTTCACATACACCCCCCGGCAAGCCCCATCGCGGCATCCTCGGGCAGCCAGCCCAGGCCCTGCGGCCACCCGGTCCCCTCTAATGACAGGGCTGTGCCGGGGATGGCAGCCAGACCCCCCCTCGCCATCCCTGGGACATTGCCGGGGAGGGGGGCGGCAGGAGCGTCCTACGGACGGGATGGGGGACGCTCCCGCTGCCCCCTCCCTGGCAACGTCCCCACCACCCCATTTTGCCCCAAACCCACCATCCAAAATCCTCCCCACGGAGCCCACCCGGCCCCTCCCCGCCCAAAAGTCCCGTAGGAGGTGGGGGGCGGAAGGGCTGCCGGCAGGGAGCGGTGTTGTTAATTAGGGCGATGACATCCCGCACGGCCCCTTGAAGCCGTGCAGTGACCCCAAAGGGCACGACGGAAGGGGGGGGACCGGAGCCCTCCCTGCTGACGGACCACCACTGGGCCACCAACACAACCCCCCCCCCCCGCTCCGGAGCAATCCCAACGCCAAAACAGAGACCATGGGGGGTCTCCCCCCAGCGCTGGCTCTGCCCACGCCATGGAAGGCCACAGGCGCCGTGTCCCTCACCAGCACCTGAAGCCCCCCCCTCCCTCCCCCAGCCTGGGGGGTGCCGTGGGAGCCCCCACCGGAACGCGAGTGGGAGGGCGGCGGGGCTGGACGCGTGCCCGGCGTTGCTCAACCCCTGGCAGCCTTTCGCAAGCGGGCAGCACCGCTCGCCACCCGGCACCGCGGCTCCCGGCACGCACCACGCCGGGTGGGCGCCAACCCCCGCGGGCGCCGCGCCGCAGGAGGGTCCCCTCCACTCAGGGGGGTGGGAGGGGGGCGCGGTGGGCGCGGGATGGTGGTGCCAGCGGTGCCACACGCGCCAGGTCGGTTCCTGGGCGCCGCATTCCTCACCTGCGTCGGGCTCAGGAGGCGGGAGGGAAGGGCATGGAGCTGCCACGCGTCACGCCGGCGCCTGCTGGAAAAGAAACAGACACCGAGGGCTGAAGCGGCGGCGACGCGGCTCTGCCAGACCCCACCGGGGCCCGGGGCAGCTGTGGCCACCGGGGCCGGCTCCGGCACGGGAAGGTGGCCAGGGCCACGTGCGGAACCGGTGCTGGCGGTGTGGCGGCGGCGGGAGGGGACCGAGGTGCGACGCCCCCGATGGCAGAGACGCCGGGTCGGGGGGCGGTCCAGGAGAGTCTGTGGGGAAGTCCATGGGGGTCCCGGTGGGTCCAAGGGGGTCCCGGGGGGTCGCGGAGGGTGTGGGGGGGTCCCGGGGGGATGCCAGCAGGCGGGGGTGCTGCTTCTGCCCCGGACGGAGGAGCCGGGGAGCCCGGGAGCGCCCCGAGCGAGCCCCCCCGGGCTGGGCTCTCCCCGCCGGGGGTCCCGGAGGCAGCAGCGGGGGGGCCGGGACTCGGTGCCGCCGGTGGAGCCGCGGGGCCGGCGCAGCGCCCCGGGGTCCCGTCCCGGGGGTGGGTGGCGGGGGCCGGGGCTCCCGGGGGGCGGGGCGGGGCGGGGCGGGGGAAGTGGAGAGGGAGCGGGGACGATCCCGGGCGGGCGGCACCGGCACCGGCCCCGCCGGCCCCGCCGGGCCCCATGGCGGCTCCGGTTCCGGCTCCCGCTCCCGGCCCCGCCGCTTACCGGAGAGTCCCGCCGCGCCGGGCGGGTCTGCGCGGCCCCGCGGGGCGGAGCGGCAGCGGGGGCGCGCCGGGGCGAGGAGGGGCGGCACCGGGCGGGTCCGCGACGTGTCCCGGCAGCGTCCCCGTGGGAGCACTGTCTCCGTCCCCCGCGATGGGAACCCCGCCGCGGCCGGTCCCGGTGCCGCGGGGCGGAGCGGGCGGAGGCGGGGATCGAACCCGGAACCTCGGCGGGGAGCGGGAAGGCGTGGCGGGGGCGTGGCCGGCGATGAGGGGCGGGGCGTCGGCGGGGCGTCGGCGAGGCGTGCGCGGGGGCTGCCGGGAGGTGTGGCGGAAGGGGCGTGGCCGGCGCGGGGGCTGCCGGGAGGTGTGGCGGAAGGGGCGTGGCCGGCGCGGGGGCTGCCGGGAGGTGTGGCGGCGGCGGCGGCGGCGGGGCCGGTGCGGCGGGGCCGGGTGCGGATCGCGGCGCGATGCAGAAATACGAGAAACTTGAGAAAATCGGGGAAGGTACGGCCGGGAGCGGGGCGGGGAAAGGGGGCGGGGCGGGAGGAGCGGGGCCTGTTCCCGGTGCCCGTTCCCGGTGCGGCAGCGGCGGCGACGACGACCCGGGATCCCCGCAGGCACCTACGGCACCGTCTTCAAGGCCAAGAACCGGGAGACGCACGAGATCGTGGCGCTGAAGCGGGTGCGGCTGGACGATGACGACGAGGTGAGGATGGAGGGATGAAGGGATGGGGAGGTTGGGGGGGGGGGGGAGATGCTCGGTAACCGGTACCCGGTGCCCGGTACCCGCTCCAAATCCCCCCCCCCTCCATCCCTCCGCAGGGCGTCCCCAGCTCGGCGCTGCGGGAAATCTGTCTGCTGAAGGAGCTGAAGCACAAGAACATCGTCAGGTGAGATGGGGGGCTACGAGGTGGCACCAGAGAGGAGCCCCGGGGGGAGCCCCGGCCCCTCCATGGTCTTCCCCGTCCCCTCAGCATCCCCCCGTCCCCTTCGCAGGCTCCACGATGTCCTGCACAGCGACAAGAAGCTGACCCTGGTCTTCGAGTTCTGCGACCAGGTGGGGGTCCCGGTGGCAGCAGGGGCGGGGGGGGCGACGGTTTTAACCCAAAATTTGGGAGATCTGGGCGGAGGTACGGGGAAGGAATTTGTCGCCGTGAGGGTGGTGAGGCGCTGGGACTGAGAAGCTGTGGCTGCCCCGTCCCTGGAGGGGTTCAAGGCCAGGTTGGACGGGGCTTGGAGCAACCTGGGCTGGTGGGAGGTGTCCCTGCCCAGGGCAGGGGGTGGCACTGGGGGGGCTTTAAGGTCTTTTCCAACCCAAACCATTCCATGACTCTCTGTGTCCCCCGCTGGCTCCTCCCCAGGACCTGAAGAAGTACTTCGATAGCTGCAATGGGGACTTGGATCCGGAGATTGTCAAGGTGTGTTTTGGGGGGGGCTCTGAAAGCCCTTGGGGACCTGGGGCCGATCCTGCCCCAGCTGCAGTGTCGTGAGAACCGGCCGTCGGCGCCGCTGATGCGTCCCGCGATCTCCCTTCCAGTCCTTCATGTACCAGCTGCTGAAGGGTCTCGCCTTCTGCCACAGCCGCAACGTCCTGCACCGCGACCTCAAGCCCCAGAACCTGCTCATCAACAGGGTGAGGGACTGGGAGACGCCGGCGGTCGGGGCTGCGTGCCATGCCGTGCCGCCTGCGTGCCATGCCGGTGATGGCTGGGGCTGCGTGCCATGCCGTGCCGCCTGCGTGCCATGCCGGTGATGGCTGGGGCTGCGTGCCATGCCGTGCCGCCTGCGTGCCATGCCGGTGATGGCTGGGGCTGCGTGCCATGCCGTGCCGCCTGCGTGCCATGCCGGTGATGGCTGGGGCTGCGTGCCATGCCGTGCTGCCTGCGTGCCATGCCGGTGATGGCTGGGGCTGCATGCCATGCCGTGCCGCCTGCGTGCCATGCCGGTGATGGCTGGGGCTGCGTGCCATGCCGTGCTGCCTGCGTGCCATGCCGGTGATGGCTGGGGCTGCGTGCCATGCCGTGCCGCCTGCGTGCCATGACGGTGATGGCTGGGGCTGCGTGCCATGCCATGCTGCCTGCGTGCCATGCCGGCTGTGCACTGTGCCAGCAACGACCAGGGTTGTGTGCCATGCGAGCTGTGAGCCATGCCAGTGATGGCCAGGACTGCATGCCATGCTGTGCCAGCGATAGCCAGGGCTGTGTGCCATGCCAGCCAGCGATGGCTGGGGCTGCGTGCCATGCCGTGTCGGCTGTGCACCATGCCAGTGGTGGCCACGGCTGTGTGCTGTGCCAGCTGTGTGCCATGCCAGTGATGGCTGGGGCTGTGTGCCGTGCGAGCTGTGCACCACGTTGGCTTCCTGCCGTACCAGCGCTGGCCAGGGCTGTGTGCCATGCTGTGCTGGCTGTGCATCATGCTACCTGCGTGCCATGCCAGTTGTGCACCGTGCCGTCGACAGCTGGGGCTATGTGCCATGCCGGCTGTTCACCATGCCAGTGACACTAGGGCTGTGTGCCGTGCTGTGCCAGCTGTGTGCTGTGCCAGTCATGGCCGTGGCTGTGTGCCATGCCATGCCAGCTGTGCATCGCGCCACCTGCATGTCGTGCTGGCTGTGCCCCGTGCCAGTGATGCCAGAGTTGTGTGCTGTGCCGTGCCGCCTGCATGCCGTGCCAGCGATGGCTGGGGCTGTGTGCCATGCTATGCCAGCTGCCTGCCGTGCTGGCTGTGCACTGTGCCAGTGATGGCCAGGGCTGCGTGCTGTGCCGTGCCGGCTGTATGCCATGCCATCTGTGCACCATGCCAGCGGCACCAGGGCTGCGTGCTGTGCCATGCCGGCTGCATGCCATGCCATCTGTGCACCATGCCAGCGGCACCAGGGCTGTGTGCTGTGCCATGCTGTCTCTGCACCATGGCAGCAATGCCGGGGCTGTGTGCCATGCCGTGCCGTCTGTACACCATGGCAGCAATGCTGGGGCTGTGTGCCGTGCCGTGCCGTCTGTACACCATGGCAGCAATGCCGGGGCTGTGTGCCGTGCCGTGCCAGCTGCGTGCCATGCCGTCTGTACACCATGCCAGCGACACCGTGGCTGTGTGCCGTGCCGTGCCAGCTGCGTGCTGTGCCGGCTGTGTACCGTTCCAGCGATGCTGGGGCTGCGTGCCGTGCCATGCCGTGCCGGCTGCGCACCGTGTTCCCCGCGCCGTCCCACTGACCCAGCGCTTTCCCAGCAGAACGGGGAACTCAAACTGGCCGACTTCGGGCTGGCCCGCGCCTTCGGCATCCCCGTGCGCTGCTACTCGGCCGAGGTGAGCTGGGGGGGGCCGGGACGCCCTTTCACTGGAGGAAAGGGGGGGTCTCGGCCGACCCGTGTCCCCCCCGTCCCTCCCTCTGCCCAGGTGGTCACGCTCTGGTACCGGCCCCCCGACGTGCTCTTCGGCGCCAAGCTCTACTCCACCTCCATCGACATGTGGTCGGCCGGCTGCATCTTTGCAGGTAGTGCCGGGGGGGGGGGGCTACGTGCGTGGGGGGGCTGCGTGCCACCGCGGGGTGCTCATCCCCTCTCCCCCCCCACCCCCGCCCAGAGCTGGCCAACGCGGGGCGGCCGCTGTTCCCGGGGAACGACGTGGACGACCAGCTGAAACGGATTTTCCGATATCCTTGGGTGTGGGGGGGGAGGGGGGGGGCCGCCCCCTCTCCTGGGGTGGGGGGGCTGCGGGGGGCGGGGGGGGAGCGCAGGAACCTCCCGTGGTGGCCCTTGACCGCTGCCGCCCCCACGCTGCTGGGAACCCCCACGGAGGAGCAGTGGCCGGCCATGGCCAAGCTGCCGGACTACAAGGTGAGGGGGGGGGGCTGGTAACCTTTGCCGGGGGGGGGGGGGGGGGGGGGGCGTCAAGGGGGCCGGGGCTGACCTCTGTGCCCCCAGCCCTACCCCATGTACCCCGCCACCACCTCCCTGGTCAACGTGGTGCCCAAGCTCAACGCCACGGGCCGGGACCTGCTGCAGGTGAGCGCTCTGCCCATCTCAGGGGGGGGTTTTGGGGGGGGGCTCACCCCTCGGGGCCCCACGCCGGGCTGGGGGGGTCCCCTCGGCCGCACGTCCTGCCTCTTCCCCGTCCCCCCCAGAACCTGCTGAAGTGCAACCCGGTGCAGCGGATCTCGGCGGAGGAGGCTCTCCAGCACCCCTACTTCACAGACTTCTGCCCTCCCTAGGGCCCCCCCGCCGCCGGCACGGCCCCCCCGCACGCTGCCGGCCGCGCCGGGGGGGGGCACAGCCCCCCAGGGCAGCGGGGGGGACGCCAGGTGAGGAGTGAGGTGCCAGCACCCCGACACCGCAGCCCCCCCCGACCCCCTATTTATTAGGTTTTTAACCCAACGCCACCTCGGTTCTGCCCTGGCTGCGGGGGGCTGGCGCGGCCCCCCCCCCAAACCCTGACCCCCCCCCAAGCCCTGCGGGGGGGCTGGGGCGCAGGGAGCCCTCCCCAGGGACACGGTGCTGGTGGAGGGGCAGGACCCTCCGGGACCAGGCGCGGGGCCCCGGGGCAGGGTGGGACCCCCCACGCCTCCTCTCCCTGCCCCCTCCCCCGGGGTGCCATCTCCCCCGGGGGGGTACGGCGGGGGGGGGGCACCCCGTTTCTTTTCTACCGTGCTGCTGTACGTGGGTGGACGTGCGTGTTTGTTACCTCCATAAAGAGCTTCCCCCTCCCCAGCGCCTGCCTCCTCCTTCCTGGGGGGCCGGAGAACCCCCCCCCGGCCCCCCCTGCTCAGCGCAGACCCCGTGTCCCCCCCCAGCAGCACGGGAGCCAGGGCTGGGGCAGCTCTTTAATGGGGGGGGGGGCCCTGCAGCGAGCAGTTCATGTACAGCACAGCGAGGGGGGGGCACAGGCAGGACATGCAGGTAGGTGGGAGCAGGGCTGGGGGGGGCCCTGCCGCCCCCAGCCCCCCCGACACCCCCTGGGTGGGGGGGGGTCCCATAGCGGGGCACCGCGGGCCCGGTGCCAGCCCCGGGGAGGGGGTGGTCCCCGCATCCTGGCGGGGGGGAAGCAAGGCGGGGGGGGGCCCGCGTCCGGTGCCCGCGGCCCCCCCTCGATCCCCCCCCGGGGCTGGCGGCCGGTCCCTCAGCAGGAGAACTCCTGGGGGGCGCCTAGAGCCGGGTGACGAGGTAGCAGGTTCGGGGCGAAGCTGAGACTGTCCGGGTGGCAGCGCAGGGGGGGGCGGCCACTCTGGGGACACGGGGGGGGTGTCAGGGCCGGGGGGGTCGCGGGGGGGGCTGCTCCCCACGCCCCAGCCACCCTCCTGCGCTGTGCCGGGGGGGGCTCTGCCCCGTGCCCCCCGCCCTGCCCCAGCTCTGCCCTGGAGCCCCCCCAGACCCGCTGCAGAGCAAAGCTGTCCCCCCCCACCCCCGGCCCCCCCGGCCCCCCAGCGTCCCGGGGGGGAGGTTGGGGCGGCCCCCGGCCAGGCCAGTGTGGCCGAGGGGGTGGGGGGGGTCGCTGGGCAGGGGGTGCCGGGGAGCGATGCATGAGGATGGGAGCGGAGCTCGGGGGGGGGGGGTGTCTCCGGGGATGATGCCGAGAGAAGCCTGGGATGGAGGGAGGGGGACGCGGACCATTTGCTGGGGGGGGGGTCGTGGCCCCCCCTCGCTGCGCCCCGGCCAGGGACCCCCCCGTCCCCCCCGTGGGGAGCAGCCCCGCAGACCCCCAGCGGCAGGGCGGGGGGGGGGGGGTGGGCTCTGGGTGCTGCCCCCCCCGCCGCGGGGGGGGTCGGGCCGGGATGGCTACCTGTGGCCGGCGGGGCGGGGGGCGGCGGGGCTGGCGGGGGCGGCGGGGTGCTCCTGGACGGCCGGAGGCGGCGGGCGGGCGGGCGGGGTCCCAGCGGGAGATGGAGCCGGTGCCGGGGCGGGGTGAGGCCGAGCAGCGGATGGGTGGGATGAGGTGCGAGGCCCCCCCTTGGCCGGCTGCGCCAGGGGAGGGGGGGGGCGGGGGGGCCGGCTGGCGGCCCGGGGGGCGGGGGGGGGGGCGGGGGGGGGGGGGTTACCAGGGCGCTGCTGTCGCTCCGGGGGGTCCGTTTCTTCTCCTTGTAGAAGCTGAGCAGTTTGTCCCGGAACACCTGGGGGAGACGGGTCAGGGCCCCCCCGCCGCCGCCCCGAGCTCCCCCCGGCCGTGGGGCAGCGCGGGGGGCCATGGGGGGGTCGCGGCGAGGCGGGGGGGGTGTCTCACCTCGTACAGGTAGTCGAAGATCTCCAGGATGGTGAGGAGGCTGGCGCCGATGAAGAGCCCCATCTGCCCCCCGATGTCGCCTGGGCAGGAGGGCGGCGTTAGTGGGGGGCTGCCCCCTCCGGAACCCCCCCCCCAGTCCCCAGACCCCCTCCCCCCCCCCCCGGGGTGCTCACCCAGCAGCCCCGCCACCTCGTACGCCTTCTTCTGCTCGATCATCTCGTAGTTCAGCGCCTCGAAGAAGATGTCGAGGACCAGCACGTTGTCCCTGGGGGGGCACAAAGGGGCCGGGGCAGACGGAGGAGCCGTCAGGGCGCAGCACCGGCGCGGGGGGGGCCGGGACGGGGCGAGGGCTCTGCCCCGCACTGGGGAGCACAAGGTGTGCTGGGCCATGCTGGGCCGTACTGGGCCATACTGTGCCGTGCTGTGCCACAATGTGCCATGCCGTACTGGGCTGTGCTGTCCTGTGCCATGTTGTGCCATACTGTGCTCTGCTGTGCCTTACTGGGCCATGCCATGGTATACTGGGCCATACTGGGCGGTGCCGTGACATACTGGGCTGTGCCGGGCCATACTGAGCCATGCCGTGCCATACCATGCTGTCATGCTGTGCCACACCACACTGGGCCATGGTGTGCCGCAATGTGCCATGCCATACTGGGCCATGCTGTCCTGTGCCATACTGTGCTCTGCTGCGCCATAGTGTGCCGTACTGGGCCGTGTTGTGCCATACTGTGCCGTGTTGTGCCATACTGTGCCGTACTGTGCCATGCTGCACCATACAATGCCATGTCTTGCTGTGCTGTGCCATACAGTGCCACGTCTTGCTGTGCCATGCTGTGCCATGCTGTGCCATGCTGTGCCGCACCACATGTTTTTCCCCGTGCTGGGTCAGATTTGCACAGGGGAGGCCGTGCCATGCCATGCTGTGCCGGTTCATGTCCATGGGGCGATGCGGTGCAGCCATGCCGTGTCCCTGTGCCATGCCGTGATGTGCCAGTTCATGTCCGTGGGGCGATGCGATGTGGTGCAGCCATGCCGTGTCCCCCGTGCCATGCCGTGATGTGCCAGTTCATGTCCGTGGGGCGATGCGATGTGGTGCGGCCGTGCCGTGTCCCCCGCGCCGCACCGCGGCGGTGGCACTCACGTGATGTACTGCTCCGTCTTGTTGAACTTCTTGGCCAGGTACCTGGCGGAGGCCTTGCTGGGGATCTTCACCATCGAGAGCTCCTTGCCGTAGCGCACCATGGCGCAGGGCGTGCGGCAGGCGCAGTACTCGCTGTCCTTCTTCACCAGGAAGTCTGGGGGGGCGCGGGTGGGACGGGGACCACGGGGACCGCCACCCCCCCCATGCTGGGGACTGGGATGCTCCCAGGAGGGAGCCCAGGTGGCGGCGGGCGCCGGTGGCATGGGACAAGCATGCCAGGAGCGGTGCTGGCGGCACATGGGGGGAGCCCGGAATGCATGTCCGGGGGCTGCAGAGGTGACACCCCCCAGCCCCGGCAGTGGGGACACCGGTGCCACATTCAGTGATGGAGCCAGGGGGGACGACGAGGCATCCCAGAGCAAGGCTGGGGATGTCCAGGGCTGGTGGCCACCTTGGGGAGACCCTGGGCTGAGGTGGGGGGGGGGCCATGGCGGAGGGGGGGGCTGCCCCCGGTACGTACCCAGCGCGGGGTCCGCGCACTCCTTGTACTGCTCGGGGGTGCAGACGTTGGCGTTGCCTGCGGGAGGGGGGTGCGGGGGTTGCAGGGGCAGGGTGAGGGGCTCCCCCCGGCCCCGGCCCCCCCCGGCGCCCCCCCCGCGGCTGACCGGGCATGTGCACCATGCGGCAGTTGCAGTTCTCGGCCAGGTAGCGCGTCTCGCAGTCCAGGCGGCAGGCGGTGATGCTGTAGTTGGTGAAGAAGTCGGACTCGATGGGGGTGGCCTTGCAGTCCCCCCAGGGGGGGGGCAGGTACACCAGCTGCCACCGCGGCTAAGGAAAACACGGCCACCGCGCTGGCCCCGATGTCCCCAGCCCGCCGTGGCGCCCTGTCCCCTGGGCGGGCATCCCAGGTGTCCCCAGCCTGCCACGGTGCCCTGTCCCTCGGGCAGGTGTCCCTGATGTCCCCAGTGTTCCCAGCCCGCCATGGTGCCCTGTCCCTCAGGCAGAAATCCCTGGTGTCCCCAACCTCTATGATGTCCCTTGGGTGGGCATCCCCAGTGTCCCCAATGTCCTTGGTGTCCCCAAACCTCTATGATGCCTTGTCCCTTGGGTGGGCGTCCCTCATGTCCCCACCCCACTGTGGTGCCCTGTCCCTTGGGCAGAAATCCCTGGTGTCCCCAAACCTCTATGATGTCCCATTCCTTGGGTGGGCGTCCCCAATGTCCTCGGTGTCCCCAGCCCACCCTGGTGCCCTGTCTCTCGGGCAGAGCTCATCCCATGGAGCCGGTGCTGGGGGGGGGGGTGACACACCCCGGAGACCCCGCTGCCACCCGTGTCCCTTCTCACGGGGACGGGCGTCGCGGCCATTGTCACCGGCACATGGCCCCGGCTGGCAGCAGGCGGGGGCCGGGGGGGGGGTGGGCAGGGACCGGGGTGGGCAGCAGCCGGGGGGGGGGGGGGTCCGCGCCGTGCGGTGGCCGGTGCAGGGACGGCGCTTGGCGATGGGGCGGCACCTGAATTAATGATTCCCCCCCCCCCCGCCACGCTCTGCTGGGCAGGAGGCCGGGGCTGGGGGGGGGGGCGATGCCGGCGGTGGGACCGAGCCGCGGGGGGGGGGTCGTAGGGGCCCCCCCCGGGCCCCGGGGCCGGATACCCGCTGCTGCTGGCAGGAGACGAAGGTCTGGAAGCCGGGGGCCACGCCGAAGCCCAGCTGGTCGATGGAGGGCGGCTCCTCCTGGCTGTGGATCTGCACCTTCACCCCCGCCTCGAAGGAGGTCTCGTCTGCAAGGCCGGGGGGGGGTCAGGGGGTGCAGGGCGTTGGCGGGGGGGGGGTCACGGGGCGGCGGGGGGGGTGTCTCACCCGTGTCCCCCCAGACGGGCAGGTATTCCTCCTGCTGCACGTTGAGCATCAGCTCCAGGCCGTTGCCCGCGCCCCCCCGCAGCGTGGTCAGCACCTCCCGGCCCGGCCCCCCCGCGTTGAAGGTGTAGCACTTCCCCAGGCGGGTGAAGATCTGCGGGGACAGGGGGTGCGGTGGGGGGGACGGGGGGAACGGGACAGTGGGGGGGGACAGCAGGAACAGAGGGGACAGTGGGGGGGACAGAGGGGACAGTGGGGAGGGGGCAGCGGGCACAGGGGGGACAGGACAGCGGGGACAAGGGGGACAGTGGGGGAGGACAGCGGGGATGGGGGGGACAGCGGGGACAGGACAGCGGGGGAGGACAGTGGGGGGGGACAGGGGGGACAGTGGGGACAGCGAGGGGGGGACAGCAGGGACAGGGGGGACGAGGGGACAGACAGTGCAGTGAGGGGGGACAGCGGGCACAGGGGGAACAGGACAGTGGGGACAGAGCGGGGGGGGGGACAGTGGGGGGGGACAGCAGGGACAGAGGGGACAGTGGGGGGGACAGAGGGGACAGTGGGGGACAGACAGCAGGCACGGGGGGACAGGACAGTGGGGACAGTGGGGGGGGGATAGAGGGAACAGGGGGGACAGGGGAGGGGGGACAGGGGGACACACGCACCTCAGCGCCCACTGCAGGACCCACACGATGAGGGGGTGGGGGGGGACCCCGCACAGACCCGGGGTGGGGGGGGGCAGGGCAGGAGCCCAGTGACCCCAGTGCATGATCCCACTGCTCCCAGTGCAGGATCCCAGTGCACAATCCCAGTGCTCCCAGTGCAGGATCCCAGCGTCCCACAGGACTCGGTGCAGGATCCCAGTGCTCCCAGTGCAGGATCCCAGTGCCCCACAGGATCCCAGTGCCCCATCACTCCGTGCACTGGGAGGGGGCTGGCGCATCCATCCCTTCCCCTTGGGACCACCGTGGGGCTGGGGACGGGCCATGGGGCGGCTGCTGCCGTTCCTGCCCCAGCGCCGCGGCCTCGGCTCTGCTGGGTCCCGACAGCCCGGGCGTCCCCAGGCCCTGCGGGACCCCCAGCTGCGTCCTGCCCCCCCATCCTGCCCTGTGGGGCCCCCGCCCGTGTCCTGCCCCGTGTCCAGCCCCGCATCCTGCCCCCCAAGTCACGGCGGCAGAGGGACAGTCCCTCCCCAGCCCCCGGCGGGATGCAGGACCCCGACCCCTGGGAAGGCGCCCGCAGCCCCCCCAGCCCAGGGCTGACCCCCCGCCTCCCACAGCCCCCAGCACGGGGAAAGCCCCCGCTGGCAGTGAGCACAGCCCCACATCTCCCCACATCTCCCCACGGCCCCGTGGGCACAAGGAGGGCGAGAGGAGCCGTCCCGGGGCAGCGACGGGGGCTGGGGGCCAGTGGGGCAGGCAGGGGCCGTGCCCCCACCCCACCATCGCCCCACAGCCTGCACCCCATGGCCGACAGCCTGCACCAGCCCATTGCCCCCCAGCCGACCACCCCACAGCCTGCACCCCACCGCCCCACAGAGCGCACGCAGCCCACCCATCGCCCCACAGTTGACCACACCACCATTGCCCCACAGCCTGCGCGCCCCATGGCCGACAGAGCGCACGCAGCCCATCCATCACCCCACAGCTGACCACCCCATGGCTGACCCACAGCTGACCGCCCCACAGCCTGAGCACCCCATTGGCCCCACAGCCTGCATGCAGCCCATCCATCACCCCACAACCTGTACCCCACCGTCACCCCACAGCCCCGCAGCTCATCGCCCCACAGCCTGCGCACCCCATGGCCCCATGGCCCCATGGCCTGCATCCCACCATCACCCCACAGCCCCAAAACTGGCTCAGCCCTAGGGGTCCCACCCCAGCCCTGCCCGGGGCAGAGCCAGCCGTGGCCACTGCGGTGGCGGTGCCGGTGGCCGCGGCCATGCCGGCGGGTGCTCACGGCGGTGAAGTTCCCGGGGCCGCAGTCCCGCATCCCGCAGCAGCATCCCCTGGCTGGGGCGCCTGGCGTGCAGGGGAGAGGGCACCCAGGCCATGGCTCTCGCTGGGGAAGCAGCCAGCGAGGCCGGGGGGGCCGCCCCCGTGCCGCCAGGGAGCGGGGAAAGTCCCCCCTCCCCACCGCCGGCACCCCCGGGCCCCCCAGAGCAGGCCGTGGGGCCAGAGCAGGGCGCGGGGGGCAGGGCTGCGGGGGCGGGGGGCGATGGCGGGGAAGGGGAGGACGCGTCCCGCCGCCCCGTCCAGCGCGGTGACCCGGGGGTGGGCGCCGTGCCCCCCCCTGCCTGCAGCAGGAAGGCGGCCAGCGAAGGCCAGGAAGGTGCTGGCCCACAGCAGCCGGCACCACGGCGGTGACCCCGGCGCAAAGACGCGGCCCAGGCCCTGCTGGGTGCAGGAGCAGGCGAAGGCAGCCAGCCCGGTGGCCAGCAGCTTGGTGGCCATGGCAGCCAGCCCGGTGGCCAGTGGCTTGGTGGCCATGGTGGCCAGCCCAGTGGCCAGTGGATTGGTGGCCATGGCAGCCAGCCCGGTGGCTGGCAGCTCAGTGGCCATGGCAGCCAGCCCAGTGGTCAGCAGCTTGGTGGCCATGGTGGCCAGCCCAGTGGCCAGCAGCTCAGTGGCCATGGCGGCCAGCCCAGTGGCCAGCAGCTTGGTGGCCGTGGTGGCCAGCCCAGTGGCCGGCAGCTCAGTGGCCATGGCAGCCAGCCCAGTGGCCAGCAGCCTGGTGGCCAGCCTGGTGGCCGGTGGATTGGTGGCCATGGCAGCCAGCCCAGTGGCCAGTGGCTCAGTGGCCATGGCGGCCCGTCCTGCCTGGCTCCGCCGCGGCTCTGCAGGGATACTGGGTTTCATCACGGCTCCGGGGGGACGCGGGGCGGCGGGGGGACACGTGAGCCGGGACGGGGACCGGGGCTTGGCTCAGCCACGGCGGCAGAGGCCGTTGTCCCCACCGGGACCTGAGAGCCTGCCCCGCGCCAGGGACCCCCGAGCCCCCAGGGACCCCCACCCACAGCCAGGGACCCCCAAGCCCCCAGGGACCCCCGCCCACAGCCAGGGACCAGTGTCTGGGGGCACCGACCCTTCCCAGAGCCCCCAGCGTGACCCTGAGCCAAACGCCCCCCCGCCCCCCCCCAGGCCCGCAGTCCCCTCCCCCTCCAGGTTTGCGGCACTTCCCCCCCCACAGCCAAAACCCCCCCAGCCCCAAAATGCCCCAGCCCCGGAGCAGCCCCCCCAGACCCCCTCCCCCTGCCCATCCCACGCAGGGACCCAGGGCCCCCCCTGCCCCACAGAGGGGCTGCCCCTGGGCCCCCCCAGTCCCATCACTGACCCATGGCCCGGGGGGGGTGGGGGGTGGTGACCCGGGGGGGGGGTGTCCATAACTACCCCATGGGGTCAGGGCCCCCCCCGCCATGGGGGTGTCGTGTGTGTGTCCCCCAACCCTCCCTGGTGTGGTGTGTGCGTGTGTCCCCATCCTGCCCCATCGGGTGCGGGGGGGGGGGGGGTGGCGGGGGGGGCGCTGCTGTGGCAACGGGCTGCTCCCAAAGAGGGGACCTGTCGCCATGGCAACGCGCTGCCCAAGGAGGAAGGGGGGGGCGGCTGCCATGGCAACGGCTGCCCGGCACAGGGATGTGCTGGGGCCGGTGGGGGGGGGAGGGACCGGGGGGGGACAGGGATGGGGACACGGCCCCGGCGCTGCCAGCCCTCCTGGTCCCCACACTTGGGGTCACCCACCATCGGGCCCCTCCCAGCCCTGCACCCCGCGGGTCCCCCACGCCCCGGCGTCCCCTGTCCCCACACCCTCCTGTCCCCGCACCCCGACCCCCTCCCATCCCCGCCAGCCCCGGGCCGCGGGGGGGGACAACTGGTGGCCCCGTCCCCAGATGGGATGGCCCTTGCTTTGGCCACTTGCCACGTCCCCAGGGACCCCAGGCTGGGACGAGGCGCCGTCCCAGGGGCCGGGAGCCCCGGTGGCCACCAGGGCTGGACACGGTGCCGGGCACCGCGGCTCAGCGCCGGGCCCAGGGCGATAATCCGGCACTGAGGGCATTAGCTCTGTATTTTTATCCGGCAAAAGCGCGGCGGGGGCTGGGCCGGGGTCAGGGTGGCCCTTTGGGGTCAAGGTGGCCCCTGGGGGGGGCTGCGGGTGCCGGGGGCCACTGCGGCTGCTCCCGCAGAAGTTTCTGGCCGGCCGCGGGAGCCGGGGGTGCGGCACACGCGGGCAGAGCGCGCAGGGGCAGTGGCGGCAGCACGGCACGCGCCCCCCCGAGACCCTCGGCACGGGGACGGAGACGAGTGGCTGGTGCCGGCCCCACACGCCGGCGGCACCACTGGGTCATGTCCTGCCCTGGGCACCCACCACCCTCCCAGCCCTCGGCCCACGCGGCTCCGGCACAGGGCGCAGGGGGCACGGAGCCGCCGAAGGGGCTTCCCTTCAACTGAGCTCCCCCAGGAGAATTCATTTCATGCACTAAGAGCCCTAAGCCGAGGGTGACTGGCTGTGACAGCGCGGCCGAGCCCGCGGTGACGGTGACGGGGACCGAACAGAGCCGCGTACGGCGGGTGCAGGGTGCTCAGCTCCCGCAGCACCCACCCCGCTCCCCCGGCACTGCTGCGGCACCCATGACATGCTGCCATGTCCCTGCCACCCTCCTGCCCCGTGCCACCAGCCTTTTAAGTGCCATCATCCCTGCCCGTCCTGGCCGGTGCCACCAGCACTGCCACTGCCACTGCCATCACCCTGCCCGACCTGGCCGAGGTTTGCCCAGGGCAGCCGAGGGCTGGGTGGGGGGTCCCTGTGCCCACCCCCCCGAGTCCTGCGGCTGCCCCCAGCAGCCCCCACCTGCACGGGGACGTGGCAGCCCCGCTCCCCCCGCCACGCTCTAGCTGCACGGAGGAGCCCCGGGCGTGGGAGCCTGTGTGCAAACACCGCCCGGGGGAAGCGGCGGCTGCTGCCGGTGCCCAGGCGGCATCTGGGGCTGGCGCGGGGGGAGCGGGGCTGTGGGATCCACCTGCCAGCATCCCACATCACAGAGCATCCCGCAGCTGCCAGCATCCCGCACCCAAGCGCATCCCACACTCACCAGCATCCTGCATCCACGAGCATCCCGCACCCATGAGTATCCCCAGCCCAAGAGCATCCCGCACTCGTCAGCATCCCATATCCATGAGCATCCCGCACCCATGAGCATCCTGCACCCAAGAGCATCCTGCATCCATGAGCATCCTGCACCCAAGGGCATCCCGTATCCATGAGCATCCCGCACCCATGAGCATCCTGCACCCAAGAGCATCCTGCATCCATGAGCATCCCGCACCCATGAGCATCCTGCACCCACGAGCATCCCGTATCCATGAGCATCCCGCACCCAAGGGCATCCCGTGCCCAAGGGCATCCTGCACCCATCAGCATCCCATATCCATGAGCATCCCGCACCCAAGAGCACCCTGCACCCACCAGCATCCCGCACCCATGAGCATTCCATGCCCAAGAGCATCCTGTATCCATGAGCATCCCGCACCCAAGGGCATCCCGTGCCCAAGAGCACCCCGCACCCAAGAGCATTCCGCATCCATGAGCATCCCGCACCCGCGTGCCTGCCTGCAGGCAGAGTGTCCCGGCACGGCACAGGGCCCCCGCGGCACAGCACGGCTCCATCCCGGGCGCCATTCCCAGCTGCCTGGCACCCCCGCGGTGAGCGCGGGGTGGGGGCACCCCCAGGCTGGCACCCAGCCCACCTGCAGCAGCGGGGACGGCGGGCACTGCTGGCGGGGAGAAGGGTCTCACCCGCGGGGGTGCCCGGCCCTGGCAGGACACTGGGGCCCGTTGGCGGTGGCCGGGGCCCGGCGGCCGCCCTGTCCCCGTGCCGCGGGGCCGGCACTCACCACGGTGAAGTTGTGGGCGGTGCAGTTGGCACCGCGGAAGGAGCACTGCAGCAGCATGTCGGCCAGGTCGTGGCCGGTGCGGTTGTAGAACTCGGCCATGCTGAAGGGCTTGGCCTTGAAGTTCTTGAAGTTGGCCTTGTCGCGCAGCGCGGCCAGGACGTGGGGCTCGGCCAGCTGCGGGTTGCTGATCTCGTAGCGGTCGTTGAGCAGCGCCAGCAGCTCGCCGACGTGGTACATGTCGTTGCGGGTGATCTTGGAGAAGCGGAACTCGTTGAGGTTGCAGATGGTGATGGCCGGGAAGGTGAGGTTGTGGGCGGCCACCTCGTCCAGCTTGGTGACGTGGGGGTAGGTGAGGAAGTAGGCGACGCGCTCGGCGCAGACCAGCAGCAGCAGCCCCAGCGAGCCCAGGAAGAAGCCGCCCCACAGCACCCGCCGCAGCGACACGGCCCCGTAGGCGAAGACGTGGCTGATGCCGTGCAGCGAGGAGCTGTGGGCGAAGGCCCGCAGGCTGGAGAGACCCTCGCCCTCCCCGCTGCCCTCCGAGCCCGGCCTCATCCTGCCCCCGGCACCCCCCCGCCTCCCCGGCGCCCTCAGCCCATCGCCGCCACGGGGCTCAGGGTGCTGCGGGCGGCGAGGGCAGGGCGGGCAGGGAAAGGGAAGGCAGGGCAGGCAGTGCACGCGGGGCAGGCAGGGCAGTGCAGGCAGGGCGGGCAGGGAGAGGCAGGCAGGCAGGGAAGGCGAAGGCAGTGCAGGCAGGGCGGGCAGGACAGGCAGGGCAGGCAGTGCAAAGGAGCAGTGCAGGGAGGGCAGGCAGTGCAGAGGAAGGCAGTGCAGGCAGTGTAGGCAGGGGAAGGCAGTGCGGGCAGGGCAGGCAGGGCAGGCAGGGCAGGACCGGCCGCTCCGACCCCCCCCCCCCCCGCCCCGATGCCGGTGCCGCCGAGCCCCGATCTGATCCCGATCCCGGTCCCGGTCCCAATCCTGGTCCCAGCCCCGGTCCCGATCGCGGCCCCGGTCGCAGCCCCAGCCGCGGTGTCGGTCTGGTCCGGGCCCCAGCCCCGGCCCCGCTCCCGGTCCGATCCCGATCCCGATCCCGATCCCGATCCCGGTCCCGGCCCCGCTCCCGCCGCCGCCGCGCAGCCGCCGCCGCTCTGCGGCCGCCCCCCGCCCCCGCCCCCCGCCGGCTCCACCCGCCGCCGCCCCCCGCCGAGCCCCGGGGGGGGGGGGGGGGCGGGGCACGGCCCCAGCTCGGCCCCCCCGGAGCCCCCCCGGCACCGGCGGCCGCGCGCCCGGATCCCCCCGGGCAGCGGCGGGGCCGGGGCGGTGCGAGCCCCCGGGGGGGTCAACGGGCAGCTCCCCCTCCCCGGGCGGCCCAGGGGATCCTCCCCCATCCCCGGGGGTCACACAGGGGTCCCGCATCTTGGGGGTCCCACAGGGGTGCCCCCACCCCAGGGGTGATGGAGGGATGCGCCATCCCGGGGGATGACACAGGGGTCCCCCACCCTGGAAGGTGACACAGGGGACCCCCCCCATCCCAGGGGTGACATAGGGGTCCCCCACCCCAGGGGTTCACGCAGTGGTCCCCCTACCCTGGGGGAAGATGCAAGGGACCCCCCACCCCCACCCCAGGGGTCCCCCCCACCCCAGGAGTGACACAGGGGTCCCCCCACTCTGGGGGTGACACAGGGGTCCCCACCCTGGGGCAAGGCGCAGGGGTCCCTCACCCTGGAGGGTGACACAGGGGATCCCCCCCAACCGGGGGGTCACACAGGCGCCCCCCACCCCGGGGGGCGATGCAGGGGTTCCCACCCCAGGAGGTGACACAGGGGACCCCCCCACCGCAGGGGAAGTGACGCAGGGGTCCCCCCACCCTGGGTGGGTGACGCAGGGCCTCCCCCCCTCCCCCCAATCCACGCAGGACGCTGCCACCCCCGCGGGCTGCAGAGCCGGAGCCGCCACGGCCGCCGTCCGTCCCTGGTTTATTGGGGAGCAGCAGGGGGGCACCCGGGAGCGGGACCCCCCTGCCCCCCGGCTCAGGATCCGTCCTCGGTCTGCCGGCGGATGAGCTCGGCGTAGAGCCCCCCCCGTCGCACCAGCTCCTCGTGGGTCCCCACCTGCGGGGACGGTGGAGACGGTGTCACCCCCTGCCCACGCCGACCCGTCCCCGTCCCCGTCCCCGTCCCCCGTCCCCCGCTCACCTCGGCCACCCGTCCCCGCGCCAGCACCACGATGAGGTCTGCGTGGCGGATGGTGCTGAGGCGGTGGGCGATGAGCAGGACGGTGCGGCCGGCGGCGGCCCGGTCCAGCGCCTCCTGCACGGCGCGCTCCGCCTGGGCGTCCAGCGCGCTGGTGGCCTCGTCCAGCACCAGCACGGCCGGGTCCTTCAGCAGGGCGCGGGCGATGGCGATGCGCTGCTTCTGGCCCCCCGACAGCGCCGCGCCGCGCTCGCCTGCCAGGGACCCACGCGGTGACGCACCAGCCCCGGGGCAGGGGGGGGACACACACAGATGACACCGGCGGGGAGAGCCCCCTCCTCAGGGAGCCCACAGCAGGGCACCCCCGGGGACCCCAGAGCCCAACCGCGGCCACCGTGACCCCCAGCACACCAGGGGTGACCCCCCCATCCCAGGGGTGACCCCCCTATCCCAGCAGTGACCCCATCCCGGGGGTGACACAGGGGTCCCCCCACTCCAGGGCAAGGCACAGGGGTCCCTCCAGGGTGACACAGGGACCCCCCCCATCCCAGGGGACCCCCATCCCGCGGGTGATACAGGTGTCCCCCCACCCCAGGGGGTGATGCAGGGGTTCCCACCCCAGGGGGTGACACAGGTGTCCCCCCACCCCGGGGGGTGATGCAGGGCTCCCCCCACCCTGGGGCAAGGCGCAGGGGTCCCTCACCCTGGGGGGTGACACAGGGGACCCCTACCCCGAGGGGTGACACAGGGTCCCCCCACTCTGGGGAATGACACAGGGGACTCCCGCTATGGGAGTGACACAGGGGTGTCCCCCCCCCAGGGCGAGGCGCAGGGGTCCCCCACCCTGGGGGGTGACACGGGACCCCCCCATCCCAGGGGCGCCCCATGCCGGGGGGGCTCAGGGGTGCCGTGCCGGTCCCTGTGCCCGCCGTGCCCCCCCGGCCCGTACCCACGACGGTGTGGTAGCCCTCGGGGAAGGTGCGGATGAAGCCGTCGGCGTTGGCGAGGCGGGCGGCGGCGACGACCTCGGCGTCGGAGGCTCCCGGCTTCCCGAAGCGGATGTTCTCCAGGATGGTCGTCCCGAAGAGCACCGGCTCCTGCGGCAGCGCACGGACCCTCGGCACCGAGCCGGGGGGGGGGACACACCGCCCTCCTGTCCCCCCCCGGGGACAGCCCAGGGGGTCCCTGCCGGCACCTGCGGGAAGCGCCCCACGGCAGCCCCCTGCCCCACAGCAGCCCCATGGCAGCCCCCTGCCCCACGGCAGCCCCGTGACAGTCCTGTGCCCCATGGCAGCCTCGTGCCCCACGGCAGCCCCATGGCAGCCTCATGCCCCATGGCAGCCCCACAACAACCCTGTGCCCCATGGCAGCCTCATCCCCCACGGCAGCCCCACGGCAGCCTTGTGCCCCACAGCAGCCCTATGGTAGTCTCGTGCCCCACGGCAGCCCCGTGGCAGCCTCATGCCCCATGGCAGCCCCATGCCCCACGGCAGCCCCACAGCAGCCCGGTGCCCCATGGCAGCCTCATGCCCTGCAGCAGCCCCACAGTATCCCTGTGCCCCATGGCAGCCCACAGCACCCCTGTGCCCCACGGCAGCCCCACAGCAGCCCCATGGCAGCCTCATGCCCCATGGCAACCTTGTGCCCCACGGCAGTCTCCCCCCAGGGCAGCCTCCCCCCAGGGCAGCCCTGTGCCCCACAACACACCCGTGCCCCACGGCAGCCCCACGGCAGCCCCGTGCCCCACAGCACACCCGTGCCCCACGGCAGCCCCACACCTGGCTGATGAAGCCGATGACCTGCCCCCGCAGCCAGGAGGGGTCCAGGCGGGAGATGTCGTGGCCGTCCAGGGTGATGGTGCCCTGCGTGGGCTCATAGAACCGCTCCAGCAGCGCCGCCACCGTCGACTTCCCTGCGGCGGGGACCCCTCAGCCCCCCACGCCCCCACCCTGCACACCCCCCACCCCTGGGACCCCCTACCCCCGGACCCCCAACCCCTGGGACCCCCAACCCCCCTACCCTGTGGACCCCCCCACCGCCGGGACCCCCTACCCCTGGGAATCCCCACCCCTGGCACCCCCACCCCTGGGACCCCCCCCAACCCCTGGCACCCCGTCACCCCTGGCACCCCCTACCCCTGGACCCCCAACCCAGGGACCCCCCACCCCCAGGAATCCCCACCCCCGGCACCCCCGACCCCCAGACCCCTACCCCCGGGACCCCCAGGCACCCCCCACCCCGAGAGCCGCCGGGCAAGCGGGGGGGCGCAGAGCCCCATTCCCAGTCCCTGGCTCCCACTGGGACCAGCTGAGCTGGCTCCCCCTCCCCCCCCGCGGCGGGTGCCCCCTGTTGCCCGGGGGGGGGCCGTACCCCCTCCGGAGGGTCCCACGATGGCCACCGTCTTGCAGGGGGGCAGGGTGAGGCTGAAGTCGCGCAGCACGGGGTAGCCGGGGCGCGAGGGGTAGCTGTGGGGAGAGGAGTTTGGGGGGGGGGGGAACACAGGGCCGGCCCCCCCCGGCCTGTGGGGCGGTGGGTGGGTGGGTTTGGGGGGGGGCGTCTCACCTGAAGGAGACGCGGTGGAAGCAGACGCGGCCCAGCAGGGAGTGGTAGGGGATGGAGCCCCCCCCCCGCAGCCCCACGCCGGGCTCCAGCCGCAGCAGCTCGAAGACGCGGGCGCCGGCGCTCAGGCCCCGCACCACCTGCGGGGGGGGGACGGGGCGGGGGGGGGGTCATTCACACACACAGACACCCCCCGGCCCGACCCCCAGCCCCGGGGGGGGCAGCGGGACCCCTCCCACCCCCCCCCCCACCTACCTGCCCGAGGAGGATGGAGATGTTGGCCATGGACCTGCGGGCAGAGGGGCACGGGGATGGCTGCGGCGGGGGCCGGGGGGGCGCCGCGACGAGGGGTCACCGTGATGGGGGTCACCGTGATGGGGGTCACCGCACCAGGGAGGGGGTCACCGCACCGGGGGTGTCACCGCACCGGGGGTGTCAGCGTGCCAGATGGGGGGTCACCACACCGGGGGGGGGTCACCATGATGGGAGCCACCGTGATGGGGGTCACCACACCGGGGGGGGGGTCACCGCACTGGGGGGTCACTGTCATGGGGGTCACCACACCGGGGGGGGTCACCGCACCAGGGGGGTCACTGTCATGGGGGTCACCGCACTGGGGGTGTCACCACACCAGGAGGTCACCATGATGGGGGGGTCACCGCGCCAGAGGGGGTCACCACACTGGGGGGGGGTCACCATGATGGGAGTCACCATGATGGGGGTCACCGCACCAGGGAGGGGGTCACCATGATGGGGGTCACCGCACCGGGGGTGTCACCGCACCGGGGGTGTCAGCGTGCCAGATGGGGGGTCACCACACCGGGGGGGGGTCACCATGATGGGAGTCACCGTGATGGGGGTCACCACACTGGGGGGTCACTGTCATGGGGGTCACTGCGCCGGGGGGGGTCACTGCACCAGGGGGGTCATCGCGCCAGGGTGTCACCATGATGGGGGTCACCACACCGGGGGTTCACCACGCCGGGGGGGTCACCACGCCAGGGGGGTCACCGTGCCGGGGGGGGTCACTGCACTGGGGGGGTCACCGTGATGGGGGTCACCACACCGGGGGGGTCACCACGCTGGGGGGTGTCACCGCGCCGGGGCCAGCCCTGACCTTTGCACCGTCTGCGAGGCCACCAGGAAGGACATGAGGTCGCCCGGGGAGAGCTCGTCCCCCGCCATCAGGGAGCCCCCCACGAAGATGGTCCCCAGCACGATGCCTGTGGGGCGCGGGAGGAGCTGGGACACGGGGCACCACGGCATCGCCGAGCCCTGCCCCACAGCACCCTGGCGGCCTGCCCCACGGCACTGCGGGGTCCAGCCCCACGGCACTGCAGGGTCTTGCCACACGGAACCACTGGGTCCTGCCCCACAGCGATGCCAGGTCCTGCCCCACAGAACCACTGGGTCCTGCCCCACAGCAATGCCGGGTCCTGCCCCATAGCACCGCTGGGTCCTGCCCCATGGCACCATGGGGTCCTGCCCCATGGCAATGCCGGGTCCTGCCCCACGGCAATGCCGGCTCCTGCCCCACGGAACCACTAGGTCCTGCCCCACGGTGATGCCAGGACCTGCCCCACAGAACCACTGGGTCCTGCCCCACGGCGATGCCAGGTCCTGCCCCACAGAACCACTGGGTCCTGCCCCATGGCGATGCCAGGTCCCACCTCACAGAACCACTGGGTCCTGCCCCACAGCAATGCCGGGTCCTGCCCCATAGCACCGCTGGGTCCTGCCCCATGGCACCATGGGGTCCTGCCCCACGGCAATGCCAGGTCCTGCCCCATGGCACCGTGGGGTCCTGCCCCATAGCACTGCAGGGTCCTTCCCCACAGCACCACTGGCTCCTGCCCCATGGCACCATAGGGTCCTGCCCCATGGCACTGCAAGGTCCTGCCCCACAGCACCACCGGGCCCTGCCCCACGGGGTGCAGCCCCACGGCCCCACTCACCGTTGAGCGCCAGGTTGGAGAGCCCCTGGAAGGCGGCGATGCCCAGCCCCAGCCGCTCGCTCAGCGCGCCGGCGCGGTCCACCTCGGCGCAGTACAGCCTGCGGGCAGGGACGGAGGGGGCTGACACCCCCGCACCCCCCCGGCACCCCCCGGCCCCCCGCCAGCCCCCTTACCCCGCCTGCCGGTCCTCCATGGCGAAGGCGCGCACCGTCCGCACGTTCCCCAGCACCTCATCTGCCACCGTGGTGGCTTTGGCCACCTGTGGCGAGAGGGAGCCGGCGTGGGACACCCCCGGCTCCGTCCCCGGGGGGACGTCGGGGCCGCTGGGGGGGTGTCGGGGCTGGGGGGGAGGGTGGGGGGTTACCTGCTCCTGCGCCTGGCGGGAGAGGCTGCGGAGGAGGGCGCCGATGAGGGCCCCCGCGCCCACCAGCGCTGGCAGCGCCAGCAGCAGCAGCGCGGTGAGCTTGGGCGAGAGCAGGTAGAGCGAGACGAAGCACCCCGCCGTCTGCGTGCCGCTGCGCAGGCCCTGGGGGGGGGACACGGGTGGGCGCTGGGGACCTGGGCTGGGGGAGGGTCCCGGAGGTGGGGGTGGGCGTCCGGAGCACCTCACCTGGGAGACGGCCAGCTTGAAGGAGGACTTGAACTCCTGGATGTCGGCCGTCAGCCGGTTCACCAGCTGCCCCGTCCGGCTGGCGTCGAAGAACGCCACGTCCTGCCTGCCGGGGGGACGGGGACAATAGAGGGGACAGAGGGACAATGGCGGGATGGGGACCCCTGTCCCCACGCCCCCCCCCCCCCCCCCCACCGTGTCCCCCCCGCAGGGTGCGTTACCGCAGCAGGGAGACGAAGAGCGCCTTGCGCACGCTGCCCGCCACCTGCTCGCCGACACGCGCCAGCAGCGCGATGTACCCGAAGGTCAGCAGCCCCTGCGCGGGAGAGCGGGAGAGGGGCTGGCGGGGGACACACACACACACCCCCCCCCGGCACCCCCCCGCCCGGCCGCCAGCACCCACCTGCAGGCAGTAGACGGCGAGCAGGCGCAGGGCCGGGCGCCGCACCTCCCGCAGGTAGCCGGTGACGGGGCCGCGGGCACAGCGGGCCACCACGTCCACCAGCTGCCCCAGCAGCACCGGGATGCGCACGTTGAGCAGGGCCGCGCCCAGCGCCAGCTGCGGGGACGGCGGGGACAGCGGGCGTCACGCCATGGCACGGGGACAGCGGGTGTCACGCCATGGGGTAGGGATGGGCGGGACGGTAGGTGTCACAGCACGGGGACAGCAGGGACAGCAGGCATCATGCCGTGGCACGGGGACAGCGGGGACAGTGAGCATCACACCATGGGGTAGGGATGGGGGGGACGGTGGGTGTCACAGCACGGGGACAGCGGGTGTCACACCATGGCACAGGGACAGGGGGCATCACACCGTGGCATGGGGACAGCGGGGACAGTGAGCATCACGCCATGGTATAGGGATACGGGGGACGGTGGGTGTCACAGCCCGGGGACAGCGGGTGTCACACCATGGCACAGGGACAGCAGGTGTCACACCATGGCATCAGGACGGTGGGTGTCACAACACAGGGATGGCAGGGACAGTGGGTGTCACGCCATGGCATGGGGACAGCGGGGGCAATGGGGGTCACACCATGGCACAGGGACAGTGGGGACAGTGGGCATCACACCATGACATGGGGACAGCAGGTGTCACGCCATGGCATCAGGACAGTGGGTGTCACAGCACAGGGATGGCAGGGACAGCGGGCATCACGCCGTGGCATGGGGACAGTGGTTGTCACGGCACGGGGACAGCGGGTGTCACACCATGGCACGGGGATGGCAGGTGTCACGCCATGGCACGGGGACAGCGGTGACATCGGGCATCAAGCCATGGCGTGGGGACGGCGGGTGTCACTGTGCGGTACAGGGACGGCAGCGACATCGCGCGGGACACTGTGGCATGGGGACGGTGGGGACAGCGGGCGTCATGCCGCAGCAAGGGGATGGCGGGTGTCATGGCATGGGGACAGTAGGTGACACGCTGTGGCACGGGGACGGCAGGGACAGCGGGTGTCATGCTGTGGCAAGGGGGTGGCGGGTGTCACACTGTGGCACGAGGATGGGGACGGTGGGGATGACGGGTGTCACGGGGGTGGTGGGTGTCATGCCATGGGGACGGTGGGTGTCACGGCACGGGGACGGCGGGTGTCCCGCCATGGCCGGGGGACAAGGGGGGGTCCGTCGCCCCCCCGGCGCGCTGCTCACCAGGACGGCGGCCGAGAGGGCCAGGAGCTGGGGGCGCAGGAAGGCCCAGAAGAGCGGCCAGTCGAAGGCGGGCTCCGGTCGGGGGCTCGGGGGGGCTCGGGGGACACGGTGGCCTCCTGGCAGCGCGCGGCGGTGGCCAGCCAGCCGATGGCCACGCAGCCGGCGGCCGGGCCGGCCAGGAGCAGGCAGCGCAGGGCGGGGGGCGCGGGGCGGGGGGGGCGGCGGGGGGGGCGGGGGAGCCCCCCCTGCCCCGGGCGTCCCCCCCCATACCTGAAACTGGGGAGAGGGGTGAGCGCGGGGTGGGGGCGACACGGGGACACCCGCTGGGGGCCGCCCCCCCGGACTGTCCCGGGGCAGGGGACACGCCGGACACCCCCCCCCCGCCCCCCCCCGGGCGGTCACCGGCCCCCGGCCCCCTCCGCTCTGCCCCGGCCCCCCCATGCCAGCCTCCGGCATCCCCCCGCCCGCGGTGCCCCCCCGGGAGCCCCAACTCCCCCCGCAGCCCCGACCCCCGCTCCGCCCCCCCCCCCGGGGCCCCAGAGCGTGGGCTCCCCCCACAGCCCCCCCAGGGGACCCAAGACCTCGGGTCCGGCCCCCCCCCCCCCCCCCCCCAACAAGGGACCCAGGAGTTCGGTCGTGTGTCGTGTCCCCCCCCCCCAGGAGACCCAGGAATTCGGGCTCCCACCCCCCCCCAGGGGACCCAGGAGTTAACCCCCCCCCCGCCCCTTAATGGGACCCCTGAGTTCGCCCCCCCCCAGGGGACCCCGGTCGCCCCCCGCCAAAGGACCCCGGAGTTCGGTGTCCCCCCCCTTAAAGGGATCCCGGAGTTCGGTCCCCCCCCCAGCCCCGACGCCCCCCCCCGAGCCCCGGTACCTGCGCCCCGCGGCGGGGGGGACCCGGAGGGCGGCGGGGACCGAGCGCAGCCCGGCCCGGGGCGCCACGGCCCGCAGCAGCAGCGGCAGCAGCATGGCGGCGGGGGGGCGGCTCCGGGGGGCGGCTCCGGGCGGGGGGGGGGGCGGCCCCGGGGCGGGCCGGGGGCGGGGGCAGCGGCGGGGGCGGGCCCCGGGGCGGGGGCGGGGGCGGCGGGCGGAGCCCCACACCGCGGCCCGGGCTCTGCGCCCGCACCGGCCCCGCGGGTCCCCCCCGGAACCCGGGACCCCCCGGGACCCCGACACTCGCCGGGACCCGCACCCCGACACCCCCCCCGGGACCGCGAACCCCCCCCCGGACCCGCACCCCGACACCCCTCCCGGGACCGCGAAACCCCCCCCCGGACCCGCACCCTGACATCCCCCCCCCGGGACCCCGACACCCCCCCCGGGACCGCGAACCCCCCCCCGGACCCGCACCCCGACACCCCCCCCGGGACCGCGAAACCCCCCCCCGGACCCGCCCCCTGAGATACCCCCCCGGGACCCGCACCCCGACACCCCCCCGCGGAATCGCGACACCCCCGCGACAGCCCCCCGGGACCCGCACCCTGACATCCCCCCCCCGGGACTCCGACACCCCCCCGGCCCCGCACCCTGACATCCCCCCCCGGGACCCCGGCACCCCCCGGGAGCCGCACCCCGACTGTTCCAACCCGGGTCCCGCACCCCCCCGGGACCCGCACCCCCCCCCGCCCCGCAGCCTCCTCCGCTCTGCCGGGCCCCGCTCCGGGCCCCCCCGGCCCCCGCCCGCCCCCCCGGTGCCGGTGCGGGCATGGCCGGCGGGGGGGGGGCCGCGCCGGGGCCGGTGCGGGGCCAGGTGAGAGCGCGGGGACCGCGGCAGCGCCCGGCGGGAGGTGAGCGGGGCGGGGGGGACACGGGGGGCACAGGGGACGGGGGACACCGGGGGGCGGCGGGGGGGCAGCGGGGGACAGCGGGGGACAGGGGGCGGGGACACGGGGGCAGCCGCCCCAGCGCGGCCCCGAGCGGTCGCGGTGCCCCGCACCCCCCGCTTGGGGGGTCACCCCCGGCGTCCCCGGTCCCGCCGCTGCGGGGGTGTCCCCGCGGGGGTGGCAGTGTCCCCACGGGGGTGTCCCCACGGGGGTGCCCCCACAGGAGTGTCCCCACAGGGGTGGCTGTGACCCCCTGAGAGTGTCCCCACAGGAGTGTCCCCACAGGGGTGGCAGTGTCCCCCTGAGAGTGTCCCCACGGGGGTGTCCCCACAGGGGTGGCTGTGACCCCCTGAGAGTGTCCCCACGGGGGTGTCCCCACGGGGGTGTCCCCACAGGAGTGTCCCCACAGGGGTGGCAGTGTCCCCCTGAGAGTGTCCCCACGGGGGTGTCCCCACGGGGGTGTCCCCACAGGGGTGGCTGTGACCCCCTGAGAGTGTCACCATGGGAGTGTCCCCACGGGGGTGTCCCCGCGGGGGTGACAGTGTCCCCACGGGGGTGTCCCCACAGAGGTGTCTGTGTCCCCCTGAGAGTGTCCCCACAGGGGTGTCTGTGTCCCCATTAGAGTGTCCCCACAGGAGTGTCCCCACAGGGGTGGCTGTGACCCCCTGAGAGTGTCCCCACGGGGGTGTCCCCACAGGAGTGTCCCCACAGGGGTGGCTGTGACCCCCTGAGAGTGTCCCCACGGGGGTGTCCCCACGGGGGTGTCCCCACAGGGGTGGCTGTGACCCCCTGAGAGTGTCCCCACGGGGGTGTCCCCACGGGGGTGTCCCCGCGGGGGTGACAGTGTCCCCACAGGAGTGTCCCCATGGGTTGGCAGTGTCCCCCTGAGAGTGTCCCCACAGGGGTAGCAATGTCCCCACAGGAGTGTCCCCACAGGGGTGGCTGTGACCCCCTGAGAGTGTCCCCATGGGGGTGGCAATGTCCCCACAGGGGTGTCCCCATGGGGTGGCTGTGTCCCCATGGGAGCCTCCCCACGGGAGTGTCCCCACGGGTGGCTGTGTCCCTGCAGGGGGTGTGTGTCACCACAGTGCTGTTGGGGTACGTGCCACCACGGGGTGTGTGTCACTGCGGGGCTGTCACACTGCCCGTGTCCCCATGGTGGGGGGGGGTGGGGGAGGCCTGTCCCTGTGGGGACACGGGGTCCCTGTGTGACACATGTGCCACCGCGGGGACACCGGGGCACACGTGTCCTCGCAGGGGTCACCGGGACCCTCGCCAGGGGCATGCGTCCCCGGAGGGGGTCAGTGTGTCCCTGGGGGTGGCCATGTCCCCCCGGGGGTGCCCGTGTCCCCAGGGGCCGTGTCGGGGGGTCGCAGGCTGCCCTGCCCTGGCACGGGGGGGGGGATCCCCTCGCCCCCCCCGGCTGTTTACACCGCCTGGGCTATTTCTGGGCCCCCGCGGGTATTTTTGGCCGCCCGGTGCGGGGCAGGTGGGGGGGGCTGTGCCAGCGTCACCGGCGGGCGATGGCCGGGACACCCGATCCCGGGGGACACGGTGGCCTGTCCCCAGCCGGGAGCCGTGGCACAAGGCCGGGGGTCAGCGCGGGGCTGGAGGGGGGGGCGGGGGGGCTCTGCTGGCCACGTCCCCCCCCGAATCACCGCCCCGGGCCCCCCCGTGCCGTGAGTCAGGCCCTGGCACTGCCGCGGCGGGGTGGGGCCGGACGGTGTCACCTGCGGCCACCAGCCTGGCCAGACGCTGGCCACCGGCCACTGGAGGGGACACTGGTGACCTGCGGGGCTGCGGGAGCGCTGGCGGCGGCGGTAAGGGGAGGGCAGCGGGGACGGGCGGGGGGGTCCCATCCTGCCCCACGGGGTGGGGGTCCCAACCTGCCCCACGGGATGGGGGTCCCGTCCTGCCCCATGGGGTGGGGGTCCCGTCCTGCCCCATGGGGTGGGGGTCCCGTGCTCCCCGAGGGCAGTGGGGGTCCTGCCCTCCCCCAGGGGCTGGGGGTCCTGCCCTGCCCTGAGAGTTCAGGGGTCCCATCCTGTCCCGGGGGGGGGGTGTGTGTATGTGTGTCTTGTGCTTTCCCTATGGGGCTGAGGGTCCCATCCTGCCCCAATGGTCCAGGGGTCCCCCCCCTTCCCCAGGGAGGGTGGAGGTCCCAGAGTGCCCCAGGGGGGTCCTGTGCTGCCCCACGGGGCCGGGGCTCTGGTCACGAGGGTTTGGGGTCCTTCCTGCCCTGGGGGTCCCTGCCCGGCCCCAAAGGGGTTGGGGTCCTGTCCCCCCCCCCGGCAGCAGCGGTCCCCAGGGCACTGAGAGGCCACGGGGGCTCAGGAGGTGGCCCCATGGGGACAGGGGTCTGTGGGGAGGGTGATCCGTGGGGATGGGGGTCCGTGGGGACGGGGGTCCATGGGGACGGGGGTCCAGGGGGATGGGGGTCCATAGAGTGGGCATCCTTGGGGATGAGGGTCCGTAGGGGGGTGTGTGTCCATGGGGTGGGCATCCATGGGGGGGGCATCCTTGGGGATGGGGGTCCATGGGGACGGGGGTCTGTGGGGAGGGGGGTCCATGGGGAGGGGGGTCCATGGGGGGCCTCCCTGAGGATGGGGGTCCCCTCCCCTGGGACCGGGGGGGCAGGGGACAGATGTGGGGTGAAGCGGGGGGTCCCTGCTGGGGGGTGGGGGGATCTCTCCTCGGGGACCTCTGACCCCACTGGTGGGGGGGGGGCACGGCTGGGGACTGGCAGGGACCCATCCGGGGGAGGGGACGTGTGGCGTGTGTGGGGTGGCCCTGCCCACGGCTGGTGGCCCTGGCTGGTGGCCGTGGCTGTGGCTCTGGCTGGTGGCTGGGGGCCATGCCTGTGGCTGGTGGCCCTGGCTGGTGGCTGGTGCCCGTGCCCACGGCTGTAGCCCTGGCTGGTGGCCGGTGGCCGTGGCTGTAGCCCTGGCTGGTGGCCCGGCTGGTGGCTGTGGCCCTGGCCGGCGGCGGTGGCCGCGGTGGCGGTGCGGGTGGCCAGCTCAGGTGGCCCGAATTCGGGGCACGCGGGCGGCGCTGCGTGGCCTCCCCGGCATTTCCGGCAGCCGGCCGCGGGGCAACCAGCTCAGTCCGCCGGGCCACCGCTCGCCACCGCGTTCCCGCGTGCCCGTGGGGCCGGCGGGGGGTGCCGACGGGTGGCCCCCCCGCAGGCGCAGGGGCCATGGCGGCGCAGGGCGAGTACCGGCGGCTGGAGGACCCGGAGGAGGACTCGCCCCCGGGCGAGGAGGAGCTGCTGCTGCACGTCAGCGAGGGGGCGCAAGGTGGGGGGGGGGCGAACCTGCTGGGGGGGGGTCCTGGGCTGCCGGGGGGGTCCTGACCCTGTCAAAGGAGGGAGTCCTGACTGTGCTGGGGGTCCTGGGCTGCAGGGGGGGTCCTGACGCTTTCAAGGGGGGCTCCAGACCCTACTTGGTGGGGGCTGAGCTTTAGGGGGGGGGTCCAGACCCTGCTGGGGGGGTTCAGTCCCTGCTGGGGGGGGTCCTGGGCTGCGGGGGGGGGGGGGGTGTCCTGACCCTGTCAAGGGGGGGGCTCCAGACTCTGCTGGGGGGGCCCTGGTTTTTTGGGGGGGGTCCTGACCCTGCCAAAGGGTGGGGTCCAGACCCTGCTGGGGGGGCCCAGGCTGCTGGGGGGGGGGTGGTCCGGACCCTGCCATGTGAGCCCGGGGGGGGGGGTGCGGTGGGGGGGGGGGGGGGGGCCGTGCCACGACCCCTGCTCAGCCCCCGCTGTTTCTCTCTCCCCGCCAGACTCCTGGCACCACGTCAAGAACCTGGACAGTTTCTTCACCAAGATATCCTGGCCGGGCCCCCGCCGGCACGGGGACGCTGCCCCGTCCGCAGTGGGGGGGCCGGGATGTGGGGGGCGGGGGCGGGGGGGGGGGGCGTCCGGCACGGCGGGCACAGGCTCCTTAACCTGCCCCCCCAACATCTACCACTTCCACCAGAAGAACGGCTTCGCCTGCATGGTGCTCTCCGATGTCTTCGAGCTGGCGTAGGTGCCGGCGCCACGTCCCCAGCCCCGTGCCGTAGGGCGCCGTGGGGTGCCGTGGGGCAGGGGTCCGTGCTGAGCCCCCCGCCGCCCCCCTCCCCCCCCCAGGCAGTTCCTGTTCGTCGTCACCTTCACCACCTTCCTGCTCTGCTGCGTGGACTACGACGTCCTCTTCGCCAACCGCCCGCTCAACCGCAGCCGCGCCACGCCGCCCGACAGCGCCAAGGTGTCGCTGCCCGACGCCGTCCTGCCCGCCCCGCAGTGCGCCCAGCGGTGAGCAGGGGGCGGGGGGGGGGGGTGTTCCAGTGCCGCCGGGACCCCGCTTGACGTGTGTGTCCCCCCCTGGCAGGATCCGCGCCAGCGGCTGGATCATCTTCCTGCTGGTGATGGCGGGCGGGTTCTGGCTGTACCGGCTGGTGAAGGTGCTCTGCCGCCTCCTCGGCTACTGGGAGATCCGCGCCTTCTACGCCAAAGCCCTCGGCATCCCCTCGGTGAGCGCCGCTGGGGGCTGCTGGGGGTGGGGATGGCCGTGCCGAGCCGTGCCGCGTGGTACCGCGTGGTGCCGAGCTGTACCACGCCGTGCGGAGCTGTGCCGCACGGTGCCATGCGGTACCATGGGGTGCCGAGCTGTGCCGCATGGTACTGAGCCGTACCGTGCTGTGCTGAGCCGTGCCACACGGTGCTGCGTGGTGCTGCGTGGTGCCAAGCTGTGCCGCGCGGTGCCGTGCCACGTGATGCCGAGCCGTAGTGAATGGTGCCAGGCTGGGCTGCATGGCGCCGAGCCATACCATGCGGTGCCGAGCCGTGCCATGTGGTGCCATGCCGTGTGGTGCTGAGCCGTACGGCATGGTGATGAGCCATGCCACATGGCGCCAAGCCAGGCTGAGCTGTACAGCGCGGTGCTGAGCCGTGCCACACTGTGCCGCATGGTACCATGTGGTGCTGAGCTGTGCCGTGCCGTGCGGTACTGTATGGTTCTGAGCCATGCCGCATAGTGCCAAGCCGTGCCGCATGGTGCCGAGCCGTGCCGCATGGTGCCGAGCCGTGCTACGTTGTACCCCACGGCTGTACCTTGTGGTGCCGATCCATACCACGCAGTGCTGAGCCGTGCCATGCGGTACCACATGGTACTGAGCCGTACCGTGTGGTGCCGTACTGTGCCGCGCAGTGGTGAGCTGTGCTGTGTGGTGCTGAGCTGTGTGGTGCCGTGCTGTGCCGAGCCGTGCCACATGGTACCGAGCCGTATGTCACGGTGCCGAGCTGTGCCACGTGGTTCCATGCGGTGCTGAGCCGTACTGTGTGGTGCCGAGCCGTGTGGTGCCGTGTGGTGCTGAGCCGTGCCACGTGGTACCACGTGGCGCTGAGCCGTACCATGCGGTGCTGAGCTGTGCCACGCAGTTCCACGCGGCGCCGAGCCATACATCACGGTGCCGAGCAGTGCTGTGTGGTGCTGAGCTGTGCCATGCGGTGCTGTGCCGTGACACATGGTACCACAGGGTGTCGAGCCGTGCCATGTGGTTCCATGCGGTTCCACGCGGTGCCGAGCCACACGTCATGGTGCTGAGCTGCACCACAGGGTGCCAAGCCATGCCACGCGGTTCCACACGGCTCCACGCGGTGCCGAGCCATACGTCACGGTGCTGAGCTGCACCAGAGGGTGCCGAGCCGTGCCACACGGCTCCACGCGGTGCGGAGCCATACGTCACGGTGCTGAGCTGCACCAGAGGGTGCCGAGCCGTGCCACACGGCTCCACGCGGTGCGGAGCGGTGCCGCGCGGTGCCGACGCAGCGGTGTCGTTGTGGCAGGAGGGCGTGCGGAGCTACAGCTGGCAGGAGGTGCAGGCGCGGCTGATGGCGCTGCAGCGCCGGCAGCAGCTCTGCGTGCACCGGCGGGAGCTGACGGAGCTGGACATCCACCACCGCATCCTGCGCTTCCAGAACTACACCGTGGCCATGGTCAACAAGGCGCTGCTGCCCCTGCGCTTCCGCCTGCCGCTGCTGGGCACCCTCGTCTTCCTCACCCGGGGGCTGCAGTACAACCTGGAGCTGCTGCTCTTCTGGGGCCCCGCCGCCCTCTTCCAGAACAAGTGGAGCCTGCGGCCGCAGTGCAAGCGGGCGGGCGCCCGGCGGGAGCTGGCCCGGCGGCTGGCGCGGGCCACCGTGCTGCTGGGGGTGGCCAACCTGCTGCTGTGCCCCTGCGTGCTGGTCTGGCAGCTGCTCTACGCCTTCTTCAGCTACGCCGAGGTGATCAAGCGGGAGCCGGGCAGCCTGGGCGCCCGACGCTGGTCCCTCTACGGCCGCCACTACCTGCGGCACTTCAACGAGCTGGGCCACGAGCTGCAGGAGCGGCTCAGCCGCGGCTACAAGCCGGCCACCCAGTACATGAACTCCTTCGCCAGCCCGCTGCTGGCCGTGCTGGCCAAGAACGTCGCCTTCTTCGCCGGCTCCCTCCTGGCCGTCCTCATCCTCCTGACCGTCTACGACGAGGACGTGCTGACGGTGCAGCACATCCTGGCCGCCATCACGCTGCTGGGGCTGGTGGTCACCGTGGCCAGGTGGGTGCGGCCGGGCCGTGCCGCGCCGGTGGCCGCGGCGGGCGGCGGGGTGGCCGGGCGCGAGGGCGGGACGCCCAGCCCCCCACCCCCTGCCCCCTTTCCGCAGGTCCTTCATCCCCGACGAGCACGCGGTGTGGTGCCCGGAGCAGCTCCTGCAGCACGTCCTGGCCCACGTCCACTACCTGCCCGACCACTGGCAGGCCAACGCCGGCCGCGCCGAGACGCGCGCCGAGATGGCCCAGCTCTTCCAGTACAAGGCGGTGAGCGCGGGCAGCGCCGGCCGGGGCGGCGGGGCCCCCCCCCTGCCCCAGGACCACCCCCCCCCGACCGACCTCCCCCCCCTCCCCGCCCGCAGGTCTTCATCCTGGAGGAGCTGCTGAGCCCCATCCTCACCCCCCTCATCCTCATCTTCGCCCTCCCGCCCCGCGCCCTCGACATCGTCGACTTCTTCCGCAACTTCACGGTGGAGGTGGCCGGGGTGGGCGACATCTGCTCCTTCGCCCAGCTCGACGTCCGCAACCACGGCAACCCCCAGGTGGGGGGGGTCCCGGGGCGATGGGGGGGGGGGGGGCAGGGGTGAGGGGGGGGTCCCGGGGTGACGAGGGGTCCCAGGGTGGGGGGAGATCCCGGGGTGATGGGGGGTCCTGGTGTGTTGTGGGGTCCCAGGGTGGGGGATCTTGGGGTGATGAGGGGTCCTGGAGAGGTGATGGTCCTGGGGTGGGGGGTGGGGGTCCTGGGGTGATGGGGGGTCCTGGGATGGGGGTCCTGGGGTGATAGAGGGTCCTGGGGTGGGGGGAATCTCGGGGTGGGGGGGGATCCCGGAATGGGTGATCCCGGGGTGATGGGGGTCCCGGGGTGGGTGATCCCGGGGTGGGGGGTCCCCTGGGTGATGGGGGTCCCGAGGTGGGGGGATCCCGGAGTGGGTGATCCTGGAGTGGGGGGGGGGGGGGGTCCCGGGGTGGGGGGGATCCCAGGGTGATGGGGATCCCGGGGGGGGGGCCCCCGGGTGATGGGGGTCCCAGGGTGGGGGGGATCCCAGGGTGATGGGGGGTCCTGGGGTGATGAGGAGCTTCAGGCTGATGGCAATCCCCGGGTGGGGGTCCTGGGGTGATGGGGGGTCCTGGGGTGGGGGTCCTGGGGTGATAGAGGGTCCCGGGGTGTGTGATCCCAGGGTGATGGGGGTCCCAGAGTGGGGTCCCCCGGGTGATGGGGGTCCCGGGGTGGGGGGGATCCCGGAGTGGGTGATCCCGGGGTGGGTGATCCTGGGGTGGGGGGGATCCCGGGTGTGGGGTCCCTCGGGTGATGAAGGGTCCTGGGGTGATGAAGGGTCTCAGGGTGATGGGGGTCCCGGGGTTGGGGGGGGGTCCCGGGGTGATGAAGGGTCTCAGGGTGATGGGGGTCCCGGGGTTGGGGGGGGTCCCGGGGTGATGAAGGGTCTCAGGGTGATGGGGGTCCCGGGGTTGGGGGGGGTCCCGGGGTGATGAAGGGTCTCAGGGTGATGGAGGTCCTGGGTGATGGGGACCCTGGGGTGGGGGGGATCCCGCAGTGGGGGATCCCGGGGTGGGGGGGATCCCGGGGTGATGGGGGCCCCGGGGGGGGGGGTCCCCCGGGTGATGGGGGTCCCGGCCCCCCCTGACCCCCCCGCCCCCCCGCAGTGGGCCGGGCAGACGGAGGCCGGGCCGGCGGCGCAGGCGGAGGGCGGGAAGACGGAGCTGTCGCTGATGCGCTTCGCCATCGCCCACCCGCGCTGGCGGCCGCCCCCCCCCAGCGGCCGCTTCCTCTCCCGCCTGCGGCAGCGCGTGCAGCGAGAGGCGGCCGCGCCCCCCCCGCGCCCCGCCCCCCCCGGCGCCCTCCCCGCCTCCCTGCGCGCGCAGGGCTCGGACGGGGTGAGCGGGGCCGGGGGGTCTCTGGCCGCGGTGATTGGGGGGGCCCCGGGGGGACCCCGGGGGTCTCGGCGGCGGTCAGTAGGGGGCGGCCCGGGGGGGTCCCGGGGGGCTCCGGCCGCGGTGAGCGGGGGGGTCCCGGCGGGGTCCCGGGGGGGTCCCGGGGGTCTCTGGCCGCGGTGATTGGGGGGGCCCCGGGGGGACCCCGGGGGTCTCGGCGGCGGTCAGTAGGGGGCGGCCCGGGGGGGGTCCCGGGGGGTCTCTGGCCGCGGCGACTGGGGGGGGGCCCGGGGGTCTCCAGCGAGGGGGATCCCGGGGGTCTCTGGCCGCGGTGAGAGGGGGGGGTCCCGACGGGGTCCCAGGGGGGTCCCGGGGGTCTCTGGCCGCGGTGACTGGGGGGGGTCCCGGGGGTCTCCAGCGAGGGGGATCCCGGGGGGCTCCGGCCGCGGGGAGTGGGGGGGTCCCAGGGGGGCCCGGGGGGCTCAGGACACGGTGAGGGGGGGGGGATCCCGGGGGGCTCCGGCCATGGTGAACGGGGGGGGTCCCGAGGGACGCCGGGGGTCGGTGGCCGCGGCCGTCCCTGACGCCCCCCCCCGCCCCAGCCCGAGGGGCTGCTGGCCAGTGTCCTGCCCCTGCTGCCGGCCAGCGGGCTACTGGCCCGGGACCCCCGGCTGGCCCAGCCCTGCGCCGCGGCCGCCAGCCTGCTGGCCTCCCTCGCCGCCCCCCGGCCCGGGGGGGACCGCCCGCCCCCCGACAGCCCCGGCGGCCAGCCCGAGCGGCCCCCCCCCGAGGACAGGTCCGGGACGGGGCGGGGGGGCGACCCCGGGACGGGGGGGGGGGGGCGGTGATGGAGGGGGCGAGGGGGGTGGGGTGGCAGGGACGGGGTATGGTGGGGGGGTGACATGGTGGGGAGGGGGCATCACGACAGGGTGGGGGGTGTCGTGTCGTGACGGGGTGGGGGTGTCGCGGCGGGGAGGGGGGTGTTGTAGCATCGTGGTGGGACGTGTCAGGGTGGGGGTGTCATGGTGGGGACAGGGCGTCATGGCGGGGTGGGGGGGGTCATGGGGGGGGTGTCAGGATGGGGTGGGCTGTCACGGCAGGGGTGTTGTGGCAGGGTGCTGGGGGGGGGGGGGTGCCGTGGGGGGGTGTTGTGACAAGGGGGGTGCCGTGGTGGTGGGGGGGATGCAGTGGGGGGGGTGTGATGGGGGGGGGCGCAGTGGGGGGGTGCTGTGGGGGGGGTGTTGTGACGGGGGGGGATGTGTGATGGGGGGGGATGCAGTGGGGGGGTGTGATGGGGGGATGCAGTGGGGGTGCCGTGGGGGGGTGTTGTGACGGGGGGGTCCCTGCCCGCAGCCCCCCGCTGCTGAGCGAGTCGTGGCTGCGCAGCCTGAGCCGCTCGGGGCTGCTGCGGGAGGTGGCCTCGGCCGAGATGAGCCTCCACGCCATCTACCTGCACGAGGTGCGGCCCCCCCGCGGCCCCCTGCGCCCTCCTGTGTCCCCCCGCGGCCCCCCGTGTCCCTCTGCAGCCCCCCGTGTCACCCCACAGCCTCCTGTGGCCCCCCATGGCCCTCTGCATCCCCCATGTCCCCCCATGTCCCTCTGCGTGTCCCCCCGCATCCCCCCACGTCCCCCTGCATCCCCTCATGTCCCTCCCATGTCCCCCAGCATCCCCCATGTCCCCTTGCGTCCCCCCCCCACATCGCCCATGTCCCCATGCATCCCTCCATGTCCCACATCCCCCTGTGTCCCCCCACATCCCTCCCATGTCCCCTGCATCCCCCATGTCCCCCCACATCCCCCCACATCCCCTATGTCCCCCCGTGTCCCCCCCATGTCCCCCCTGTCCCCTCACATCCCCCCACTTCTCCCTGTGTCCCCCACGTCCCCCAATGTCCCCCCACGTCTCCCCACACCCCCCCATCCTGGCCACATGCCCCCCAGCTCCCCAGCGCCCCCCCGGCAGCTGTGCCCTCACCTCCTGCCCCCCGCCCCCCATGTCCCACCCCCCATGTCCCGCCCCCCATGTCCCACCCCCCATGTCCCCAGTCCCTTGTCCCTGGGCTCCGACCACCACGATGGGGGTCCCTGCTGTGATGGGGGGGGCTCTGACCACCTCTGTGGGGCTCTGACCACCGTGACGGGGGGCCCTGCTGTGAGGGGGGGGCTGTGGTGGCTGCGGCGGGGGTCCCTGACCCCCCCTCCCCCCCCCCCTCCAGCTCCACCAGCAGCAGCAGCAGGGGGGGCCCAGCCCGGCGGGGGCCCCCCAACCCCCCCCCGTGACGGCAGGTGGGCACCGCGGGGTCCCGGGGACACGCAGGGCTGTCCCCAGGGAGGGGGCGGCTGGGGGGGGGGGGGGGCGGTCCTGCGTGCCCGGCTGTGACCCCCCCACCCCACCCCCACCCCAGGCTCGGCGCTGCGGGAGCTGCCGCTGGGCGGCTGGGCCGAGGAGGAGGAGGAGGAGGAGGAGGAGGACGAGGAGGAGGAGGAAGAGCAGACGGCGGTGTGAGCAGCCCCCACTCTGGTGGGTGACGGCGCAGCCGGGCCGTGACCCCGGCACTGGGAGGGCTGGTGGCCACCGGGGCTGGGGCTCGGCGGTGGCTGGACGGCGTGTGTGCCAGTGTCACCGGTGTCCCCAGTGCCGGTGTCCCCAACGCTGGTGTCCCCAACGCTGGTTTCCCCACCACATCCCCACCACGTCCCCAATGCCAGTGTCCCCAGTGCTGGTGTCCCCAGTGCTGGTGTCCCCAGCACCAGTGTCCCCAGTGTGTCCCCACTGCCGGTGTCCCCAAAACATCCCCAGCACCAGTGTCCCCATCACTGGTGTCCCCAATACTGGTGTGCCCAATGCCGGTGTCCTCAGCACTGGTGTCTCCAATGCGTCCCCACTGCTGGTGTCCTCAGCGCCAGTGTCCCCAACGCATCCCCAACACCTGTGTCCCCAGCACTGGTGTCCCCAATGCTGGTTTCCCCACTGCTGGTGTCCCCAACACCAGTGTCCCCCCCACCAGTGTCCCCTGCACCGGTGTCCCCAGTGCCGGTGTCCCCAGTGCTGGTATCCCCAACGCTGGTGTCCCCCCACACTGGTGTCCCCCGCACTGGTGTCCCCAATGCCGGTGTCCCCAGCGCCAGCGTCCCCAACACCGGTGTCCCCAATGCCAGTGTCTCCAGTGCTGGTGTCCCCAGTGCTGGTGTCCCCGCCAGCGGTGTCCTCACTAACGTCCCCGTTTCCTCGGCAGGGTGCCGGGGGTGCCAGGAGCTGCCGGATGCGGTGCCGGAGGAGCTGCCGGTCGGTGCCGGCAGGGACACGGCGCTGCGAGGGTCCCAGCTGCTGCCCACCATGATGGGGTGGCCCAGGTGGCCTCACTGGTGGCCCCGCCGCGGCGTGGGGCCAGGGGTGCTGCCGGGGGCAGCCGTCCCCACCAGGTGCTATGGTTATGGGGGGGCAGGGGGTGCCGGCCCCCCGCGGTGCCGGGCCTCGGGCAGCAGCCGCAGCCAGCCCCCGCCGCGGGGAATAAAGGTTTACAGCGGGGATGTGCCAGCCGTGACTGCCCGGGGGCTGGGGGGGTGCTGGGGGATGCCGTGGGGGGGTGATGCCGTGGGGGGGGATGCCATGGGGTGGGTGACACCGCGGGGGGGTGATGCCGTGGGGTCCGTGCTGGGGGATGCCGTGGGGGGTGATGCTGTGGGGTGGGCGATGCCGTGGTGATGCCACCGGGGCAGACGGCAGCGGTGGTGCCAGGACCGTGCCATGGGGCCCGTAGCTGCGTCCCCCCCACCCCCTCCACCCGCTGTTGCCCCACACCTGTGGCCGGTGGCCCCCACACACAGCCTGGCCCCCCCCGCCCCAACCCGGTGCCCGTGGTGCCAGCGGTGCCAGGCCGGGGGAGGCGAAGCGCCGGGTTTATCAAAACTAAACCTTTACTGGGGGGCGGCACTGGCAGCAGCGGGGCAGGGGGCGGCCATGGGGACCCCCCCGTCCACGGTGCGCTCAGGGGGCGGGTGCCGGCTGCTGGCGCTCCTGCATGGAGAAGGACTGGCTGCGGATGCGGAAAGCCACCTCCTGCGTGCGGAAGGTGAGGCCGAAGATGTCCTCGTGGTAGCGGTTCTTGTCCTGGGGGGGGGGCAGGCGTCAGGGCGCGGTGACGGCGATGGCACCGTCCGCGGTGGCGGGGGGTCCCCGTCCCTTACCCGCAGCTCGCTGATGAAGTCCCCCGCCTGCCCCAGCGTCATGCCCGCCCGCTGCGCCAGGATGTGCTGCACCGTCTGCAGCACCTCGGTGGCCATGGTGACGTCCCCGCAGACGTACATGTGCCCCCCGCTCTGGCACAGCACCCGCTGCACCTCGGCCGCCAGCTGCGTGCGCAGCACGTCCTGCACGTAGGTCTGGGGACACGGCGACGGGACGGGGGGTGACACACGGACATGGACCCGCGTCCCCAGACCCACCCTTGCACCCCGTCCTCGTCCCTGTCCCCGTCCCCGTCTTTCTGTCCCCCACCCCTGTCCCCTCCATTTCTGTCCCCATCCCCATCCCCATCCCATCTCCGTCCCCATCCCACCCTCGCCTCTGTCCCCATCTTTGTGTCCCCCGCCCTATCCCTGTCCCCTCCATTTCTGTCCCTGTCCTTGTCCCCATACCCTCCTGGTCCCCACCTCCATCCTATCCCCGTCCCCGTCCTAACCCCATCCCATCCCTGTCCCTGTCCCCATCCCACTCTCGCCTCCGTCCCTGCCTCTGTGTCCCCCGCCTTATCCCAGTCCCCTCCATTTCTGTCCCCATCCCATCCCTGTCCCCATCCTCATCTGTGTCCCCATCCCACTCTCGTCTCCATCCCCATCTTTCTGTCCCCCATCCTATCCCTGTCCCCATCGTCATTCCCTGTCCCCTTCCCACCCTCACCTCTGTCCCCATCTTTGTGTCCTCTGCCCTCTCCCTGTCCCCTCCATTTCTGTCCCCATGGCACCCCTTTTCCCAGCTCCATCCTTGTCCCAGTCTGTCTCCGTTCTTGTCCCCATCCCCTCCTGGTCCCCACCTCTGTCCTATCCCTGTCCCCATCCCGTTCCCATCCCTGTCCCTGTCCCTGTCCCCATCCCGCCCTCGCCTCCGTCCCTCTTTGTGTCCCCCATCCCTGTCTCCTCCATCCCTGTCCCCATCCCCATCCCCATCCCATCCCATCCTATCCCATCCTATCCCATCCCATCCCATCCCATCCCATCCCTGTCCCCATCCCACCCTCACCTCCGTCCCCGTCGCTGTGTCCCCCCGCCCCATCCCTGTCCCCTCCATTTCTGTCCCCATCCCCATCCTCATTCCCTGTCCCCATCCCACCCCACCCTCGCCCCCGTCCCCGTCCATCCCCTCCGTCCCCCCCACCTTGGGGGCGCCGGGCTCCCGGGAGAAGGCGGTGAGGACCTGGCTGAGGGCCCCCCCATCCTGCGCCTCCTGCATCTCGCGCCGGTAGATGTGGTCCAGGGCGGAGGAGCGGCAGCCGAACACCAGCACCATGCTGCCCAGCGGGCCGCCTGCGGGCACCGGCCTGCCACCGCGCCCCCCCGGCCCCATGGCCCCACCGCCCCATGGCCCAGGCACCCCTGCCCCATGGCACCATGTCCCCATCCCCCTGGACACCCATGGCCCCATGGCCCCCCACACACCATGTCCCCATGGCCCCACCGCCCCACACACCCCATGGCCCCATCACCCCATGGCCCAGACACCCCTGCCCCATGGCACCACGGCCCCCCACACACCGTGTCCCCATGGCCCCATGTCCCCATGGCCCAGGCACCCCTGCCCCATGGCGCCACGGCCCCACGTCCCCATCCCCCTGGACACCCATGGCCCCCCCAAGACCGTGTCCCCATGGCCCTACTGCCCCATGGCCCCCCACACCCCATGGCCTCACCACCCCATGGCCCAGGCATCTGCGCCCCACGGCCCCCCACCCCCCGTGTCCCCATGTCCCTGTGGCCCAGGCACCTGTGCCCTACAGCCCCACAGCCCCATGTTCCTGCCCCCTGGACACCCACGCCCCACGGCCCCACACCCCCCCCCACCCTGTGTCCCCATGCCCCCTGTCCCCCCGTCCCCCCGTGTCCCCCGTGTCCCCTGTGTCCCCCCGTGCCCACCTCCTGCCCGCAGCAGGTGCAGCCGGTGCTGCCAGAAGCTGCGGAACGGGGCGACACCGGTGCCGGGTCCCACCAGGATGCAGGGGGTCTCGGGGGAGGGGGGCAGCCGGAATGAGGGGGCCCTGTGGGGAGCGGGTCAGCGGGGGGGCGGGGGGGGATGGGGGCACTGGGGGGGGCAGGGGGTCCCGGGGGGGAACAAGGGGGCACTGGGGGGGGACACGGGGTACCGGGAATGAGGGGGGGGGGGGGCAGGGGCATGGTGGGAAATGTGGGGGGAGGGGGGGGAAGGAGGGGGGGGTTGAACCGGGGCATGCGGGGACATGCAGGCGGGGGGGGGTCGGGGGGAGCAGGTGGGGGATCCAGATGGGGGGGTTCAGGCCGGGGTCCGGTGGGGGGGGTGCAGGGAAGGGGGGGTGGGGGGCAGGTGGTCGGGGGAGGGGGTTCAGGGGGGGTGTCCAGGGGGGGCAAGGGGGGGGTGTCCATCGGGGGGGTTTCAGTTTTGGGGGGGTTTCAGCTGGGGGGTCCGGCAGGGGGGGTCGGGGGGGGTTCGGGGGGGTGGGGAAGGGGGGTTTGGGCAGGGGGGGTCCGGGGGTTCCCTCACCCCCGGATGAAGGCCAGCACCGTGTCCCCGGGCTGCAGCCGCGCCAGCCATGTGGAGCAGACGCCGTAGTGGGGGGGGCCCTGCCCGTCTGCGGGGACACAGCCATGGGGGGGCCGGGCAGCAGAGCCCCCCCCCGGCGGGATGGGGGACACTGCGGGTGGGGGGGGGACGACACACGGGGTCCTGGGGGCAATGGGGGACCCGGGACCCTGCGATGGGGGATGGGGGGGCTCCACCACAATGGGCGCTGGGGGGGGGGGGGGGGATGCCCCTGGTGGGGTGGGGATGACCTGGGGACCCTGCGACCCTGGAGAGGGTCTGGGGACCAGGGGGATGCCCTGGGGACAAGGGAGATGCTCTGGGGACCTGGAGAAGCTCTGGGGACACGGAGATGCCCTGGGGACCCTGGAGATGTCCCAGGGACCAGGAGGATGCCCTGGGGACATGGAGGTGTCCCAGGGACCCCGAAGGTGCCCTGGGGACCTGGAGATGCCCCATGGACCCTGGACATGCCCTGAGGGACCTGGAGATGTCCCACAGACCCTGGAGATGCCCTGGGGACCCTGGGGATGCTCTGGGGACAAGGGGGATGCCCTGGGGCCCTGGAGATGTCCCACAGACTCTGGTGATGCCCCATGGTCCTGGGACTCTGTGGATGCCCCGGGGACCCTGGAGGTGCCCCGGGGGACTTGGAAATGTCCCAGGGACCAGGGGGATGCCTAGAGACCCTAGAGATGCTCTGGGGATGTGGGGATGCTCTGGGGACATGGAAATGTCCTGCAGACCCTGGAGATGTCACAGGGAGCCTGGAGATGCCCTGGGGCCCTGGAGATGTCCCACAGACCCTGGTGGTGCCCCATCGTCCTGGGACTCTGTGGATGCCCTGGGGACCTTGGAGATGCCCTGAGGGACCTGGAGATGGCCCACAGACCCTGGAGATGGCCCGGGGACCCTGGTGATGCCCTGGGGAGCCCCAGATCCAGGAGATGCCCTGGGGGACCTGGAGATGTCCCAAGGACTCTGGAGATGCCTTGGGGACACTGGAGGTGTCCTGGGGACCTGGAAATGTCCCACAGACCCTGGAGATGCCCTGGGGAACAGGGGGATGCCCTGGGGGACCTGGAAATATCCCAGGGACCAGAGGGTGCCCTGGGGACGTGGAGATGGCCCACAGACCCCGGTGATACCCCACGGATCCCGGGACTCTGTGGATGCCCTGGGGGACCTTGGAGATGCTGCAGGGACCCTGGAGGTGCCCTGGGGACCTTGGAGATGCCCTGGGGACCTGGAGATGTCCCAAGGACTCTGGAGATGCCTTGGGGACACTGGAGGTGTCCTGGGAACCTGGAAATGTCCCGCAGACCCTGGAAATGCCCTGGGGACCAGGGGGATGCTCTGGGGACCTTGGAGATTCTCTGGGGGACCCTGGAGGTGCTGGGAGCAGATGTGCTGGTGGCAGGGCAGAAGGCAGCAGCCCCCATCCCAGTCCCCCCCGTCCCCATCCCCGTCCCTGTCCCCATCCCCGTCCCTGTCCCCATCCCCGTCCCCGTCCCCGTCCCCGTCCCCGCTCACTCTCGCTGCGGTAGGTGACGACGGCCACGGTGAGGTGGATCTCGTCGGGGCAGGGCTCGGGCGCGGAGCTGATGGAGTAGTAGCGGGGCTGGAGCAGCGGGAGCTGGGAGAGCAGCAGGGCGGCGGGCGGCCGCACCGAGGGGAACTCCTCCAGCACCTCCAGCAGCGTGGGGCACCGGAACCACTTCCACTCCTCGTACAGGCGGGCGTCCTGCAAGGCACCCGCCATCGTCACCATCGCCATCGTCACCATCGCCATCGCCACCGCGCCCAGCCCCGCAGGGACCCAGAGCCCGGACTGCAAGGGGGCAGCATCCCAGTGTCGCAGCATCCCAGTGTCCCAGCATCCCAGTGTCCCAGCATCCCACCATTTCATCATCCCAGTGTCCCAGCATGCCAGTGTCCCAGCATCACATCATCCCAGCATCCCAGCCAGGGAGGGGGGCAGCATCCCAGCATCGTATCATCCCATCATCCCAGTATCCCAGCCAGCAATGGGGCAGCATCCCAGTGTCCCAGCATCGCATCATCCCAGTGTCCCAGCATCCCACCATTTCATCATCCCATCATCCCAGTATCCCAGTGTCCCAGTGTCCCAGTATCCCAGCATCCCAGGCAAGGAGGGGGCAGCATCCCAGTATCCCAGCATCATATCATCCCATCATCCCAGTGTCCCAGTGTCCCAGTATCCCAACCAGCAAGGGGGCAGCATCCCAGTATTCAGCCGGGGAAGGGGAAGCATCCCAGTATCCCAGCATCCCAGTATCCCAGCATCGCGTCATCCCAGCATCCCAGTGTCACAGCGTTCCAGTGTTCCAGTATGCCAGCATCCCAGTGTCCCAGACAAGGAGGGGGGGCAGCATCCCAGTATCCCAGCATCGCATCACCCCAGCATCCCAGTGTCCCAGCACCCCAACATCCCAGTGAGTGAGGGGGCAGCATCCCAGTATCCCAGCATCCGGTATCCCAGTCAGGGAGAGAGTCAGTGTTCCAATATCCCAGCAGGGAGGCAGCCAGAATCCCAGTATCCAAGAATCCCAGTATTCCAGCATCCCGGCCAGAGAGAGGGTCAGCATCCCAGTATCCCAGTCAGTGAGGGACCAGCATCCCAGTATCCCAGAATCGCATCACCCCAGCATCCCAGTGTCCCAGCCAGGGAGGGGGGGCAGCATCCCAGTATCCCAGCATCCAGTATCCCAGCCAGGGAGGGCCCAGCATCCCAGTGTCCCAGTATCCCAGCCAGTGAGGGGACAGCCCCCCAGTATCTCAGTATCCCAGTATCCAGTCAGGGAGGGGCTCGGTATCCCAGAACCCCAGCTGGGGAGGAAGCCAGCATCCCAGTATCCCATCATCCCACCCGTGACGGGGTCCAGCATCCCAGTATCCCCGTATCCCAGCCGGGAAGGAGGCCAGGGCCCCCCACCCCCCACCTGGCTGAGCTGCTGCAGGCGCTGCTGCTGGGCCGGCTCCTGGGCCAGGGTGGCCAGCAGCCGCAGGAAGCGGGGGCTCGGGGGGGCCGCCACGTCCAGGAAGAAGGTGAGGGCCTGGGTGAGGGTGCAGGGGGGCAGGCGGCCCTGCGGCACCCAGGGGGGGGTGGGGGGCGACCCGTCTGCGGGGGAGCGGGGGGGGGTGGGGATGCTCAGACCTTCCCCTGCTCCTCCCCCTTCCCTGTCCCCATCCTCATCCCCTTCCCCATCCTCTTCCTCTTCCCCATCCCCTTCTTCCTCTTCCCCATCCCCTTCCCCATCCTCTTCCTCTTCCCCATCCTCTTCCTCTTCCCCATCCCCTTCTTCCTCTTCCCCATCCTCTTCCTCTTCCTCATCCCCTTCTTCCTCTTCCCCATCCTCTTCCTCTTCCCCATCCCCTTCTTCCTCTTCCCCATCCCCTTCTTCCTCTTCCCCATCCTCTTCCTCTTCCCCATCCCCTTCTTCCTCTTCCCCATCCCCTTCTTCCTCTTCCCCATCCCCATCCTCATCCCCTTCCCCATCCTCTTCCTCTTCCCCATCCCCATCCTCATCCCCTTCCCCATCCTCTTCCTCTTCCCCATCCTCTTCTTCCTCTTCCCTTTCTCCATCCCCATCCTCATCCCCTTCCCCATCCCCTGCTCCTTCCTCTTCCCCTTCCCCATCCTCATCCCCGTCCTCTTCCCCATTGCCATTCTCTCCTCCTCCTTCTTTCTTCTTCTCCTTCTCCATCCTCATCCTCTTCCCCCTCCCATCCTCATCCCCATTCTCTTTCTCTTCCCCATTGCCATTGTCTCCTTCTCCTTCTCCTTCTTCTCCTTGTTCTCCTTCTCCTCCTTCTTCTTCTTTCTCCTTGTTCTTCCCCATCCTCATCCTCTTCCCCGTCCCCATCCTCTTCCTCATCGCCATGCTCTTCTCCTTCTCCTTCTCCTCCTCCTCTTTCTCCTCCTCCTTCTTCTTCTTTCTGCTTGTTCTTCCCCATCCTCATCCTCTTCCTCCTCCCATCCTCATCCCCATCCTCTTCCTCTTCCCCATCGCCATGCTCTCCTCCTTCTCCTTCTCCTTCTCCTTTTCCTTCTCCTTCTCCTTCTTCTCCTCCTCCTTTCTCCTGCTCCTTCTTCTTTTTTCTGCTTGTTCTTCCCCATCCTCATCCTCTTCCCCTTCCCCATCCTCTTCTTCCTCTTCCCCGTCCCCATCCTCATCCTCTTCCCCCTCCCATCCTCATCCCCATCCTCTTCCTCTTCCACATCACCATCCTCTCCTTCTCCTTCTCCTTCTCTTGCTCCTTCTCCTCCTTCTTCTCCTCCTCCTCTTTCTCCTCTTTCTTCTTTCTGCTTGCTCTTCCCCATCCTCTTCCCCTTCTCCATCTTCATTCTCTTCCCCATCGCCATCCTCTTCCCCTTCCCCATCCCCATCCTTTTCCCCTCCCCTTCCCTTCCCCATTCCCTTCCCCATCCCCTTCCCCATCCCCATCCTTTTCCCATCCCCATCCTTTTCCCCTCCCCTTCCCTTCCCCATTCCCTTCCCCATCCCCTTCCCCATCCCCATCCTTTTCCCATCCCCATCCTTTTCCCCTCCCCTTCCCTTCCCCATTCCCTTCCCCATCCCCATCCTTTTCCCATCCCCATCCTTTTCCCCTCTCCTTCCCTTCCCCTTCCCCATCCCCTTCCCCATCCCCATCCTTTTCCCATCCTCTTCCCCTTCCCCTTCCCCATCCCCATCCTTTTCCCATCCTCTTCCCCTTCCCCTTCCCTATCCCCATCCTTTTCCCCTTCCCTTCCCCTTCCCCATCCCCTTCCCCATCCCCATCCTTTTCCCCTCCCCTTCCCTTCCCCATCCCCTTCCCTGTCCCCATCCTTTTCCCCTCCCCTTCCCTTCCCCTTCCCCATTCCCTTCCCCATCCCCATCCTTTTCCCCTCCCCTTCCCCTTCCCCATCCCCATCCCCTTCCCCATCCCCATCCCCATCCCCTTCCCCATCCCCATCCCCTTCCCCTTCCCCATCCTTTTCCCCTCCCCTTCCCTTCCCCATCCCCATCCCCTTCCCCATCCCCTTCCCCTTCCCCATCCCCTTCCCCATCCCCTTCCCCTTCCCCTTCCCCATCCCCATCCCCTTCCCTTCCCCTTCCCTTCCCCTTCCCCATCCCCATCCCCTTCCCCTTCCCCATCCCCTTCCCCATCCCCATCCTTTTCCCCTCCCCTTCCCCATCCCCATCCCCTTCCCCATCCCCATCCTTTTCCCCTTCCCTTCCCCATCCCCTTCCCCTTCCCCATCCCCATCCTTTTCCCATCCTCTTCCCCTTCCCCTTCCCCATCCCCATCCTTTTCCCATCCCCTTCCCCCCCCCCGCCGTACCGTCCCGCTCCCGCTCCCGCTCCCGCTGCCCGTCGCCGTGCGGGTCCCCGCCGTGGCCGCGGCTCTGCAGGAGCAGGGGCTGCTCGGGGGGGGGCGGGTCCCGCAGGCGGCCCAGGAGCCCCCGCACGAGCTCGGGGCGGTTGGCGGGGAAGACGCCGAGGTGGTCCCCGGGCTGGAACCGCAGCTCGGCGCGCGCCGCCGCCCCCAGGCGCACCAGCAGCGTCGCGCGGCTGCGGGCGGGGCGTCAGCGGGGGGGGGCGAGGGGGGGGGCATGGGGGGGGTCGGGGGGGGGCATGGGGGGGTCAGCAGGGGGTGGCATGGGGGGGCATTGGGGGGGGGGAGGTCATGGGGGGTGGTCCGGGGAGGCATGGGGGGGGCATGGGGGGAGGTCATTGGGGGGGGCATGGGGGGGTCAGCAGGGGGTGGCATGGGGGGGCATTGGGGGTGGGAGGTCATGGGGGGTGGTCCGGGGGGGCATGGGGGGGGCATGGGGGGGGTCATGGGGGGAGGTCATGGGGGGGGGGGCAGCGGAGGGGGGTCATGAGGGTGTCATGGGGGGGGGGGGCAGCGGAGGGGGGTCATGAGGGTGTCATGGGGGGGTCAGCGGGGGGGCACGGGGGGGGTCATGGGGGTGGTCCATGTGGGGGGGCATGGGGGGGCACGGAGGGGGTCAACTGGGGGGGCATGGGGTGCTCAGCGGGGGGGGGGGGCATAGGGGGGTCCGGGGGGAGGGGGGCATGGGGGCAGGTTACGGGGGGGTCCATGGGGGGAGTCAGCGGGGGGGGCCATGGGGGGGCATGGGGGAGGTCATGGGGGGGGAGCCATGGAGGGGGGCCATGGGAGGGGGATGGTCAGCGGGGGGGGCCACAGGGGGGTCCTGCGGGTGCGGGGGGTCCCGGCGTTGAGGGGTGCCGGCGGTGGGGGATCCCATGGGTGCAGGTGGGGCCCAGAGATGGGGGTCCCAGGGATGCGGGGGGGGTCCGAGGGTGTGGAGGGCATCCCAGGGGGTGGGGGGTCCCGGTCCGGGGGGGTCTCATGGGGGTGGGGGGGTCCCGGGGGGGGGGGTCCCGGCGGGGGGGGGTCTCACCTGGACTCCGGGCTCTGCAGGTTCTCCACGGAGAGCACGGGGCAGGGCAGCACCCGCCGCTTGTGCAGCTGGGACAGGCCTGGGGGGCACGGGGGGGCACGGGGGGTCACGGGGGGGCCAGGGGTCCCAGGGGGCGTGGAGGGTCATGGGGGTCACAGGGGGTCATGGGGGGGCACAGGGGGCCGGTGGGCTGGGGGTCATGGGGGGTCACAGAGGGCCCGGGGGTCATGGGGGGCACAGGGGTCATGGGAGGCTGGGGGTCATGGGGGGCTGGGGGTCACAGGGGGTCATGGGGGCACAGGGGTCATGGGGGGCTGGGGGTCACGGGGGGTCACGGGGGGGGCACAGAAGGCCGGGGGTCATGGGGGGCACAGGGGGTCATGGGGGGCTGGGGGTCATGGGGGGGCACAAAGGGGCTGGGGGTCACGGGGGGGCACAGAGGGCCCAGGGGTCATGGGGGGCACAGGGGTCATGGGCAGCTGGGGGTCACGGGGGGTCACGGGCGGCACAGGGGGCATGGGGGGCATGGGGGGGTCACAGAGGGGCTGGGGGTCACGGGGGGGCACAGAGGGCCCTGGGGTCATGGGAGGCACAGGGGGTCATGGGGGGCTGGGGGTCACGGGGGGGCAGAGGGAGGCTGTGGATCACTGGGGGGGTCACAGGAGTCACGGGGGGCTCTGGGGGGGGTCATGGGGGGTCACAGGGGGTCATGGCAGTCATGGGGAGGGTCTGGGGGGGCACGGGGGGGTCTTGGGAGGGGTCACAGGAGGGGCTGGGGGGGGCACAGGGGGGTGACGGGGGGGCTGGGGGACACCCTGGGCAGGGTCCCACATTTGTGCTGGCTGGGGGTGTCTCGGGGGTGGGGGGGGGCGTAGGGGCTCCCCAGAGGTGTGGGGTGCGGGGGGGGGGGGGTCCTGGGGGGGCCATAGGGACGCAAGGGGGGTGTCCGGGGGGGGGGGGGGGCGTGGGGCAGACACTGGTGATGGGCGTTGGGTGACGCAGGGTCGGGGGGGGTCCTTGGGGGGGGTCTGAGGGGTCCCGGGGGGCCGGGGGGGGCCGGGGGGGTGCCGGTACCTTCCAGCGTGTCGGTGGCCTGGGGCTGCTCCACCAGCCGGTGCCGCGGGTGCTGCCAGCCCTGGGGGGGGGCGAAGAGCTCCTCGTCCCCCCCGCCCCCGCCCCCACGCAGAAGGTCTCGCAGGCGGCCTGGGGACACGGCGGGGGGGGGTCGGGGGGTGTTGGGGGGTGTGGGGGGGGTCGGGTGGGGGGGGATGTTGGTGGGTGTCGGGGGCGTGTGTGTGTGGGGGGGGTGTATGGGGGGTGTTGGTGGGTGTGGGGGTGTCAGTGGGGGGGGTGTGGGGGGGGTCGATGGGGGGGGTGTGTGTGGGGGTATGTGGGGTGTCAGGGTGGGGGGGTGTTGGGTGGGGGGGGATGTCGGTGGGTGTCAGGGTGTGGGAGGGGTCAGTGGGTGTTGGTATGTGGGGGGGGTGTCGGGTGTCAGGGTGGGGGGGTGTTGGGGTGTGTGTGGGGGTGTGGGGTGTGTGTGGTGTGTGTGGGGTGTGTTTGTGGGGGGGGGTCTGTGTGTGTGGGTGTGGGGCGCGTGTGGTGGGGGGGTGTGTGTGTGGGGGTGTGGAGTGTGGTGTGTGGTGGGGGGTGTGTGTGTGGGGGGGTGTGTGTGTGGGGGTGTGTGTGGGGGGGGTGTGTGGGGGGGTGTGGGGGGGGGGGTGGGGGGGGGGGTGTGTGTGGGGGGGTGTGGGGGGGGGGGGTGGGGGGTGTGGGGGGGGGTGTGGGGGGTGTGTGGGGGGGGGTGTGTGTGTGGGGGGGGGCTGTGGGGGGTGTGTGTGTGTGGGGGGGTGTGTGTGGGGGGGTGGGGGGTGTGCTGGGGGGTGTGGTGGGGGGGTGTGGGGTGTGTGTGGGGGGTGGGGGGTGTGTGTGTGTGGGGGGGTGTGGGGTGCGTGTGGTGGGGGGGTGTGTGTGGGGGGCTGGGGGGTGTGTGGGGGGGGGTGTGTGTGTGTGGGGGGTGTGTGTGTGTGGGGGGTGTGTGTGGGGGGGGGTGTGTGTGTGGGGGGTGTGTGTGTGGGGGGGGGGTGTGTGTGGGGGGGGTGTGTGTGTGGGGGGGGGGGTGTGTGGGGGGTGTGTGGGGGGGGTGTGGGGGGGTGTGGGGGTGCCCCCCGTACCTGGAAGACGCGCCGTGCCCACGTCCTGAAGGCCTCCTCCTGCGCGCAGAGCTCGTCGCCCTCCCCCATGGGCAGCACGCGCTCCCCCCCCAGCTCCTCCAGCCGCGTGTCCACGGCCCGCGCGAAGGCGCAGAAGTGGGGGTACGCCCGCGAGCCCAGCCCGAACACCGCGAACCTGCGGGGGGCGTCAGCGCGGGGCCCAGCACCCCAACACCCCCCCCCACACACCCCGACACCCCCCAACACACACCCCGACACCCCCCACACCCCACAACAAACCACACACCCCAACACCCCCCCACACACCCTGACACCCCCCAACACACACCCCGACACCCCCCACACCCCACAACAAACCACACACCCCACACACCCCCCCCACCTCCCACACCCCCCAGCACCCCACACCCCCCAACACCCCCCCAACATCCTGCCCACACCCCCCAACACCGCACACACTCCCCAATACCCCCTACACACCCCCAACACCCCACACACCCCCCCACGCCCCCCCCAACACCCCACACACATCCCAATACCCCCCCACACCCCCCCAACACCCCCCCAACACCCCCCACACACCCCAATACCCCCCAACACACCCCCAACACAGCCCGGGGATGGGAGGGGGAACCGGGGGTGGGGGTTGGAGCACCCAAGGTTGAGGGGGGGGCACCCAGGGCTGAGGGTGAGGGTGGGGGCCGTGGTTGGGTCAATGTGAGATGGGGGGGGGGGGGGGGTGGTCAGGGCCGTTACAAGCAGGGATCAGGGTGGGGGACCCCCCCGGGGCAGCTCCTGCCCCCTCCCGCGGCCACGGGACAGACTGTGGGGGGGCTGCGGGAGCTGCAGGGGCTGTGGGGGCTGCGAGTGATGTGGGTGCTGTGGGTGATGCGTGTGATGCAGGTGCTGCGGGTGCTGTGGGGGCTGTGAGTGATGCGGGTGCTGAGCGTGATGTGTGTGATGCGGGGGCTGCAGGGGCTGCATGTGATGCAGATGCTGCGAGTGCTGCGTGTGATGCTGGGGCTGCATGCGATGTGTGTGATGCAGGTGCTGCGAGTGATGTGGGTGATGCGTGTGATGCAGGTGCTGCGGGGGCTGCAGGGGCTGTGTGCGATGCGGGTGCTGCGTGTGATGTGGGGGCTGCGTGCGATGTGTGTGATGCGCGTGCTGTGGGGGCTGCGGGTGCTGCGTGTGATGCAGGTGCTGCGCATGCTGCATGCGATGTGTGTGATGCGGGGGCTGCGAGTGCTGCGTGTGATGCGGGGGCTGCGGGGGCTGCGTGCGATGCGGGTGCTGCACGCGACGTGTGTGATGCGGGCGCTGCGAGTGATGTGGGTGATGCGTGTGATGCAGGTGCTGCGGGGGCTGCAGGGGCTGCAGGGGCTGTGTGATGCGGGTGCTGCGTGTGATGTGGGGGCTGCGTGCGATGTGTGTGATGCGCGTGCTGTGGGGGCTGCGGGTGCTGCCTGCGATGTGTGTGATGCGGGTGCTGCGAGTGCTGCGTGTGATGCGGGGGCTGCATGTGATGCGGGGGCTGCGTGTGCTGCGGGGGCTCCTGCGGGAGCAGGGTGCCCAGGGTGCCCCGTCCCGTGGGGGGTGCGGGGGTGGGGGTACCGCAGGGCGCCCAGGGTGCCCCGTCCCGTGGGGGGTGCGGGGGTGGGGGTACCGCAGGGCGCCCAGGGTTGCCCCGTCCCGTGGGGGGTGCGGGGGTGGGGGTACCGCAGGGCGCCCAGGGTGCCCCGTCCCGTGGGGGGTGCGGGGGTGGGGGTACCGCAGGGCGCCCAGGGTGCCCCGTCCCGTGGGGGGTGCGGGGGTGGGGGTACCGCAGGGCGCCCAGGGTGCCCCGTCCCGTGGGGGGTGCGGGGGTGGGGGTACCGCAGGGCGCCCAGGGTGCCCGCGCTGTCCGTGTTGCTCAGCTGCCGCCGCTTCTTCTTCCAGGAGGCCACCAGCTGGTCCGACTGCGAGACGCTGTTGAACCGCAGCTTGTAGCTCCTGCGGGGGGTGGCGGGGTCAGGGCCGGGGGGGGACAACTGCACCCCACCCCACCCCATCCCATCCCATCCATCCCCGCCCCATCCCACCCGCAGCCAGGCCCCTCTGCCCCCCCCCCCGGGCGCTCACTTGGGGGGCTCAGCCTGGGAGCTGCTGGTGTAGGGCGAGGTCATCTCCATCAGCGCCTTGGAGAAGCTCTGCCGGGGGAAGACGTCACTGCACCGTCCCTGTCCTTGTCCCCATCCCATCTCCATCCCATCCCACCCCATTCCCATCCCAGCTCCATCTCCATCCCTATGCCATCCCATCCCATCCCATCCCTGTTTTCATCCCCATCCCACCCCATCCCATCCCACCCCATCCCCATCCCATCTCCATCCCATCCCCATCTCCACCTCCATCTCCATCCCTACCCCATCCCATCCCATCCCATCCTATCATCCCCATCCCATCTCCATCCCATCCCCATCCCATCCCATCCCATCCCATCCCCATCCCCATCCCCATCCCATCCCCATCCCATCCCATCCCCATCCCATCCCATCCCCATCCCATCCCATCCCATCCCATCCCATCCCCATCTCCACCTCCATCTCCATCCCTACCCCATCCCATCCCATCCCATCCCATCCCATCCCATCCTATCATCCCCATCCCCATCCCATCCCATCCCCATCCATCCCATCCCCATCCCCATCCCATCCCATCCCATCCCATCCCCATCCCATCCCCATCCCCATCCCATCCCATCCCATCCCCATCCCCATCCCATCCCATCCCATCCCACCTCCGTCTCCACCCCACCCCACCCCCACCCCTCACCTCCGCGCACTCCGGGGGGTCCCCATTCCCGAAGGTGCTGGTGACCACCAGCACCAGGGTCTCGTGCTCCAGGGCCACCACGTCGTACTCATCCATGCACAGCACCTACGCGGGGGACACTCGGGGTTGGGTGACAGGGGTGGGGGGAGGCGCCCATTGCTCCCCCCACTCTTCTCCCCACCTTGGGGTCGAAGGCGCGGCGGAAGAGCTGGCAGAGGTTCCAGGCGTAGGTGCGGGATTTGCCGGTCTCGGTGGCGTAGAGGATGGTGGCCTTCACCCGCCGCGCCATCACGTGGCCCATCAGCTTGGCCGAGATCTTCACCGCGCTGGGGTTAACGGGGGGGGGGGGGGGGGGCACACAAAAAGGGGGTCAATGTCATCCCACCCCCCACCACCACGGCTTGGGGACATCCGTGGGGTGGGTCCCCTGAGGAGCTGGGGGGGGGCAGGCACCTACTTGGCCACCTCCTTGAAGGTCTTTCGCCTGGTGACGGTGGTGCCCTTGGAGACGTAGACCTTCCAGGCATCGGGCTGTGGGGCGGGCAGGGGGTCAGCTGTGGGGCTGGGGGGGGGGGGTTGTAGAGACATGGGGGCATGGAGCTATGGGGTGGTGGGGCCATGGAGCTATAGGGCCATGGAATCTATGGGGTCATGGAATCTATGGGGCCATGGAGCTATGGGGTGGTGGGGCCATGGAGCTATGGGGCCATGGAATCTATGGGGCCATGGAGCTATGGGGTGGTGGGGCCATGGAGCTATGGGGCCATGGAGTCTATGGGGCCATGGAGCTATGGGGTAGTGGGGCCATGGAGCTATAGGGCCATGGAGCTATGGGGTGGTGGGGCCATGGAGCTATGGGACCATGGAATCTATGGGGCCATGGAGCTATGGGGTGGTGGGGCCATGGAGCTATGGGGCCATGGAGCTATGGGGCCATGGGCCCATGGAGCTATGGGGCTGTGGGTGCATGGGGCTGTGGGTGCGTGGGGTGGCGTGGCCGTGGGGCTGGCCCCACCTGGTAGCGGAAGGTGGGGCAGAGCTGGTAGTTGACCATCTCCTGGTGGAAGACGGGGGTGAGGCTGCCCGAGATGGGGGGCACGATCCAGGCCCAGTCGGCCGGGCACCCCCCCCCGCGTGCGCAGCTCGTTCTCCATGTGCTTCACGAAGGACTCGGTGGCCGCGTGGTGGTCCACGATGGTCACCTTGGCCACCTGCAGGGACAGGGTGTTGGGGTCCCCGTGCCACGGGGGTGTTGTTGGGGGTCCCCATGTCAGGGGGGTGTCACTGGGGGGTCCCCGTGCCGGGGGTGTTGGGGGTCCCCACATTGGGGGGTGCTGGGGGTCCCAGTGCCGGGGGGTGTTGGGGGTCCCCGCGTTGGGGGTCCCGGTGGTGCTGGGGGTCCCCATGTTGGGGTCCCCGCGTTGGGGGGCATTGGGGGTCCCCATGCCAGGGGTGTTGGGGGTCCCCGCATTGGGGGATGTTGGGGGTTCCCGGTGCCGGGGGGTGTTGGGGGTCCCCGCGTTGGGGGGCGTTGGGGGTCCCGGTGCCGGGGGGCGTTGGGGGTCCCCGTGTTGGGGGTTGTTGGGGGTCCCGGTGCCGGGGGGTGTTGGGGGTCCCCGCGTTGGGGGGCGTTGGGGGTCCTGGTGCCAGGGGGTGTTGGGGGTCCCCGCGTTGGGGGGCGTTGGGGGTCCCGGTGCCAGGGGGCATTGGGGGTCCCCGTGTTGGGGGTTGTTGGGGGTCCCGGTGCCGGGGGGTGTTGGGGGTCCCTGCATTGGGGGGCGTTGGGGGGCATTGGGGGTCCCGGTGCCGGGGGTGTTGGGGATCCCGGTGGCGCTGGGGGTCCCCGTGTTGGGGTCCCCGTGTTGGGGGTGTTGGGGTCCCCGCGTTGGGGGTGTTGGGGGTCGCGGTGCCGGGCGCCCACCTGGAAGCTGTGCAGCACGGCCACGTTCACCTCCAGCGCCGCCCGGTCCTTCCAGAGGGACGTGGTGGTGCCCGTGTCCAGCCCCATGCGCTGCGCCACCTCCTGCGGGGGGGGCAGATGGGGGGGGCAGACCGGGGGTCGGTGGGGCCCAGGGGGGTGGTGGGTGTCAGTTGGGGGGGGATTTGGGGGGGTCAATGGGGTGTGGGGGGCTCAGGGTCCCCACGGCTGGGGGGGAGGTTGGGGGGCTCGGCTGGGGGGTTTGGGGGGTCGGGGGGGGGGGGGGGTTGGGGGGGTCGTTGTGGGGGGGTGTGGGAGGGGGTCAGTGGGGCACAGGGGGATTGGGGGTCGTTGGGGGGGGTCGGGAGGCCGTGGCTCAGTGGGGCGGGGGGGGTGGGGGTCGTTGGGAGGGGTCAGTGGGGGGGGGGGGTTGGGGGGAGGGGAGGGGGGTCAGTGGGGGGGGGTCAGTGGGGCCGGGCGGGGTTGGGGGTTGTTGGGGGGGGTTTGGAGGGGTCAGTAGCAAGGGGGGGGGTTGGGAGGCCGTGGGTGGGGTTTGGGGGCTCAGTGGGGCAGGGGGGGGTGGGGGTCGTTGGGGGGGCTTTGGGGGGTCAGTGAGGCACAGGGTTCTTTGGGGGGGGTGTGGGGGGGGTCAGTGGGGCACAGGGGGATTGGGGGTCATTGCGGGGGGTCGGGGGGGTCAGTGGGGTGGGGCGGGTTGGGGGGGGTTGGGAGGGTCAGTGTGCCGGGGGGGGTTGGGGGTCGGGGGGGTCAGTGGGGCGGGGGGGCGTTGGGGGGGGGGGGGGGGCTCGGTGGGGCGGGGGGGGTTGGGGGGGGTGGGGGGGCTCGGTGGGGCGGGGGGCCGGGGTGTCACCGGCAGCAGGTCGTAGCGCTGGGGGTCGCAGAGGTTGCGGGCGCCGATCTCGCTGCTCATGTACCAGCCGTTGAAGGGGGCGGCCGGGAACTGCAGCCCCCCGATCTCCAGCAGCATGTTGGACACGGCCGGCAGCGCGTGCCAGCGCAGCCCCAGCGCCCCGAACCACGCCAGCCTGCGGGGGGGGATCGGGCCCACGCCTGACCCACACTGCCCCACACCAGAGCCATACATACTGCCCCACACGTATCCCAAAACAGCCCCATACTGCCCCAAAACAGCCCCGCACCAGTGCAGCCCCAGCACCCGGAACCACGCCAGCCTGCGTGTGGGGCGGGATGTGGCTGGGACCCACGCCTGACCCACACCTGACCCACGCCTGACCCACACCAGAGCCACAGGGCCCCAAAATTGACCCATTCTGCCCCAAACCAGCCCCACACCAGCCCCACAACAGCTCCCCAAACCACGCCAGCCTGTGTGTGGGGTGGGATGTGGATGGGACCCACACCTGACCCACACTGCCCCACACTTGCCCCACACCAGAGCCACACTGCCCCAAAATAGACCCATTCTGCCCCACAGCAGCCCCATACTGCCCCACACTACCTCACTCTGGCCCCATATCACCCCTGCGTGTGCCCCACAGCAGCCCCACGCCACCCTATGCCAGCCCCCCACCATCCCCATCCCGCCCCACAGATGCCCCATCCCACCCCACAGCAGCCCCACGCCTGCCCCACAGCAGCCCCATCTCCCCATGCTGGTTCCCCACCCTCCCTCCCCACCCCATCCCGGGGGTCTGACCCCCCCCCGGGACCCCCAAGCCCCACGCCCGGGGGGTGTCCCAGCCCCGTCCCGCGGCGGGTGTGTGGGTCCCGGCCCCACTCACGTGGGGTGCTGCAGCGGCACCTCCAGGACGAGCTCGGGGGGCAGCGGGAAGAGCTCGGGGGGCTCCTCGGGGCCCTGCAGCAGCAGCGGCAGCACGTCGAAGCGGCCGCCGCCGGGGGTCCAGCCGTGCTGGATGCAGAGCTGGGGGGCACGGGGTCAGGGGCGGGGGGTGACACGGGGGGTGCCGTGGGGGACATGGGGTCAGGGGCGGGGGGTGACAAGGGGGGTGCCGTGGGGGGCACAGGGGTCAGGGGCAGGGGGTGACACGGGGGGTGCCGTGGGGGGCACGGGGGGCAGGGGCGGGGGGTGACACGGGGGGTGCCGTGGGGGGCACGGGGGTCAGGGGCGGGGGGTGACAAGGGGGGTGCCGTGGGGGGCACAGGGGTCAGGGGCGGGGGGTGACACGGGGGGTGCCGTGGGGGGCACGGGGGTCAGGGGCGGGGGGTGACACGGGGGGTGCCGTGGGGGGCACGGGGGTCAGGGGCGGGGGGTGACACGGGGGGTGCCGTGGGGGGGGCACAGGGGTCAGGGGGGTGACACGGGGGGTGCCGTGGGGGGCACGGGGGTCAGGGGCGGGGGATGACACGGGGGGTGACATGTGGGGTGACACAGGAGGTGACCTGGGGAGTGACATGGGGGGCACAGGGGGTCGGGGGGGTGACATGTGGGGTGACATATGGGGTGACGCAGAGAGTGACGGGGGGGTGACATGGGGTGACACAGGGGTGATAGGGGGTGACATATAGGGTGACGTAGAGGGTGACACGGGGTGTGACATGGGGGGCACATGGGGATCAGGGGGGTGACACAGGGGGTGACATGTGGGGTAACACGGGGGGTGACATGGGGGGTGCCATGGGGGGCACAGGGCGTCAGGGGAGTGTTGGGGGGGTGTCACACAGGGGGTGTTGCGTGGGGGGTGCCGTGGGTCGGGAGGGGTGACATGTGGGGTGACACAGGGGGTGACGTGTGGGGTGACACGGGGGGTGACATGGGGGGTGTCACACAGCGGGTGTTGCATGGGGGGTGCTGTGGGTCGGGGGGGGGTGACATGTGGGTGATGTGGGGGGTGACCCGGGGGTTCCATGAGGGGCACAGGGGGTCAGGGGGTGTGGGGTGACACGGGGGGGTGACATATGGGGTGACACAGGAGGTGACCCAGGGGGGTGCCATGGGGGGCACAGGGGATTGGGGGGTGACACAGGGGGTGACCCGGGGGATGCCATGGGGGGCACAGGGGGTCAGGGGAGTGATGTGTGGGGTGACACGGGGGGTGACGCGGGGGGTGTCGCATGGGGGGTGCCGTGGGTCGGGGGCGCCCCCACCTCGGTGATGTCGGCGTTGGCGGGGTCCCCGCGCACGGAGCCGTCGGGCTGGCGGTACCCCGCGTACCGGATCAGCTGCGGGTTCCAGATGCGGAAATCGCCCCGGCCCGGGGCCCGCGGGGGGAAGATGGTGATGGCCGACCTGGGGGTGGGGGGGAAACGGGGACACGACACCCGGCGTGGGGCAGGAAGGGGGGGTCACCCGCGCCGGGGGTCCTGCCCCACGCCGGGGCGGCCGCGGGGCCTCACCGGATGTTGCCGCGGTTGGTGGCGTATTGGATGTGGGAGCAGAGGAACCCGAACATCTCCCCCACGTTGGCGCAGTCCCGCGCATCGAACACCTGTGGGGCGGGGAGGGGGGGGGTCAGGGTCCCGCTGGACCCCCACAACCCGCCCCCTGGGGCACCCACCCCGGGGCGATCCCTGGCCATGGGGTGGGAACCATGGGGCAGGGGTCCCCGTGGGGCAGGGGTTCCCATGGGGCACGGGTTCCTATGGGTTGGGCGTCTCTGTGGGGCAGGAACCATGGGGCAGAGGTCCCTGTGGGGCAGGAACCATGGGGCAGGAACCATGGGGCAGGGGTCCCTGTGGGGCAGGGGTTCCCATGGGCCAGGAGTCTCCCAATGGGGTTGGGGGTGTCCCCATGGGGCAGGAACCATGGGGCAGGCGTCCCCGTGGGGCAGAACTCTCCCTGTGGGGCAGGTGTCCCCCCCATGGGGCAGGTGTCCCCATGGGCTGGGGGTCTCCGTGGGGCAGGAACCATGGGGCAGGGGTCCCTGTGGGGCAGGGGTCCCCATAGGGCAGAGGTCCCTGTGGGGCAGGGGTTCATATGGGTTGGGGGTCTCTGTGGGGCGGAAACCATGGGGCAGAGGTCCCCATGGGGTGGGGGTCCCCATGGGACAGGGGTTCATATGGGCTGGGGGTCTCTGTGGGGCAGGAACCATGGGGCAGGGGTCTCCGTGGGGCAGGGGGTCCCCATGGGCTGGGGGTCTCTGTGGGGCGGGAACCACGGGGCAGGGGTCCCTGTGGGGCAGGGGTTCCCATGGGGCAGGGGTCCCCATGGGCTGGGGGTCCCCATGGGGTGGGGGTCTCTGTGGGGCAGGAACCATGGGGCAGGGGGTCTCTGTGGGGCTGGGGGTCCCCATGGGCTGGGGGCCCCTGTGGGGCAGGAACCATGGGGCAGGGGTCCCTGTGGGGCAGGGGTTCCCATGGGCCAGGAGTCTCCCAATGGGGTTGGGGGTGTCCCCATGGGGCAGGAACCATGGGGCAGGGGTCCCTGTGGGGCAGGAGTCTCCCTGTGGGGCGGGTGTCCCCCCCATGGGGCAGGTGTCCCCATGGGCTGGGGGTCTCCGTGGGGCAGGAACCACGGGGCAGGGGTCCCTGTGGGGCAGGAGTTCCCATGGGGCAGGGGTCCCCATGGGCTGGGTGTCCCCATGGGCTGGGGGTCTCTGTGGGGCAGGAACCATGGGGCAGGGGTCTCTGTGGGGCTGGGTGTCCCCATGGGGTGGGGGTCCCCATGGGGTGGGGGGTCCCCTTGTGTGGTGGGTGTCCCCATGGGCTGGGTGCCCCCCATGGGCAGGGGTCTCCGTGGGGCTGGGCGTCCCCATGGGCTGGGGGTCTCTGTGGGGCAGGAACCATGGGGCAGGGGGTCTCTGTGGGGCTGGGGGTCCCCATGGGCTGGGGGCCCCTGTGGGGCAGGAACCACGGGGCAGGGGTCCCTGTGGGGCAGGGGTCCCCATGGGCTGGGTGTCCCCGCCGTGGGGCCAGGCCCCCCGACCTGCAGCTTGTTCCACTGGATGCGCCCCACGCAGCGCGCGGCGTTGCGCCAGGCCTGCTTGGCGCCGAAGGCCAGCTCGGGGCCCAGCAGCCGGTAGGTGCCGGTGGCGGCGATGGCGGCCTCCACCTCCCGCAGGCGCTGGGCGTGCGCCGGGGAGTTCTCCCTGCGGGACCCCGTCACGCGCCCGCCCGCACCGCGCACCCCCTGGCACCACGCACCCCCCAGCACACGCCACCCCCCGGCACCGCGCACCCCCCGGCACCCCGCACCCCCCGGCACCACGCACCCCACACACCCCACACCCCACACACCCCCCGGCACCCCACACCCCCCAGCACCACGCACCCCCTGGCACCACACACCCCACACCCCACACACCCCACACCCCACACACCCCCGGCACCGCGCACCCCCCAGCACCACGCACCCCACACCCCACACCCCACACCCCCCGGCACCGCACACCCCCCGGCACCACGCACCCCCCGGCACCGCGCACCCCATGCCCCACACACCCCACACCCCACACACCCCCAGCACCCCACACCCCCCGGCACCGCGCACCCCCCGGCACCACGCACCCCACGCCCCACACACCCCCCAGCACCACGCACCCCCTGGCACCGCACACCCCACACCCCCCCATCCAGCACCCCACACCCAGCACCCCCACACCCCACACCCTGCACCCCACACACACACCCCCCCACCCCCCACCCCCCCCGGCACCACGCACCCCACACCCCACACACCCCTGGCACCCCACACCCCCCGGCACCACGCACCCCCTGGCACCACGCACCCCCCCGGCACCGCGCACCCCACACCCCCCCATCCGGCACCTCACACCCAGCACCCCCACACCCCCCCACACCCCACAGCCCCACACCCAGCCCCACACACCCCCCACCCTGCACCCCACACACCCCACACACACCCCCACCCCCCACCCCCCCCCCGGCACCACGCACCCCCTGGCACCCCACACCCCACACCCCACACACCCCTCGGCACCCCACACCTGGCACCCGGCACCCCCCACACCCCGGCACCCTCACACCCACCCTGGGCAGGGGGGACTGGGGCCAGGGCAGGGATGTGGGGTACCGTGGGGCAGGGATGGGGATGCGGGGCGCCGTGGGGCAGGGATGGGGATGTGGGACGCTGTGGGGCAGGGATGGGGATGTGGGCTGTCATGGGGTGAAGATGGGGATGTGGGGTGCTCTGGGGCAGGGTGTGGGGCGCCATGGGTGGCTATGGGGCAGTGATGGGGCAGTGGGTGAGGGGGGGCCAGTGATGGGGCAGCTATGGGGTGGCAATGGGGCGGCCATGGGGCAGCTATGGGGTGGTGTGGGGCAGCCATGGGGCGGCTGTGGGGTGGCGATGGGGTGGCCATGGGGCAGCAATGGGGCAGCAATGGGGTGGCCATGGGGCAGCAATGGGGCGGCTATGGGGTGGCATGGGGCGGCTGTGGGGTGCCGTGGGGCAGCGATGGGGCGGCCGTGGGGCGGCGTGGGGCAGCAATGGGATGGCGATGGGGTGGCCATGGGGCAGCCATGGGGCGGCCATGGGGCAGCGTGGGGCGCCGTGGGGCTGACCGTCGCAGGGAGCGGTGGTACTGGGTGATGAAGTCCCGCGCCAGCGCCAGCAGCTCCTGGGGGGGCCGGGGGCCCTCGGGGGGGGGCAGCGGCCGCGGCAGCACCAGGGAGCCCAGGCAGCGGCGCCCCGAGCACGGCCCCTCCTGCGGGACACGGGGGTGACCCACGGACGGACCCACACGCGGACCCACAGACCCACACACGGACCCACACACGGACCCACGGACCCACAGACCCACGGACGGACCCACAGACCCACAGACAGACCCACGGACCCACAGACCCATGGACAGACCCACACGCAGACCCACAGACCCACACACGGACCCACACACGGACCCACAGACGGACCCACGGACAAACCCACAGACGGACCCACAGACCCACGGACAGACCCACAGACAGACCCACAGACGGACCCACAGACCCACACGCGGACCCACAGACCCACGGACAGACCCACACATGGACCCACAGACAGACCCACAGACGGACCCACGGACCCACAGACAGACCCATGGACCCACACATGGACCCACAGACAGACCCACGGACCCACAGACCCATGGACAGACCCACACATGGACCCATGGACCCACACACAGACCCAAGGACAGACCCACACACGGACCCACAGATGGACCCACAGATGGACCCATGGACAGACCCAAAGATGACAGACCCACAGACACACACACAGACCCATGGACCCACAGACAGACCCACGGACAGACCCACACATGGACCCACGGATGAACCCACAGACCCAGCCCCACATGCACACACCCTGTGCCCCCCACCCCAACACCCCCCATCCTGCACCCCCACATCCTTCAACCCCCCCAACCCCTGCACCCCCAGCCCCACACCCAGCCCCACATCCCTGCCCACCCCTGCGCCCCCCCGGCCCCACCCCCCCCAGCCCCACACCCCCAGGCCCCCTCCCCGTGCCCCCCAGCCCCCCAGCCCCACACTCCCAGCCCCACATCCCTGCATCCCCCCGTGTCCCCCAGCCCCACACTCCCAGCCCCACACCCACCCCCCTGTGCCCCCCAGCCCCACATCCCTGTGCCCCCCGTGCCCCCCAGCCCCACACCCCCAGCCCCACATCGCTGTCCCCCCCCGTGCCCCCCGGCCCCCCTCTCTCCCCCCCCCCGTGCCCCCCAGCCCCACACCCCCAGCCCCCTCTCCCCCCCCCCCCGTGCCCCCACGCCCCCCAGCCCCACACCCCCGGCCCCACACCGCCGCCCCCCGCCCCACCGGCAGCCCCTCGGCGCAGAGCGTGTCGTAGCCGATGCTCCCCGTCTGCCAGTTCTTCAGCCGCGCGAAGCGGGGGGGCTCCGGGGGGCGGGGGGGGGGCGCGGGGCTGGGGGGGGACACGGCCCTGAGCCCCACACATGGGGGGCCGCGGGGCGCCCCCCCTCCCCCCACACTTAGTGAGACACCGGGACCCCGTGGGGACAGAGACACCCCCCCCCCCCCCCGGGGGGCGCTGGGGAAAATGGGGGGCACTGGGGGGGCACTGGGATCAGTGGGGCTGATCTGTGGGGCTGGGCTGTGGGGCTGATCTGTGGGGCTGATCTGTGGGGCTGGGCTGTGGGGCTGAGATGTGGGGCTGAGATGTGGGGCTGGGCTGTGGGGCTGAGATGTGGGGCTGGGCTGTGGGGCTGAGATGTGGGGCTGAGATGTGGGGCTGGGCTGTGGGGCTGAGATGTGGGGCTGAGATGTGGGGTTGGGCTGTGGGGCTGAGATGTGGGGCTGGGCTGTGGGGCTGGGCTGTGGGGCTGAGATGTGGGGCTGAGATGTGGAGCTGGGCTGTGGGGCTGATCTGTGGGGCTGGGCTGTGGGGCGTTCCTGGCCCCGCGCGGGTGAACAATGGCCGTGAGTCACCGCGGGCTCTGGGCCACCGAGGGCCGAGTCCCCCCGGCCCCGTCCGTCCCCCCACGGGCTGGGGGTCCCCCCACACCCTGCCCCGGCCCCCCCTCCCCTGCCCCACAGAGCCCCACACCCCCTGCCCCACATGGCCCCACGTGGCCCCATATATCCCTGTATAACCCCGTACGGCCCCACACGTCCCGTCCGCCCTGGCACACCCCGGTAGGTCCTGGAACGTCCTGTGGGGCTGGCGGCGCCGCAGTGGGGCTGCCGGGGTGTGCCGTGGGGCAGGGGACGCTGTGGGGCAGGGAATGCCGTGGGGCAGGGGATACCATGGGGCAGGGTGTCCTGTGGGGCGGGGGACGCTGTGGGGCAGAGCATGCTGTGGGGCAGGGGATACCATGGGGCAGGGTGTGCTGTGGGGTGGGGGATGCTGTGGGGCAGAGCATGCTGTGGGGCAGGGGACGCTGTGGGGCAGAGTGTGCTGTGGGGCAGGGGATGCCATGGGGCAGGGCATGCCGTGGGGCAGGGGGTGCTGTGGGGCAGGGCACGCTGTGGGGCAGGGGATGCCATGGGGCAGGGCACGCTGTGGGGCAGGGGGTGCTGTGGGGCAGGGCACGCTGTGGGGCAGGGGGTGCCATGGGCTGCTCAGGCTGCGCCGCCTCCTGCTGCCATGGGGCCGCGTCTCCGGGGGTCCCCGAGGGCCGCCGTGGGGCCGGGCAGAGGGTCCCTGAGCCGGGGGTCCCCGTCGAGGCGCGGGGGGTGACGGGGCCCCCTCTGCCCCCCCCCCCCCCGTCCCTCCCCCGTCCCCCCCGTCCCCCCGTCCCCGTCCCGCCGGGGGTCCCCCCGCGCCCCACACGCACCCGAGCGCCTCGGTGCCGTCGTCGCCGTGGGGCTGGCGGGAGCAGAGGCCGCAGGAGCGGGCGGCCGCGGGCAGCGCCGAGGGCAGGTTCCCCATGGCCGACCCCGGCCGGCGCCGGCGCTTCCTCCGGCCCCGACCCCCACGGGAAGTGCCGCGGCCCCCGCCCCGCGCACAATGGCACCCGGCGCCCACACCCACACCGTCACCGACACCGTCACCGTCACCAACACCGTCACCGACACCGTCACCGACACCGTCACCGTCACCAACACCGTCACCGACACTGTCACCAACACCGTCACCAACACCGTCACCCCGACACCGTCACCAACACTGTCACCCCGACACCGTCACCGTCACCGACACCGTCACCCCGACACCATCACCCCGACACCAAGACTGTCACCAACACCGTCACCCCGACACCGTCACCGTCACCGACACCGTCACCGACACCGTCACCAACACTGTCACCCCGACACCGTCACCGTCACCAACACCGTCACCCTGACACCATCACACCGACACCAAGACTGTCACCAACACTGTCACCCTGACACCGTCACCGTCACCCACACCGTCACCCTGACACCATCACACCAACACCAACACTGTCACCCGCGACATCACCGACACCATCACCGACACTGTCACCCCAACACTGGCACCGTCACCCACACCATCACACCGACACCAACACTGTCACCCGCACCATCACCAACACTGTCACACTGACACCAGCACTGACACTGTCACACCAACACCATCACCAACACCGTCGCTGGCACCGACGCCGTCACACTGGCACCACCACACCAACACCGTCACAGCAACACCATCACTGTCGCACCAACGCCGGCACCAACACCATCACACTGATACTGTCACACTGACACCGGCACCGTCACACCAACACCGTTGCCAATGCTGTCACCGTCACACCGTCGCTGGCACCATCACACCAACACTGTCACACTGTCACACCGACACCGTCGTGACACCGCCACCAGGGCCATTCCGGGGGTCCCATGGCCATTCCGGGGGTCCCATGGCCATTCCGGGGGTCCCGTGGCTCTGCCAAGGGCCCTGTGGCTGCACTGGGGACCACGGGACACGTGGGACCCCCCAGGACCCCCGGCGCGGCCACCCCCACAGTGGCCACGGGACCCCCGGAATGGCCACAGACCCCGCCCTGGGGGTCCCAGCCCCGCCGTGGGGCAGAGGCCCGGAGCCCCCTCCCCCCCCCCCCGCCCGGTTCCTGCCATTGATGGGTCCCGGGGGGGGGGGGGGGGGGGGCTGCACCCCTGGGACCCCCCGAGGTGGGGAGGGGGGTGCGGGGGGGGATCCGAGCTCCCGGCGGGGCTGGGGGCCCCCGGTGAGCCCCGGAGCGGGGGGGGGCGGTGCCGGGGGGTCCCGTCCGTGCCCCCGAGGGGAAGCCGCGCCCGGACGCGGCAGTTCCTTCCTGCGGGGGGGCGGGACCGGGGGCGGGGCGTCACGGCACGGCGCCCACCCCATTGGCTGCCCCGCGCGGGGGGGGCGGGGACTCGGCCCTGGGGCCGGGGAAGGGGGGGGTGGGGGGGGGCGCTCAGGGATTGTCCTGAGACACGGATCGGCCCCGCTCGGCCGGGCTGGGTTCGGCTCGGCTCGGCTCGGCTCGGCTCGGCTCGGTTCGGCTCGGCTCGGCTCGGCTCGGCTCGGCTCGGCTCAGCTCGGCTCTGTTCGGCTCAGCTCAGCTCGGCTCGGCTCAGCTCGGCTCGGCTCGGCTCGGTTCGGCTCAGCTCGGCTCAGCTCAGCTCGGCTCAGCTCGGCTCAGCTCGGCTCGGCTCGGCTCGGCTCAGCTTGGCTCGGCTCGGCTCGGCTCAGCTCGGCTCGGCTCGGCTCGGCTCAGCTCGGCTCGGCTCGGCTCGGCTCAGCTTGGCTCGGCTCGGCTCGGCTCTGTTCGGTTCAGCTCGGCTCGGCTCGGCTCAGCTCGGCTCGGCTCTGTTCGGTTCAGCTCGGCTCGGCTCGGCTCGGCTCGGCTCGGCTCTGTTCGGTTCAGCTCGGCTCGGCTCGGCTCAGCTCGGCTCGGCTCTGTTCGGTTCAGCTCGGCTCGGCTCGGCTCGGCTCGGCTCTGTTCGGTTCAGCTCGGCTCGGCTCAGCTCGGCTCGGCTCAGCTCGGTTCGGCTCAGCTCAGCTCAGCTCAGCTCGGCTCGGCTCGGCTCAGCTCGGCTCGGCTCGGTTCGGCTCAGCTCGGCTCAGCTCGGCTCGGCTCTGTTCGGCTCAGCTCGGCTCGGCTCGGCTCGGCTCGGCTCGGCTCGGCTCGGCTCGGCTCAGCTTGGCTCGGCTCGGCTCGGCTCGGCTCGGCTCTGTTCGGTTCAGCTCGGCTCGGCTCGGCTCAGCTCGGCTCGGCTCTGTTCGGTTCGGCTCGGCTCGGCTCGGCTCGGCTCGGCTCAGCTCGGCTCGGCTCTGTTCGGTTCAGCTCGGCTCGGCTCGGCTCGGCTCGGCTCGGCTCTGTTCGGTTCAGCGTTCGGTTCAGCTTGGCTCGGCTCGGCTCAGCTCGGCTCGGCTCGGTTCGGCTCGGCTCGGCTCTGTTCGGTTCAGCTCGGCTCGGCTCGGCTCGGCTCTGTTCGGTTCAGCTCGGCTCGGCTCGGCTCAGCTCGGCTCGGCTCGGTTCGGCTCGGCTCGGCTCTGTTCGGTTCAGCTCGGCTCGGCTCGGCTCAGCTCGGCTCGGCTCTGTTCGGCTCAGCTCGGCTCGGCTCGGCTCGGCTCGGCTCAGCTCGGCTCGGCTCAGCTCGGCTCGGCTCTGTTCGGCTCAGCTCAGCTCGGCTCGGTTCGGCTCGGCTCGGCTCGGTTTGGCTCAGCTTGGCTCGGCTCGGCTCGGCTCGGCTCGGCTCAGTTTGGCTCGGCTCGGCTCGGCTCGGCTTGTCTGGGCTGGTCTTGGTTTGGCTGGGCCCGGCTCGGCTCGGCTTGGTTTAGGTGGATTCGGCTCAGCTCAACTGGGTTTGGCTCGGCTGGGCTCGGCTCAGTTCGGTCCAGTTCAGCCCAGTTTGGCTGGACTCGTCCCAGTCCGGCTCAGTTCAGCTCAGTTCAGCCCAGTCTGGCTCAGTTCAGCTCGGTTCAGCCCAGTTCGGCCCAGTTTGGCTGGGCTCAGCTCAGTTCGGCCCACTTTGGCCCAATTCAGCTCGGTTCAGCTGGGTTCTGCTCAGTTCGGTCCAGTTCGTCCCAGTTCGGCTGGGTTCGGCTCAGTTTGGCTCGGTTCAGCTGGGTTCAGCCCAGTTCGGCTGGGTTCATCCCAGTCTGGCTCAGTTCGGCTCAGTTCAGCCCGGTTCAGCCCAGTTCAGCTCCATTCAGCTGGGTTCAGCCCAGTTCGGCTCAGTTTGGCCCAATTCAGCTCGGTTCAGCTGGGTTCTGCTGGGTTCGGTCCAGTTCAGCCCAGTTTGTCTGGGTTCAGCTCAGTTCGGCCCAGTTCAGCTGGATTCGGCTCAGTCCGGCTTGGTTCGGCTCGGTTCGTCCCAGTTCAGCTCGGTTCGGCTGGGTTCAGCCCAATTTGGCTGAGTTCGTCCCAGTCTGGCTTGGTTCGGCTCGATTTGGCCCAGTTCAGCTCGGTTGGGCTGGGTTCAGCCCAGTTCGGCCCAGTTCGGCTGGATTTGGCTCAGTTTGGCTCGGTTCGGCTCAGTTCAGCCCGGTTCGGCCCAGTTCAGCTCAGTTCGGCTGGGTTCAGCCCAGTTTGGCCCAGTTCGGCTCGGTTCGGCTGGGTTCGGCTCGGTTCGGCTGGGTTCAGCCCAGTTTGGCCCAGTTCGGCTCGGTTCGGCTGGGTTCGGCTCGGTTCGGCTGGGTTCAGCCCAGTTTGGCCCAGTTCGGCTCGGTTCGGCTCGGTTCGGCTGGGTTCAGCTCGGTTCGTCCCAGTCCAGCTCAGTTCGGCTCGGTTCGGCCCAGTTCTGCTGGGTTTGGCCCAGTTCTGCTGGGTTCGGCCCAGTCCAGCTCGGTTCGGCCCAGTTCGGCTCGGTTCGGCCGGGTTCGGCCCAGTTCGGCTCGGTTCGGCCGGGTTCGGCCCAGTTCGGTTCCTGCCGTCGGTCCCGTCTGTCCCGTCGGTGGCGGCGGGTCCGGGTCGGTCCCGGAGCCAATTTCAGCACCAGGGACAGAGGCGGGACCGGGAGGGGACGGGACTGGGAGGGGAGGGGATGGGACTGGGATGGCATGAGATTGGAATGGGATGGGACTGGGATGGGGTGGGACTGGGAGGGGACTCGGACTGGGAGGGATCTGATCGGGTACTGGACTGAGATTAGGACTGGATCGGGACTGGGACGGGGACCGAGGCTGGGATCACGGCTGTGGTTGGGACTGGACCAGGAGCAGCGCCATGACTGGGGCTGGGATTGGACTGAGACTGGACTGGGATGGGGACTGGAACTGGGATTGGGACTGGGACGGGGACTGGAAATGGAATTGGAACTGGAACTGGGATTGGGACGGGGATGGGGACTGGGACTGGACTGGGACTGGGACTGGGATTGACATTGGGACTGGGACTGGGACGGGGACTGGGACTGGAACCGGGATGGGGACTGAGACTGGGATTGGGACTGGAGAAGGATCAGCACCAGCACTGAGACGCAGCACTGGAACTGGGACGGGGACTGGGACTGTAACTGGGGCTGGAACTGGTGAGTGGGACTGGAATGGACTAGACTGGGACTGGAACTGGGACTGGATTGGTACTGGGACCGAGACTGGGACCCAGCACTGGGACTGGGACTGGGATTGCAACAAGGACTGGGATTGGGACTGGACTGGGACCAGCCCCGGCACAAGCATCAGGGGTGGGACCGGCACAGGCACTGGGACCAGTACACGCAGTGAGACCAGCACCAGCACTGGGACCAGTGCACGCAGTGAGACCAGCACCAGCACTGGGACCAGTACCCGCACCGGAACCAGTATCAGCAGCAGCACCACCCCCAAGACTGGGACTGGTACCGGCTCTGGGACCACTGTCAGCACTGGGACCAGCAGCAGCTCTGGAACCAGTACTGGTATTTGGACCAGTACCCACACTGCAACCAGTACGTGCTCTGGGACCAGTATCAGTACCAGGACTGGGACCAGTACCAGCACTGGAACCAGTGTCTGCACTGGGACCAGCACAGGTACTGGTACTGGTACCAGCTCTGGGATCAGCACTGGGACCAGTATCTGCACAAGGACCAGCACCAGCACCGGGAGCAGCACCAGCACTGGGACCAGTACCCACACTGGGACCAGCACCAGCACCAGGACCGGACCAGTACCTGCTCTGGCACCACTGTCAGCACTGGGACCAGTACCAGCTCTGGGACCAGCATTGGCACTGGGACCAGCACCGGCACTGGGACCAGTATCAACACTGCAACCAGTACCCACACTGGGACTAGTACCAGCACCAGGACCGGACCAGTACCTGCTCTGGCACCAGTATTGGCTCTGCCACCAGTATCGGCTCTGGCACCAGCACCAGCACTGGGACCAGTACCCACACCAGAACCAGTATCAACACTGGGACCAGGACCAGCACTGGAACCAGTATGGGCCCTGGGACCAGTGCCTGCTCTGGGACCAGTACCGGACCAGGACAGCACCAGGACTGGAACCAGTATTGGCTCTGGGACTAATACTGGTACTGGCACCAGTAACAGCCGTTGGACCAGCACTGGCACTGGGACCAGTTCCTGCACTTGACCAGCGCTGCCATGGGGACCAGTACTGGCACTGGGACCAGCATGAGCACTGGGACCAGCACTGGGACCAGTATGAGCACTGGGACCGATACTGGCACTGGGACCAGTATGAGCACTGGGACCAGCACTGGGACCAGTACCAACACTGGGACTGGTACTGGCACTGGGACCAGTATGAGCACCAGGACCGGCACTGGGACCGGTATGAGCACTGGGACCAGTACTGGGACCAGTATGAGCACTGGGACCAGTATGAGCACCAGGACCAGTATGAGCACCAGGACCGGGACCAGCACTGGGACCAGTGTGAGCACTGGGACCGGGACCAGCACCGGGACCAGTACTGACGCTGGGACCAGTACCGGCACCGGCACCGGTGGGCGTGGCCAGCCCCGGTCGATGGGCGTGGCCAGTCCGGTCTGTGGGCGTGGCCACCGCTGTCGCCCCCGGCCCGGGCGTGCCGGGTCCCCCCGGTGCCCCCCCCGCGCGCCCATTGGCTGTGCCCCCGCTGGCCCCGCCCCCCCCCCCGGCCCGGCTGTCAACACGGAGCGCCCGCCGCCGCCCGCGCCCCGCGCCGGGCCGAGCCCCGCCGGAACCGCCCGATCCCGCCCGAGTCCTCCCGAACCCCGCCGGAACCGCCCGAGCCCGCCCCAAGCGAGCCGAACCCACCCGAACCCGCCCCGAACCTACCCGAACCGGGCCGAGCGCAGCCGAAACCACCCGAACCCACCCGAACCGGGCCGGGCCGAGCCCAGCCGAGCCGAGCGGAGCCGAACCCAGCCGAAAACACCCGAACCCGCCCCAACCGGGCGCCGAGCCCCGCCGAAATCACCCGAGATTCCCCGAAGCCGGCCGTGCCGGTCCGTCCCGGGCGGGGGCCGGTCGCCCCCCGGTCGCTCCGTGACTAAATAAGGCCGATGCGGCGGCGAGCACCGAGCGGGTAGAGCCGGGGGGGTCCCCCCGGGCCCCGTCCGTTCTCCCCCCCTCCCCTCGCCGCCCCCTCCCCGGGCCCCGCCGGCGCCGTCCTTGGCTCAAGGGCAGCGGGACCCCCCGCGGCGCGGCCCCCCCCCCCCCCCCCCCCCCTCCCCGGCGCGGCGGCGGCGGCGCTGCCCCATGGGCCCGGCAGGATGCCGGTGCGGCGGGGGCACGTCGCCCCCCAGAACACCTTCCTGGACACCATCATCCGCAAGTTCGAGGGGCAGAGTGAGTGGGGGCGGGCGGGGGGAGGGGGGGCACGGACGGGAGGGGCCACCCCCCCCCCCCTCCACCTTCCTCCGGGAGCTGCCGCCCCCCGGGATGGGGCTGGGGGGGGGGGGGGGTCGTCGCGGTCCTCCCCGGGGCGGGGGGGGGGCGGGCGGGGATGGGGTCCCCGTGGTGGGGGTTGTGGGGGGGTCCCTACACCTAGGGGTCCCCATGGCGGGGGGTGTCCCCGTGGTGGTGGTGGTGGGGGGTGTCCCTGCAGCTGGGGGGTCCCCATGGTGCTGGCGGGGTCCCTGTGGTGGGGATGGTGGGGGGGTCCCTGGGGGGTCCCTGTGGTGGTGGGGTCCCCACGGTGGGGGTTGTGGGGGGTCCCTGCAGCGGTGGGGTCCCTGTGGTGGGGGGTACCAGCGGCAGGAGGGTCCCCATGGGGGGGTGGTGGTGGCGTCCCCATGGTGGTGGGGTCTCTGGGGTGATGGCGGTGGGGTCCCCACGATGGTGTCAGTGGGGTCCCTGTGGCAATGGCGTCCCAGTGGTGGCAGTGGGGTCCCCATGGTGGTTGTAGTGGGATCCCCATGATGGCGGTGGGGTCCCCATGGTAGTGATGGGGTCCCTGTGGTAGTCACAGTGGGGTCCCCATGATGGCGGTGGGGTCCCTGTGGCAATGGGGTCCCTGGGGTGGTGGCAGTGGGGTCCCCATGATGGCGGTGGGGTCCCCATGGTGGTGGGATCGCTGTGGCAATGGGGTCCCAGTGATGGCGGCGGTGGGGTCCCAGTGGTGGCAGTGGGGTCCCCATGATGGCGGTGGGGTCCCCATGGCAGTGGGGTCCCTGTGGCAATGGGGTCCCTGGGGTGGTGGCAGTGGGGTCCCCACGATGGTGGCAGTGGGGTCCCTGTGGCAATGTGGTCCCAGTGATGGCAGCGGTGGGGTCCCAGTGGTGGCAGTGGGGTCCCCATGATGACAGTGGGGTCCCTGTGGCAATGGGGTCCCAGTGGTGGCAGTGGGGTCCCCATGATGACAGTGGGGTCCCTGGGGTGGTGGCAGTGGGGTCCCCATGATGGCGGTGGGGTCCCCATGGCAGTGGGGTCCCTGTGGCAATGGGGTCCCTGGGGTGGTGGCAGTGGGGTCCCCACGATGGTGGCAGTGGGGTCCCTGTGGCAATGTGGTCCCAGTGATGGCAGCGGTGGGGTCCCAGTGGTGGTGGTGGGGTCCCCATGGCAGTGGCAGTGATGGGCCCCCCGTGGTAGTCGCAGTGGCGTCCCCATGATGGCAGTGGGGTCCCTGTGGCAATGGGGTCCCAGTGATGGCAGCGGTGGGGTCCCAGTTGTGGCGGTGGGGTCCCCATGGTGGTGGCAGTGATGGGGTCCCTGTGGTAGTGGCAGTGGGGTCCCCATGATGGCGATGGGGTCCCCATGGTGGTGGCAGTGATGGGGTCCCCGTGGTAGTGGCAGTGGGGTCCCCATGATGGTGGTGGGGTCCCCGTGGTGGTGGGGTCCCCATGGTGGTGGCAATGATGGGGTCCCCGTGGTAGTGGCAGTGGGGTCCCCATGATGGCGGTGGGGTCCCCGTGGGGGTGGGGTGGTGCCGGTGGCCTGGGGGGGGGTTCCCCTGGGGGGCGAGTGGGGCGGCTTGGGGGGTATTTGTCACCCAGAGCCGCGGACGGATGGAGGGAGGGATGGAGGGACGGAGCGAAGCCTGGCTGGCGGCGGGGGGGGGACACACACACGGACACCCTCAGGCGCGCGGGGGCCTGACCCTCTCCCCCCCCCCCCCCCCCCAAAAAAAAAAGGCCGCAAGTTCATCATCGCCAACGCCCGGGTGGAGAACTGCGCCGTGATCTACTGCAACGACGGCTTCTGCCAGCTCTGCGGCTACTCGCGGGCCGAGGTGATGCAGAAACCCAGCACCTGCGACTTCCTCCACGGGCCCCGCACCCAGCGCGGCGCCGCCGCCCAGATCGCCCAGGCCCTGCTGGGCGCCGAGGAGCGCAAGGTGGAGATCTGCTTCTACCGCAAGGACGGTAGGCACCCGCCACGCCGCCGCCACGCCACGCCACGCCGCCGCCGCCGCCGCCGGCAGAGATGGAGGGTTGTTTGCGCAGGGGTGAAGGCGGCCGTCCGTCACCGGCAGACAGCCCCGGCGCTCGCGGCGGCCCCATCCGTCACCCGCGCCCTGCCTGGCGCCGGGGTGTGGGGGGGCGGGGGGCAGCCTGGCAGCGGCGGCGGGTGCCGGGGGGGACAGCGGCTCCCAGCCCCAGCGATGGGGCGGTTTTGTGGGGCCACGCGGCACCGTGGGCTCCCAGGGGGCCAGGGAAGCCGTGGGGCTGGGGGCGGGGGGGTGTCAAGACCACCGTGCTGGGACCCACGGCAGGGGACCACCGTGGTGGGGGGGGGGGGGGAGCGATGTGGGGCACGGGGGCAGAGGAAGGGCAGTGGGGTCCCTGGGGTGATAGCGGTGGGGTCCCCACGATGGTGTCAGTGGGGTCCCTGTGGCAATGGCGTCCCAGTGGTGGCAGTGGTGGGGTCCCAGTGGTGGCAGTGGGGTCCCCATGGTGGTTGTAGTGGGATCCCCATGATGGCGGTGGGGTCCCCATGGTAGTGATGGGGTCCCTGTGGTAGTCACAGTGGGGTCCCCATGATGGCAGTGGGGTCCCTGTGGCGGTGGGGTCCCTGGGGTGGTGGCAGTGGGGTCCCCATGGCAGTGGGGTCCCTGTGTCAATGGGGTCCGTGGTGGGGGGGACGCGGTTGGGGGACGGTGGGGTCCGGGTGCCGAGAAGGGGAGGGGGCAGCGAGGCCGAGGGTGGGGGGGGGGGCAGCCCTATGGCTCTGCCGTGTGGCTTTGGTGGCCCAGGCTGGCTCCTGGCCCACTGGCAACGGTGCAGCTGGCCCCATCCCGTGGGTCTGCCCGCCCCACGGCTGCCCCACGGCTGCCCCACGGCTGCCCCATGGCTGAGCGGGCCATGGGCGCTGCATGGTGACCAGCCCCACGGCGAGCCGTGGGGCCGTGGGGCTTGAGCCCCTGTCGGGTGTCACGGTGCCACCGTCCCCGGCGCGTGTGGGGCGTCCCCGGGGCTGTGCCGCACCCCCTGCTGCCGGGGGTCGCGGTGCCGGGGCTGCCCCACGCCAGGCGTCCCGGCTCTCACGGCAGCTGCCGCCGGCTCTCGGCACCCGGCCGCGGTTCTGGCACCCGCCTGCAAACAAAGCTGGTCCCCAGCTGCCGGCACCGCGCTGGCTCTGCCGCCGCCGCCGGCCTCGGCCCCCCTGGTGCTGCCATGCCCCCAGCCCGGGGGGACGGCGCGGGGAGGCCCCGGTGCTGCCCGGCGCCCGTCCTGCCACGGTGCCGCCGGGGGCCGCAGTGCCTGGCACCGCCGGTGCCCTTCGGACCCCGTGCGCAGGTGGCTGCTCCCGTGAGCCCTCGTCAGCGCCGCGCTAATTGCCGGGCCCACGCGTGCTGGCGCGGGCGGGAGGCTCGTGGTCCTGCCCCCCACCCCGTCCTTGCTGGCCCCCCCCGGCGCTGCCGTGGGGAAGCAGGATGGGGGTCCCGGGGGTGGCGTGGGGGGGTCCCTGACCCAGGACATGGCTCTGGGGGGGCACCGCTCCGTGGGGCCGGGGGGTTCCCTGGGTGCGTGGGCGATGTGGAGCCCCCCCAGCCGGCGCCACGGTTCCCACGGGATATTTATCGGCGGCACCTGCGAGCAGTGGCCAGCACCTGCTGGGGGGGGGGGCTCCGTGGGGACCCCGCTGCCCTCCCCCGTGGGGCACAGCCCCCCACCCACCGTGGGGCAGGCACCCCCCTGCCGCCGGCCCCGGTGTGTTTGCCATCAGCTCAGTCCCGTCGGTGCCGTGGCGGTGGTGCCGCAGCGCTGGACCCCGCTCCTCTGCCTCGACGGCCCCCCCCGCCGCCAAGCCCCCACCGCGGTGATGCCCGCGGGACCCCAGGCTGCGGTTGCGCGGTGCTTTGGTGATGCCGTGCCGTGGGGAGCCGGCCGGGCCCCACCACCGCGCCAGCCGCTGCCGCAGCCATTAGTTGTGTGCGCGGTGTGCGCGGTGTTTGCAGTGAGCGCGGTGTTCCCAGGGCCCCGGCGCTGCCACGGGCACCGGGAGGTCACGGTGGCCCTGGGGATCCGCGGCACCGCAGGCACGGCCTTGGGCTCACCGGGGCGGCCGACGCTGTGCCACAGCGTGTCTGCAGCGGGGAGGGGGGACAGGGACCCCCCCCATCCCCACCCATGGCCCTTGGGGTCCTGGGGGTTGCGGCACCACATGGTGCAGCCGTCGGCACGTGCCGGGAGCCGGGCGAGGGCGTGAAGGAGCCGCATCGGGCCCCCGGCACGTGTTGGCGCGTCTCGGGGTGGGGGTCCCCAGCCTGGCCCAGGCCCCCCCATGGTCACCACGCCGGCAGCTCGGTGGCCGCGGCCTGAGGAGCATCGGGCAAGTTTCGTGCCCTCGCTGGGCTGTGCCAGCCCCTGGCACGGGGTGTCCCGGGGGTGTCCGGGGTGGGGGTCCCGCGGGGTTTGGGGGGATGGGGGGAGCGGTGCCGCCAGCTGGTGCGGAGCTGGGGGGGGTCCCCACGGCGTGGTGGGGGGTGCGCAGTGGGGCGGGGGAGCGGTGCCGTGGGGGGCTCGGGGCGGCGCAGAGTGGGGTGTGGACCCCCGTGCAGCAGGGGGTGGGGATGGGGCAGGCCCCCCTGGTGCGGGGGTCCCGGTTCAGTCCCAGTGTGGGGGTCGTCCCAGTGCGGGGGTCCCCGTTCAGTCGCGGTGTGGGGGTCCCACCAGTGCAGGGGTCCCGGTGCGGGTGTCCCCTTGCTATGGGTCCCCTTGGTGTGGGGGTCCCAGTTCAGTCCCGGTGCGGGGGTCTCCTTGGTGCGGGGGTCCCGCTGTGGGCGTCTTGGTTCATTCCCAGTGAAGGGATCCCCCCGGTTCGGTCCCAGTGGGGGGGTCCCAGTTCAGGTTCCCCTCGGTGCGGGGATCCCAGTGTGGGGGTCTGGATTCGGTCCCGGTTTGGTGCCGGCACGGGGGTCCCAGTTCAGTCCCAGTTCGGTCCTGGTGTGGGGGTCCCCTCGGTGCGGGGGTCCTGGTTCGGTGCTGGTTTGGTCCCAGTGCGGGGGTCCCGGTTCGTCCCGGTGCCGGGGTCCCCTCGGTGCGGGGGTCCGGTTCGGTCCCGGTTCGTCCCGGTGCGGGGGTCCCGGTTCGGTCCCGGTTCGTCCCGGTGCGGGGGTCCCGGTGCTGCCGCCCGGCGGTCGCGGGGGGCAGCGCAGCCCCGGCCGGAGCCGGGGGGGGGATGCGGGGTGCGGGGGGGGGGGGGATGGGGGCGCATTTGGGGTGGGGGGCGCCCCCTGAGCAGGGTGCAGTGTCCCGTCCCCCCCCCCCAGCGTGGGGCACATTCGATCCCCGTCACTCGTGGCCGGGGTCGCCGGGGGCGGGGGGGGGCCGGGGGGTGCGGGAGCCCCCGGAGCCGCTGGGATGGGGGGGTGGGGGGTGGGGGAGCAGCCGGTTCCTGCAGCCCCCGGGGCGGGGCCTGGCCCGGGGAGGGGCACAACCGGGGGGGCACGGCCGGGGGGGGGATGGAGTCGGCGGGGGGGTGCTGGGGGGGGTGGGCAGGGGTGATGTGGGGGGGGCAGGAGGATGCTGTGGGGGGGTGGAGTGATGCTGTGGGGCTGCGGGGAGACACGGGGGGGCAGAGGAGGATGCTGGGGGGGGGGGGGGGATGCTGGGGGGGTCAGGAGGATGCTCTGGGGGGGTCAGGAGGATGCTGTGGGGTGGGGTGGGGGGCTCAGCACAGCCCCCCCCTCTCCCCCAGGCAGGGCACCGCGCTCCCACCGCCGGCACGTCCGGTGTTCAGATGCACCGTGCCCCCCCAGGGCATCCCCAACCCCCCCCGATCACCTCCCGCCCCCCCCACAGAGCCCCCCAGAGCCCCCCAGGCAGGTGAGGGGGGGGGTGCTCGGGGACCCCGCAGTGCATGGCGTGGCCTGGCGTGGCCTGGCGTGGCCTGGCCGTCCTGCGCCGCCGGCCGCTGCCCGCAGCCATATTTAGGCATAACTCCGGCACGGCCGCGGCGCCGAGGGCGCAGCCCCCCCACACCCCCCCCCAGAGCTCACCCCTGGGGCTGGGGGGGTCCCCTCCAGCACCCCTGGGGGGGGGGGGTGTCTCCCGCAGGAAGGTGAGGTGCGAGGGGCCGGGGGGGGAATCTGGGGGGTTTAGGGAATTGTGGGGGGGCGAGGAGGAGGCGAAGCCGCCGGGGCGGCCATGTGGCCCTGACGCCGATCCCGCCGCCGCCGCCTCGCGCGGTGACCCCGTGCCATGCCATGCCATGCCATGCCGTGCCACGCCGCGCTGCACGCGTGTCCTGCGCTGCCGTCCCCCCCCCCCAGCCCCCCTGCCACGCGCGGGGGCAGGGATTCCCCGGTGCGGGGCTGGGGACGGTGACGAGGGTGATGGTGACGGTGGTGCCAGCTGGCGGCCGCCACCATGCCGGGCTCCCCCGGCTGCCGGGCCCGCTGCCAGCGCCGGGGAGGGGGGTGGAGGGACACACACACACACACACACACACACACACACACACACACACACACACGCGCGCCGTGTGGGGGGAGCGGTGTGGGGGTCACCTCCCCCCCCCCCGGTGTCACACGCGTGTCCCCGTCCCGCGTCCTGCGGCGCCGTTGCAGGTGCCGTGTCGGGGGAGGGGGGGGGGGTCAGGGGGTCTCTGCCAGCCCCACGGTGGGGCACTGGGGGGGGGGGGCGGGGGGCTGCCCCCCTCCCCAGGCAGCAGGGGTTACCCCAGGTTACCCCCCCCCCCCCCCGGCAAAGCTGAGCCCCCGGCGGCGGGATTAACGCCACAGCTGTTAACGAGGCCTGAGCCGCTTAAGCCTGGCCTGGCACCCTGGCTGCCCCCCCCCACTCCCGGCACGGGCTCTGGGGGGGCCCAGCTGTTGTCCCCCCCCCGACCTTGTGCTGTGCCGAGTGCCGGGGAATGGGGCCAGGCTCCGTCCCACCCCCCCGTGCCTCAGTTTCCCCCCGCCATGGAGCTGTAGGGGGGGATGCCCTGTGGGGGGGGGGGGGGTGGGGGGGGCGGATCGGGGGGTGGCTGTGATGGGGCTGGGGGTGTCGTGACCCCCACCCCCCACCTCCTGTTGCCCCCCCCCTGCCCCCCCCGCAGGCAGCTGCTTCCTGTGCCTGGTGGACGTGGTGCCGGTGAAGAACGAGGATGGGGCCGTCATCATGTTCATCCTCAACTTCGAGGTGGTGATGGAGAGGGGGGGCGCGGGGTCCCCCCCCCGTGACACCAACCACTGGGTCACCCCCGCCAGCTGGTTCCCCGCAGGTATGGGGGGGGGGGGGGGGGGGGGGGGGGAGGGACATGAAACGTGGGACGCGGCCGGGCTGGGGGGTTGCGTGGTGGGACCCCCGCTCCGGCACGTCCCGGGGACCGCGTGGCGCTGGCACCCGCTGCCCCACCAGCGGCACCCGCGGGGAGGGTTGGGTGGCTTTGGGGGGCTTTGGGTGGCTTTGGGTGGGCTTTTGGTGGGTTTGGTTGGGTTTCAGTGGGTTTCGGTGGGCTCTTGGTGGCTTTTGATGGCTTTGGGTGGCTTTGGGCAGGTTTGGGTGTCTTTTGGTGGCTTTGGGTGGCTTTGGGTGGGTTTGGATGGGCTTTTGGTGGCTTTTGGGTTTGGGTGGCCTTGGGTGGCTTTTGACGGCTTCTGGTGGCTTTTGGTGGGTTTGGTTGGGTTTGGGCGGCTTTTGGTGGCTTTTGGTGGCTTTGGGCAGGTTTTGTTGGGTTTTGTTGGGTTTTGGTGGCTTTGGGTGGGTTTGAGTGGGCTTTTGGTGGCTTTTGGGTGGGCTTTGGGCAGGTTTTGGCAGGTTTGGGTGGCTTTGGGTGGCTTTTGGGTTTGGGTGGGCTCTTGGTGGCTTTTGGTGGGCTCTTGGTGGCTTTGGGTGGCTTTTGGCAGGTTTTGGCGGCTTTGGGTGGCTTTTGGGTTTGGGTGGGCTTTTGGTGGCTTTTGGCAGGTTTTGGTGGGTTTTGGCGAGCAGCCCCCCCACTTTTCCCCCCTGTCCCACCCTCCCCCCCCTCCCAGGGCGCAGCAGGTCCCTGCGGCTGAAGCTGCCGGCGCTGCTGGCGCTGGCGGGCAGCAAACAGTCGCTGCCGCCGGAGCCCCCCGACGCCGTCGTCGTCGACTTCTCCCGGCGCGGCAGCGAGTCGGGCGCCGAGGAGCCCCCGTCCTCGCCGGAGCCCGGCTTCCCGGGGGGCACTGGCCTCGTCCCCTGAGGACCGGGAGGCGCTGGTGGGGGACGAGCCGCCCCCCGTCGCCCGCTCCTCGCCGCGGGCCGAGCGCCGGGCCCTGCCGGCCTGCCGCCTCGGAGGGTTCCCTGGCCCGCAGCCGCGACAGCCCCCGCAGCCTGCGCCGCGCCTCCTCCCTCGACGACATCGACGCCATGAAGGCCGACGGCGACCAGCGCTGCCACCACCACAACCGCCACGCCAGCGCCGGCGCCGCCATGCACCGCGGCTCCAGCACCGGTACGCTCCCGTCTCCTGTCGTCGTCCCCCGCCACCAAAACCTCCCCAGCCCCCAGCTTTCGGGCGCCGTGGGGGGAGGTCGTTAGCGCTGGCAGCTCGTTAGGACGCCGGGGGGGTCGCGGTGGCACTCGTCACTGTCAGGCTCCTCATCGCTCCGGCGCGGGACGGGGACCCCCCCCGCCGTCACCCGGTGTGGGGCGGGCTGGGATGGCACCGAGTGCCCCCCCCCAGCACTAAGCACCCCCCCCCATGACACCGAGCCCCCCCACAGCACTGAGCCTCCCCCCATGGCACTGAGCCCCCCACGTGGCACCAAGCACCCCACATGGCACTGAGCCCCCTCCCCAGCACCAAGACCCACCCCCCGTATGGCACTGAGTGCCCCCCCACCTGGCACCGAGACACCCCCCGCCCCCCGACTTGGCACTGAGCCCCCCCACATGGCACCAAGCCCCCCCCCACATCACCAAGCGCCCCCACGTGGCATTGAGGCCCCCACCATGACAATGAGTCCCCCACATAGAACCAAGCCCCCCCCGCATGGCACTGAGCACCCCCCCCCCCCATGGCACTGAGACACCCACATGGCACTGAGCCCCCCCCATGGCACTGAGCCCCCCCCATGGTACTGAGACCCCCCCATGGCACCAAGCCTCCACCGACCCCCTGGCACCAAGCCCCCTGGCATGGCACGGAGCCCCCCCCATGGCACGGAGCCCCCCCAGGCCTGGTGGGGAGCCCATCCCCCCCCCATCCTGGCTGCACCAGGCAGTGCCCGGGGGGCTCACCCCCCCCAGCCCATCCCAAGGGGGGGCTCAGACCCCCCCGGCAGCACCCAGTCCCCCCCCCCCAGCCCCAGCCGCTGGAATTGCCTTGTTAACCCCGGCCCTGCTAAGCGCATGAGGGGGGTAATTACATTAATTACATTCAGGGTGAACGATAGCAGGCCTGCGGTGCCCGGCTGGGGGGGCCCCCGGCTCCCCACTCCCCCCACCCACCATGGGACCCCCCAGCCCCTGGGGGACAGTGGGGCCATGGGACCCCCCCCCCAGCCCCTGGGGGACAGTGGGGCCATGGGACCCCCGAGGGGACAGTGGGACCTTGGGACCCACCCAGCCCTGGGGACACTGGGGGACCCCCTTGGCACCCCTAAACCCCAGGGGACACTGGGGCCATGGGACCCCCCCAGCCCTGGGGGACAGTGGGGCCATGAGACCCCCCCCCAGCCCCTGAGACCCCCCTCAGCCCCTGGGGAACATTAGGGCTGTGGGACCCCCAGGGGACTGTGGGACCGTGGGACCCCCCCAGCCCTGGGGGATGCTGGGGCCATGGAACTCCCCCCCCCCAGCCCTGGGGACACTGGGGGACCCCCTTGGGACCCCTAAGCCCCTGGGGGACGCTGGGGCCGTGGGACCCCAGTGCCGGGGGGACGCGGTGGCTGTCCCCCCCCCCGGTGACGGTGCCCCCGCGCAGGGGCCGTGCCCGCCGTGCGCAGCGCCCTGCTGAACTCCACCTCGGACTCGGACCTGGTGCGGTACCGCGCCATCAGCCGCATCCCCCACATCACCCTCAACTTCGTGGACTTCAAGGCGGACGCGTTCCTGGCCGCCCCCCCCGGCGAGAAGGAGATCATCGCCCCCACCAAGCTGAAGGAGCGCACCCACAACGTCACCGAGAAGGTCACCCAGGTGAGAGCGCGGGCGGGCGCGCCGGTGACAGAGGTGGCAGAGGTGGCCAGGGGGTGATGGAGGTGGCCGGTTGGTGACAGAGGTGGCAGAGGTGGCCAGGAGGTGACGGAGGTGGCCGGTTGGTGATGGAGGTGGCCGGTTGGTGACAGAGGTGGCCAGGAGGTGACGGAGGTGGCCAGGGGGTGATGGAGGTGGCCAGGTGATGAAAGAGGTGGCCAGGAGGTGACGGAGGTGGCCAGGGCTGGGCAGTGGTGGCAGTGGCCAGGAGGCAACGGAGGTGTCTGGGAGGTGACGGAGGTGGCCGGTTGGTGGTGGAGGTGGCCGGTTGGTGACAGAGGTGGCCAGGAGGTGACGGAGGTGGCCGGTTGGTGATGGAGGTGGCCGGTTGGTGACAGAGGTGGCCAGGAGGTGATGGAGGTGGCCGGTTGGTGACAGAGGTGGCCGGTTGGTGATGGAGGTGGCCGGTTGGTGACGGAGGTGGCCAGGAGGTGACGGAGGTGGCCGGTTGGTGACGGAGGTGGCCGGGCGGTGCTCAGGATGCTGGACCCAGATGATGCTCTCACAGCCACTTGCTGCTGGAGCTGATGGGACGATGCTGGAGCTGATGGGATGGTGCTGGAGCTCAGGGGATGGTGCTGGAGCTGATGGGATGGTGCTGGAGCTCAGGGGATGGTGCTGGAGCTGATGGGATGGTGCTGGAGCTCAGGGGATGGTGCTGGAGCTCGGGATGGTGCTGGAGCTGATGGGACGATGCTGGAGCTGATGGGATGGTGCTGGAGCTCAGGGGATGGTGCTGGAGCTGATGGGACGATGCTGGAGCTGATGGGATGGTGCTGGAGCTCGGGATGGTGCTGGAGCTGATGGGATGATGCTGGAGCTGATGGGATGGTGCTGGAGCTCAGGGGATGGTGCTGGAGCTGATGGGATGATGCTGGAGCTCGCGGGGCGGTGCTGGAATGCGCAGGATGGTGCTGGAGCTCGCAGGGAGTTGTTGGAGCTCACGGGGTGATGCTGGAGCTCATGGGAGGACGCTGGATGGTGCTGTGGGATGGTGGGATGTGGGATGGTGCTGGAGCTCATGGGACAATGCCAGAGCTCGCGGGGCAGTGCTGGAATGCGCAGGATGATGTTGGAGCTCGCGGGGTGATGGAACGTGGAGCTTGTTGGGATGATGCTGGAGCTCAGGGGATGCTCGGGACTTGCAGGGTGAGGTTGGAGTGTCCAGGGAGATGCTGGAGCTCACGGGGAATTGTTGGAGCTCATGGGACAATGCCGGAGCTCAGGGGGTGATGCTGGAATGTGCAGGATGATGCTGGAGCTCACGGGGTGATGGAACTTGGAGCTCGTGGGGTGATGCCGGAGCTCACGGCATGGTGCTGGGAGTGTGCAGGGGGTGCTGGAGCTCACGGGACAATGCTGGAGCTTGCGGGATGGTGCTGGAATGCGCAGGATGATGCTGGAGCTCATGGGGTGCTGGAGCTTGGAGCTCACGGGATGGTGCTGGAGCTCATGGGATGAGGCTGGAACGTGCAGGAGGATGCTGGAGTGTGCAGGGGGTGCTGGAGCTCATGGGGAGTTGTTGGAGCTCATGGGACAATGCCGGAGCTCGCGGGATGATGTTGGAATGCGCAGGATGATGCCGGAGCTCGCGGGGTGATGGAACTTGGAGCTCATGGGACAATGCCGGAGCTCAGGGGATGGTGCTGGAACGTGCAGGATGGTGCTGGAGCTCGCGGGGTGATGGAACGTGGAGCTTGTTGGGATGATGCTGGAGCTCGCGGGATAGCGCTGGAATGCGCAGGATGATGCTGGAGCTCGCGGGATGGTGCGGGATGGTGCTGTGGGATGGTGGGATGCGGGACGATGCCGGAGCTCGGGGGGGGTGCCGGGGGCGTCAGGAGGGTCCCTGTCACCCAGGGGGGTCCCTGGGCCGCGCTGCCGGGGGGGGTCGTGGCAGGGGGCCCGGTGCCACCAGCTCGCCGTGGGGCCGGGGGGGGTTCCGGGGGGGGTTCTGGGGGGGTTCCGGGGGGCCCCGTGGGGCCGGCGGCGGCGGCTCATCCCTGGCACGTTGTGTAACCGCCATCTGGCTGTGGGGAGCAGGCGGCGGCGCCTTAATTACACCCTGATTGCGCCTCCCGCTAATGAACTGAGGGCTGCCGGGGGGGGGCGGGGGGGGGCACCCCTGTGCCTTGTCCCCCAGCCCCCCGGGACGGGCCCTGCTGCCGTCGCCTCTCAGCGGGGACCCCGGCAGCTGGCGGGGGACGGAGCTGCCCTGGGGCATCTGCCCCCGCTCCCCCGGCAGCCCCGCACCCCCCCCGCGCCCCCCCCGCGCCCCCCCCGCGCCCCCCGCCACGCGTCAGCTCGCGCACGGCTGGGGGGGCCCCGTTTGGGACCCCCCCCGGCTCCCCCGGGATGCTCCCGGCCCTGCTGCTGCCGGGAGGGGGGTCACCCAGCCCCGGGACCCGCTGCGGGGTGGGGGGACCCCGTGGCCGCAGGGCTGGGGGTGTCCCCGTCCCCCCCCCTCCAAAACAAAAAACCTCCCAAAAAAATCCCACCCCACCCCTGGCACGCGGGAACGAGCCCAGCCTCCTGATTGCCTTTGCTGGGTAATTAATTCCCGTGGCGGGGGGGGGGCTGCTGCCGGGTGGGCACCGGGGCACCGCCATCGCCACGCGGTGCCCGGCGGACGGGGGGGACGCGGCTGCCCTCGGTGGGGCTGGCCGTGCCCCACGGCGCCGGGACGGGGGGGCTCGATGGTGTCGCGGTGGCAGCACCCGTCGCGGGTGGGGGTCCCCGCCGTGGCACCCGCCGCCCTGGCACATGCCGGCTGTGGCTGGAGCCGCGGCAGAGTGGGGGGATGCCGGGTGCCGGGGCGGTGGGCCGTGTGCCGGCGTGGCACGGCGAGTGGGTTGGCGTGAGCGGCGAGGGGACGGCCACCGCGCTCAGGCCGCTGCCCGCGAGCTGTGGGGCAGCCCCAGCTCGGCACCGGCACGGTGGGGCACCGGGTGGCCGGCGGTGCCGGGGGGCGGCGGGGGGGGATCCAGGGCTTCCAGGCAGCGGCACCGTGACTCACCCGCAGTGACGGCAGCGGCCAAAGGAGCCCGCGCCCGTCAAGGTCACCGTGCTGGCGGCCCCAGCTCACCGCGCTGCGCCAGGCGGCGGGGATGGTGGCGGGGCCTGGCATGGCCGGGGCTGGGGTGGGCACTGTGGCATCCCGGGGGGCACATGGCAGCCCCAGGGACCCGGCGTGGGCCTGTGGCAGGACGGCGTGGGGCTGGGCACTGCCGGCACCGACAGGGAGCGGGGCCACGCTCGGGCACCGTGTGGCACGTGCCACCACCCACCACGGGGGCCAGGGGGCTGAGCTGGGCCCCCCCGCTCTGGGCGGTGGGTGCCCCGCGGTGCCGGCAGCCGGGACGGGGGTGTCACCGGGAGCCGCTGCTGAGGGTGGGGGATGCGGGGACGGAGCGGGTGCCACCGAGGTGCCCATGGGGTGACGCTGCCGCGGGACGGGGTGTGTGTGTCCCCCCCGCCGGGGGGGTGCGGGCAGAGGCGAGGGGCTGGCGCAGAGGGGTCCCACTGCCAGGGCTGGGCAGTGGCCAGGGACACCGGGAACCCGCGGGGACGTGAGTCAGCCCGCAGTGGCCAAGGGGCTCCTGCAGCCAGCGCGTCACCGGCCTCGGCACCGTCCCCGGCACCGTCCCCAGCTCCCTCCCCCTCCCCAATTTCTCTCCCCGTCACCGTCCCTGTCCCCATCACTGTCCTCTTCTTCATCATCCTCCCCATCACTGTCCCCATCGCTGTCCCTGTCCCCAGTTTCTCTCCCTGTCACCGTTCCCCTCCCCGTCACTGTCCCTGTCCCCATCTCTCCCCATCACTGTCCCCCTTCCCATCATCATCCCCCTCCCCATCACTGTCCCCATCCCTATCACTGTCCCTGTCCCCATTATCATCCCCCTCCCCATCACTGTCCTTGTCCCCATCACCGTCGTTTTGTCACTTTCCCCATCACTGTCCCTGTCCCCAATTTCTCTCCCCATCACCGTCCCCCTCCCCATCACCATCCTTTTCTTTGTCACTTTCCCCATCACCGTCTCCATCCCCATCGCTGTCCCTGTCCCCGAATTCTCTCCCTGTCACCGTTCCCCTCCCCATCACTGTCCCTGTCCCCATTTCTCTCCCCATTATCATCCCCCTCCCCATCATTGTCCCTGTCCTCATCACTGTCCTTTTCTTCATCCCCCTCCCCATCACCGTCCCTGTCCCCATCTCTCTCCCCGTCACCGTCCCTTTCCCCACCACCGTCCCCATCACCGTCCCACGGGGCCGTGCGACCTCCTCGTGGCATTGCCCGTCCCCACGGGGGGGGGGGGCTCGGGGGTGTCCCTGGGGGGGCGGGGGGCTGGCAGCGGGGACGCCGGGTGCCCCGGGAGCGGTGCCGCGACCCCCCTTCCCCTCCCGTGCCTCAGTTTCCCCCGTACGTGTGTGTGCGTCTGTCTCGTGTGTGTGTGTGTGTCTGTGTGTCTGTGTGTCTGTGTGTCTGTGTGTGTGTGTGTGTGTCTGTGTGTGTGTGTGTCTGTGCGCGCGCTCCCGGTCCCTCCCCGCGGCGTGACGGGCCCCCGGGGAGTGGCGGCGGCTGGAGCGGGGCCGGGGGGGGGCGGGACCGGCGGCGGGCGGCGGGGGGGGGACTGGGGGGGGGGGGGGGGGAGAGGGGGGGGCGGCCGCCCCCGCTCCATCTGCCGCCAGCTCGGGGCCGGGGGGGGCGGCGGGTCGCGGGGGTCCCCCCCGGCTGATGGCGACCATGGCCCCGGCGCGGCGCGACAGCGGCGACCGCCCCGACGGGGAGCGCAAGGGCGGCCGCGTCCGCCGGGCCGTCCGCATCTCCAGCCTGGTGGCACAGGAGGTACCGGGGGCGGGGGGGGGGCCGGGGGGGGGTTGGGGGTCGGGGGGGCCCGGGGAACGCGGTGGGGGGGGGGGGGGGGGAGCGCCGTGCCCGCCCCCCGCCGCCCCCCACCCCGACGGGACCGGCTGCGCCGCCGCGGAGCCCAGTCCCCCCTCCCCAGACCCCCGGAGTCCCCCGACCCCCACCCTCCCCCTCAGATCCCCACCGGCCTCTGACCCCCGCAGCCCCCCCCCCCCCCCCCCCCCTCTGGAGCCCCCCGACGCCCGGAGTCCCCCCACCCCCACCCCCGGAGCCCTCCCTACCCTCCAGCCCCCCTCGACCCAGGAGCCCCCCGACCCCCAGAGATCCCCCCCCGGAGCCCCCCAACCCCCAGAGATCCCCCCCCAGCCTCAGAGGAGCCCCCCTCGGCTCTGGACCCCCCCAGCCCCGGAGCCCCCCCTCGACCCCAGAGGCCCCCGACCTCAGAGCCCCCCAGAGCCACCCCCCCAACCCCAGAGCCCCCCCAACCCCAGAGCCCCCTGACCCCTGGAGCCCCCCCTTGACCCCTGGCCCCATGGCTCTGCCGGGAGGGATGAGCCGGGATGGGGGGACGGAGCTGGGGGGGCACCGGGGGTCGGGGCAGGCGGTGGCTGCACTCGGGGGTTGGGGTGGGGCCGAGCATCCCGAGTGCGCGGGGCCGGAGAGCCGGGAGCCACAGGAGCCACCGCGTCGGCCGGGCTTCAGCCAAACGCCGTGGGTGCCGTGAGCCGGGGCGGCGGGGGGCACCTGTCACCCACCCAGTGCCGCCGTCACCCACCCATGGCCACCGTCACCCACCCTGGGGCACCCTGACACCCGCCCGGTGCCACGGCCGGGCTCGGCGCTGCATCCGGCTGCACCACGGCGACTGTGGCGTAGTTGTGGCCGTGGCAGTGGCCGTGGCGAGGGGAGTTGCCGCAGGGCTGCTCGGCGTGGCCGGGTTGGCATCCAGCAGCCGCGGTGGCTGCCGTGTCCCCCGAGCGCGGTCCCCCCGGCTGTCCCCTCCACGGGTGGCTTGTGCCATGGCGGTGGGGCTGCCGTGGGGGTGCCGGGTGTCTGCGTCAGCGGGTGGGGGTCGGGTGTTGGGGCAGGCGCGCCGCCCCACAGGGACGTCACCCCTGTCACGGGGCTCGTCACCCCACCCTGCCACCGCCGCCGCGGGCTGTGGGTGCTGCCGCCGCGCTGTTGGCAGCGGGGTGGGTGCCAGAGTCGCCACCTGGCCCGGGGAGGCCGCCCGTCCCCGGCCTCCATGTCGGGGGGTGCCGAGGGAGCCGCGCCGCTGCCCCAGCTCAACGCCGTGAGTACCGGCCACCGCCGCCCCGGGGGGGACAGGCGGGCGTCGGGGTGTCCCCACCGCCCCAACGCCTGCCGCGCACGCTGCCGGGGCCACCAGGCATCTCCGCGGCTGTTCTGGTGATGCCTTGCCGATGGCTGGCGCCTGCCGCGGCAGAGAGCGCATCGGGTGACACCGGCGACACGCTGCGAGAGTGACAGGGGTGTCACGGCTGGCCTCGGGCACCTGCGGTGGCTGCGGGGCACACGCGGCACCGCGGGACCTGGGTTTTGGTGACCGTCCTGCCTGGGGCGTCCCCACGGGTGCTGAGTGCCCCATCGGCGCCGCCTTAGGTGATGCCGGGGGTCAGCGCGCGGTGGGTGTCGGGGTGGGGTGTCCCGGAGGGTGTCGGGGGGTGCCTGGGCAGGTGTTGGGTCTCTGCCGGCGCCGCTGTGCCGTCCCTGGGTGCGTGTCGGGTACCAGCCGGTGCCAGCGCTGGGTGTCTGTCGGCCGTTGGGTGCCGCCGGCGTGGGTGCTGAGCGCGGTGCGGGCGCTGGGTGTCTGCTTTGGGGTGTCCGTGTGGGTGTTGGGGGTCCCCGGGTTTCTGCCCGGGGTTGGGGTCCGTGCCGGGGGCTGGGGGGGGGCTGCTGCACCGGTGCCGGGCAGTTTCGCCATGTGGTGTCACCGCGAGCACTGGCGTCGGCGCAGGCCTGGGCTGACGGGGCGGGGGGGTGTCGGGGTGTGGGGGGCTCTGGGGGGGCTCCGGCCGCAGTGGGGGTATTTGCGGCAGCGAGGGGGCTGCGGGTGGCACGGTGGCGGCAGGTGCCGTGCCGGGTGTCTCGGGCTGGGTGCCGGTGTCACCCTGGGTGTCGGTGAACATGTCGCCGCGAGGTGCCGGGGCGGTGTTAGTGTCACCGCGTGCTGGCACCGCCGCTATGTGTGTCACGGTGACTGATAGGTGTTGTGTCACTGCCGGCGGTCCCGCTGCCTGCCGGCATCACCAGGGGCGGCATCGCGGCCGGGGTGGGGGGGGGGCACCGGGGTGTCACCGCGTGTCGGCTGCAGTGGCCTGGGCCGAGGGTCTGCGCCGGCCGGGGGGGCAGTGGGGGGCAGTGGGGGGCAGTGGGTACTGGGGGGTCTGTGGCGGTGCCGGGGTCACCGCAGCTGCGCCGCCACTGGGCGCCCGCGGGGGGAGGCCCCAGCCCCTCACCACGACGCCCCCGAGCCCTGTGTGACACGGGGGAGGGGCTGGGGGACCTGGGGGCTGTCCCCAGGGCTGGGGGGGACAGGGGGGGCTGGGGGCTGTTCCCAAGGTTGGGGGGGGGGAGATATGGGTCTGGGGACTGTCCCCAGGGCTGGGGGGGGGACAGGGGTTCTGGTGGCTGTTCCCAAGGCTGTCCCCAGGGCTGGGTGACACCGCGGGGGGGGCTGTCCCCCGCAGTGGTGCAGCAGTGGGGGGTTCCCTGAGTGCTGCCCCCCTCCCCCCAGCACAGCGCCGGGGGGGGGGTCCATGGGCCGAGGGAGCTGTGTGACATCTGGGGACAGGAGAGGTGTCAGGGAGCCCCCTCCCCCCCCCGCCATGCTGGGGGTCCCCGGGGCTCGGGGGGGGTGGAGGGTGCCAGGGACTGCCCCCCCCGGCCCTGCACCCCCGGGGGCTGGGGGCTCCGGGGCTGGGGGGGGGTGTGTGTGTATTTTGGGGGGGGTGTGGTATCCGTGGGGCTGATGGGGTGGGGGGATGTATGTGCGGGGGGGGGTGATGGGGGGGTCCCCGTCCTGCCCCCCGGCTGTGGGTGTGTGAGGGGCCGGGGGGGGGTAGCGGGAGCCGGGGGGGGGTGGGGGGGGGGCAGCGTGCGGCGCTGCCGGCGGGGATTTGTCCCAATTTGGCGCCGGGTTAATTTTAGAGGCAGAAGGCGGCTGGTTGCAGAGCCGCCCCCCCCCGCGCCCCCCCCAACCCCCGCCCCCCCCCCGCCCCCCCCCCTGCCCCCCCCCCGCCCCGCCCCGGCTAAAATGGAGCGGAGCTGGCGGAGCCGCGGCTTAAAGGGGCAGCCGGGAAGGGGGGGGCACGGCCGGGACCCCCCCGGGACCCCCCCCCGCCGCGGGGGGCGCAGGAGCCGGGGAGGGGGGGGCTCTGCCCCGCGGCACCTGTGTCCCCGCCGTACCCCGTCCCCGGGTGTCCCCCGACCCCTGCGTCCCCCCCAGACCCCCAACCCCACGTGTCCTGCAGCGTCCTCACCCCCCGTGTGTCCCCCCTGCGTCCCCCGCGTCCCCACGGGACCCATGACCTCCTGTGCCCCCGTGGTGGCGTGACCCCAGATGACCCTGTGGCGGTGTGACCCCTCTGTCACCCCCTTCCCCGGGGGTGGCACCTTTGGGACACATGGGGGGTGCTGGGGACGCAGCCCCCCGGGAAGGGACAGATGTCCCGTCCCCCCGCCGCCCCCCGCTGCCGGCGCTGCCGGGGCCACCCACGCCACGCGTGCCATGCGCATGGCCTCGTCCCTCCCCGTCACGCGGCGCGTGGGGACGCGGGAAACCCCTGCGCGGGGGTGGCAGCGGATGACTCAGGGCGATGGGAACCGCGGTGCTGTCACCGCGCGTCCCTGGCATTGTCGCTGCGCGTCCCCGGCACTGCCACCACGCATCCCCGACATTGTCGCCGCACATCCCTGGCAATGTCACCATGCATCCCCGGCATTGTCACCGCGTGTCCCTGGCATTGTCACCGCGTATTCCCGGCATTGTCGCCGCACATCCCCAGCATTGTCACCATGCGTCCCCGGCATTGTCACTGTGTGTCCCCGGCATTGTCACCGCGTATTCCCGGCATTGTCGCCGCACATCCCCGGCATTGTCACCATGTGTCCCTGGCATCATCACCACACATCCCTGGCATTGTCACTGCCTGTCACTGGCATTGTCACTGCGTGTCCCCGGCACTGCCACGGCGCATCCCTGGCACTGTCACCACACATCCCTGGCATTGGCACCGCGCATCCCCGGTGCTGCCACCGCATCGGCACAGCTGTTCCCGCAGCACCGCGCCGCTTCCCCTGGCTCTGCCACGGCACGAGGCCACCAAACCCGGTGCCACCTGGGGACGGGGTGTGACGGGGACAATGTGTCCCCTCCGGCATGTCCCCGGGTGCCCTGGGCTCGCTGCCCGTGGTCCCCTGCGGCAGCACCGGTGTCCCTGCCATGGGGACAGCGGGTCACGCCAAGCCCTTCGGCGTGCCGTGGCGTGCCGTGGTGTGCCATGCCGGGGGGGTTGAGGGGCAGGCCGGGGGGGGGACACGGTCGCGCACAGCCGTGCCTGGCCGCGGCGGTGGCGGTGGCGGCGGTGGCAGCGGAGCAGCCTGGGAAAATTTCCGCCCCAATAATTCCTCTCTGGGGGGTGGGGGGTGCGCGGCGGCCGCTGGCAGCGACGTGGGCTGGGGGGGGGGGCGCGGGGTGGGTGCCCCGGCGTTGGGGGGGGGCACTGAGGGCCCCCGGGATGCTGGCGTCGCTGCTGCGGCTGCTGCGGGAGGTGCCGGGGGCGCGGGGGGCTGCGGGGGGGCCCGTGCCCGGCATCTCCCCCCGCCTGCGCCTGGACGCCCGCGTCGTGGGGCACCCCCAGGACCAGGTACCGCTGCCACCCCCGCGACCCTGGCCCCCTCCCCGGGGGGGCTCCGGCATGGGGTGCACCGTGGGGGGGGGGGGGTGCACACACGGTGGGTGCCGCCACACCGGGGACAGGGCGGGGGGGGGGATCTGGGCACCGTGCCCACCCCGGGGGGACGCGTGTCCTGGCGGTGGCCACGCGTGGGCTCGGGCTCCCCGCTCCCTGCTTGCCACCGGCTCTGGGGTTGGGGGGGGTGGGGGTTACGTAAAGCCGTCCCTTGCCCAGCACCCAGCCCCCCCCCCCTCCCCGACTCTGGGGACCCCCCCCAAGCCCCCCCCAGCCCCCCCCAGCCCGGGGACCCCTCCCCAGCCCCCCGGCAGCGGGGCACCCCCGGGGGTTGGGGGGCTGCCTGGGGCAGTGGGGCGCCCGTGGGGCAGGGGGGGGGGCTGGGAAGGGGGGGGCAGCGCCAGGAGGGACCCCCCCCGGGGGGGGTGCGCCCGGGCTGTGCCCCCCCCTGCGCGGTGGGGTGGGGGGGCGCGGCCCCTGTGTGCCCCCGCTGCCCTCCCTGCCCGCGGCGACCTCCCGGAGGTGGCTGGTGGCCACCAGCCCCGGGGCTACCGACCCCCTCCCCCCGCCCCCCCCGGGCCGCTCGGAGCCGTGGGGGGGCTCTGCCCCTCTCCCCACCTTGAGGCCCCTCCGCCCCACGGCCCCCCCAGGGCCCGATCCCTGTTCGTAGCCGGTGCCCCCCGTCCCGCCGCCGGCACGGCCAATCCCGGTGCCCGACGGACGGGGGCGTCTGCCGGGCCCCCCCGCGCCCCCCCGGGCCCCCGCAAGCACATACGTGTGGGGATGGGAGGGGGGCGGTGTGGGGGGGCAGCGGCCCCGTGGGGTGCAGGAGGAGGGTTTTGGGGGGGGGCAGTGGTAGGGGGTCTCAGCCCGGGGGCGGGGGGGGGTCTCAGCAGGCAGAGTGCTGCCGGGGCTGGGGGGGGTCCTGCTGTGCCCCCCCTGCACCCACTGCCCCCCCTGCACCCACAGACCCCCCTGCACCCATTGCCCCCCAGTGCCCCCCAGTGGCTCCCACTGCCCCCCACTGCCCCCACTGCCCCCCCTGCACCCACTGCCCCCCCTGCACCCACTGCCCCCCCTGCACCCATGGCCCCCCACTGCCCCCCACTGACCCCCCCCGCTTCTACTGCCCCCTGCTGCCCCTGTTGCCCCCACTGCCCCCCAACTGCACCCCTTGCCCCCCAGTGCCCCCCACTGCACCCACTGCCCCCCAACTGCCCCCCCTGCACCCACAGACCCCCCTGCCCCTACTGCCCTCACTGCCCCCATTGCCCCCCACTGCCCCCTGCTGCTCCCAGTGCCCCCCCACTGCACCCACTGCCCCCCCACTGCCTCCACTGCCCCCCAACTGCCCTCCCCGCACCCATTGCCCCCCAGTGCCCCCGCACTGCCCCCCAGTGCCCCCCACTGACCCCTGCTGCCCCCCAACTGCCCTCGCTGCCCCCCACTGCCCTTGCTGCCCCCCACTGCCCCCCTGCTGCACCCACTGCCCCCCTGCACCCTCCCACCCCCCCCACCATCCCCTCATCACCATCTCCGGGGTCCCGGAGCATCCTGAGACCACCAGGCCCCCCCCGGAGCAGCTCCAACCCAGGGATGCTGGGGGGAAGGGGCTCAGCCCCTCATGGTGGGGGGGGGGTGGCAGAGCTGAGCCTCCCCCTCTCCCGCTCCCCCCCAGGTGCTGTCGCTGGGCGCCGACGTCCTCCCCGAGTACAAGCTGCAGGCGCCGCGCATCCACAAATGGACCATCCTGCACTACAGCCCCTTCAAGGCGGTGTGGGACTGGCTCATCCTGCTGCTGGTCATCTACACCGCCATCTTCACCCCCTACTCGGCCGCCTTCCTCCTCAACGACCAGGAGGAGGCCCAGCGCCACCACTGCGGCTACTCCTGCAGCCCCCTCAACGTGGTGGACCTCATCGTGGACATCATGTTCATCATCGACATCCTCATCAACTTCCGCACCACCTACGTCAACTCCAACGAGGAGGTGGTCAGCCACCCCGCCAAGATCGCCATCCACTACTTCAAGGGCTGGTTCCTCATCGACATGGTGGCTGCCATCCCCTTCGACCTCCTCATCTTCGGCTCCGGCTCTGAGGAGGTACCGGCCGCCCTGCTGCCGTGCCGCGGTGCCACCAGCGCCGTGCCTGGGCTGGGTGCAGATTCGGCGCCAGCTCCTCCATGGGGTGATGCCTGGGGGGGTTCCCACACATGCCCCCACATCGGGGCTGGGTGCGCACAGTGCCATGGTGGGTGCTGGGGTGGTGGGTGCCGTTCCCTGGGTGCTGGATCCCCCCTGTGGGGTGATGCTGGGGGTCCCACATGTGTCCCCAACCTTGTGCTGGGGTGGTGGGTGCCATTCCATGGGTGCCGGATCCCCCCGTGGGGTGATGCTGGGGGTCCCACATGTGCCCCCACATCGGGGCTAGGTGCCCACAGTGCCACAATGGGTGCCGGGGTGGTGGATGTTGTCCCCTGGGTGCCAGCTCCTCCCATGGATGATATTTGGGGGTCCCACACATGCCCCCAAGCTGGTGGTGGGTGCTGGGGTGGTGGATGTTGTCCCCTGGGTGCCAGATCCCCCCATGGGGTGATGCCGGGACGTCCCAGATGTGCCCCCCACCAGGTGCCAGGGCAGTGGGTGCTGTTCCCTGGGTGCCGGGTTCTCCCGTCGGGTGATGCCGGGGGGGGGGTCCCACATGTGCCCCCCACCCAGTGCTGGGGTGGTGGGTGCTGTCCCCTGGGTGCTGGGTCCCCCCATGGGGTGATGCTGGGGGTCCCACGTGTGTCCTGAAGCTGGGACCTGCTGCCAGGGCAGTGGGTGCTGTTCCCTTGGTGCCGGGTCCTCCCGTGGGGTGATGCCGGGGGGGTCCCACATGTGTCCCCCACCAGGTGCTGGGGTGGTGGGTGCCGGATCCCCCCATGGGGTGATGCTGGGGGGTCCCACATCTGCTCCCCACCCAGTGTCAGGGTGATGGATGTTGTCCCCTGGGTGCCAGGTCCTGCTGTGGTTTGATGCTGGGGGGGTCCCACATGTGCCCCCCACCAGGTGCTGGGGTGGTGGGTGCTGTCCCCTGGGTGCCGGATCCCCCCATGGGGTGATGCCGGGGGGGTCCCAGCAGGGCGGGGGGACCGGCGCTGCCCCCGGGCAGGGAGCACAGGGGGTTCCCCATGTTGGCACAGGGACACCCCTGCACCTTCCCCGGGGGGTCCGGGCTGGGGTTGGGGGGGGCGTCTCGGCTGCAGCCTCCCCTCGGCGACCCCCAGGGGGTGTGTGTGTGTGTGTATGTCCCCCCCCCCAGACCACCACCCTCATCGGGCTGCTGAAGACGGCGCGGCTGCTGCGGCTGGTGCGGGTGGCCCGCAAGCTGGACCGCTACTCGGAGTACGGGGCGGCCGTGCTCTTCCTCCTCATGTGCACCTTCGCCCTCATCGCCCACTGGCTGGCCTGCATCTGGTACGCCATCGGCAACGTGGAGGGGCAGCGCATCGGGTGGCTGCACTCGCTGGGCGACCAGATCGGGAAACCCCTCAACGCCAGCAACCCCCTCTACGGCCCCACCATCAAGGACAAGTACGTCACCGCGCTGTACTTCACCTTCAGCAGCCTCACCAGCGTGGGCTTCGGCAACGTCTCCCCCAACACCAACTCCGAGAAGATCTTCTCCATCTGCGTCATGCTCATCGGCTGTGAGTGCCGCGGGGCCCAGCGGGCGGGGGGGCGCGGGGGGGCGCACGGCTGTGAGGGGCTGTGAGGGTGTGACTGTGTGTGAGTGTGTGAGTGCATAAGAGGGTGTGAGTGTGAGTGTGTGTGTGAGAGTGTGAGTGTGTGAGTGTGCGAGTGTGTGTGAATGTGTGTGAGTGTGTGTGAGTGTGCGAGTGTGTGTGAGTGTGTGAGTGTGTGTGAGTGTGCGAGTGTGTGTGAGTGTGTGTGTGAGTGTGTGAGTGTGTGTGAGTGTGCGAGTGTGTGTGAGTGTGAGCGTGTGTGAGCGTGTGTGAGTGTGAATGTGTGTGTAAGTGTGTGTGCGAGTGTCTGTGTGAATGTGTGTGTGAGTGTGTGTGTGTGTGAGTGTGTGTGTGAGTGTGTGTGAGTGTGTGTGTGAGTGTGTGTGAGTGTGTGTGAATGTGTGTGTGTGAGTGTGTGTGTGAATGTGTGTGAGTGTGTTTGTGTGAGTGTGTGTGTGAGGGTGTGTGTGAGTGTGTGAGAGGGTGTGTGTACATGTGAGTGTGAGTGTGTGTGTGTGAGAGTGTCAGTTGTGTGAGTGTGTGTGTGTGAGTGTGTGAGTGTCTGTGTGAGAATGTGTGTGTTTGAGTGTGCGTGTATGAGTGTGTGTGAGTGTGAGTGTGTGTGAGTGTGTGTGAGTGTGAGTGTGTGTGAGTGTGTGAGTTTGAGTGTGTGTGAGTGTGCGTGTGTGTGTCTGTCAATGTGTGTGTGAGTGTGTGAGTGTGTGTGAGTGTGTGTGTGAGGGTGTGTGTCTGTGTGTGAGTGTGTGTGAATGTGTGTGAGTGTGTTTGTGTGAGTGTGTGTGAGCGTGTGTGTGTGAGAGTGTGTGTGTGTGTGAGTGTGTGTGTACATGTGAGTGTGAGTGTGTGTGTGAGTGTGTCAGTTGTGTGAGTGTGTGTGAGTGTGAGAGTGTGTGACAGTGTGTGTGTTTGAGTGTGTGTGAGTGTGAGTGTGCGTGTATGAGTGTGTGTGAGTGTGTGTGAGTGTGCGTGTGTGTGTCTGTCAATGTGTGTGTGAGTGTGTGAGTGTGTGTGTGAGTGTGTGAGAGCGTGTGTGTGTGTCAATGTGTGTGTGTGTGAGTGTAAATGTGTGTGTGAGTGTGAGAGTGTGAGTGTGTGTGAGTGTGTGAGCACACGTGTGTGTGTACACGTGAGTGTGTGTGTGCACATACGATTGAGCACGCGCACGACGCAGGTGTGACCGTGCGCAGCGTGTGCCCACACCCCTGTCCCTCTGCACACGCGTGTGCGGGACGGAGCCGGAGCAGCTCCGTGACGGGCTCCGTGTGCGCACGGCCGTCGTGGTGCTGCCGCAGTGCGCGGGCGCCGCGGGGCGCAGGTGAGTGCGGGTCCCCGGGGGGCGTTTTGGGGGGGTGACGCGAGGGGCTGGCCGGGGGGGTGTCTGTGCGTGCTCACACGCGTGTGCGGTGCCCCACGGCGCGGGGGGCGCGGTGCTGGGCCCCCCCTGACGCCGCCGGCCCTGCCGCAGCCCTGATGTACGCCAGCATCTTCGGGAACGTGTCGGCCATCATCCAGCGGCTCTACTCGGGCACCGCGCGCTACCACACGCAGATGCTGCGCGTCCGCGAGTTCATCCGCTTCCACCAGATCCCCAACCCCCTGCGCCAGCGCCTGGAGGAGTATTTCCAGCACGCCTGGTCCTACACCAACGGCATCGACATGAACGCGGTGAGACAGACGGGGGCCCACGGCGGAGTCACCGAATGGTTTGGGTGGGAAGGGACCTCAAAGCCCCCCCAGTGCCACCCCCTGCCCTGGGCAGGGACACCTCCCACCAGCCCAGGTTGCTCCAAGCCCCGTCCAACCTGGCCTTGAACCCCTCCAGGGATGGGGCAGCCACAGCTTCTCGGGGCAACCTGGGCCAGGGGCTCACCCCCCTCACAGCCAAGAAGTTCTGCCTCACATCTCATCTCAATCTCCCCTCTGGCAGTGGAAAACCCTTCCCCCTCGTCCCATGGCTCCCCTCCCTGATCCAGAGTCCCTCCCCAGCTTTCCTGGAGCCCCTGGAGGGACTGGCAGGGGCTGGAAGGTCTCCCCGGAACCTTCTCTTCTCCAGGCTGAACCCCCCCAGCTCTCTCAGCCTGTCCCCACAGCAGAGGGGCTCCAGCCCTCCCAGCAGCTCCGGGGCCTCCTCTGGCCCCGCTCCAACAGCTCCGTGTCTCTCCTGTGCTGAGGCCCCGGAGCTGGAGGCAGCGCTGCAGGGGGGTCTCACAGAGCGGAGCAGAGGGGCAGAATCCCCCCCCTCGCCCTGCTGCCCACGCTGCTGGGGATGCAGCCCAGGCTGGGGGGGTTCTGGGCTGCCAGCGCACGGTGCCGGCTCATGGCTGGCTTTCCCCCCCTGCCCCAGCACCCCCAGGCCCTTCTCTCAGGGCCACTCTCCATCCCTCCGTCCATTCCCCGCACTGGGCCTGGTTATACCCCATGAGGCTCCCAGGGACCCCCTTCTCCATCCTGCCCAGGCCCCTCTGGGTGACATCCCATCCCTCTGGCGTGTCACCGCCGCTCAGCTCGGGGGTGTCGCCCCCAAATGCCGCGTCCCCCCGCCCCCCTGACCCCCCGGCCGTGTCCCGCAGGTGCTGAAGGGCTTCCCCGAGTGCCTGCAGGCCGACATCTGCCTGCACCTGAACCGCAGCCTGCTGCAGAACTGCAAGCCCTTCAAGGGGGCCACCAAGGGCTGCCTGCGGGCCCTGGCCATGAAGTTCAAGACCACCCACGCCCCCCCCGGGGACACGCTGGTGCACGCCGGGGACGTCCTCACTGCCCTCTACTTCATCTCCCGCGGCTCCATCGAGATCCTGCGCGGGGACGTGGTGGTGGCCATCCTGGGTGAGCCCCCCGGGGGGGGGGACCCAGTGCCGGGGCGGGGGGTGTCCCCACCGTGTCCCGTGGGCTGATGTGCCCCCACCCCGCTGTTCCCCCCCCCGCCCCGGCCTTCCCCAGGGAAGAACGACATCTTCGGGGAGCCGCTGAACCTGTACGCGCGGCCGGGGAAGTCCAACGCCGACGTGCGGGCGCTGACGTACTGCGACCTGCACAAGATCCACCGCGAGGACCTGCTGGAGGTGCTGGACATGTATCCCGAGTTCTCCGACCACTTCTGGTCCAGCCTGGAGATCACCTTCAACCTGCGCGATGTGAGGGGCTGCAGGGCCTGGAGGGGGGGGACGGACCGAGGAGGGGGGGGGACACGGGCTGGGATTTGGGGAGGGGGGGGGTCGTCGTGGTTTGACCCCAGCTGGGACCATGCCAGGGGACACACTGCCCCTTCCCCCCCCCTACAGGAAGGGTCGGGTGGAAAGAAAAGGGGGGAAAAGGAAAAAAACCCACCTCCTGGGCTGAGATAAAGGCAGCTTGATAGAGCAATATCATAAAATAATAGTAATACTACTACTAATGCTGCTGATAATACTGTTACTGCTAACAAATGGTGACGACACTGGTCGCTCTCATCGCCCAGTGAATTTGGCACTGTCCCAAGCGGTGATTGCGGTTCCACCCCCCCCCAACCCCCCCGGCCCACCCCATTTGTATACCGAGCATGACCTCTATGGCACGGAATATTCCATGGGCCGTTCCCTTCTCCTGTCCCTTCTCTTCTGCGGGAAGCCTTGAAAAGTATGAACATCGCTCAGCAACAGCTCAAGCAATACGCGCTGCTGCCCTTCCTTTCACTGCAATCGCTAGAAAGAAAATGAGCTCTGTCCCAGCTGAGACCAGCACAGGGGGCACGGACTTGGGGGGGTGGGGGGGCACCCACCCTGCTGAGCCTGGGGGGGTCCTGAGCAAGCTGGGGGTCCCGGCGTGGGGGGATGCTCAGGGATGGGGCACGGTCGCTGTGGGATGCCTCCGAGCATCACCTGGCTGCTCCATCGCCCCAGCACAGCTCCCCAGTCGCTGCCAGCGCGGGGTGGGGGGGTCAGGCAGCACACCCCCCCCCTCCCCACCCCCACCAAGTCTCACCCCCTCCCTCCCCACAGACCAACATGATCCCCGGCTCCCCGGGCAGCGACGAACTCGACAGCGGCTTCAACCGTCTGCGGAAGCGCAAGCTCTCCTTCCGCCGGCGCACGGAGAAAGGTGGGTCCGGGGGTGCCGGGGAGGGGGGGTCCGGGTCCCCAGGGGCCGCCGTGACTCAGTACTGTCGTGTGTGTGTGTGTGTGTGTGTGTGTGTGTGTGTGTGTGTCCCCAGATGCTGCCAGCGCCGGGGAGCTGCGGAGCGGGCAGAAGGCGCTGCGGGCGGGCAGGAGCTGCCAGGCGCCGGGGGCCCCCCGCGGGCCGGCCGAGTGGGAGCCCTGCCATTCCAGCTCCCCCTCCAGCTCCCCCTCCAGCGATGAGGACGAGCCCCCCGCCCCTGCGCCGGGGGCCACCGCGCTCTCCCCCTTCCGCAGCGCCCGCCCGGGGGGCCAGGAGCCCACGCCCCCCGAGCCCGAGGAGCGCAAGGGCAGCGACATGTGCAACCCCCTCTCAGGTGGGATGGGGACCGGGGGACACGGGGGGGCTGGGGGGGGTCCCCAGTTCCTCCCCTCCCTGCTTGGGGTTCTGCTGCCCCCCCGGCAGCTCCCAAACCCCCGTCCTCATCCCTGCCCTGAACCTGCAGTCTCTGCCCCCCCCCCACCTTTGGGTCCCCGCACCAGGTTTGGGGGGGGGGGGGGGCTCTGTGCCGGCTGGGGTGTATCCCTCTGCATCCCTGCTCCGCTCCTGCTGGGATCCATCCCTCTGCATCCCTCTGCATCCCTGCTCTGTGCCAGCTGGGGTGTATCCCTGCATCCCTGCTCCCCATTGGGATGCATCCCTGCTCCCTGCTCTGTGCCAGCTGGGGTGTATCCCTGCATCCCTGCTCCCCATTGGGATGCATCCCTGCTCCCTGCTCTGTGCCGGCTGGGATCCATCCCTCTGCATCCCTCTGCATCCCTGCTCCGCTCCTGCCGGGATCCATCCCTGCTCCCTGCTCTGTGCCGGCTGGGGTGTATCCCTGCATCCCCGCTCCCTGTTGGGATCCATCCCTGCTCCTTGCTCTCTTCCTGCTGGGATCCATCCCTCTGCATCCCTCTGCATCCCCGCTCTCTTCCCGCTGGCCTGCATCCCTCCTCCACCCTCTATTCCCGCCGGAAGACCCTCAGGACACTGCTGTGTGTGTATCCCCCCCCCCACAACCACCTCCTCCTCCTCTCCCTTCCCAGGAGCCTTCTCGGGGGTCTCCAACATCTTCAGCTTCTGGGGGGAGAGCCGGGGGCGGCAGTACCAGGAGCTGCCGCGCTGCACCATCCCGGCCCACGCCGCCCTCGGCATCCCGCTGCCCCCCGCCGCCCGCCGCCAGCGCTCCGAGGTGGAGACGCGCCTCGACCTCCTCCAGAAGCAGCTCAACAGGTACCGTTTTTAGGGGGGGGATAATGGGGCAGCACGAAGGGGGCGACTGGGGGGCTCCCATGGGGTCGTGCTGCCCCCCCATGGCGTTGGCTGCCCCACCACACACCCCCGACGCGTGTCCGTCCCGTCCCGCAGGTTGGAGACCCGCATGGCGGCCGACATCAGCTCCATCATGCAGCTGCTGCAGCGGCAGGCCGCCCTGGTCCCCCCCGCCTACAGCGCCGTCTCGTCCCCCCATCAGCCCCACGGCCCCCCCTGCCCGCTCCAGCCCGTCCTCCCCATCACCCCCATCCAGCCGCTCGCTCAGGTGAGCACACGACGGGGGGGGGGTGTCGTGTCGTGTCGTCGTCCCCCCCCGCCCTGAAATTTGGGGGGCAGAGCCTCTCCTAGGCCCCAGCACCCCGGCCCCCAGCCCCACTGTGGGCTGTGAGCCCCCCCCAAGCTTGGGGAAGCCCCCCCAGTACCCCGTCACCCCATCATCCAGCCCCACGGTGGGTTGGGGTCACCCCTGAGCACCCCAAGCTTGGGGGACCCCCCCTCCTGTGCCCATCACCCTGTCCCCCAGCCCCATTGTGGGCTGCGAGCCTCCCCCCAAGCTTGGGGAAACCACCCCCCCTGTAACCCATCACCCCATCATCCAGCCCCACGGCGGGTTGGGGTCACCCCTGAGCCCCCCAAGCTTGGGGGACCCCCCCTCCTGTGCCCCATCACCCTGTCCCCCAGCCCCATTGTGGGCTGCGAGCCCCCCCAAGCTTGGGGAAGCCCCCCCGGTACCCAATCACCCCATCATCCAGCCCCACGGCGGGTTGGGGTCACCCCTGAGCCCCCCAAGCTTGGGGGACCCCCCCTCCTGTGCCCCATCACCCTGTCCCCCAGCCCCATTGTGGGCTGCGAGCCCCCCCAAGCTTGGGGAAGCCCCCCCGGTACCCAATCACCCCATCATCCAGCCCCACGGCGGGTTGGGGTCACCCCTGAGCCCCCCAAGCTTGGGGGACCCCCCCTCCTGTGCCCCATCACCCTGTCCCCCAGCCCCATTGTGGGCTGCGAGCCCCCCCAAGCTTGGGGAAGCCCCCCCGGTACCCAATCACCCCATCATCCAGCCCCACGGCGGGTTGGGGTCACCCCTGAGCCCCCCAAGCTTGGGGCAGCGCCCCCCGTCCCCCCTCCCCTCTGTGCCCCAGAGCCCGGGGGGTGCCCGCGGTGCCCCCTCGCCCGTCCCCGCCGGGGGGTGACGCGGGTGCCGCTCTCTCCCGCAGGTTCCCAGCTTCCCGCTGCCCCTGGAGCTGCGGCCGGGCCCGGACCCCCGCCACCGGCCGCCCCCGCCGCCGGACGTGGTGCTGCTGCTGGAGCCGACGGCCGCCCCCCCCCGCCGCCGCTCGCTGCCCGGACAGCTGCCCCCCGCCCCGGGCACACAGACCCTCCAGAGACACTGCTCCGACCCCGGCAGTTAATGCGCATGGCAGGGACGGGGGGCCGGGACCCCCCCCCGGCTCCGCGGGACCCCCCCCTCGTCCCCAGGACGCTGACCGGGCCGGTGGGCTCCCGGCTGCCGTCCCCCACGGACAATCCCGTCCCGCCGCCGGCGGGAGCCCCCCGGTGCCCCCACGTTAGCTGGCCTAACCCGGGGGGCTCGGCCGGCGGGACTGCGGGGCACACGCTGCTCTTCGCCTCCTCCTCCTCCTCCTCCCCCTTGTAGTGCTGCAGCCCCTTCCCCAGCCAGACCCCCGCGGTGGAGGTGGGGGGGGGCTGTGAGGGGTGCGCACACATGTGTGTGCGTGTGCCACGCGTGTTGCGGGGCCGCCTGCCCGCGCTCGCTCCCGTCGGTGTGCGTGCACACGCGCGTGTGTGTGTGTGTGTGTGTGACGCCACGTGTGTCGTGTGTGTGTGCGTCGGGGGGGGTGTCATGCTGCTCTCGGGGGACGGACGGACGGACTCTGCCGCTGCGTACGTGTGCGTGTGTCTGTCCGCCGGCCGTGGCACGCGTGTTCACGCGTCTGCATGCACCTGCATGCGCGCCCCCCCGTGCGTGCTGCGCCGTGGAGGTACGTGGCGGGTGCGTGGGCCCCCCCCCTCAAAAAATCCGTGTCCCTGTCCTCGTCCTGGCAGTGGGTGGCCCTGCCGGTGGGGGACGTCTGTGTCCCTGGGGGGGCCACGCTGAGTGGCCGGGGGGGTGCCCGCTGTGTGCCCCCCAACTCCCCCGCGTCCCCCCCAGCCCTGGCATCATCCGGTGCCACCCCACGCAGAGGGAGGGGGACGCCCCGGTGGGGAGGGTGGGGGGCCGTGGGGCAGGGCTGGGGGGCTGCTGCCCACCCGCTCACCCACCCAGCCGCTCGCCCGCCGGCTCCCGGTAGCGTGTGCCGTGTTCGTGCCGTCGTCTCGTAGCCGGGCGCCGCGTGTGTCCCCCCCCGCCGTCTCACACAGCCCCGCATGTTGCCTTCCGCGGTAGGTGCCCCCCCCGGTCCCTGTCGTCCGTGTCCCCCCCTCCCCACCCCAATAAACCGGACAGACCCCGGCTCTGTGTGCGGCTGCGCTGCGGGACGGGGGACACGCCGCCACCACGGCAGCTCCCGGGGGTGGGGAGGGGACGTGGGGGGTGACACCGCGGCCCCGGGGGGGGGTGTGTGCAAAGGCCGGGGTGGGGTCGGGGTGGGGGGACACACAACCTTGTGTGGCGGCGTAAATTCAATATCGCGATATCGATCTCGGGTGCCTGTGGCGGCGCCAGGGCAGAGACGGGGACGGAGCGGGTGGCATCGGGGTGGCATCGCCTTTACTGAGCCCGGGACAGGGCACGGCGCGGCACGGCCCACGGCTCAGTGCCACCGTGGCCACCCCTGTCCCCCACGGCACGGGGTCCCCGCCAGCCCCGTGGCCGGTCACTCCTGCCGGTAGGTGCCATTGTAGGTGAAGGGCCCCGGGGCCACGCAGGGGCCGGGGCTGGCCGGCGTCCAGCGCTGGATCTCCAGCCGGGAGAAGGTGGGGGGGTCCAGCGGGCGCACGATGACAGGGCTGCGGGAGGCCACCGAGGGGTCCTCGTCGAAGAAGTTGAAGGGGCGCAGGAAGAAGCCGACGGCGTTGCCGGGGGTGGCCGTGTTGGGGACGTCCTCGGCGTGCGGCACGTGCAGGAAGCCCACGGTCACCCAGGCCACCAGGTCCTGCGCGCAGGGGACGGCGGCTGTCGGTGGGGCGCGTGGCATGGCACAACCCCCCCCCACGGGCAATGGGGGGTCCCACAGCCCCCGGGCTGCCACCGCGTCCCCCCCCGGGTTGTCACCTGGTCCTCGATGGTCTCGTTGTTGCGGATGAAGCCCTCGAAGCTGACCAGGGGCTCCCAGGGGTCGTTCTGGGCGTAGATGCTGCTGCTGCTGGGCTCGTTCTCGTGCCGCCGCGTCACGGCCAGGTGGTACCTGCGAGGGATGGGGGGGCAGGATCAGGCCCACGGCATGGGGAGGGGGGGGGCAGTGAGCAGACCCACCTGGGTGGGTGCCATGGGGGGGGATGCCTCATCTCCCACCCCCGCCCGGCTCCCCCCGGCTCTGCCACCCGCTGCCCACCCGTGCCGGGGGGACACGGGGCTGGTGGGAAGTGGGGGGTCCCGGGGGGGGTGTCCCCAGCTCTGGGGGGGGCTCAGCGCAGTGGCCCACAGGGATAAGGCCACTGGCCATGTCCCTGCTGTGCTGTGTCAGGGGGGGGGTCGGCATCCCCCTCAGCCGGGACCCCGGTGCCACCGCCCGCTCCGGGGTGCCATGGGGGGGTCTCTCCCGGCTGTGACAGCGGGGCTGCGGGGTGGGGGCACAAGGAGCTGAGGGTCCACCAGCAGAAGGTCCCCGCGCCGGGACCACGGCGATGCTCGGCACAGGGAGAGTGGTGCCGGCCGTGCCAGAGCCCACCGGGGCTGTCAGGATCCGCGTCCCACTGCTGGGGGCGACACACCCCCCCCCCACCCACCCCACCTGCCCCAGGAGACGCCCTTCTCCTCCTGCCAGCCGCGCGGCAGCACGGGCCCGGCGTGGGAGCGGTGCTGGATGCGGTAGCTGCGCGGGTGGCCCCAGCGGTTGCGGCGGTGCGGGTTGTAGAAGAGCAGGTAGCGCGGCAGCGGCCGGCCGAAGGGGAAGGCGGCCTGGCGCTCGCTGCGGCGTGGCTGGCGGTACAGCCGGGGCTGCACCACGCGGGCGCCAGGGCTCCAGGGGTTGGAGATGTTCTCGAAGCGCACGTCCATCGTCTCAAAGCTGTTGCCGGTGCCTGCAAGCAGAGGGGCCGTGAGCGGCGGCGGGTGCATCGGCGGCATCCCACCGGCGGCATCCCACCAGTGACATCCCACTGACAGCGTCTCACCGGTGGCATCCCACCAACAGTGTCCCACCAACGGTATCCCACCAGGTGGTATCCCACCAACAGCATCCCACCAGTGACATCCCACTGACAGCATCTCACCGGTGGTATCCCACCAACAGCGTCGCACCAACAGCGTCGCACTGACAGTATCCCACCCACGACATCCCACCAACGGCATCCCACCGGCGGCATCCCACTGACAGCGTCTCACTGGTGGCATCCCACCAACAGTGTCCCACCAACGGTATCCCACCAACACCATCCCACCAACAGCATCCCACTGATGGTGTCCCACTGACGGTGTCCCATGGGTGGCATCCCACCAACAGCATCCCACCTATGGCATCCCACCAACTGTATCTCACCAACGGCCTCCCACTGGCGGTATCCCACCAACAGCGTCGCACTGACAGTATCCCACCAACAACATCCCATCAACGGCATCCCACCGGCGGCATCCCACCAGTGACATCCCACTGACAGCGTCTCACTGGTGGCATCCCACCAACAGTGTCCCACCAACGGTATCCCACTGGTGGTATCCCACCAACATCATCCCACCAACAGCATCGCACTGACAGTATCCCACCACCGACATCCCACCGGTGGCATCCCACCGACAGCACAGGGCTGGGACCCCACAGAGATGCCACCATGGGAGGGGGATCATTCAGAGGGTCTGGGTGGTGCCCAGATGGCAACACTCCCCTGGGGATGAGGGTCCCAAGCCCTGGAACGCCACGTGGGGTCCAGTCCCACCTCCCCGCGCCCTCCCCGGGACCCGGCGGGGGGCAGCACCTGCGATGTCCAGGTCCACCTTGTAGTGGACCAGGTGGGTGTGGAGGTTGCCCAGGACGTGGCTGTGGACGCGGCTGCCGTAGCGCCGGCCCTGCGGCGTGTAGAAGGTGGCGTGGATGAAGCCGGTGGCGTGGACCTTGGCCTCCATCACGCCGTTGGGGTAGAGGAGGAAGTCCCAGATGTAGTCGTAGTTGTAGACGGTGGAGGTGGTGCGCAGGACCAGCGCGTGCCCCTCCAGGCCGGCGTAGAAGTGGAACCCCCCCTGGAAGTCGCTGTCGAAGTGGCGGCGCAGCGGGACGCCGGTGGGCAGCTCGAAGACGCAGATGGCGTTGGAGAAGCGCACGGGCCCGTCGGCGTCGTAGAGGTGGTGGGCGTCCAGGTAGGTGGCCACCTCCGGGCAGTCGATGCCACGGGCCAGCTCGTAGGTGACGGAGCCCATGCCCCAGCCGGCGTCCATGTACTTGGTCTGCATGGCGGCCGGCGTGTGGCCGCCGTAGAAGGCGACGGCCTCCTGCACGCTCACCTCGTAGGCCAGGCGCTCCCCGTTGAAGCGCAGGTCGAAGAGCTGGAGGCCGGCGGAGGAGCGCAGGCGGAAGGCCAGGCTCCAGCCCCCGTACTCCAGCCGGTTGCCCCGCAGCCGGTACCGCCGGCCCTGGGGCTCGCACACCTTGGCCCCGTGCACCTCGGTGGGGGTGCCGGTGGTGAAGCGCCCGCGGGGCTCGTAGCTGGAGAAGAGCTGCCGGGACGGGGGGTCTTCCAGGCGGGCCACCGCCAGCGTCCCCCGCTCGTAGGCATCGGCCAGCTCCTGGGGGGTGGAGAAGTACCGCCCGTTGTACCAGAGCCGCCGCACCGCCCAGCGCCGCGGGTCGGGGTCCCGGTGGTCCACCAGCACCTCCAGCCCCACCGGGTGGAGGAAGAAGCCCTCCACGAAGCGCTGCAGCACCAGCCAGCTGCGGCGCTCGCCGGGGGCCAGCCCCCGCGGGGCGATGTCGGAGAAGGTCAGGCAGCGCCGGGAGCAGTTGTGGAACCAGAAGCCGGTGGCGTCGCGCAGCAGGCGGTAGAGCGGGGCGGTGGCCTCGGCCAGCGCGCGGTGCAGCAGCTCGTACTCCAGCTGCGTCATGGGCCGGGCGGCGAAGGGCACGGCGCGGCCGCCTTTGAACCGCAGCGGCCGGTAGGAGCTGGGCCGGGGCAGGGGTCCCACGGCGAATTCGGTGACGTTGGGCTCCGCCTGGGCCCCGAAGAAGACGACGGCACGCGCCTGGCGGCGGGGCCGGGGGCCGCCCCGATCCAGGTAGCCCAGGGCCAGCTCCTTCTTAGGGGGCAGCAGCTCCACCAGGAAGAGGGTGTTTTTGGCCAGGGGCCCCCCCCGGCTCGGGGACAGCCCCAGCTCCGGGCGGCTCATGAGGAAGGCCCTGACTTCGCGCAGCTCCGCCGGCGACAGGTCAGCGAAGATGGCAGCCGCGTCGGCGGGCGAGGCGGTGGGGCTGGAGCCGGCCACCGTGGCCAGCAGGGCCAGCAGCCAGGCGAGCCCGAGTGGCTGCATCCTCGGGGGACCTGGGGACAGAGGGAGCCGTCGGGGGACGCGTCCCTGTGCCCGATGTGGGGACGGGAAACGCCTGGCGCACACACCCCCCCAACGGTCCTTACACCCCGGTTAAAGGTGGTGCGGCCACCGCGGGGTGACAATGGCACGGCCACCGTGCCACCCGGGGGGAGCGTGATGCCCGTCGGGCGCTGAGCACCCATGGCAGCACCCAGCCCTCCCTCCATGGAGGGAGCCGTGGGGGTGGTGGGGGTCCAGCCGTGGGCATAGCCCCCCCTCCCCCCGCCCCCCCAATTTGAGGGGGTCCCCGCTGGGGGCCCAACCCCGGGGGGGGGGCTCCGCCGGCGCCCGATAACGGGAGAGAAAACGGGGGAGACGGGACATGGGACACACACCCCCGGGATGCAACAGCCCCCTCCACCCTGCACCCCCCACCCAGCGTGGTGGGGGGGGCACCCACGGGGACCCCGACCCACAGCCAAGCACCCCAATGGGGCGGCCAAACCAGGACCCCCCGCCACCGCGATGTCCCAACCCCCCCCCAAACCCCCCCCCCCACTCACCTGCCTGCGCCGCGTCTGCCTGCTCTCTGCTCCCCCCCCCAGTGCCCCCCCGGGGGGGGGGGCTGCGACCCACGCACCGCGACAGCGTGTGTCCGTCCGTCCCCCCCCCCCCGCCGCCACCTCCCCGCGGGTTAATCAACACCCGGGAGGTGGGGGGGTGGGGGGGTTCCGTCCCTGTCCCCGTGGCCACCCGGTCGTTCCCCCCCCCCCCAGACACACACCCCCCCCCGGCTGCGATCAAACTCCAGGGACGAGGCGAGATAACAGCGAGAACGAACCCACGCGAGACCACGGACAGGCAAAAAATGGACCGGGGGGGGGTTGCGGGGGGGGGGGGGGGGGGGGCGGGGCGGGGCTCCCCGCAACACCCCCCCCGTCCCCCAAAAAAATCTCAGCATCCCCCCCCCCCCCCCCACCGTGGACCACCGCGTCCCTGTCCTGCGTGGGAAACAGCCTGGGGGGGGGGTTGGGGGCTGAGGGGGGAGGGGGGGGTGTGTCCCCCCCCCGCTCCAGCAGCGTGTCCCGGGTGGGTTAATGATTAGCGCGGTCAGGCGGGGGGGGGGTGTGTCGTCGTCGTTCCCCCCCCCCCCACTGCCCCATCACACTCGGTGACGCTGTCACCATCTCTGCCCCCCCCCCTGGACTGGGACACCCTGTCCCACGGGGGTGACACGGCCGGGGGGGGGTGGGATGGATGGGGGGGGGTCTGCTGGGATGGGTGCAAGGAGGGGGGGGGCGCTTTGCGGGGTTGGGGGGGTTTATGGGGGGGGTTCAGGTGGGGGTTCCGGGGGGGGGAAGAGGGGTGGGTGCTTTACAAGGGTGGGGGCTCTGCTGGGGGGGGTTCTGTAGTGGGGGGGAAGGGGGGGGTGCTTTAAAGGGGGGGGTCCTGCGGGGGGGGCTCTGGGGGGGAGGGAAGGGGGGGGGGTGGCTCTGGAGGGGTGGGTGCAAGGGCGGGGTGGGTGCTCTGCAGGGGTGGGGGCTTTACAGGGGTGGGGGGTTCTGGGGGGGGAGAAGAGGGGTGGGTGGTTTACGGGGGGCGGGGGGCTCCGTGGGGGGGGTAGGGGGGGTCTGCAGGGGGGTGGGTGCTTTCAAGGGGTGGGGGCTCTTCGGGGGGGGGGGGGGGCTTTGCTGTAGTGGAGGTTCTGCGGGGGGAGGGTAAGAGGGGTGGATGCTTTACCGGGGGGGGGGTGTCTCTCCGGGGGGGGGCTCTGGGTCGGTTGCCCCCGGTTTCGGCGGCGCCAGGCGGAGGGACGGGAGGGACAGGCCGCCGGGGGGGGGGGTCTCGCGGGTCCCCCAGCCCCGGGTGGGGGTCGCCAGTTCCCGGGGGGAGGCGGGTGCCTGGGCGGGGGGGGGTGGGGGGTGTGTGTGTCCCTTTTTGGTGGGGGGGGGGTTCTGCCGGCAGAGCTGGGTGACTCCCGCGCTCCCGAGGGGTGTCCCGTGGGAACGGGGGGGGCCCAGCCCTGTCCCTCCGGGTGCATCAGCCTTTGCCGAGCCCCCCAGGCGGGGGGGACACGGGGTGCCGGGGGGTGCCGGGGGGGGGCTCAGCCGCTCGTCCCCGGGGACAAGGGGTGCGGGGGGGGGGGGTGTCACGTCCCTGCCCCGGGAACACGAGGTTTGAGTGAGAAATGGGGGGAAAAGGGAAAAACCGGACGGGTGAGAGAGCGGGGGGAGCCGCCCACCGGCCCCCTCCGGCCCCGCAGCCGCCGTGGCACCATTTTCACCCCCCCCATCCCCCCCCGCCCCCGGGCATCGCCGCGGGGCCCGATCCCGCCGGGACACGCTTTGCCCGCGGGCACGGAGCCGGGTGGGACGCGGTGACACCTCACACCCGCTGTCCCCAGCGAGGGGGCTCCGGGCCATCGGGCCTTCCTCAGCCGGGGCGCTCCCCCCCCCCCCCCCCCCCCCCCCCCCCCCCCCAGGGCAGGATTACAGGGAAAAAGCCAAGAAACCGCCTGTGCTGGATGGGGCAGAACCAGACCCTGCAGCTGAGCAGCGTCCGCAGGGGAGGAGGAGGAGGATGAGGATGAGGATGATGAGGATGAGGGGGATGAGGAGGAGAATGAGGAGGAGGATGATGAGGATGAGGGGGATGAGGAGGAGGATGAGGATGAGGAAGATGAGGAGGAGGAGGAGGTGAGGATGAGGAGGATGAAGATGAGGAAGAGGATGAGGAGGATGAGGAAGAGGATGAGGAGGATGAGGAGGAGGATGATGAAGAGGAGGAGGATGAGGAGGAGAATGAGGAGGAGGAGGATGATGAGGAGGAGGTGAGGATGAGGAGGATGAAGATGAGGATGAGGAGGATGAGGAGGATGAGGATAAAGATGAGGATGAGGAGGAGGATGATGAAGAGGAGGAGGATGAGGAGGAGAATGAGGAAGAGGAGGATGATGAGGAGGAGGATGATGAGGAGGAGGAGGATGAGGAGGAGCTGAGGATGAGGAGGATGAAGATGAGGATGAGGAGGATGAGGATAAAGATGAGGATGAGGATGATGAAGAGGAGGAGGATGAGGAGGATGAGGGTGAGCGGGATGAGGAGGAGGATGAGGAGGAGGAGGATGAGGAGGATGAAGATGAGGATGAGGAGGATGGTGCTCGGGGCTGGGCAGCTTTGCCTCAGTGGGCTGATGGGGCTCGGTGGCGATGGAGCCGCGTGTAGGACCTTGCCGCTGGGCAACGAGGGGAGATCCGTGGGATTAACTGGGATCCAGCTCGGAGGGGACCCCCCCCCTCCTCCTCCTTGTCCCCCTGGGATCTCCTATCCCGGGATCATGAATTTGGGCCGTGCCAGAGGCTCGGAAATCCCTCTGCCCTGGGCGAGCAGGTGGCAGCCCCCGGGGGCTGTTGGTGGCCACGTCGCTCCCCACTGGCCCCCGTGGGTCTGCTGTCAGGGGGGACCCATCCGGGAGCAGCCCCCAGGGTGGGGAGAGCCGCAGGGGTTTGGCCGGGTGCCTGGGGAGGGGGTGCCGGGGGGGGGGTCCAGGAAATGCAGCGGTTCGGCAGAGGAGCTGCCGCGGGGTTTTCCGCGGTGGCCGTGCCGGGATTACGGCCCTAAAGCCCCGCGGCTCAGCCAGGAAAGCCGTCATGCCGCGATAATCCGTCACGCCGCGATAATCTGTTGCAGAGAGAGGCCATTCAGCCAGCGCCATGGGGGGGTGACGGGTCACCATGGTGCCACATCGTGCCCGTCCTGCCCTTCCCCCGGGGGGTCTCCGGGGGCGATGGGGGCTGCGGGCGGGTTTCACCCCAGCCGGCAGCGAGAACCCCCGGCCCCTTGCTCACCCCCCATGGCGGGATGGGGGAGGGGGTCACGGGGTCCTAGAGGGGTTTGGGTGGGAAGGGACCTTAAAGCCCACCCAGTGCCACCCCCTGCCCTGGGCAGGGACACCTCCCACCAGCCCAGGTTGCTCCAAGCCCCGTCCAACCTGGCCTTGAACCCCTCCAGGGATGGGGCAGCCACAGCTTCTCGGGGCAACCTGGGCCAGGGGCTCACCCCCCTCACAGCCAAGAAGTTCTGCCTCACATCTCATCTCAATCTCCCCTCTGGCAGTGGAAAACCCTTCCCCCTCGTCCCATGGCTCCCCTCCCTGATCCAGAGTCCCTCCCCAGCTTTCCTGGAGCCCCTGGAGGGACTGGCAGGGGCTGGAAGGTCTCCCCGGAGCCTTCTCTTCTCCAGGCTGATCGAAGGGCAAAAGTGAGAAAAAACCCCTCATGGGTTGAGCTAAAGACGGTTTAATAAATGAATCAAAAGCAAGAGGAGGAGCCATTCCCTGCTCCCTGGGGTCGGCGCCCCCCGAACGACCGGGCTCCATCACGCGTGACTTGGGAAGACAAACGCCATCGCTCCCGATGTGCCGCGCTCTCTCCTGCTTCCCCCGGCGTCGTACGCTGGCGTGACGTCACACGGTATGCAGTACCCCCGGGGGTCCCTCGGGGCCGGCTGTCCCCGCTGTGTCCCCTCCTGGGCTCAGCTGTCCCCAGAGCGGGGTGGCGCCGGGGTCTGGGGGTGTGCTGGGGGTGTCCGGAGATGGGACACCGCAGGGACTCACAGCCCTGCAGGGCCACCGCGCATTTTGGGGCTATTTGCCCCATTTTCCCACCTCTGCTGGCACTCTGCCTGGCGCCAAAAGTCGGCATGGCCCCGAGGGGGGTGGGGGGGCACCTGCCGGGGGGGTTCCCAAGGCCTTGGGGGGACATGGGGGACATACAGCCCCATGGTGATGGCTCTGCCTGTCCGTCCTACACCCGTCCTCACGGCAACGCATCCCCTACCCCTCTGGTACTGACGGCTACACCCCAGTTTCCATGGCAACGCATCCCTGACACCCCCCCATCACCCTGTCCCCATGGCAATGTGTCCCTGACCCCCGCCATCCCCACAGCTACACCCTGTCCCCATGGCAACGCCTCCACAACCCCCCCCATCACCATGGCAACACCTCTCCCTACCCCTATCACCATGGCAATGTGTATGTGAAACCCCCCCCCCCCATCCCCATGGCAACGTGTCCCAGACCCCCCCCCCCCCATCCTCATGGCTACCCCTCGGTCTCCATGGCAACGCCTCTCCTACCCTCATGACCATGACAACGGGTGCCTGACAGTCCCCCCCATCCCCATGGCTACCCCTCGGTCTCCATGGCAACGTCTCTCTCCCCCCCCGCCCTGTTCCCATGGCAACGCCTCCGTTAGCCCCGCCCTCCCACGCCCCCGAAGCCACGCCCCCCGCGCCGCCATCGTCATAGCAACCTTCGGGCCAGGCCGCCGTCGCCATGGCAACGCGGCCTAGCCGGGAGGAGCGGCCCGCCGGCGCCGGCCGCTGCCGTGATCCCCGCGCCCGGCCGCCGCTCGCCCTTCCCCGCCCCTTCCCCGGCAGCCCTCGCCGCCCGTCCGTGCCGTTCCGGGGGCTGGAGCCCGGCCGGTACCAGCCCCGCCAGCCCGGGCCGCTGTGGCTGGGCCCTGCTGTGCGGGCAAGGCCCAGCAGGGCCTGGGCCGAGGCCTCGGGGGTGTTTGCAGGGTCCAGAGACCCCGCTGAGTGCTGAGAGAGGGGTGGGGGTGGCTTTACCTAGGGGTACATAGCGGGGCATGATGGCAGTGGAGGAACCAGCTGCAGATAAGTTAGAACTGGGAACCTCCTCGCGACTGGATGGAGCCTCAGGAGGAGCCGCTTCAGATTCAAGGCCTGCAGGCCGTGCACTGTCCTCCATTAACATGGTTACCACATTGTTATTACTGGGACCGGCCACGTTTAACCTCTTTGTTGGCAACATGGACAGTGGGAGCAAATGCACCCTCAGCAAGACTGCCGACGACACCGAGCTATGAGGAGCAGTGAACACACTGGAGGGACGGGATGGCATCCAGAGGGACCTGGACAGGCTGGAGAGGTGAGCCCATGTGAACCTCATGAAGTTCAATAAAGCCAAGTGCACCTGGGTCCTGCACCTGGGTCAGGGCAATTCCAAGCACAAATAGAGGCCGGGGGGAGAATGGCTTGAGAGTGGCCCTGAGAGAAGGGCTTGGGGGTGCTTGGGGGGAAAAGCTGGCCATGAGCCAGCACTGTGCGCTGGCAGCCCAGTGAGCGCCCCTGCAGCCTGGGCTGCATCCCCAGCAGCGTGGGCAGCAGGGCGAGGGGGGGGTTCTGCCCCTCTGCTCCGCTCTGTGAGACCCCCCTGCAGCGCTGCCTCCAGCTCTGGGGCCTCAGCACAGGAGAGACACGGAGCTGTTGGAGCGGGGCCAGAGGAGGCCCCGGAGCTGCTGGGAGGGCTGGAGCCCCTCTGCTGTGGGGACAGGCTGAGAGAGCTGGGGGGGTTCAGCCTGGCTCCAGGGAGACCTTCCAGCCCCTGCCAGTCCCTCCAGGGGCTCCAGGAAAGCTGGGGAGGGACTCTGGATCAGGGAGGGGAGCCATGGGACGAGGGGGAAGGGTTTTCCACTGCCAGAGGGGAGATTGAGATGAGATGTGAGGCAGAACTTCTTGGCTGTGAGGGGGGTGAGCCCCTGGCCCAGGTTGCCCAGAGAAGCTGTGGCTGCCCCATCCCTGGAGGGGTTCAAGGCCAGGTTGGACGGGGCTTGGAGCAACCTGGGCTGGTGGGAGGTGTCCCTGCCCAGGGCAGGGGGTGGCACTGGATGTTCTGGAAAGGTCCCTTCCCACCCAAACCAGGCTGTGATTCTGTGACTGTACAGGAGAGTTTTATGGGGCTCTCTGTAGGATTGCTGTCATCACGGCCTTGAGGAAGGTCAGGGCTGTCTCTCAAGAAAACTTTGTGCAAGTCCAGAGAAGCTTGTGGTTTCGGAGGAGTAAGAGCTCTCCTGCAAAAGCCAGAGCCCCAGAAGGCCCAAAGGGAGGTGGTGGGCAGGCCAGGTGCCATCACAGGTGACACAGAAGGGCACAAGGAGCTTTCGGAAGCAGAACGGTTTCACCAGGCATGGATGCGGAGCGGCAGGCTGACTGTGGATGTGACAATTCCACAGTGGCAGGTTGAGGCGCATCTGGGCAGCGAGAGAAGCTCACCCTAAACCTGCTTGGCTGCTAAAAGCATCGTATTTGCCGTTTGGTCATACGGAGTCAAAGCTGTGTTTGGCTGCATTTTAAGCCCTGAGATGCTGAGACAGTGATCCCCTGTGTGACCCTGGTGTGCTCCCAGAGTACGGGAGCGTTTGCCATCGCAGCTCCGGCAGAGTTATCGACTCGGCCTCACGAGGGCTCAGAAAACTGCTCTAGTTTTAAAGGAAAAATTCCTCTGTTTCTATAAAAGGAAACCGCATGAGGATGTCTGGAATCAAAGGAGCCTTTGAAACAAAACTTCTGAGGGGGTGTTTATGTTTCACAACGGATTAAATTATCAGCCGCACGCAGAGTGTGGGGCAGGTGACGAATGGCCGTGGGAGAGCGGAGGAGGTGCTTCCTCTCGCCGGGGCAGAGCTGGTGGCGCTGAGGAGCCTGCTTCTGCCAAAGGAGAGGCAGGAGGAAAGCGGGAACTGAGGAAACGGCTGAGGTGGCCGGATGCACCCGACAGCTCAGTGGAGCCGCTCAGGCCTGCGGAGGTCAGGGAGGCTGCTGTGGCGGGGGGGGGGTTCTCATCCTGCAGGTTTTATGCCTGGAACCGGGCTGGGGGGGGTGGGATTTGCATAGAGCAGCAGATGGTGTTTTACAGTGCAGCGGGTTCACTGCTCAGAGCCTGCACACGCGGTCGGTCTGAGCAGACACACGATGGGGTGGTCTGGGCCCCTGAAAGGAGGGGGTGTGTGGCAGGGGGTGTTGGTCTCTTCTCCCAAGGAGCAGGCCATGGGACAAGAGGAAACGGCCTCAAGTTGCACCAGGGGAGGTTTAGGATGGATATTAGGAAAGATTTCTTCCCAGAAAAGGCTGTCAAGCATTGGAAGAGGCTGCCCAGGGCAGTGGTGGAGTCGCCATCCCTGGAGGGATTTAGAAGCCGGGCAGACGCGGTGCTGAGGGACGTGGGGTAGTGGTGGCCTTGGCAGCGCTGGGTTGATGGTTGGACTCGACGATCTGAAAGGTCCCCTCCAGCCCAGGCGATTCTGTGATTCAGCGTCTCCTGGATCAGCAGTGGGGGCGTAGGAAGAGTATCTTGAGCCTCCCGGTCATGCTCCCACGCTGTCCCTCAGCAGCTTGCCCTCACCTTCGGGCCCAGCGGCTGCAGGCGTCCTTTCCAGACACATCCCAGAACGCTCGCCCCCAGGAGCTTCTCCGTGCCCTGTTACAGTGTGTCCCAGTGGGGAAAGGACGAGAGAATTCGGCACTTGTGGCACGTGCCGAGCTGCGTTACTTCTGTCCCTGAAGAGCACGGCGATGCTGTTATCACGACTGTGAGGGTGAACCAGACAAACATCTCTCAGTCTGTTTTTCGTGGTTTTTTTTTTTTGTTTTTGTTTTTTTTAAGGAGCCACTCTTCATGAAAAGCTTCATGTTCATAGAGGATATGTCGTCTGGTGGTGGCAAGAACTGGAGAGATCCTCCCTGTGCTGGAGCCCGAGATAGACCCGGCCTTTGGGATAACCCAGTTCTCTGGAGGAGCGGCAGCAGCTCCGCAGCCTCTGAAGGGCTGTCCCTTCTAAAGGAGGAGGCCGGAGGTACCGAAACGCTCTGCACAAGTGGCTGCTCACGGTGTTGCCAGAGGTGCATTGGACACCCCTCTGGTTTTCAGAGAGGTGAGATTTACTCACAGATATTCGCTTCTGCACCGTTATTAGCCCACAGTGAGGTTCTCGCCTCCAAACACATCGCTCTCCTCTGGACCCTGAGTTCTGCAATGGGGTCCTGCTTGCCTCTGGTGGCACCCGGTCCTGTGCTGGAGAGACAGTGAAGAGGCAGGCGATCTTCCTCCGCCCTCTCCAGCCGCTCGTGACTTAGCAGAGCTCCATTGCCTTCCTGACGACTCCTTCCCCGAAGCTGAAGCCTCCCAGCCGGCTGTTCCTCGCGTGGAAGCTGTTCCAGCCGGTCCCTTTTGGGAGAAGGGGCCCAGGAGTGCTTGCCCTGCTGAAGGACTGGGTGAGCACGGAGCGAAATGGCGGTGCAGGGACGTTCCCTCCTGTTCTCTCTCTGCCTCGGCTGACTCCCGACATCCGCCTTGGTTTTTTAACCTCCTCCCATGCCCCTGACCTGTCTCCCGACAGCTGCTCACCCATTCCGATGGGGCAGGGAGCAGTTGTACGTTTCCTCAGCGTTTCCGACAACGTGATAAACCGGAGAAGCGGCGTGCCGTGTGGCTTCCTGTCAGCGCGGGTGCCACCCTCTTCCCTCCTGGGAGATCTCCCTGCAAAGAAAGCGCTGGTGGAAGTCTCCGGAGACCGGTTTCACGTCAGCCGGCTGCCCCTGGGGCCTCTCCCCAGTGAGTCAGAGGCGAGTGCCATCCCCCCAAAGCAGGGGAATTCAGCAGAGCTGGCCTTTCAAAACAAACCTCTGCCAGACTGGCCTTGAGCCGTTGTCTGGCATTCCCTTGGCTATGGCGGCCAGGGCTGCCGTCGGAGCAGGCTGGAGGGGAAAGAATGTGTTTTGGAGATTTTAGTTACAAAGGGGCTGGGTTGTGCTGCAGCTTGTGAAAAGCAAACACGAAGGACTGGACGTGTCTGGAAAGCTTCGAACATGTTTCCACAGCTCTACTGTGTTTCTTGTGAGACCTTTTGTCCTGGTTTTTCTTAGCGGAGGACCTCTTCCTTGTTTACGGGAAAAAACTTGTTTGCTGTCACCCCCCTTCAAAATTAGAGCAGCCTCCTGGAAACCACCGAGCAGAAATGGGGTTATTTGTCCTGTTTTACTGAATGTCTCTTGGTCCCAAACCGTCCCTTTATACCGATCCTCTTTTGACCCGAGGGGCTGCGCTTCGCTCCTGCTCGGCGTGAAACAGGGTTGATTTTCCTTCTCTTTCACCGCGTGCACCGGGCACTTTTAAAGTGCGGAGGCGTGAAGCTGAGCTGTACCGTCTCCTTCAATGCCGCCCGTTGGAGCCCGTCCCTCGGCGGTTTCTGTGGTTCTCAGCTCTCCCCCTTCGCAGGAGGGTTTGAATCGCTCCAGCTGGTGCTTTCACACCAGATGCAGGTTTGTTTTTTTTTTTTCTGCGTGTTCCATAAGTGCCATCAAAAACCTTGTAATCAAAAGAATAACAAAACACACAATGGCCATGTAAACTCCCTCATCTCTTCCGCCAGCTGTTTCTTTCTTTTAAGAGAAAAATCTTCCGTTACTCAGGCCTTTTATGAGTTTATGCTTCTTTTTGGGGCCCGGATTCGGTGTTTCACTGAAGGGATGTTTCCTTTCAAGGCGCAGAGGGCTGCTTCGGGGAAGGGCAGCTACTAAATCACGCAAGCAGCGCCCTCGCCGCTGGGGAAAACAGGATAAGCAGTTTTAAAAGCCCAGCCTTTCCCTCCCCGCAAGTCCAGCTTTCCTGGTGTCGGCTGCCCCAGGCTGTAGCGCCTCGGGTTTGCATCTGCGGCTCCTCCGTTTCACGGCCCAGACCCTCGTCCCCATGGCAGGATCGACCCCGCTCAGCCCTTGGGTGCGGACGCTGCTAAACCTGCCCCTTTCTCCCTGCAGATGCCGGGGGACGCTGCCCAGGCGCTGCCTTCACGTTGGGCAGAGCCTGCCCTTAGCTTTACCCACGCTGTTTGGGTAAAGTGACTTCGCTTACAGCTGGGGAGGCTCCGTCACGAATTCCAGAGGGAAATTTGTGTGGACTGTGGCCAGCAGGTGGAGGGAGGTTCATCCTCCCCCTCTGCTCTGCAGCTGGGGCACTGGGGCCAGTGCTGGCTCCCCGGTTGCAGAGAACTGCTGGAGAGGGGACAGCAAAGGGCTACCGAGATGCTGAGGGGCTGGAACACCTCTCTGATGGAGAAAGGCTGAGGGATTTGGGTCTCTTTGGGCTGGAAAAAAGACGACTGAGGGGGATCTTATCAACACTTATAAATACTGAAAGGGGGTGTCAGGAGGATGGGGCCAGGCTCTTCTCAGTGGTGCCCGGCGACAGGACAAGGGGTAACGGGCACAAACTTGACCATGGGAAGTTCCATCTCAACATGAGGAGGAACTTCTTCCCTGTGAGGGTGGCAGAGCCCTGGCACAGGCTGCCCAGAGAGGTGGGGGAGTCTCCGTCTCTGGAGACATCCCAAACCCGCCTGGACGCGTTCCTGTGCCACCTGCTCTGGGTGACCCTGCTCTGGCAGGGGGTGGGACGGGGTGGGCTCCAGAGGTCCCTGCCAACCCCCGGCCAGTCTGGGATTCTGTGACATGAGACAGAGATTGAACCTTCCTAACCCTCTGCCTCCTGCAAGTTCATCTGTCACCGAGGGTTGTGGTCACTGTGTCTTTAGGGTCTTCTCTGAGTGTGACTGAACAACTACCTACCTGAAAGGAGGGGGTAGCCAGCGGGGGTCGGTCTCTTCTCCCAAGGAACAGGCCATGGGACAAGGGGGAACGGCCTCAAGTTGCGCCAGGGGAGATTTAGGATGGAGATTAGGAAAAATTTCTTCCCAGAATGGGTGGTGGAGCGTTGGAAGAGGCTGCCCAGGGCAGTGGTGGAGTCGCCATCCCTGGGGGCATTTAAAAGCCGGGCAGACGCGGTGCTGAGGGTCTGACAAACATTGTGGGGTTTGTCAGTGTGAAGTTGATGGTTGGACTCGATGATCTGAAAGGTCCCTTCCAACCCAGGCAATTCTGTGATTTTGTGATTCTATGAATAGTCAAGAGCTACTTCCTTCAAACTGTCCAAGTCGGGGGTGTTTTTTCTTCCGGACTTTGCATTCTCCGGAGTCAGTCCTTCTGCCTGACGAGGTGTCCTTGCGCATCAGCTCTCGGCTGACGCACTGGGACCTCACTGCTTTGCTGGCCGCGCGGGCGCCGCGACGAGCTGCGGTGTCTCCACCGCGCTCCCGAGCAGGAGGAGGTGACGCATCCATGGATGCGATGCTCTGTGGCGTCCCTCCGAGGTGGGCCCTTTATTCCCATGTTGGTGTTCACGGAATGACAGCTCGTCTGCTGGGGAAAGCTAAATACACAAAGGTTAATTGAGATCCCGTCGGTGTGGGTGGCAGGGAAATGTGGTCTTTGGCCAAAAATAGCCGACAAAGAGTTTTGAAACAACTGAGCAATTTTTCATTCAGTTGGGGGGGGCGGCTGACACACCGGAGGGCTGTGCTGCCATACAGAGAGACCTGGACAGGTTGGAGATCTGGGCAGAGAGAAACCTTATGAAATTCAACAAGGGCAAGTGTAGGGTGCTGCACCTGGGGAGGAACAACCCCATGCACCAGGACAGGTTGGGGGTGACCTGCTGGAGAGCAGCTCTGTGGAAAGAGACCTGGGAGTCCTGGTGGACAACAGGATGACCATGAGTCAGCAATGTGCCCTTGTGGCCAAGAAGGCCAATGGCATCCTGGGGTGCATCAAAAAGAGTGTGGCCAGCAGGTCAAGGGAGGTCATCCTCCCCCTCTACTCTGCCTTGGTGAGGCCACACCCGGAGTACTGTGTCCAGTTCTGGGCTCCCCGGTTCCAGAAGGACAGGGAACTGCTGGAAAGGGTGCAGCAGAGGGCTACCAAGATGATTAGGGGACTGGAACACCTCTCTTATGAGGAAAGGCTGAGGGATTTGGGTCTCTTCAGTCTGGATTTGGGTCTCTTTGGGCTGGAAAAAAGACGACTGAGGGGGGATCTTATCAACACTTATAAATACTTAAAGGGTGGGTGTCAGGAGGATGGGACCAGGCTCTTTTCAGTAGTGCCCGGGGACAGGACAAGAGGCAATGGGCACAAACTTGAGCACAAGAAGTTCCACCTAAACATGAGGAGGAACTTCTTTACCCTGAGGGTGGCAGAGCACTGGAACAGGCTGCCCAGAGAGGTGGTGGAGTCTCCATCTCTGGAGACATTCAAAACCCGCCTGGACATGTTCCTGTGTAACCTGCTCTGGGTGACCCTGCTCTGGCAGGGGGGTTGGACTAGATGATCTCCAGAGGTCCCTTCCAACCCTATGGTTCTATGATCTATGTTTGTTGCTGGCAGTGACACCGTCCTCCTCTTTTTCTTCTCTGGTACCCGTCGTGACGCGGCTCAGAGCTCAGATCCCTGTGTGAGATGTGCCTTTCCCCATCCCGAGAAGAGGGACTGGGTACCACAGGCGTTGCCATCCCGTGTGTCTCCTCTACAGCCGCAGCCAGTCCCACTGAGCGTTGTCCCCTGTCACGGTGACAGAGGTGCTGCCTCCCGGCTGTGGGAGCGCGGGGAGGAGGAGACCTTGCAGGGGCTCTGCTCCAGAGGAGGCCCCGGAGCTGCTGGGAGGGCTGGAGCCCCTCTGCTGTGGGGACAGGCTGAGAGAGCTGGGGGGGTTCAGCCTGGAGAAGAGAAGGCTCCGCGGAGACCTTCCAGCCCCTGCCAGTCCCTCCAGGGGGCTCCAGGAAAGCTGGGGAGGGACTCTGGATCAGGGAGGGGAGCCATGGGATGAGGGGGAAGGGTTTTCCACTGCCAGAGGGGAGACTGAGATGGGATGTGAGGCAGAACTTCTTGGCTGTGAGGGGGGTGAGCCCCTGGCCCAGGTTGCCCAGAGAAGCTGTGGCTGCCCCATCCCTGGAGGGGTTCAAGGCCAGGTTGGACGGGGCTTGGAGCAACCTGGGCTGGTGGGAGGTGTCCCTGCCCAGGGCAGGGGGTGGCGCTGGGTGGGCTTTAAGGTCTCTTCCAACCCAAACCATTCTGTGATTCTATGTTTAACCCTGGCGATGCCAAAATAAAGCGAATGGGGGGCCATTTGTCATGAAAATTTTTTTAATTTTGTTGTTTGGGTTTTTTTTCCCCCCGAAGATCGGGAGACTTCTGTACTGGGAAGTCCTAGGGGATGTTGTTCCTGGGATGAGGTGGGTGCCACAGAGAAACAGTGTCGGTGCTTCCAGCATCCCTGGGCACTGGCTACTTTGGTAACTGGATTTTCTTCGGGAAAGCTGGAGTGTCGCTGCGGGAACGGCTCCCTCTGCCCCCGGAGCAGCTCCTCTCCCTGTCCCGTCTGGTGACAGAGGGCTGTGCAGTGTCCCCGGCGAATGGGAGGGCTGCTGCCCGGCAAAGCTAATGGTGGGACGTGGGGACCGTTTACCAACTGACACGTCACTGTCCGTGTTTGCTTCCCTTTGGGGCTGTTTCACTGATTTTAATATTTTTTTTGTGTGTGTGTGTGTGTGTGAGGGCAGTTGCTTTGTACCGCGGCCGGGGTAGGGATGGCGGTGCCTCTGCCTGTCGCGGCTGCCTGGGGGAGAAGCGTGATCCCCGGGGGATGCGTGCCGGCGTGCGCAGGCGAGGGTCTGCGCTGGAGGGGGTCTGTGCGTCGGCTGCTGTCTCAGAGCAAACAGGCGGCTGGCAGAGCAGAGCGGCTCCAGCTCCTCCCCGAGCTTGGCGGCATCACGGCCCCATCCCACCGACCTCCCGGAGACGGATTTCTCCCGGTTCACCTGGTGGCGGTCTGTTTCTTCACCAAATCAGAAAATCGGAGGAAATGTCCTTTCCAGCCCTCAACCCCATCACCCCCAAGAGCCTGTGGGTCCTTCTGAGTGACAAGGGCTCTGCAAACCGGCCGTCCAGAGACCCCGCTCCACGCGAACCAGGGCAAGCCATGTCCAGCCTCGCCTTCCCCTTCCGTGCTGGGTTCATGGTGAAGTCGTCGCTGTCATTTTTAGCGCTAGGAAAGCGTCGACCCAGAAATGTGCGTCCTCGAGGGGACTCAGAAGAGGATGATGGACACTCTTCAGTGTCTTAAACTCCCCCGGCCCTTCCAGTGCTGCTCTCCATCCAGGAACGTAATTGGGAAAACGTCTCCCGGCCTCATCAATTCATTCCGAATGGCAAAGAAAGAAGAAAGTGAGTTTGGGACTTTTCATGATTTTTTGAGTCACAAAGCACAATGGAACGCTCAGGTCCGAGCGAGCCCCCCCCCTCCTTTTGCGGTCCCGTGCTTGCCGTGTACCCGGCTTCTGGCCTGGTTACCGGCGGCCGAACCACGTGTATGCCCGGCACGTTGTGGGACGGTGGCACAACTAGGGCATCCCAAAAAAAGCCACCCGGGGCCGCCGCGTGTGTCGCGCTTGGAGGTGGCACAGAAAACCAGCGAGAGGGGAAGCGGCTGCGGAATAATCACCAGCGTGTGTGTCCCGTCCCCCCCTCCGCCCCCCGCCCCAGCGCTGGCCTGGAAACGCTCCTGTGGTGCCGAGCACCGGCTTCTCCTGATCCGGCTGCCCCAGTTCCTCCCGGAGCCTTCTCGCCCTGCCTAACGGCTCGGGGGGGGCACAAGCAGATGGGGAGACATGAGGCTGCCTGCATAAACCCGGGGAGGGGGGGGTGGTGTTTTTGCTCCTTCTCAACGATCTCACACGAGTGCAAACGCTTGCAATATGTCCCCGGGTGCTCCATGCGATCCTTCGGGCTGCCGGGTCTGGAATTCCTCCTACCCCGAGTGTGCCGAAACTAGCTGGCCTGGTGATGGAAACCCAGAAAAATGACAACGCCGGACCCTACCGGTGTGGTGTGGTGCGGCGCAGAGGCCGGCGCAGCGCAGGTGCTGCGGGTCACAGCCAGAGGAAGAGCGCTTCCAGGCCATGGCACATCTGCCAGCCCTCGGGAAGCTCCGGCTCCCCCGGGAGCGGAGCGCGGGGGCGGGCTGGTGTGAAGTAGGGCAGCATATGGACCACGGACCCCCCCCCCCGGGGAGGAGGGGACCGGGGCCGTTGTGCACGTGGCAGCGCTGCTGCCATCCCACGCGAGCGCGGCTGGTGTCACCGCCGCCCGCCGTTCCCTGATGGACGGGGGGTCTGGACCCCCACGGGGCCGCGTGTGCTGCGTGGCGACAGGATGACCGATGTCCTCCCCGGCTCCCACATCCAGGGTTCCCAGCCCAGGGATTTGGGATGCAGTGGGGCAGTGGTTCCTAGTGCATGGATGCAGGATGCAGTGGGGCAGTGGTTCCCAGTGTATGGATTTGGGATGCAGTGGGGCAGTGGTTCCTAGTGCATGGATGCAGGATGCAGTGGGGCAGTGGTTCCCAGTGTATGGATTTGGGATGCAGTGGGGCAGTGGTTCCCAGTGCATGGATGCAGGATGCAGTGGGGCAGTGGTTCCCAGCCCGTGGATGTGGGATGCAGTGGGGCAGTGGGGAAAAACCCCCGTCGTCCCCCGCTGCTCTGAGCTCTGCAGCAGCCCCGGGCTCCCCAAAGGGGCCATGCTGGCACTGGCATTTTTGGGGCTGTTTCGTGGGGGGTGAGGATCTGTTTGGGGGGCGAAGGTCTCAGAGCCCAGCAGGGGGAAGGGGTGCCTCTCCATGTGACCTGTTGGGGGTGTGTGTGGGGGGAGACCCCAAAGGGCTTTCCTTGAACGCGGACGGTGCAAGCCCCGGCGTGGGGTGGTCCTGGCACCGCGAGCCCTTGGCCTAGCCGGGAGAGACAGGAGCGGCGGCAGCCGAGAGCCCCCCGTGGCGCCGGGAGAAGGAGGGATGGGTTTGTAACGGGGGGCAGGGGCTCAGCCCGGCCCGTGCTCCCCCCCCGGGGACCGCTGCCCAGCATGCTGCAGGGTCCGGCACCCGCGGTGGCCCCAGGGCTGTCACAGGGAAGGGCTCCCATTGTCCCCGTGCCGTGGGGGACGTGGCAGGTTCAATTGTATCTCCACCACCCTTCAGATTTATGATTTCAGGGATTAGTTTGATTTAGCGCCGGGAACATGGGGACGGGTGGTAGCGTGGGGCGAGCAATCGCCCGGCGGGCGCATCTGCTGGCAGCGTGGTTTTAGACGCCCATTCGTTCGCGGTCCCTGCACGCCGTTATCTCGGCTGCGTGACGGCCACCCATCGCACGCTGCCCGATGTGGGGGAGCAGGACCCCCTCTGTCCTGGTCAAACCTGCCCCGCTGAAACCCGGGGGTTTGCTGGATTTCTCATCAATTTTCCTCACGGCGTTATTTCTATTTCTCCACGCTTCCCCCTGTGCAGCAGCGAGACCTCGGAGGAGCTTGTCCCTTCCCTGCCTGCGGCGAGCAGGGAGCCCTGGGTTTGTCCTGCCCACGCAGATTCTTGCCGCGGTTCACCCTCGTCGCCGGCTGGAGCCCGATGGGTGCCGGGGGGGGAGCCGGGGTGGCTCCTGCCCCTGCTGGGGGGTGGCCGGGGACTCCCCAGGCTCATCCCTGTGGCCGGCGGGTCCGTCACCCTGCAGGACGCATGGCGGAGGCGTGGGACCCCGCTCCATGGGTGCCCGGGGTCTCCCACAGCACCCACCTCCCCCCTCCCGCGCCCCTTTGCTCCTCTCCCCCACCCGCTCCTCCTCCGGAGAGGCAAAACTCGGTATAAAAGCCCCTCAGGACACCCGTTTCTCACAGGTTCTGCCCCAAAGCCCACTCTCCCTGCTGCCCCGGACCCCACGGCAGCCTTGCAGGATTTTTGCCTCCTGTGCAGGCCGGGACCCCCAGGGTCATTCATTTCCCTCTTGTTACGGCTCCATCTGCTCCCTCCCAGCCAGCGCTTCCAGATGTTTGCCCTGTACGCGGGCGATTTGTTTTCCCTTTCGGTGCCAGCCCAAACGGCAGCATCCCTCCTCAGGGATGCAGGTGGATCCTGGGGCTGTTTCACAGAGATCACAGAATCACAGACTGGTTTGGGCTGGAAGGGACCTTAAAGCCCACCCAGTGCCACCCCCTGCCCTGGGCAGGGACACCTCCCACCAGCCCAGGCTGCTCCAAGCCCCGTCCAACCTGGCCTTGAACCCCTCCAGGGATGGGGCAGCCACAGCTTCTCTGGGCAACCTGGGCCAGGGGCTCACCCCCCTCACAGCCAAGAAGTTCTGCCTCACATCTCATCTCAGTCTCCCCTCTGGCAGTGGAAAACCCTTCCCCCTCGTCCCATGGCTCCCCTCCCTGATCCAGAGTCCCTCCCCAGCTTTCCTGGAGCCCCTGGAGGGACTGGCAGGGGCTGGAAGGTCTCCCCGGAGCCTTCTCTTCTCCAGGCTGAACCCCCCCAGCTCTCTCAGCCTGTCCCCACAGCAGAGGGGCTCCAGCCCCCCAGGGAGATCAGGGAGCCATGGGATGAGGGGGAACAGTTTTCCACTGAAAGAGAGGAGATTTAGATGAGATGTGAGGAAGAAGATCTGAGGGGGCTCTGCGAGGAGATGGTAGTGGAGAATTACCAGTGCATCGCCTCCCTGGGTAAGAGACCCCCCATCCCATCCCATCCCATCCCATCCCATCCCATCCCATCCCATCCCATCCCCAACCCCTTCCCCATCCCATCCCCATCTCATCCCCAACCCCTTCCCCATCCCCATCCCACCCTATCCCGGGGCTGGGGGGATGTTTTGTGCCCCACATCAGCTGTCCCCTGACCCCCGCCTCTGCTTCTGGTCCCATTCAGGGGGCTGCTGTTCAACAGCCCCTCCAGGAGCTGGGACCGTGAGAAGGAGCCAGAGGCCGGCGGGCACAGAGCAGGGGTGGTGGCGGTGGCCAGGGGACCGAGATGTGGCTGGGACACGGCAGAGGGGTGTCTCGGGGGGGCGAGGAGGGGGCTGGGTGCTGCAGGGGCTGCCCCATGGCTCTCCCCTGCCCCGGGCAGCTCCCCCCATGCCGAGCACGAGGCACCCGGGGGCTCCCCAAAGCGCCCGAGCAGGACAGCGAGGGGGGAGAGGCTGGTGCAAGCGGTGTGGCCGCCCGTGGGGGCTGCGGGGGTGTCCAGCTGCTGCATCAGGGACCGTGGGATGGAGGGGATCCCCCGCTCCCCCTGGGGACATCGGCACTGCCCTTCTCTCCCCGGAGCAGGCTCGGCCGGCCCCAGGCCGGAGATCGTCCTGAAGCTGGAGCGAGGGGAAGAGCCGCACCCGGGGGACCCCCCAAGCTGGAGGGAGCCCACCGGCCCCCGGCAGAGGTGAGCAGCCCCCACTGCCCACCCTGCCCTGCCCCGGCATTCACCGCGTTCCCCTCCTGGAGTGGTCTCCCCCGGCTCAGGATGGCGTGGCTGCGGCAGTGGCGTGGGACAAGCGGTGGCATGGGACAGGTGCACCCCAGGATCCCCAGCGGTGGCGTGGGACAGGCGGTGGCGTGGGACAGGCACACCCCAGGATCCCCGGCGGGGCCGTAGTGCCGAGGCAGGTCCATGGCCAGGGCAGGACCATGGCAAACCGTGCGAAGCCGGAGCAGGCGTGGGGAGCGGGGACACATCTGTGGTGCCTCGGCTCCGAGCAGCTCCCGACCTGACCCTCCACCTCTCTGTCCGGCATGGCCCCGAGCCCCCGGCTCACCTCCTCGGCCCCTTCCCCGCCTTTCCACGCACATCCCGCTGCGGGATGCGAAGCCCTGCCCGTGGGAGCGCCGCCAGGGTGCTGCGCCGGGCCCTGGTGCTGGCAGAGCCACAGCTGGCCTGGGGGGCCAGCGGGGCAGGAGTCTGGTGCCACGGCTCTCCTCACTGCGCTGGAGGGGCTGGGGGCTCCTGGCAGCAGCACAGAGACCCGCGTCTGCCTCTCTCCAGCTGCCTGTGTGCCTCAGTTTCCCTATTCGGGAATGGGGACAGCGTTATTCACCCCCCTCCCAGGGAGCTGAGAGGAGAAAGGTCCTTGCAGGCGTCTTTGCGGGAGCTGAGGGGCGAGGAGGGGCTCTTGGGAGAGGGGGCGAGGGCGGTGGGGCTCTGTGCCTGCCCCAGAGCCCGGCCAAGGATGCCTCTTGCAGCGGAGTCCCCTGGGCACCGTCTCTCCAGCTGCTCTGCCGCCGTTTCCAAGAGGAAGGAGCTCAGCCTGGCGGGCCGGGTGAAGCTGCTGCAGGCGCTGGAGCCACCCCCCCGCCTCCCCCTCTGTCATGGCCAAGCTCTTCGGTGTCTCCAAGAGCCAGGCGGGCAGGATGGGCCAGCGCTGGGAGCAGCTCCTGGCCCACTGGCCATGCCAACGACAACCCCCTGCGCTGGCGCCCGCGGGAGGGCGAAGGCAGGAGGTGGAGGACGCGCTCTTTGCCTGGTCCCGGCCGGCGCTGGCCCGCGGCAAGCGCCTCTCGGGGCCCATCCTGAAGCCAAAGCGCAGGAGCTGGCCCAGCGCTCGGGCCGGGACGTGGAGGCCACCGGCGGCTGGCTGTGTCGCTGGGAGAGGCGCCACAACGTCGTCTTCAAGCGGCAGGAGGGCGAGAAGGCGGAGACGGACGTTGGCAGCACCCAGAGCTGGGTGACGCGCTGGGCTCCTGCCCCTGGCGCGGGCGTACCACCTGCCCCCAGCCCTGCCGTACCACCCCGCTGCCCCCCAAGGGTGCCACGGCTCCCACCGGGGCATTTGGAGGGCGCCGCCGGTGAGATGGGGGCCGTGCCCTGCACCCCGGGCACCGCGGGGCACCGGGAGCTTTGGGGCTTCCCTGACCCACGGGGTCTGCCCTGTTCGTCCCGGTGACGCGGCTTCGTCCCTGTTTACCCTCCTGCTGTCCCGACCCCCTGGCAGTAATGGAGGTGCCCGCGGGATGCCCCATGGTCCTGTGCCGGCCCGGCTGCGGATGTGCCCGGCTGCAGCGGCTCCCGGGGGGGGGCCCATCGGTAGCCCCCAGCGCCGGCGGCTCCGGCTCCGGGTCTGGGAGGTCACCAGGTCCCATCAGTGCCACAAAGCGCCTCCCTGCCACCCCCAGGCAGCAGGGGTTGTCCCTCAGCAGTCCCCAGACCCGACACTTGCCATGGCCCTGGGCGTGCGGACACACCACGTGCCGCAGACTCATGCCAGGGTGCCGCGTGTCACCCAAATGTGCCACAGGTCACCCCAAATGTGCCGCAGGCTCACCTTGGGGTGCTGCACGTCACCCCAATGTACTGCAGGTCACCCCAGTGTGCCACAGGCCACCCCAATGTGCCACAGGCCACCCGAGGGTGCCACAGGCTCACCCCAGCAGCCCGGGGCGGGGGGGGCTGCAGCATCTTGCCCCCTCCCACCCCCCAGAGCCACCCCTCGCTGCAGCGATTCCCAGCCCCGGTGCCAGGAATGCACCGTCCCGGGGTCCCCCCTCCCCTGGGACACCCTCTCCCGAGGGACCCCCTTCCCCAGGGACCCCCTCCCCAGCGGCGCTGCCTGGGGGGGGCTGTCAGAGGGGGGTGGGCCTGCGAGACGGGCTGCAGCCGTGCTTCCCTTGGGAACTTCCCACCCACAGGTGCCCCAGGGGCGCTGGGGAGCCCGGGGGCTGGTGGCCTTGGCTTCCCTCGGGGGGGGCCGGATCGCAAAGATCCCCCCTCCCCAGGGGGATCCCCCCCGCCCCAGGGCTGCTGGGTGCGGGCGGGAGCGTGGGGTGAGCCGTGACCGGTGCCGATGCTCCCAGTGCCCAGGGCTGATGCTCCCCATGATTCCCGGGGCACGGATGCCTCCCCCCATGGTGCTGCCGGTGCCTGGTGCTCCCCATGACCGGTGCTGGCAATCCCGGTATCCGGTGCTCCCGGTGCCCAGTGCTCCCGGTGCCCAGTGCTCCCAGTGCCCGGTGCTCCCAGTGCCCGGTGCTCCCGGTGCCCGGTGCTCCCGGTGCCCAATTCTCCCAGTGCCTGGTGCTCCCGGTGCCTGGTGCTCCCGGTGCCTGGTGCTCCCGGTGCCCGGTGCTCCCAGTGCCTGGTGTTCCCAGTGCCTGGTGCTCCCGATGCCCAATTCTCCCAGTGCCTGGTGCTCCCGGTGCCCGGTGCTCCCGGTGCCCGGTTCTCCCGGAGCCGATGCTGCCAGTTCCCGGTGCCGGTGCTCCCGGTGCCCGATGCTGGTGCTCCCGGTGCTCCCGGTGCTCCCGGTGCTCCCGGTGCTCGGGCCCGTCCATCCGCTGCGTTCCCACCCCTTCCCTCCCCTTCCGGGCCCGCCCCCGACCGTGACTCCGCCGGCGCCATCTCGGCGCTCGGGACCGGGGAGCTTCTGCATCCCCCCCCCGCGCCCGCCGCCGGCCCCGGGCAGAGATGCAGCGGGTGAGACCGAGCGGGGACCACCCCCCTCCCCACCGGGGCCGGAAAGCGGCGGGGGGGGGGAGGGGGCGGCGGGTGGTTCCCCCCCCGCCCGACCCCCCGCCGCCCCCCCCCCCCCCCCGCCGCTTCCCGGCCCCAGCATCCCGGTTTCAGCATCCAGTGACCGTGACTGCAGCCCCCCCCGCCCCCTCAAACCGTGGGGTCCAGCGAGGGGACGGTGCTGGGGGGTCCCCTAAGCCTCCCCCCGCCCCCCCACCTTGTCCCTCCCGTTTTCCAGGGCGCGGTGACGTTCGAGGACGTGGCCATCTACTTCTCCCCCGAGGAGTGGGTCCTGCTGGCGGCGTGGCAACGGGAGCTCTACCGGGAGGTGATGCTGGACAACTATGACCTGGTCGCCAGCCTGGGTAAGGGGGAGCCCCCGGGGCTGGGAGGGGGTCCGGAGGCTCAGCTGGGGGTCCGGAGGCTCAGCCTGGGGTTCCAAAGGCTCAACTGAGGGTCTGGAGGCTCAGCCTGGGGGTCTGAAGGCTCATTACCGGGGGTCCAGAGGCTCATACCGGGCACCCAGAAGCTCAGCCCGGGGGTCTGGAGGCTCATACCGGGGGTCCAGAGGCTCAGCCTGGGGTTCCAAACACTCAACTGAGGGTCTGGAGGCTCAGCCTGGGGGTCCAAAGGCTCAACTGAGGGTCCGGAGGCTAAGCCTGGGGGTCTGGAGGCTCAGCTGGAGGGTCTGAAGGCTCAGCCTGGGGTCCAGAGATTCAGCCTATGGGTCCGAAGGCTCATTACCGGGCACCCAGAGGCTCAACCCCGGGGCTGGAAGCTCAGACGGGGGTCTGGAGGCTCAGCCTGGTGTCCAGAGGTTCAGTCTGGGGGTCTGAAGGCTCATTACTGGGGGTCAGAAACTCAGCCTGGGGCTCCAAAGGCTCAGCTGGAGGGTCCAGAGGCACAGCCTGGGGGTCTGGAGGCTCAGCTTTGGGGTCCGGAGGCTCTGCTAGAGGCTCTGGAGGCTCTGGAGGCTCATAGGCTCATATTGGGGGTCTGGAGGCTCAGCCGGGGGTCTGCAGCCTGATCCCCTCTGTGCGGGGGAGGGCAGACGCGACCTGCCGTCTCCGCAGGCGGAGCGGGGCAGCAGCCTGCCCGCTGACCACCCCGGTCCGGCCCCAGTGCGTGAGGACTAACGGCTCCAGGTACCCCCAGCCCCGCTGCTCCCCACCCCGCTGCGCCCCGGTTCGCTGCCACCACCGGGGCTGGCACCAGCGGCTCCTGGGGACCCCGGCCGCGGCAGCCCCCTGTCCCCGCTGCTCCCGCGGCCGGTGTCTCCCGGGCGCGTGCTCCCTGGTGCCGGTGACACCCTGCGGGTGGCTTGGGGGGGTGCTGAGGTTTCTCTCTCCCCCACAGGCCCTGACTCCAAGCTCATCTACAAAATGGAGCCCGAGGAGGAGTTGCATGGGGGGGACGGCGGAGCTCCTGATGCCTCTGCCACCCGTGAGTGACCGCAGGGACCCCCCCGCGTGGCCAGGGACCCCGGGCTGGGAAACCGGTGCTGGTTTGATAAGTTAGAGACAGAAGCCCAGAGCGTGGCACGAGGCGGCTGCCCCCCGCCGGACCCCCACTGTGCCGGGGTCCCGTCTGACATCCTCACTGGGGGGGTTTGGGTTGTCCCCACCTTGTCCCGTCGGTGCTGCCAGGGCGAGGGGAGGCTGCGGCGGGCGACGGGCCGGTCCCCCAGGCACGGGGACTGTCACAGGTCTGTGGCCCCCGCGCCGGGACACCCCCCTGCCATTAATGTCCCCCCTGTTCCCGACAGCTCCCTGGGGCGGGACGGCGGGCGAGGACCTGTCTGAGGACGACGAGCGGGGACGCTGGCTCCCCTCCGCGTCGCCGGCCGAGGAGTCGGGGTACCCCGCGCTCTGCCCCGGCTGGTGCGAGGCGGAACCGGGGGCCTGGGCTGGGGACGACCCCCCGGAGCTGCCGCTGGAGGTGACGGGGGGCCGGGGGCCGCTCATCTGCGGCACCTGCGGGCAGAGCTTCGAGGACGAGGCCGGGCTGAGCGCGCACCAGGGCGAGCACCCGCCCCTGGCGCCCTCCCACCAGTGCGGCGCCTGCGGCAAAGCTTTCCGCCACCGCCACAACCTTCTGACGCACAAGAAGCACCGGGGCCGGCACCGGTACGACTGCGCCGAGTGCGGCAGCACCTTCTGCTTGAAAGGTGACCTGCTGCGGCACCGGGCCAGCCACGGCGGCGAGGGTGGCTACTCCTGCCCGCTCTGCGGGGACAGCTTCCGCCACAAGCGCGACCTGCAGGCGCACCGCAAGGAGCACGCCGGCGACCCGCGCCACCAGTGCCCCGAGTGCCAGGAACGCTTCGAGGATGAGGCCAGCCTCAGCCGGCACCGGGCGGCCCACCAGGAGGAGAGACCCTTCCTCTGCGGGCGCTGCGACCGCAGCTTCAGCTGGAAGGAGAGCCTGCTCATCCACCAGCGCAGCCACGCGCAGGAGCGCTCCCACACCTGCCCCGACTGCGGCCGCGGCTTCAGCCGCAGCGCCAACCTGGTGCTGCACCAGCGCGTCCACACGGGCGAGCGGCCCTTCGCCTGCCCCCAGTGCGACAAGTCTTTCCGCAACAAGGCCAACCTCATCACCCACAAGAAGCTCCACCGGCGCTACAGGACCTTCACCTGCTCCCAGTGCTGCCTGCGCTTCAGCTCCAAGAGCAAGCTGCTGCTGCACCAGCGCGGCCACGGCGAGGGGGACGGGGGGACCCTTGGGGACGGGGATCACCCAGCCGGCTGCCAGCAGTAGCGGCGGCCGCTCTGGAGAGCGGGAGGGGGCTTGTCCCCATGCGGAGGGTCCTCATCCTGCCCCCAAAGGACAGGGCTTTGGCTGGTGCTCACCTCCTCCTCCCCGGGGCTCGGCACCGTGCGCCATCCAGGACCTGCGTGCCCTGCGCTCCCCTCCCCTTCGGACCTGGAGAAATCCCCCCTGGGCCCTTCTCTGTTTTTCAGTTTGAAAATATCCCTCCAGGACACTTCCCAGTTCTCCCAGTCCCACCAGTGCCCTGCCCCTGCCTCCCAGGTGTCTCCTTGGCTGTGTTTAAAGGCAGAAGAGAGCGATGCGAGCGTTGGGGTCTGGTCTCATCCTGTGCTGGGGAGCCGGGGGGCTGCAGGCTGTGGTGGGTGCTGCTGTCGGGGGTGTGGGACCGGGGGGGCACCAGGGGGGCTCCCGAGCGCCGGCGTGGGCAGCACTGCCACCTCCGGGACACCAAGGTGTGGACGGGGTTGGGCATAACGTGCTGGGTGCGTGGGGGGATGTTATTCCCAATGGGGCGTTGGTGCCCACGGTTACTCAGGGGGGACCCTGCCAACCCCCCCGGCCTGGCTGGTGACACTTTATTCAGGCCACAGAAGTGGAAATCCAGCTGCCGGCGGGTGGTGGAGCTGAAGCCCGCGCTGGCGCTGCCCACACAACCGTCTGGACGCCATGGTGGCCAGTGCCACCGGCATGATGGCAACCTGCAACATCTGGAGGCGAAGGGTGAACATCCGCGTGGAACAGCCCAGGGATGGGGATGGCTTCTGCTCCCGGAGGGGCGGGAGGTGGGGGTGCCATCTGCGGCCGCAACGAAGGACTGAGCCATCCCGGGCGCCCGGCCTGTCCCCACGCCGCCCTCTTCAGTTTTGGGGAGTGTGGCCACCCAGTTTGGTTGGTGGCCGGTGGCTTTTCCCTCAAGCAGCACCCAGCAGCGGTTCCCCCACAAGCGCCGGAGCCCCACGCGCCAGGGTGTCCTCGTAGCGGGCAGGGCAGGAGTGTTTCTCGTGGTTTCTCCCGGCAGGAGCGTGGGTTTGGTTGAGCGGGTGCCGGTGCCACCATGGCGCCTGCCGGCAGCGCCGCGCCTGCTCCGGGAGCAGAGAGGAGCCGGGCAGGGAAAAGCCAAGGTACGGCAGAAGGGAAACCGCAGGTCCTGGGCATCATCATCATCCTCCTCCTCCTGCTCAGCCCAGCCTCACCCCGGCCTTGCCCAGGGAGCCCCCAACGTGTCGGTCCCCGAGGGGCGGGTGGCCGAGGTGCTGTTGGACGGGACGGTGGCCGTAGGTCCCTTCCAGCTGAACTATTCCTGTTCCCTTCTGTGCTGTGCTTTATTCCATTCTATGTTAATTCCGGCCTGGAAGGCACAGTGCATCGCAGCGGGGCTGCAGCAGCCAGCGCTTGTCCTGGGGCGACCCCAGGGGGGCAAGTGCTGGCCCTGTGAGCCCCTGCGCTTGCCCGCTCTGGCTCCGGGAGCCGCCTGGTGACCGCGCTGTCCTGCCTGTGCCCCACGGTCCTGCGCCGCCATCGGGGTCACGTCGCCCAGCCCTGCTCCCGTCCTCCCCGTCGCTCCCATGGCAGAGGCTGCCCCCTCACGAAACCGGGATTTAAACGCTCGGCGCTTGCGGGAGGCGAAGGCTCCGCCACGTTCGGCGTTGCAGCATCGACGGGACGGGCATCCTCTGCCTCAGGTCCTGCTCCTGCTCCTGCTCCTCCCTCCGCAGCGGGGGTGGCCATTTCCCGCCTCTGCAATCCCTTCCCAGACACCCCGGCTGCTCTGGAGGCCACCCTGGCTCCGGCGCCGAGCCGAGGGGTGCAGAGGGAGGGAGGGGGTTGAGGGACTCGGGGTGTCGGGCCCTTTGCCGTCTCCAGGCTGGTCCCCGCTTCTCCAAGCGCCACATCCCGTGCTCCTGCCCACCGGCTCGCCCGCCCCGGCCGAAGCCCCCTGCCCCTGTCGAGGCTGTCCCCAGCCCCGCTGTCAGGTGGGTGACAAGCAGGTGGCACGTCCCCCGTGTCCCATCACACTGCGGGTCTCTCCCTCTGCCCTCGCTGGCACCCAGACCCAGCACCCTGCGACCCCCGGCCCTGCACCCCTTCCTGGCAGCTCCGACACTGAGCAGTGCGGCTTCCCCACCGGCCTCCTCCAGCTGCTCCATCACACCCACATCCCCGTGTCCCCGTGTCCCCGTGTCCCCTTATCCTGCAGCAGCTCCTCCACGAGCTGTGCGTTACCATCACGGTTTTTCCCACACGACTGTATCATGGTCCCAGTGACACACCCTGCCCCCAGTGGGACTGGCCGCTCCAGGGTGCACCGTGCTGTACCCCGCACCCCCCCAGCCACCCCACGGAGCATCCCGCTTTGGGAGACACTGGAGCATCCTGGTCTGGGTGACAGCAGAGCATCCCAGCCCAGGGGACATTGGAGCATCCTGGTCCAGGGACCAATGGAGCATCCTGGTCTGGGGGACACTGGAGCATCCCAGTCTTGGGGAGACTGGAGCATCCCAATCCGGGGACAAAGGAGCATCCTGATCTGGGGGAGACAGGAGTATCCTGGTCTGGGGAACAACGGCACATCCCAGTTCAGGGACACTGGAGCATCCTGGCCCAGGGGACATCGGTGTATCCCAGTCTTGGGCAGACCAGAGCATCCCAATCCGGGGACAAAGGAGCATTCTGGTCCAGGGACATCGGAGCATCCCAGTGTGGGGGAGACAGGAGCATCCCAGTCCAGAAGAGATTGGAGAATCCCAGTTCAGGGACATCGGAGCATCCCAGTGTGGGGGAGACAGGAGCATCCCAGTCCAGAAGAGATCGGAGAATCCCAGTTCAGGGACACTGGAGCATCCTGGCCCAGGGGACATCGGCGCATCCCAGTCTTGGGCAGACCGGAGCATCCCAGTCCGGGGAGACAGGAGCATCCCGGTCCAGGGACACCGGGGCATCCCGGCCCGGGGGGGCCCGGCGCGTGCCGGGGGGGGCGGGCGGCAGGTCCGGGGGCGGGGGGGGCCGGACTACAGCTCCCGGCAGGCAGCGGGCGGGAGCCCTTTGTCTGCCTCGCCCCGTGCGCCGCCCGCCCCGGTGCGCTCCCGCGGCCGGCGGCCATCGGCGGCGATGCCCGGTCCGCAGCCCCTCTGAGCGCCGCGGTGAGCGCGGGGCCGGGCCGGGGGGCAGCGGGAGGGGGCACCGGGGCAGGGGAGGGGCACCGGGAGGGGGGACACCGCGACAGGCGGGGGGGCACCGGGAAAAGCGAGGGGCAGGGGGAGGGGGGCACCGGGACAGGTGGGGGGGCGTAGGGAGGGGGGGACAGTGGGACGGGGACGGGGGGACACCGGGAAAAGCGAGGGACGGGGGGAGGGGGGCACCGGGACAGGCCGGGGGGGCACCGGGAGGGGGGACAGTGGGACGGGGACGGGGGGACACCGGGAAAAGCGAGGGACGGGGGGAGGGGGCACCGGGACAGGCGGGGGGGCACCGGGACAGGCGGGGGGCAGGGGGAGGGGGGCACCGGGACAGGCCGGGGGGGCACCGGGAAAAGCGAGGGGCAGGGGGAGGGGGGCACCGGGACAGGCCGGGGGGGCACCGGGAGGGGGGACAGTGGGACGGGGACGAGGGGACACCGGGAAAAGCGAGGGACGGGGGGAGGGGGGCACCGGGACAGGTGGGGGGGCGTCGGGAGGGGGGACAGTGGGACAGTGGGATGGGAGCACCGGGAGGGGGGACACCGGGACAGGCGGGGGAGGCACCGGGAGGGGGGACAGTGGGACGGGGACGGGGGGACACCGGGAAAAGCGAGGGGCAGGGGGAGGGGGGCACCGGCACAGGCCAGGGGGACACCGGGACAAGCCGGGGGAGGCATCGGGAGGGGGGACAGTGGGACAGGCCGGGGGAAGGGGGGCACCGGGACAGGCAGGGGGGACACCAGGACAAGCGGGGGACAGCGGGAGGGAGGTCACCGGGAGAGGTGGGGGGGGGGGGGGGGGGAGGGGCAGCAGGAGCACCGACACAGGTGGGGTGCACCGGGAGGGGGGACACCGGGATGGGAGTGGGGGGCACCGGGAAGGGGACACCGGGACGGGGAGCACAGTGGGGGACAGCCTGGGGGACACCGTGTTGGGGGGTGAGTGAGTTGGGAATGGGGACACCGTGGGGGGGCTGCCAGGCCCGGCCACCCCCCCCCACCATGTCCCCTTCCCCCAGTGGGTGCGCGACTGGGACGCTGCTGGGGACGGTGCTGCGGGTGTCCGGCTGCCACCTGGGGCTGAGCACCCCCGTACCCCTCTGACCCCCAAAAAAATGAGCCCGGATTCCAGCCATCCCAGTAGCTGGGGTGGTTCTGGGGGCGGCCGCTGCTGGCCGGGTGGGGAGGGGGATGCGCAGGTGGCGGCGCGGGGGGTGTGGGGGGTGCCAGCCCCCCAGAGGAGGGGTGCCTCCAGCACTGCCGTGGGGCAGGGTGAGGAATGGGGCTGCCGGTCCCAACCCTGTGTCCCACGGGAAAGGCGGGGTGTCACCCCGAGCACCCCAACTGCCCAGGGGCGTGCGGGGCACCCGCTGCTCCGGCACCCGCTAGACCCCCCCTGAGCCCCCGGGGGCGATTTCTTTGCAGGGTGCTGGTGGGTGCCCGTGCAGGGCCCCAGGACCAGGGACACTCGTCTCGTTCTTGCAGTGTCCACCATCAGACCTAGAACATAAACCCTGATAAAGCGGGACGGCGCTTGCTGTTGTGTGGCTCGCAGGCCTGGGGCTGACTGTGCCCAAGCAGTAGCCATTTAACGAGCCATTTGGCTCAGGAGCGGGGCCCGGTACGAGCCAACAGCCCCGTGGTACCGGCCCTTTCCCGAGCCAAGCCCCATGGCGGCTCTGCCGGCAGCCTCCAACCGCTGGATCTTCTGCTGTGGTCCCGTACAGGGTGCGGGGAGCCGTGGGGTGACGGGGCAGGGAGCGGCGCTCACCCCCCTCTGCTCTCTGCGGGACCCCGGGGGTCCCAGGCCGGGGAGGGGGCTGTGCCGTGGGCGCAGGGATGGCACAGTTTGCTTTTCCCCCGGGCCTGGGAGGAGCGGCGCAATGGGACGGGGAGTTACGGTGGTTTCAAGGACGCGGCTAAGGTGGAAGCAGTGCAGGCTCCGGCTGGCTCCTGCCCAAGCTCATCCCGAAATTCCCTGGCTGGGGGGCACCAGGGAGCGGGATGGGGCTGGTCCTGCTCCCGCGCCCAGCGGGGGAGAGCCAACCTCTCCTGCTCAGAAACAACCGAACCCCAACAACCCCCCCAGCGCCCTGTTCCTGCCGCCCTCCGCACCCCGCTGTGTGCCCTCCTGGCCCTGGGCGCTGGCGGGGGTCCCTGGGCAGGACCCCGTCCCACCGGGCAGGGAGCCCTTAGAGCAGGCAGGAGGAGGAGGAGGAGGAGGAGGAGGGTGGGCAGCCTCCATCTCCCCGGGGCTGCTCTGGCGACCCCCATGTCGGAGGGGGCTGCGGTGGGCTGAGACCTGCCCGTGCTTGTGGCCCGAGTCCCCGAAGCGCTGGTGGGGACGGAGCCGCTGTCGGGGGTCGGTGCGGGGGGCAGCGGGGGTTTGGGGACAGGCGAGCCGGAGCTCATGGTGGGGGGACAGTGGCACCCACCTGCCCCTATCACCCCTCGGTCTCAGGCCTCGGCGTGGCCGGTGGCTTTGGCACGATGTTTGCCTTCGTCCTGCGTGGCAGCCAGCGGCAGAGGGGGCTGTGTGGGGGCTGCGGGTCCTGGGGGGCTGGCAACAAGCCTGGGGGGCCGGCAACAAGCCTGGGGGGCCGGGGATGCCGCCTGTCCCTCCTGGCAGCGCTGCGGGGCCCAGCGCTTGCCGCAGAGAGCGAGCAGGAGCATTGCTGAGCCCATTCCCAATTTCGTCCCGGGATTAATCCCAGTCTCTCGGGGCAGGGGTGCCGGTCCCAGGCGGAGGGACCCCGTCGGGCGGGCAGGGAGCCAGGGAGCCCGGGGCTTGTGCCCTCTCCAGCAGCACTTGCTGCCCGTGTTCAGGGCAAGGAAACCGCGGGGTAGGAAACCTCGGGAATGGGCAGCAGCTCTTGGGGTGCTTCGTCGGCAGTGGGTGCCCACGGGGTGCCCCGTCCGTGTTGCTGCCGGTGCCCCTGCGCGGCACTGGCCGCCCCGGTGAGGTGTCCGGGTCTGGCAACAATCACGTGTGGATGGTGGACACGGCTCGGCACCGCTCGGCGCCTTCGGCATCGCTCGGCGCCTGCGGCACCTCTCCCCTCCTTCCCTCCCTCCCGGCGAAGGCTGGGGGCTGCCGCCTCTCCCTGCGGGCACCGGTGCTGCCGTGGGCTCTGCCGAGCCTCCCCCCCTCTGGCTCCCCCCTCCCTGGGGACGAGCAGCCCTTTTCTGTGCCGTTTTCCCCCTAAATCCCTGTTCCTCGGAGATTCCCCTTCGCTCTGCCCCCGTTCTGCTGCCTGCCCCCCATCGCCATCGCCGGGCTGGAAGGAGCATCTGGGGGTTGGTGATTTGGGTGACGACGGGGTGACCTGGCACCCATCCCGTGCCGCCCTGCGCCGTGTGGCCCCCGCGCCGTCCTCAGCCCCGCTGCTGGGCGGGGGGCAGGGGGGTGATGGGGGTCCGGGGAGGGGATGGAGGAGGGGGCATCGGCACAGCCCAGAGCCGGGAGGCCGGAGGTCAGCGTCCTCCGGAGCATCCGTGTGTTTGCGGGCGCTCCCGGGCACCGGGGGAGGCTGGAAGGAGACTCTCCCCTCCCTTGGGCAGGTTCTTCGGGAGGGACCCCTGGGACCCCCGGCCATGGAGCGAGAGGAGAAGCCGTTTGGGGGGGATCCCCAGGACGCCGTACTCCGGGGGATGCCCGACACCTGTGGCACAGGTGAGGCTGCCGAAAGCTCCCGCGGGGACCCGGCTGCCCTGGCACCCCGGGGACTTCACAGCATCCCCCCCCAGGCCCTGGGACCCCCCCCCGGGTCCGAGCTGCCGCCTCCCGCGGAGCCAGGCAGGGTGTTGGTGTGGGGGACGCCGTGCCCGGCACCGGGATGGTTTCGGCTGGGTGAGGGTCCCCCTTGGGCAGCAGGGAGGGACGGGCCGTGGCTGCCCACGGCTGGGTGGGGGTCTGTGGCTTGATCCCCTGCTTCCCCCCCCCCTCCTTGGTACCCCGGGGGAGGTTTCATGCCCCCGTGCCTGGCGCAGGGCTGCGGAGGGAGCGTGGCGTCCGCGGTGGCACTGCTGGTGGCTGCCAGTGTGGTGCTGGGCTGCCCAGGAGCCCAAAATCGGCTTCATCTTCCTCAGGAAAGGGCTGGGCCGGAGCGAAGTGTGAGATCGTGGTGAAAACGGAGCCGGAGGATGAGTCCTACATCGGCTGTCCCCAGGGCCTGGGTGCCACCCTCCCCACTGTCCCCAGCGTCCCCAGCTACCCCAGCGCCGGTGAGCAGAGGGGGCGGCTGGGGGAGGGCTGGGAGCCTGGTGGGACCCCCGGGATCGAGTCCCCTGTCCCATACGGACTGCTCCGGGTGCCGTCCCGGTCCGGGTGCCATCCGTGTGGGGACATGGGAGAGGCCATCGCAGCAGGGAGCTTTGCTGCGGCAGGGCGCGCCCAGCGCCCTTTGGGAACTGGGAATTCCCTTCTGGAGGAAAAGGAGCGGTTCCTTTTCTTGCGTAACAAATATTTAATAACTCGGGGTGTTTCGGGTCCCCCCGGTTGTGCGGCTGGGGCACCCCCTGGTTTCCCTGGGGATTGGGTGTCCCCGCACTGGGGGGGGGCAGTGGCTGCAGGGAGCTCCGGGGCAGCTGGGACTGAAGAGTGGGGACCGGAGACGGTGCCGGCACGGGGCAGAATGTCCCCGAGGGCTCGGTGCCAGCACGGGGCATAGTGTGGGGATGTCCCCAAGGGCTCAGTGCTGGCATGGGCAGTGTGGGGACGTCCCTGAGGGCTCGGTGCCAGCACAGGGCAGAGCATGGGGACATCCCCGAGGGCTCGGTGCCAGCACAGGGCAGATCATGGGGACGTCCCCGAGGGCTCGGTGCCAGCAGGGGCAGATCGTGGGGACATCCTCAAGGGCTGGGTGCCGGCATGGGCAGTGTGGGGACATCCCCAAGGGCTCAGTGCTGGCATGGGGCAGAGTGTGGGGACGTCCCCAAGGGCTTGGTGCCGGCACAGGGCAGAGCATGGGGACATCCCCAAGGGCTCAGTGCTGGCATGGGGCAGAGTGTGGGGACGTCCCCAAGGGCTCAGTGCTGGCATGGGGCAGATCGTGGGGACGTCCCCAAGGGCTGGGTGCCAGCACAGGGCAGAGCATGGGGACATCCTCAAGGGCTGGGTGCCGGCATGGGCAGAGTGTGGGGACATCCCTGAGGGCTCAGTGCTGGCATGGGGCAGAGTGTGTGGACGTCCCCAAGGGCTTGGTCCGTCCCCGAGGAGACGCGCGGGCTGTGCCTTTGCTCCCACAGGCATCAAGGCAGAGACGGTGGTGAAACGCGAGCCCGAGGACGAGGCGTACGGCGGTTACTGCCCCGGTGACCCGGAGGGGGACGTGCCCCACCACCCCGCTGCCTGTGAGTGGGGCTGGGGGTCCTGGGGGTGGGGACGGCGGGGACACAGCCGGGGTGTCCGGAGGCTTTGCGGGCTGCCAGCGGTGCGGGAGAGGTGGGTGCCGGGTGGGAGACGGGCTTGGCACCCGGCCGGGCATGGGGACGTGGAAGAGCCGCCCCCCCCGGCCTTGGTGCCCCCCCGCTGCCACCCACCCGTGGGGTCATTTCATCCCTTCGTGCCCCCACTGCCCTGGGGGGCCGCTGCCTGCGCTGCCTGCAGATGCTGCCTGCCGGGGCTGCCAGAGGCGGCTGTCCCGTGTCACCCAGGGGATGGTGACACTGTCCCGTGCCACCCTGGGGGTGGTGACACTGTCCCATGCCACCTGGGGGTGGTGAAACTGTCCCGTGCCACCTGGGGGATGGTGACAGTGTCCCACACCACCCTGAGGATGGTGGCACTCTGTCCTGTGCCAGCCTGGAGGTGGTGACACTTTGTTCTGTGCCACCCAGGGCATGGTAACACTGTCCTGTGCCACCCAGGGCATGGTGACAGCATCCCACACCACCCTGGGGATGGTGACACTCTGTTACATGCCACCGAGGTGATGGTGACACTGTCCCATGCCACCCTGGAGATAGTCACACTGTCCCACGCAACCCAGGCATGGTGACGCTCTGTCCCGTACCACCCTGGGGGTGGTGACACTCTCTCTTGTGCCACTGTGGGGGTGGTGACACTGTCCCATGCCACCTGGGGCATGGTGACACTGTCCCACACCAACCTGAGGATGGTGACACTCTGTCCTGTGCCACTCTGGGGCATGGTGACAGTGTCCCACACCACCCTGGTGGTAGTAACAGTGTCCCATGCCACCCTGGGGATGGTGACACTCTTCCATGCCACCCTGGGGATGGTGACAGTCAGTCCTAGGCCACCCTGCGGGTGGTGACACTTTGTCCCTTGCTACCCAGGGGATGGTGACACTGTCCCACGCCACCCAGGCATGGTGACACTCTGTCCCATACCACCCTGGGGGTGGTGACACTGTCCCACGCCACCCTGGGCATGGAGAGACTCGGTGGGCGTCCCGCGAGAGCCCAGCGCTGCCTGTCCCGACGGCGGGCTGCCAGCCGGGGCGAAAGCCGTCCCGCGGCCCCTCCGGCGCTGCCTGCGCCCACCGCAGCCCCGCGCTCTCCGCCCGCAGGCGACGCCAAGCCCGAGATCATCGTGAAGGTGGAGCTGGAGGAGGAGCCGCTCATCGGGTGCCCCCGTGCTCTGGGTGACCCGGGAGCTCCCGGCCACCGCGGCGGCGCAGGAGAGCACCGGGGTGAGCACTGGGGTGGCTCTGGGGGCTGCGGGGGGACGGGGGGAGGCGTGGGGACACGCGCCCCGGCACGCTGGGTGCGCAGCAAGGGAAGGCTCCTTGGCAGCCGCGTGGCATCGGGGCAAGGTCAGCCTGCCGAGAGCTGGGGGGTCCTGCCCCGCGTACCCGAAATGGGCCAGTTCCTGCAGAAGGGGACGCAGGAGCATCGTCCGGGCGGTTGGGCTCGGCTGAAATGTCCTCGCAGCTCCTGAGGGAGCGCTGGAGGGGGTGGCCGGGGGTGGGCAGTGGCTGCTGGTGGGCTTGGGGAAGGCTTTTGGAGGCCAATGGAAGCCAAAAGCTTCGTCCAGAGCTGGTAGATGGGGCAGGCACCGCCAGGCTCGGCTGGGAACGGCTCCCAAAGGGGACCCGAGCCTTTGGTGGTGCCCTCGGCAGAAAGCCGCAGGGAGGGACCCCCGGTGCCACTGCCAGCCGTGCAGGAGAGCTGCTCATCAGAGCCTTGTGCTGAGAGAGCTGGGGGGGTTCAGCCTGGAGAAGAGAAGGCTCCGGGGAGACCTTCCAGCCCCTGCCAGTCCCTCCAGGGGCTCCAGGAAAGCTGGGGAGGGACTCTGGATGAGGGAGGGGAGCCATGGGACGAGGGGGAAGGGTTTTCCACTGCAAGAGGGGAGATTGAGATGAGATGTGAGGCAGAACTTCTTGGCTGTGAGGGGGGTGAGCCCCTGGCCCAGGTTGCCCAGAGAAGCTGTGGCTGCCCCATCCCTGGAGGGGTTCAAGGCCAGGTTGGACGGGGCTTGGAGCAACCTGGGCTGGTGGGAGGTGTCCCTGCCCAGGGCAGGGGGTGGCACTGGGGGGGCTTTAAGGTCCCTTCCCATCCAAACCATTCTGTGATTCTATGACTGCTTGTCCAGGCAGCCTCGGCAGCCAGAAATCCCTTGCACGATTTGCACATGCTGCACGAGAGGGCCAAGCACCTCTCTGGGTCCCTGATAGCGACGCCGTCCCTGCACGCTCCCCGCAGTGCGCGCTGGGGCCGTTGGCAGTTCTGGGGGGGCAGCCTGTGATCCCCTGCCCCGAGCTCCCCAAACAGACCCCAAACGGACCCCACGGCTGCAAATCCCCTGGGTTTTTGCATCGGTCCCCACCCTCCTGCGTCAGGAAATCCCAGCAAAATCCCAGCGCCATGCTGGCCTCGCCTTCCTCGCGGCTCCTGCTCACCCTGTGCTGGTGCCACCCGTCTCGGGGTCTCCCGCGGGGCTCTGAGTGACCCCGTGGCACAAAAGGGACTCTCAGGCCCAAGCTGGGGTGGGGGGGATGTCTGCAGTTTTGGCTTTGGAGCAGAGGTGGCATGTGGCACCTTTGGGTGCGCTGGGACCCGGCGGTGTCTCCAAGGGAGGTGTGGGACCTGACTGGGTGCCGAGGATGGGGTGGCTCCATCCAGCTTCTCCGTCACCTGGACGCGTCGGCACCCCTGGAGCCAGGACCCTGCAGCTCCTGGCCAGTCCCACCGTGGTGCCGGGGCAGGGAGAGGTGCTGGTGCCCCGGTGGCGGGGGGAGCAGGTTGGAGGTCCCCGGCCACCTGGGTGCCGCAGCTCCCGCATGCCCACGTTGCTGGGTGCAGCTCCGTGCGAGCCCAGCACATGGGAACACGCATCAGAGAGGTCCCAAAAAGGGAGTGGGGCTGCGGGGAGGGGCTGGATGCGGCTGTGGGGGTCTCCAGGGAGGGCTCCGGAGCTGTGGCGGGTGACGGCAGGGCTCCCCTTCTCTTGGCAGACGGGGATGGCAAGCGGTGTCCCAAGGAGGAGCCGGAGGAGGCGAAACCGGAGGCGGCTGAGCTGGGGAAGAGCCTGGGGGCTGCCCCAGGGGGCTCCCTTGGGCCCCGCATCAGCCAGTGGACGGTGCGGCAGGCGCCGGGCGCCGTGGCCGAGCTCCGGTGCAGTCTGGCGGCGCCTGGGGAGCCATGGGCTACCCCCGAGCCCCGGGGGCTCTGCCTGGAGAAGGCCAGGGCTCTGGTGGGGCCAGGTGAGCAGTGCTGGGCAGCACGCCCCCTCCGCCTGCGGGGCGGGCAGCGCCTGCGGCCCCCGGCACCCAGCCGGCGCGGCGTCCCCGCAGCAACGCGGCCGAGCGTCCCTTCACCTGCAGTGAGTGCGGGAAGAGCTTCCAGCACCGGGGGAACCTCATCACTCACCTGCGGGTGCACACTGGGGAGAAGCCCTTCGCCTGCACCGTCTGCGGAAAGAGCTTCAGCCAGAAGGGCGACCTGATGCGGCACCAGCGCATCCACACGGGCGAGAAGCCCTTCGAGTGCACCGTCTGCGGCAAGAGCTTCTGCTCCAAGCAGACCTTCATCCTGCACCAGCGCATCCACACGGGCGAGAAGCCCTTCTCCTGCACCGAGTGCGGCAAGAGCTTCAACCGCAAGGCCAACTTCATCACCCACCAGAAGATCCACCGCGGCGAGCGCCCCTTCATCTGCGCCGAGTGCGGCAAGGGCTTCTGCGCCAAGAAGACGTTCATCCTCCACCAGAAGATCCACATCGGCGACCGGCCCTTTGGCTGCTCCGAATGCGGCAAGAGCTTCAGCCGCAACGGTGACCTGACGCGGCACCAGCGCATCCACACCGGTGAGCGCCCCTTCGCCTGCGCCGACTGCGGCAAGTGCTTCAGCCACAACGGCGAGCTCATCAAGCACCAGCGCATCCACACCGGCGAGAAGCCCTTCACCTGCACCGAGTGCGGGAAGAGCTTCAACCGCAAGGGCACCCTCATCACCCACCAGCGCATCCACACGGGCGAGCGCCCTTTCGTCTGTCCTGAGTGCGGCAAGACCTTCAACCTGAAGACCACGCTGATGAAGCACAAGCGCATCCACACGGGCGAGCGGCCCTTCACCTGCCTGGAGTGTGGGAAGAGCTTCAAGTACAAGGGCAACCTGCGGACCCACCACCTCACCCACACGGTGGAGCGGGTCTATCCCTGCACCGAGTGCGGCAAGATCTTCAGCCACAAGAAGGAGCTGACGGTGCACCAGGGCGCGCACACGGAGGAGAGGATCCTCTCTTGCTACCGGGAGGGAGAGTCCTTCAACCCCTCTCTCCCCATGCACCCACTCCTCATGTTCTGCACCCAGCTCCCGGTGCCGCTGGAAGCCTTGTCCAAGTACAAGTAGGAAGGCTGGTGGCAGCGAGGAGAGACCGGTGTCCTGCCTGTGGCATGTCCCCGTGGCTGGAGCAGTGACAGGAGGAACGAGACCATCACTAGAGACTTAGCCCTGCTGTGGGGCCGACGGCGGGTCGGGGTCGGTTGTTTTCTCGGCTGTTGGGAGCCGTGGTGGAGCCCCAGGTCCCTGGGGAGGAGGCGCTGGCCGGGGCTGCTGCCAGCTTTCTGCAGAGCTGGGACCAGTGGCCGCTTGCGGGGACACGCAATTGGGCTGGGACTCGGACTGAGCGGGGCCATGCTCTGGTCATGGGGGGGACTTCGTCGTCCCCCACCCCAGATTCGCTGTCTCTTTTGCTGTTTAGAAACCTTTTGAAAGCGAATCGCAAGGGTAGATGTGAAGACTGGGGTCGCCTTGTCCCTCCCCGCCGGCGCTGGGCTGTCCCCTCACTGGGTTTTCTGCCCCCGGTGCTGCATCCAGCCTGGCTCAGGCACCTCCCTGCCGTCCCCCGCGCCGCGGGACCCCAGCGCAGCGGCTGGTTGGAAAGGGGCGATTCTGAAGCTGAGAGTCCTCCTTTCTCCTTGTCCCCATCCGACACGCAGAGGCTGGACTTGGGGAAGAGCTGACAGCTCAGCCCTTCCCTCCCCAGGCACAGCCCTCTGCCATCGTGCTCCATGCGGGATGGCTGACCCCAGCCCGGGGGCAGCTCAGCACCCCCCCTTTGTTTCCCACAAATCCCGTCACACTTTACCGAGCCTTGTTTTTGGAATCCTCCCTTCCCCAGCCAGCCCCTGCCGCGTCCCCGGGTTTATTCCTCTGTCGGGTGCCTCCCCCCGGGGCTGGCACTGCTCCCGGTGACTCCTCGCCGCGCTCCCACCAAAGCTGGGAAACGGACGGCAAAAGGCTTTTCCCTTTTGCAGCCCAGGCTCCTTTGCCGGTGCCGTGGTGTGGGAGCAGTGGGCTGGGGGGGGGCTGGGCAGGGGTGCACCCCCAGCCCCTCTTTAATTCTCCTGGGAATTACTGTGCCCGTCAGTTCCTCTGTTGGCATCTCCGGTGCGGGCTGATGGGAAGGGACCTTCCCCAGCCCTGTCTGTGCGGCGACCCTGATGCCACAGACCCGTCCTCGCCTGGCGCTCGCCTTGGAAAGGGGCTTTGGTGAAAAATGAGTCTTCTGTAGTGTGGATGAAGGGGCCGCTGTGGGGCCCGGGGTGGGATTTGGGTTGTTCCTGGGCAAACCCCTTCCCTTGGCCGTTGTTCCTGCGAGAGGGGCGTCTCTGGAGGGGCCGTGGAGGCGAGAGGCCCTGGGCAATCTCTGTGTGGCGTGAGGGGATGCTCATCGCTTCCTTGCCTCAGTTTCCCCATCTGTAAAATGGGGGTAATGCCCCTTGCTGCAGCTGCCTCCCAGGGCGGTGGGAGGGTTAACCCCTTCCTGACCGTGCAGAGGGTGGGGGGTGGTGAGTGCCGGGCTGGGGGGGGGTGTTACTGCTGCTGGGTAGCAGGGACTGCTCGTGGCTTAGGTGACGTGTGAGAATACCCCGAGTGAGCCCCTGAGGTGCAGCGGGCCAGGACCACGTACGTGTATTTATACCTCTCGTCTTTTCTTTTCTAATCTAAAAGCTAATAAAAAGTGAAAACCTGTACGGGAGGTTTTTGGCTGGTGCAATTCGCTTCTCATTTCTGCTGGCCCTGGCGGGCCGTCCCGCGCGGGGGGACCTGCCGCAGCCCTCGGGGCTCCAGCGTGTCTCCAGTCTGGGTCCAGCGCCTCGGCCATGGAAGCTTCCTCTAGGACACCAGGATCCTGGCGCCGACGGTCCCCGGCACAGGCAGCGACCCCACGCCTGCACACAGACCCCCCCCCCGCAGAGGAGTTACCCCCCAGTGCTGCCGCCCAAACACAGCAGGGCACCCACGTCCCTGTGGGTGGGGGCGTGGGGGGGCACCCACATCCCTGCAGGTGAGTATATGGGGGGGGACACCTGCATCCCCGCATGGAAGGGCACCTGTATTCCCGTGGGTATTGGGGGGCGGGGGGGGGACGACACCCACATCCCCATGGTCCCTGGTGCAGGTAGGGGTGGGGGGCAGTGGGCCTGTGGCACGGGGATGGGTGCTGCCCCCTGCGGGGCTGCCACGGGGGTCCCGGCACTCCCCGGCTGTGGGCATCCCCCGAATGGGACCCCGGGAGGGGACCCCAGCCCCAGTGGCTTCTCCCCTCCTCTGGCTTCCCCCCGTCCTGCTGCGCCCCCCCAGGACCCTGGTGCCTAGTGTCCCCCCGTCAGCCAGGTGCCCCCCCACTGCCCGCCGCTGCCCGGCCTTTGCCCGTCTCCCTGCGAGGCCTCTGGGCCAACACGGACACGCTGCTCCGTGTCCCACCCGCCCGCAGCCCCTGGATCCGGCCCTGCCGACACCGGCCCTGGGAAGGGCTCGGCTCCACCCGGGCCAGGTGCTGAGACCCCCCCGGGGCAGCCCTGCACATCGTCCTCCTGCTCTTCTTGGGTACCAGAGGCCGATTTTCGTGCTGACAGGAGCTTCCACAAACCCTGTTCTCATCCCTGTTTCTCCCCTCTGCACCGAGCCGGGTGTGACTGTGCTGGGGCAGAGGAGGCAGAGAAATGGGGAGTCAGGTTAAACCCGGGACTCGAGTTGTGTGTTACGGGAATTACTAGAGCAGGAGCCCCTTGTTGGAGCCGGGCTGGAGCAAGGGGAGCTCAGTGCAATGTCAAACCCCGTAGCCTGGCCCAAAGGGACCCGGGCTGGGGACTGGAATGGAAATACCTTTAAACTGTCGCAACCCGTGACGTGAGTGGCGCGCTGTAGGCATCGCTGTCGCAGGAACCACCCGCAGCGGTGGAGGAGAAGCCTCCCAAGAAGCAGTGCCAGCGCAGCAGTGACCCCACCTGAGCTGGCTTCGGTGCCCAGCGACTCCTCGCAGCACCCCACCTCTCCTGTCCCGGGGGGCCGCCAGAACAGACGGAGGCCAAAGCCATGCACCAAATGAGCTCAGTGGACATTTGCGGACATTTATGGACATCTTACGGGGTGGGGGGGGGGGGTGTGTGGACTAGGGCAGTGACATCAATGAGGATGTACTGGGTAGTGTGGGACCTGAGCCTGACGTAAATGGCATGGGAAAAAATGTGGTGGAGAATGTGCTGGGTCTGGCTGGGGTAGAGTTTCTTTTCTTCATAGTAGCCAGTATGGGGCTGTATTTTGGATTTCTGCTGAAAACGACGTTGGTAAGGCAGGGATGATTGCTGCTGAGCAGCGCTTACGCAGGGTCAGGGCCTTTTCTGCTCCCCCACCGCCCCGCCAGCGAGCAGGCTGGGGGGGCACAAGCCGTTGGGAGGGGACACAGCCGGGACAGCCGACCCCAAATGACCAAAGGAATATTCCATGCCATATGGCGTCATGAAGTACATAAAGCTGGGGGAAGAAGAAGGAAGGGGGGGGGATGTTCGGCGTGATGGCTTTTGTCTTCCCAAGTCACCGTTACACATGGGGGAGCCGGGCTGTCCCGGGCATGGCTGAACACTCGCCTGTGACGGGAAGCAGTGAGTGAATTCCTTGTTTTTGCTTTCCTTGTGTGTGTGGCTTTTGCTTTACCTGGGAAACTGTCTTTATCTCAACCCATGGGTTTTCATACTCTTACCCTTCCCGTTCCCTCTCCCATCACACCAGGGGAGCGCGGAGCGAGCGGCCGCGTGGGGCTTGGCTGCCGTCTGGGGCTAAAGCAGGAGAGCGACGCTCTTCGGGTGGGCCCTTTCCCCAGTGGTTTTTCAGGCGGTGGGTGGAAGGGCACGCAGCGGTTGGCAGGTGAGGGAAGTTCTGCCCCTGATTTATTTGTCAAAATCCTGTGCTTGGCAGGGAGCGTCCGTCCTTGCTGCGCCTTGGGCCCAGCCTGGTGTCGCGGTGCCGTGCCCTGCCCCGGCAGGGGCTCCGGCTTGAGGCGCGGGTGGGGGACACGGCGCAGTCCCCGCTGCTCTGCCGTGGGTCCCCAGGCTGGCGTGAGCAGGGGGAACTGGATACCTGTCTCCATTGTGGCCCACTTGCTTGGATGACCTACAACAGGCTGAGAGAGCTGGGGGGGTTCAGCCTGGAGAAGAGAAGGCTCCGGGGAGACCTTCCAGCCCCTGCCAGTCCCTCCAGGGGCTCCAGGAAAGCTGGGGAGGGACTCTGGATCAGGGAGGGGAGCCATGGGAGGAGGGGGAAGGGTTTTCCACTGCCAGAGGGGAGACTGAGATGAGATGTGAGGCAGAACTTCTTGGCTGTGAGGGGGGTGAGCCCCTGGCCCAGGTTGCCCAGAGAAGCTGTGGCTGCCCCATCCCTGGAGGGGTTCAAGGCCAGGTTGGACGGGGCTTGGAGCAACCTGGGCTGGTGGGAGGTGTCCCTGCCCAGGGCAGGGGGTGGCACTGGGGGGGCTTTAAGGTTCTTCCCACCCAAACCATTCTGTGATTCTGTGTGTGATCTTCACTGAAGGGGCACCTTTCACTCACCCCTGGCCGGAGAGGCCTCCAGAGGCTGAGACCTTGTGTCCTTTCCCCCATGGCCTGGTCAATGCCCCCTTCCCTAGACAGGGATCCCAGCTGCCCGGCTTCCCTACCCTCTAATTCCAGGCTACTGGCCCCGTTATCCCACCATCGGAGCAGCCAGGGGACAATGTGGTCACCTGGATGGTGGCTGAAATCTTTCTGCATATCCCGCAGCTCGCTCAGGGGTAGGGAGCGGGTGATGATCTCTGGTTCTGCCTCTTCCTCCTGTTCTCATGGTGGCCCTTGGCTCATCGCCATCCCTTACTAAGGGAACTGATTTCTCGGTGCGTTTCTACTCCTGTGCGGGGGCGACTGATACCGGCACGGGTTGGTTCCCTGGTTCCGCTGCCGTGTCTGGCCCCGGGGTTGCAGCAGCCGCAGTGTCTGTGGCGGGGGTTGCAGTAGCTGCAGGCTGTTTTGGTCTGGTTTCCCTCGCTTTCCCCCGAGGGTGCTGCACAATATCGAGCAGCGTTTGGTAGATAGTGGCCAGGGCCCCACACAGTGCGGTGAGCTGTGCCCCTCTGGAACAGCCACAGCAGTTTCCTTTCAAATATTCCATCACTCCATCGGGGTCCTGTAGTTACTCGGGGGTGAAGTTCCAGGCCGTTGGAGGTGAGAAGCTCCCTGGATACCTGCCCATGGTCTCCCACATGCCGAGCCACCCCTGGCTATCCAGCCTCGGGGCACATCTCTGGGTGGTGCTCTCAAATAGTCGTGTAACCCTAAGCAAGACCTGAAGCCCATCCAGGAGAGACACAGCAGTGGCATCGTGCTGGTTTGAGCACCCCAAGGATAAACAAAGTTCTGAAAAGCTGTTGTACCTGGCCCGAAGGAGGAAAGGGAGGCGAAAGATCCGGGGAAAGTATCACCCCCCAATTCCCCCGTAGATTGGGTGCGATCGTTAATAAGTTCCGAGAGGTGGTGCCCGAGGTATGGGCAGGACAGCAATGCCGCATAAACACCCCAACATAACCATCTGAACAGTGCTGTTATGTCATACAGTGACATTACACAGGACAGGAAAATGATAATCCCGATCCCTTTCCCTGATAAGCAGCGTGCAGGGAGCACACAGAGGATGAGCACATTAACGTACAGACACTCACCGACGGAGCCCGAAGCCCAGCCGGCTCCTGAGCTGCGATTCCTGCCCCCCTCCCAGCCAGCTCCCCAGCTCTACACTGAGCACGGCCACCCACCCCACACCCCTGTGGCTAGTTTGGGTCAGCCAGCCCAGCTGTGTCCCGGCCCAGCTCCTTGGGAAAATAACCCTATCCCCGCTGGAAGCAGGACAGCGGGGAGCAAAGGTGCCATTGTGTCGCCTGATGGGGCTTGAGGGTGACCCAGACACCCAGGAGTGGGTGTTTGCACGCGGGTGCCTGGGGGGCCACCGCAGTCACTGGGGAGCTTGTGGCATTATGAGTAAATTTTGATGTTTGTCTGTTTTGGAGTCCCGCAAAGGGCTTTCGCTGAGACAGTTCAATGTTCGTTCTGTGCTGAAAGTGTTTATCTGCTTATTCCTGCAGTGTTTTGGCCTAACAGGACTGTCAGGACCCCCTCCTTCTGCTTCCACCTCGAGGATCTCCACCAACAAGGTTCACCCAAAAGATAAGGGGACACGAGCATTTTTAACCTCTTATGTACCAGTTCCCACAGAGCTGCCACCACAGTCACTGCGGAGCTGCCACGCCATTCAGTGGCCCTCACCTGGGTGTTCAATGCCACTTGGGGTGCCCAGAGGTGTCAGAGCTGCGCAGGGGTGGCACCGGGGCACAGGCAGGTGCCCTGCACCCTCCTGGAGAGGAGCCCAGGGCCAGGCGTGTCCTGGGCACGGCCACCCTCTCCCTCTCCCGGCAGCGCAGGCAGGGAGCGGGGCTCTGCCAGCTGCCAGGGCAGCAGGGACTTCAGGTGAGGCGGGAGGCAGGGCCAGCCCCTGGCGCGGGAGATGAGCCTGGCCCCGCTCCTCGGCGCTGGAGTCCAGGACACAAGGGCTCTGCGCTCCCACAGCACCTGAGGTGCCAGGGCTCGGCTGGAAACAGGCTGGGTTGGCACCGCTGGCCACGCTGCCGGCACCGTGCTGTCCCCGAGAGCTGTGCGGGTTGTCGTGCTGTGGGGTCTGGCGTACGGACCCTCCTTTGCTCATCGGCTGCCTCTTCATTTCTGCTTTATTATCTGTCGTGGTTTAACCCCGGCCGGCAACGAAGCGGCACCCAGCCCCCGACTCGCTGCCCTCCCAGAGGGCTGGGGGGAATCAGAAGGGTAAAAGCGAGAAAGAAACTCATGGGCTGAGATAAATACAGTTTAATAATTAAAAAGAAATAATAATTAAGAAAATAAAATTGTAAGGAAAAGATAAAGAAAAAAAAATAACAGCTAGAGGAAAATAAAATCCAGGAAAACAAATTGATGCACATTGTCCTGGTTTGAGGTAAAACAGAACCAGTTTTCCTTTCAGTAATTTTGCTTTTCAGTTAAGTCTCCTCTAACTCATGGCTGTTTCTGAAATTAATTGCATGTTTTTCAGACAGTTTCTGCTCTAGCACTGATAAGGCCTGATGTTTACAGTGAATACCAAGGAATGGCATGCGGAGAGGCTCTTGCTTATGCTTATTGCTATAACAACCAAGGTCAGCTCACTGTTATGTGCCACGGCCGAGGGCTGGAAGCAGAAGAGCGCAGAGGGGTCGCACCTGCGGGGAGGAGCGGAGGGGGCAGGTGACCCCAAACTGCCCAACGGGGTGTTCCATCCCGCCCGCATCACGCTCAGTACAAAAGCCGAGGGATGAAAGGATCGGCCTCTTTCGCTAACGGCTGGCGTCCAAGGAGGACTCCGTCTGTTCGACTGCCTTTGATCCCGATCCGTGTGTTCCTGACTCCAGCTCTGGAATCCAGCTCCTGTCGCTGGGTCCATTCTGGGACTTCCCCAGCGCCTGCCGGTGACGTGATCGTTGTCCTGGGAGCTTGATACTGGTATGTATATATTGTATATATTTCATTATTTTCTTTCTTTTTTTTTATATTATTGTCTTTTCTTCTTATTATTAATGTTCCATTAAAGTAGCTTTAGTTTTCTTTTTCAGCCCATAAGTCTCTCTCCCTTATTTTCTCTCCCTTCTCTTCTGGGAAGGGAGAGAGAGATCGGGAGGGAGCGTGTGTCATTCGTTCAGTGGCCAGTCCAGCCCCAGCCACCACAGAAATGAAAACAGTTGCCCACCACCAACCCACCGATGCCCAGCCAGTCCCCAGCAGTCGCCCCCCCTCCTCCCCCCCCGTTTTGTGGCTGAGCACGATGCCCCGTGCTCTGGGATGGCCCTTGGTCGAGGGGCTCAGCTGTCCCAGCTGTGTCTCCCCCCAGCTCCTTGTGCCCCCCAGCCTGCTCGCTGGCGGGAGGGGTGAGGAGCAGAAGAGCCCCTGGTGCTGTGCGAGCGCTGCTCGGCGATAACGAACACGTCCCGGGGTGATGGACGCTGTTTGCAGCACAAACCCAAAACGCAGCCCCGTCCCAGCTGCCGAGGAGGAGCTGGACTCTGTCCCAGCCGCAACCAGGCCGTTCTCCCCCGGGGCCATCGCCAGCCGAAGGAATGAAAGGAGCCTGCGGGGCCCGGGCAGCAGAGAGCGGCCCCCCAGGACCACGCTTGCGTGGCCCACCCCGAGGGGCTGTCCCCAGCCTCCAAGGATGCCGCTCCGCCGGCAAGGAATGGGGGAAGCGGGGACAGCTGAGTGGTGATCCTGGCGCTGATGGTCCCCAGCACAGACAGCGCCCCCCACTCCTGCATGCAGCCCCCCCCCACTCACCCCCCAGAGGAGTTACCCCCAGTGCTGCCGCCCAAACACACCAGGGCACCCGCGTCCCTGTGGGTGGGGGCGTGGGGGGGCACCCGCATCCCTGCAGCTGGGTTGGGGGGCGCACAGGCGGGTGGGGGCATGGAAGGGCACCTGTATTCCTTGAATGGGGGGGGGCCACCTGCTTCCCTGACACCCCAACGCAGGTGGGGGGGGGGCAGCAGGCCCGCGGCACGGGGATGGGCGCTGCTCCCCACAAAGCTGCCGAGGGGTCCCGGTGCTGCCCGGCCACGGGCATCCCCTGCCATGCAGCCCTGGGAGGGGACCCCGGTCCCGATGGCCTCTCCCCTCCGCCGTCTGCCTGCCAGCGCTGCTGGACCTGCTGTGGCAGGTGCAACCCCCCCAGATAGCACTGAAACTGCTCAAAACCTAGAAGTTGCAGTTTGGGGTTTGGGCCACCCAACCTACATGGCACTAAGGAGAAGGAAGTAAAGGCCCTTTGCCAATGAGGACAAACATGACCAGGGACTGGATTCGACTGGTTCATAAATGGAGCCCCACGGGAGGGCAAATGGAGTTGGTCCTCCCGGGAGCAGCAGGTCTGCGGTCGGGGACTCTCCCCCTGGGTCTGGACCTGCCCCACGGAAATTCACCAAGTGCTCACCGAGTCGCTTCCCACCACTTCTCAGCAGCCCTGGCTCACCGGGGAGGTCCCAGTTGACTGGAGGTTAGCCAATGTGATGCCCATCTACAAGAAGGGCCACAGGGAGGATCCGGGGAATTCCAGGCCTGTCAGCCTGACCTCAGTGCAGGGGAAGGTCATGGAGCAGATCATCTTGAGTGTCATCGTGCATCGCATATGGGACAACCAGGTGGTCAGGCCCAGTCTGCATGGGTTCATGAAAGGCAGGTCCTGCTTGACAAACCTCATCTCCTTCTACGGTTACCCCCTTAGTGGATGCGATTGAAGGAGCCGGGACTGTTTAGTGTGAGGAAGAGGAGGCTGAGGGGAGACCTCACCACTCTCTACAACTACTTGAAAGGACGTTGTAGAGAGGTTGGTGCTGGTCTCTTCTCACAGGTAATTAGCGATGGAACAAGAGGGAATGGCTTCAAGCTGCAGCAGGGGAGGTTTAGGCTGGACATCAGGAAAAAATTCTTCCCAGAAAGAGTGGTCAGACACTGGAATAGGCTGCCCAGGGAGGGGGTGGAGTCACCGCCCCTGAAGGTGTTCAGGAGTCGTTTGGATGTGGTGTTGGGGATGTGGTGGAGGGGAGGACGCTGTAGAGTGGGGCTGATGGTTGCACTCGATGATCCCAAGGATCTTTCCCAACCTGAATGATGCTATGGTTCTATGATGAGGGAAAGCTGTGGATGTTGTTTACCTGGGCTTTAGTAAAGCCTTTGACACTGTTTCCCACAGCATTCTCCTGGAGAACCCAGCTGCTCATGGCTTGGACAGGAGTACTCTTCGCTGGGTAAAGAACTGGCTGGAGGGCCAGAGAGTGGTGGCGAATGGAGTTCAATCCAGTTGGTGGCCAGTTACAGCGGTGTTCCCCAGGGCTCGGTGTCGGGGCCAGTTCTCTTTAACATCTCTATCAATGACCTGGGCAGGGGATGGAGTGCAGCCTCAGTCAGTTTGGAGACAACACCAAGTTGGGCGGGAGCATCGATCTGCCGGAGGGTAGGAAGGCTCTAACGAGGGATCCGGACGGGCTGGATGGATGGGCCGAGGCCAACAGTGTGAGGGTCAACAGGGACAAGTGCCGGGTCCTGCTCTTGGGTGACAACAACCCCATGGGCGCTCCAGGCTGGGGGCAGAGCGGCTGGAGAGCTGCCTGGCGGAAAAGGACCTGGGGGTGCTGGTCGACAGCCGGCCACATATGAGCTGGCAGTGTGCCCTGGTGGCCAAGAAGGCCAACAGCATCCTGGCTTGTACTGGGAATAGTGTGGCCAGTAGGACTGGGGCAGTGATGGTCCCCCTGTACCGGGCACTGGTGAGGCCCCACCTCGAGGGCTGTCTCCAGTTTTGGGCCCCTCACGCCAAGAAAGACATGGAGGGGCTGGAGCGTGTCCAGAGAAGGGCAACGGAGCCGGTGAGGGGTCTGGAGCAGGAGTCCTGTGAGGAGCGGCTGCGGGAGCTGGGGGTGTTCAGCCTGGAGAGAAGGAGGCTGAGGGGAGACCTTCTCGCTCTCTGCAGCTCCCTGAAAGGAGGGGGCAGCCAGGGGGGGTCGGGCTCTTCTCCCAAGGAACAGGCCATGGGACAAGAGGAAACGGCCTCAAGTTGCGCCAGGGGAGGTTTAGGATGGATATGAGGAAAAACTTCTTCCTGGAAAGGGTTGTGGAGCATTGGAAGAGGCTGCCCAGGGCAGTGGTGGAGTCGCCATCCCTGGGGGGATTTAGAAGCCGGGCAGACGCGGTGCTGAGGGACGTGGGGTAGTGGTGGCCTTGGCAGGGCTGGGATAACGGTCGGACTTGATGATCTCAAAGGTCTCTTCCAACCAAAACGATTCTATGGTTCCGTGAGTCTGTGAACTCCTGCAGGTTGAGAGCCCTTGTCCTGTCTAGTGAGTGACAGCACATTTTGGGTCAGCATTTGGAAAGCTTAAGAAAACTTGAGTCGGCTGGGCAGTGCTAATTCCGGTGAGCGTCTTGACCCCCTTGATTACCAATGTCTGTTGGCACCCACATCCCCGCGGGTGGGGTCATCGGGGGGGGCACCCGCAGCCCTGCAGCGGGGGATATAAGGGGGGCACCCACAGCCCACAGCCGGGGGGGGCACGGGGGGCACCCCCCTCCCAGCCTGTGGGGCACGGGGGGGGGCACCGGCCTCTGCGGAGTTTGGGGGGTGAGGGGAGCACCCGCCCCCCCGTGCCGGGCCGTGCCGAGCCGAGCGGGGCGCAGCGGCAGGACGGCACCTCCCGTGCTGCGCCGGCGGCGGGCGGCCCTCCCGGGCGGAGGCAGCGGGCGGCTGCCGGGGCCGCCTCTCTCCGTGCCCGCGGCCCGGCCGGGCTGGCGGCGCGGCCCCGGCGCAGGTAGGGGCGGGGGGCGGCGGCTGCCGCGGGGTGCCCCGGCTGGGACCCGGCGAGGGGACCCCGGCCCCGACGGCCTCTCCCCTCCGCCGGCCGCCCGCGGCCCCGACGGACCCCCCCGAGCCCGGCGCTTCCCGGCTCCGGCTCCCCCCCCGTCAGCCCGGTGCCCCCCCGCTGCCCGGCCTTTGCCCGTCTCCCCGCGGGGCCCCTGGGCCAACACGGACACGCTGCTCCGTGTCCCACCCGCCCGCAGCCCCTGGATCCGGCCCTGCCGACACCGGCCCTGGGAAGGGCTCGGCTCCACCCGGGCCAGGTGCTGAGACCCCCCCCGGGGCAGCCCTGCACATCGTCCTCCTGCTCTTCTTGGGTACTGGCGGCCCATTTTTGTGCTGGCAGAAACTTCCAGAAATCCTATTTTCGCTGCTACTTCTCACCTTTGCACCGAGGTGGTGCCACTGTGGGTGACGCTCTTTGGGTGGGCCCTTTTCCCAGGAGTTTTTGGGGCTGTGGGAGGAAGGGCACGCAGCGGGTGGCAGGCGAGGGAAGTTCTGCCCCTCATTCCTTCACGCAAATGTTGTGCTTGGCAGGGAGCGTCCGTCCTTGCTGCGCCGGGGCGGCTGGTGACGGGCCGGGCATCTGCTGCGGGACGCGGAGCATCCCCCCTGCATCTTCCCGGAGAAGGCTTTGTGCGGGCCTCCGTCTCCCCGTCGAGAGCCAGCGGGGCGCCGGGCTCCAGGCTGCTGCGGCAAGGTGGGGGTCAGGCCGAGGCGGCGCCCGCCCCGGCGCTCCCCATCAACCCGTCTGCTCGCCCTGCTCTGCCCTTGCTGAGGTTGTGCAGAGCTGCAGGCGTGGCAGCCCGCGCGCTCCCCATGCGCCCCGGCTGCGGGGACGCCAGGGGCTGGCATTGCCGTGGTTGGTGCCGTGGGGCAGCAGCGGCAGGAGTTGGGCAGAGGCGCTGAGGAAATGTGCGGGGGAAGGTGCTGAGCCGGGCGTGCTTCTTGCCGCAGATGTCGGTGACGTTCGAGGACGTGGCCATCTACTTCTGCCCCGAGGAGTGGGCCGAGCTGGCGGGCTGGCAGCGGCGGCTCTACCGGGAGGTGATGCTGGAGAACTACCAGGCGGTCGCCTCGCTGGGTGAGGACTCTCTGCGGTGCCGCCGGGCCGGGCTGGAGCTGGACTTGCCCCTTTAGCTGAGCTGGAGCCCTGGAAAGCCAAACCCCAGCTGTTGGGGCTGCTGCCCTGAGCGCTGCCCGAGCGGTTGTGATGGCAGGTTTTACCCTGCCCGGCAGCCTCCTGTGGAGAGCGGTGCTGGGAGAGAGAGTGGGGTGGGATGGGCTGGAATTCGGGGAGGACGGGACGGGAGAGGAGAGGACGGGACAGACACTGTTGGCGTTGGAAGGGCCCTCCGAGGAGCGTGTTGTCCAAGTGCCTGAGCACTTCGGGGCTGACCAAGCGGAAGCGGGTTGTTGAGGGCACTGTGCAAAGGCGTCTGCAACGCTGCCAGGCTTGGGGCATCCAGCCCCTCTCCAGGAAGGCTGTTGCAGGGTTGGAGCAGCCTCTCGGGAAAGAAATGCTTCCTGCTGTGCAGTGTGAGCCTCCCCTGGCGCAGCTTGGAGCCATTGCCAGGCGTCCTGTGTGCAGGAGAGCGGCCGAGGTGTGGAGAGCGAGGGCGAGGAGTTTGTAGGCGCAGGGAAGGGGGGTGCGAAGCCGTGTGCGGGCAGGGTGAGGAGAGAGGAGCGGAGCGGGGGCAGATGCTGGGCCTGTGGGCAGGGGGAGCCGGTGCCGCTGTGCCGGCAGTGCGGGAGAGGGTGCTTCTCTCTCTTCCCCGCACAGGCTGGTGCGCCGTCAAGCCGGAGATCATCGGCAAGCTGGAGGGAGAAGAGACGCCGTGTGTGCCAGAGTGCCCTGGGGCGCGGCGGAGGCACCGCACCCCTGAGCCAGGTGGGTACCAGCAGGCTGCGGGGGAGCTTGGGGGGTCGAAGCAGCACCGTCCCCTCGGCCCCACATGCTCCGTGCCCAGGAAGGGTGGGGGGCTGCTGGGCTGCGCGTGCCACTGTCCGTGGGGAGGGGTCCCAGGTGCCCATCCCGTCCCCGGCAGTGACCCTGACCTCTCCTCCCCAGCAGATGGTGATGTCCCGATGCAGAGGGAGGATGGGGAGGTCCCCGAGGGGCTGCCAGACCCCACCACCCTGCTCCCGGGGATGCCTGAGCGGGGTGGGAGGCTGTCGGGGGGCCTCCCAGCCAAGGTACTGCCACCTCGGCCCCCCAGCTCCCCTGTGGCCAGCAAGAGACCCCACACCTGCGCCAAGAGTGGGAAGAGCTTTGGCAAGATCCAGGACCTGAAGAATCACCAGCAGATGCACACGTGGCGGCACGGCCCTTCTCCTGCCGGCAGTGCGGCCGCCGCTTTCGGCTGAAGCAGATCCTGGTGTCGCACCAGAAGGTGCACGGTGGGGAGAAGCCCTTCGGCTGTGCCGACTGTGGCAAGTGCTTCGCTCAGAAGGATCGCCTGCTGATCCATCGGCGCATACACACTGGCGAGAAGCCCTTTGCCTGCAGCCACTGCGGCCACCGCTTCAGGCAGAAGTACCACCTGATCAGCCACCAGTGGGTCCACACCAGGGACCTCCCATTCACCTGCACCCGCTGCCCCATGGCCTTTGGGGACAAGCAGATCCTCACCATCCACGAGCGTGTCCACCTCGGGGAGCGCCCCTTCAGCTGTGACCGCTGCCCCAAGGCCTTCAGGCGCAAGCAGGCCCTCACTGTCCACCAGCGGGTCCACACCGGCGAGCGTCCATTTGCCTGCACCCGCTGCCCCAAGGCCTTCAAGGACAAGACGGCCCTCACCACCCACCAGCTGGTCCACACGGAGGAGCGCCCCTTTGCCTGTGACCGCTGCCCCAAGGCCTTCAAGGACAAAAAGACCCTCACTGTCCACCAGCGGGTCCACACTGTTGAGTGCCCCTTTGCCTGCGCCCACTGCCCCAAAGCCTTCAAGGACAAGAAGTCCCTCACCATCCACCAGTGGGTCCATACTGGGGAGCACCCCTTTGCCTGTGCCAGCTGTCCCAAGGCCTTTAAGGACAAGAGGACCCTCACTGTCCACCAGCGGGTTCACGGCGGGGAGCGCCCCTTCACCTGTGCCCACTGCCCCATGGCCTTCAAGAAGAAGAAGACCCTCAGAGTCCACCAGCTGGTCCACAGTGTAGAGCGCCCATATGCCTGCTCCTCCTGCCCCAAGGCCTTCAAGCAGAAGCAGGCCCTCACTGTCCACCAGCGGGTCCACACCGGGGAGCGCCCCTTCTCCTGCCCCCACTGCCCCAAGGCCTTCAAGCAGAAGCAGGCCCTCACCGTCCACCAGCGTGTGCACAACGGGGAGCGCCCCTTCCTCTGCACCCACTGCCCCAAGACGTTCAAGCAGAAGCAGGCCCTCACCATCCACCAGCGCATCCACCTCGGGGAGCGCCCCTTCGCCTGCCCCCACTGCCCCAAGGCCTTCAGGGACAAGCAGATCCTCACCATCCACCAGCGGGTCCACACCGGGGAGCGCCCCTTCGCCTGCGCCCACTGCCCCAAGGCCTTCAAGCACAGGAGCGCCTTTACCGTCCACCAGCGCATCCACACCGGTCACAAGCCCTACAAGTGCAGCGAATGCGGCAAGACCTACGTCTGGAAGAATGGCCTGAGTCGCCACCAGCAGAAGCACCAGGGGCCGCTGGCAGCGCCAGATTGTGGCCAGCAGGAGGAGGGGGTCCGTCCGCAGCCGGGGGGACAGGCGGAGGCCAAGCCCTTCCACTGTGACGGCTGTGAGAAGCAGTTTTGGGACGAAGGGACCATGCTGGCTCACCAGTGCACCCCCAGCCTGCGACCGCCTCCGCAGCCCAGCACCCCTGAAACTTCTGTTAGGGGGTTCACAGCGCGTCCTGGCTCGCCACCCCTCGCCGTGGACACTGTGAGTCTGAGGTGGGAGCTGCAGGACCCCTCGTCCCTCCTCGCCGGGGAGTTTCTGCTGCCTCTCCCGTGTCCTGTCAGCCAGCCGCCTGCCGGCCAGGCCGCCTGTGCCCACGGGCCTTCTCGGGAGTGGGTGCAGACGGAGGGTGAGCGCTGGGTGGCCAAAAGGCATCGCCCCCACCCCGGGTTCAGCGGCTGCCGTTTGCAGGAGGGTGTGCAGGAAGGAACGGCTTCGGGCTGCGTTTGTCCCGAGGAGGAAAGCGGTGCGCGGGAGCTTGCCTGCTGCGGGGAGCAGAGACGGGAGCGGAGCATCACGCGTGTGTGAGGATGCGCAGCAGCCATGTGTGGGAGCCAACTCCATGAAACACCTGCACTGGCATTAATTAAATAATAAGCATTTTGTCTTGCACTTCTTTAAGCATTGTTCACGCCTGTATAAAAGCTCTTGGGAAGGACCACGCAAGCGGTGTGGGCTGGCCTGTTACTGCGAGTATCGCGGTTTAGCCCCAGCCAGCAATAAATAACCACATGGTCTTTCTTTCGCTTCCCCACCTCCCATCGGCGGGGTCGGGGGAGAATTGGAAGAAAAAGACAAAACTTGCGGCTTGAGTTAGAGGCAGTTTAGCAGAACAGCAAAGGGAAAAGCAGAGGAACAACAGGAATACTGATAGAGGAATATACAAAACACCATTAATGTACAGCTGCTCCCCAGCGGAGATTCCTGCCCACCCGCCCCGGTATCGAATACCCCAAATTCTCCAAAGCTGTTGTGCCTGGCCAGAAGGAGAAAAGGGAGGCAAAAAAACTGGGGGGGAAGTATCCCCCCACCCTGTTTCCCGCCTGGATTCGGTGCCATTATTCATAAACTCCGAGAGGCAGCGCTGGGACCTGCCATCACAGTGACAAGGGACCTGCCATCGCAGGCACCAGAGAAGGGCCGCATCTCTCTGTTGCCCCCCCTGAGTGTTTAACGCCACCTGGGTTGCCTGGGGGTGCCAGAACTGCTCAGGGATGGCCCGGGGGCACAGGCAGGTGCCCCTCATCCCCGCGGAGGAGGACCCAGGGCTAGGAGGGTCCTAGGCACGGCCACCCTCTCTCTCTCCCGGCAGGGCAGGGCACCCACATACCTGTGGGTGGGGGCATTGAGCCACCCCATCGCCGTGAGTGGGTCATCTGGGTGCCACCCGCATCCCTGCATTGGGGGGGCACCCGCATCCCACAGCTGGAGGGGGCGGGAGGGGCAGCCACATCCCCACAGCTGGGTGTGGTGGGTCCCTAAATCACTGTGGTTGGGGGGTATGGGGGGGTGCACACACATGTCCGCAGTTGAGGGTATGGGGGGAGCACCCACATGGCCACAGGTGGGGTTATGGGGGGAACACCTGCATCCCTGCGGGTGGGGGCGTGGGATGGGCACCTGCCTCCCACAGCTTGGGGGGGTGGGCACGCGCATCACCACTGATGGAGGCGCGGAAAGGCACCTGCATGCCCACGGCTGTTTGTGGGGGGGCACCCACATGGCCACTGGGGTTGGGGGGGCACCCAAATCCTATATGTAGTGGTATAGTGCTGTGTTTGGGATCTGGGATGGGAATAGTGTGATAGCGCACACTGTCTGGCTTTGGTTTTGGTTGTCGCCAAGCAGTCAAGGCCTTTTCTGCTCCTCACACCACCCCGCCAGCGAGCAGGCTGGGGGTGCACAAGAGCGTGGGAGGAGACACAGCCAGGACAGCCGACCGCAAAGGACCAAAGGAATATTCCATGCCATATGACGTCATGCTCAGCGTATAAAATGGGAAGAAGAAGAAGGACAGCGGGGACATTCAGAGTTGTGGAGCTTGTCTTCCCAAGTAACCATTACGTGTGATGGAGCCCTGCTTTCCTGGACATGGCCGAACGTCTGCCTGCCGAGGGGAAGCAGGGAATTAATTCCCTGTTTTGCTTTGCTTTGCTTCTGTGCGTGTCTTTATCTCTTTTTTTTTTTCCTCACTTTTAGTCTTCCAATTGCCTTCCCCATCCCCCTAGGGGAGAACTGGCTGTGTGGTTCTAGCTGCCGGCTGGGGTCAAGCCGTGACAGTCTGAAACACTACACGTCTCCTGCTGCAGAAGTATTGCTGCTGCCAGACCTCTTCATCAATCGAGCAAACGCTGTAACACCAAAACCCCATTCCTTTTGAGGACCCTCGCCAAGACTCTTAAGAACTGCACGTGAATTCTTTCCACTGAGGGTGGTGAGACACTGGCCCAGGTTGCCCAGAGAGGGGGTGGAGGCCCCATCCCTGGAGACATCCAAGGCCAGGCTGGATGAGGCTCTGAGCGACCTGATCTAGTTGAAGATGTCCCTGCTCACTGCAGGGGGTGGGACTGGATGGCCTTTAGAGGTCCCTTCCAGCCCAACACGTTCTGTGATTCTGTGATTAATTCTCTGCATTCCCAGAGAGTCAAGTGCCTCAGCTGCTTTGTGTCTGACACTGTTACAGATACTGCGTCACAGCAGCACACGGCAGAGGCAGGAATGCAGGAAACCAAGAGCAGGAGAATACGAACTATTCAATAAGCTTCACTTAGGACTAAAATTTTGCTCCTTGAGAGCACGTCAGTCTCTAATTTGTCCACCACTACTTGCAGTTAATGGGTGGGAGGACAGCTTAGGTCAACATAAAGCGGATTTCCGTGTGTGCCTTTGAGAATGGGTTTGTTTAACAAACCGGGACAGAAAGCTAGGGATGCGCTATCCTGAGCGGTGTTATCTGGTGAAGACAAAGGTGTATGCCCATGCGACCTTAAAATACTGCCAGCAGGCAAGAGGCCTGCCTCGCTTGAGTGCAGGAGAGGGAGCGATGGGGAGCGTCCTGGTTTGGGGTGGGGCAGAGCCAACTTCTGTTCAGCGAGAGGCTCCTGCTTGTACTTGGGTCTGTGGCAACCAGGGGCAGCTCATTGCCACAGGCCAGGGAACTGCTGGAGAGGGGACAGCAAAGGGCTACCGAGATGCTGAGGGGCTGGAACACCTCTCTGATGGAGAAAGGCTGAGGGATTTGGGTCTCTTCAGGCTGGAAAAAAGATGACTGGAGGGGGGATCTTATCAACGCTTATAAATACTGAAAGGGGGGTGTCAGGAGGACGGGGCCAGGCTCTTCTCAGTGGTGCCCAGGGACAGGACAAGGGACAACGGGCACAAACTTGACCATGGGAAGTTCCACCTCAACAGGAGGAGGAACTTCTTTGCTGTGAGGGTGGCAGAGCCCTGGCACAGGCTGCCCAGAGAGGTGGGGGAGTCTCCATCTCTGGAGACATTCCAAACCCGCCTGGACGCGTTCCTGTGCCCCCTGCTGTGGGTGACCCTGCTCTGGCAGGGGGTGGGACGGGGTGGGCTCCAGAGGTCCCTGCCAACCCCCACCAGTCTGGGATTCTGTGATTCTGTGACTGGGTTGTTTACCCCATGGAGGGGTCACACCTGTGGGGAGGAGGGGACAGGTTGGTGAACAAAACTGACCGATCAAGTGTTCCAGCCCAGCTGCCATGCTCAGTGTAAAAGCTGAGGGAGTAAAGGGTCTGGGCTTCTTCTTCACTGTCTGCTTTTTCAGTGGCTTTCTCCCTTCACTGCCTGAGACCTGAGCGGGACCCTCTCAGTTCATCGACCTTTGATCCTGATCCGTGTGTTCTTGAAGGCAGAACTAGAATCCATTTCCTATTCATCACTGAGTCCACTCTAGAACTTCCCTAGTGCCAGCCGGTGACATCTCCCTGGGAGCTCAATATGGTTTTGTATATGTTTCTATATATTGTATCTATTTCATTATTTCCTTTTTGGGTTTATTATCAATTTTTCATTAGTTTAGTTTTTTCTAAACTCATAAATCTCTTTCTCTGTCTTCTTCCTCTCTCCTTGGAGCGAGAGGTGGGGGAGAGCATCTGTTGTCTTGTCGTTGGCCAACCTGACCCAAACCACCACAGGTTTACTGGCGCCCAACGTGGGGCGTGAGCTTCCAGCTTGCTCAGGGAATGGCATTCCGAAGTGAAATGTTGTGTCGTGCCGTTAGAGAGCTTTCTTTGAAGTTAATAGATGCAGCGTTGCTGAACTTACTGAACACGTTGCCTGGTTTTCCTGCTCTTTGTATTTGCACGTGGTGGTTTAAAGGGGCTATTTTGGTATGGTTTGGCATCCAGATGTATAATATGGTGACTTGGCTAACGGCTGGGCCTGCATATTTTGGGCATCGTGGTGGATTCTATCGCTAATTACACTTTTGGTTTCGCCTGGGAAATGTTTATCTTGCCCTTTAACGCTCCTGCCAAAGAGCCAGGGGATGGAAACCTTTTGGGCTGCTTATAAAATGAATGTCACTTTCAGAAGGTCGTGATTTTGTTGCTGGTTCTCCTGAACACGTTGCGGGGGGGGTTTGTGTTAAACGTGGGTGCAGGAGTGGGTATGGTGTGACGTGTGTTGCTGCTGCTCAAATCCCATGGGCCAATTCACGGCGGGTACAGAACAAACCACCCCCCAGGCTCCCCCCCAACCTGCTATTCAAACTCCAGCAGAACCGGTACAAGGTGCCGTGGTGACCAGGAGGCAGAAAGGGAGATCAGCTCCTTCCCCTGCCTCTTACGACACAGACCAGCTCATGCCAGACAGCAGAGAGTTCTTCTGATGAAGGTGGAGAGGGTCCTTCTAAAGCAGATCCGGGGCGGGGGGGGGGTGTCCTTCTTGGGCAGTGTCAACGCAGGAGAGGGACTCAGATGCAGAGATGATCGTTAAATCCTCCTCTGTGAAGGATTTGCGAAATATGAGGAAGGACTTCAGTCGTCACGAAGGGGAGACACTTGTCTGCTGGTTGCTCTGATGCTGGGATAACGGAGCTCGTTCCATAGATTTAGGTGGTGGAAAAGGCAGGCAGTTGGGAGCCAAAGATGGAGCTTGGGAGAAAGACAAACACTCCCAGTCTCTGGAGGCGACTGCTATCCGCTGCGAAGGGCAGGTACCCCTGTAAGGGTGACATCGAATGCTGCCCAAGCAAATGGACCAGCATGGAAATAGGTGTCAAGTACCTGAGAGAACCGTGCGGGAGGTGATTTATGGTGACCGGCCTTAAAATACCATTAGCAGGTAAGAGACCTGCCTCGCTTGAGTCAAGGAAAGGGAGTGGACACAGGAGGAGGCTCCTCCTCAGCAACAGGTTGCTGGGAACAGCAATAATAAAGAAAAGGAAGAGCCAGGAAAATTAGTTTTCTATGGCTACAACAGCCAGAGGAGAGCCAGCATCTTGCCTGACCGGCTCTGGGGCAGGTTATCCTCCGTGGGTGCTGGAAGAGCGCATTCCTCTAAGAGACCCTGCACAAATGCCGAAGGAGCGGCACAGAGAGGACTCACCAGCCAACCCGCCACTTTCTAACGTCCGACTCATTCCACAGATTCCCTGCCCTGTCCAAACCGGCACTGAAAGGCAAGTGAGGAAAGATAGAAGTTACTCAAGAGAAATTGCAAACGGGGGCGGGGGCGGGGGGGGGAAGGTACTGACTGAATGCTAAAGGAAAAAAGCAAACAAAAGATCCTACACCAGGTTCCCCACAAGAGCTAGTTACAGCAAACATTTAAGCAATAACCCCCCCTTTTTTTTTTTCAACCTAGACTACTGTAAAAACCCAAGAGAGATGACGAAGGATTAAGGAGAACATCAAGATACTGCCTTTAGCTTATTTCTAGGAAGCACCATCGTTTTGATCCAGAGTCCAGTCCAGATACCTCCGAAAGCAGACTCAAAAATGCTTCAGATTATCTTTGAAAAAAAAAAAAAAAAAAAAATTGAATTAATGCCCTGTAGAGAATAAAAAAAGCAAAAATCCAAGTGGTATTCGGGTAGCTCTTGGAACAGGGAAGGAATTTGACTCAACTGACATGTCCAAGGCTTAGATGAAAAGACTGTGCAGTGGAAAAGGTGCAAACAACCCATCGCTCTTCCATTACTAAGGTACTCCCAGGACATGCTAACCCCTCAAAACTCTTCTGCAAAGCAGGTTAACAGAGAAGCCCCTGACACTAAGAAAAATTGAATGAAACCAACAACAACAAACCAAAACCACCCCTACAGAACACCCAAACAAAACCGAAGAACAGGCAGCTAGAGCGGGATGTCTCACCTCTTATGACTAGGGAGAGGGAAGAAAGAAAGAGAGAAGCACGGAGGTCTATGAACCGTGGACAAGGCCATCAAACACCGCGCGGGCAGGGCCAGAGGGCAGCGCAGGAACAGCGACAGCAGCCGCAGAAAGCACATACGAGGCTGCCGCAGTTGGCTGCGCGCTCCGGTCCCTCAGGCACTTCTCTGCGCTCGGAGGCCGGGCGTCCTGCTCATCTCTGAAGCTCTACAGATAAAAAGCCAAGCAGAGAAGCGAGTCAGCGGAGGGAAGCACTTCCCGCGCAGAGAAGTTTCGCTGAAGAAGACAGAGTGGGACAGTAAAAGGTCTGATTTACAAAACATTTGTTGTCAGGTGATGGGAGTAATCTAAATCTCTGCTCTGCCCCATGAGAACACATAAAGCCACTTTTCCATATCCCAGAGGGGTGGCAGGAAACAAAGGCATTTTCAGTTTGTTATTTCCCCAGGAGGAGGGTGGAGGCAATACTTAAAAATACTCCTCCAGATTCCAAACCTGCTTTAAATAGGTGACAGTAAAAAACAAACAAACAAACAAAAAAGGCAAAAAAAAACCCCACCAAAAAACCCAAACACACCCACACACCCACCCCCCGCCCGAAAACCTTCTGCAAGTCATTAACACCCCCTCCCTCCAGTACCCACTAGAAGTTCAAAATTCTCTTCTTTCCATTCATTTCCAGGAGTAACTATCCAAGATTACTTACCCCATAGTACAAACAAATCAGGATATTCCCGTTGTAAACAACTATTTCAACAGCTTTGTCTGGAATCCTTTCCACTGTGCAGGAAGCCCAGGAACTACTTGTCAACGCTCTTCTCTCTGATACGGAGAGGTATTCTCGGCTCAATAAGTAGAACCACCATCTGAAGGATTTTTCCTTGGTTGCGCAGTTTCTATCCTTGGTCCCAGCAAACATTATTTTTGCAGTTTGTTTACAACCCTCTTCTCAGAATCACTTTGAGTGAGCGTTGGCTTGCCTAAACGGCTTCCCTATAGGGCAACAAAGATGACGGAGGGGTTGGAGCATCTCCCTTATGAGGAAAGGCCGAGAGAGCTGGGATCTTTAGCCTGGAGAAGAGAAGGCTGAGGGGGGACCTTATTAACGTTTACAAGTGTCTAAAGGGTGGGTTTAAGGAGGACGGAACCAGACTCTTTTCAGTGGTTCCCGGTAACAGGACGAGGGGTAACAGGCACAAGCTGGAACATAGGAAGTTCCCATCAAATATGAGGAAAAACTTCTCTGCGGTGAGGGTGACAGAGCCCTGGCACAGGCTGCCCAGGGAGGGTGTGGAGTCCCTTCTCCGGAGACTTTCAAGACCCTGCCTGGACGCAGCCCTGAGTGATGTGCTCTGGGCAATGCTGCTTTAGCAGGGGAGTGGGACTGGAGGATCTCTAGAGGTCCCTTCCGACTCGGAAAAATTCCGTGATTCCATAAACGTCATTCTCTCAGATGAGAGTTAAAAAAAAACAAGTTAAGAGTAAAACAAAAACAAGTTAAGCAGCTATAAAAATGCATAATTGCCAACTGTCGAATATTCCGAGCATCCCAAAGCCTGGCACCTGAACCAGGAGACAGTGCGATGCAGCAGAGCCTGGAGCTGCCCCCCTCAGTCCTCAGCACAGGTGAAAAGGTGGCCTTGATGTTGAACGAACAAAAACGTTTATCAAGCAGTTTGGGTTGGGACATGGTTGAGACATCACAGACGGCACCTAACCTTGAATAGGATGTGAAACGAAGCATGTGTCTTACCTGTTCTTTTGGGCACTGAAGGGCACTGGAAAAATGAATGTCCCTATAGGGAAGAGAAAGAATCAATCAGGGGACACGAGTCTTATCACGTTAGAGGATTCAGATAAGGAATGAAGGCAACAGGGCAGGGGGTGGGGGGACATTTCCCCAGTGGATCCCCTGGTTCCAGTAATGCTGGGGAGTGGAAGAATAGATTTCCTGATAGACAGTGGAGCAGCTCGTTGGGTAGTGACTGGTTGCAGAGGACCCTTAAGTAAAACTGCAATCCCAACTCTTGGGGCAACAGGAAAGAGAACGTTGTGGCCATTCTTGCAACCTAGGGAGTACAACTGGAGGCACTACATGAGCGTCCCTACATGCCAGAACACCCCTTTGCATTACTAGGACGAGATTTGTTACTTAAAACGAGCGCTCAAGTAACCTTTTCTGAGAACTCTGCAGCTGCACATCCCTCATGAGACGGCTTGGGAGGCTCAGATCTGCTTGCTGACGGGTAAGACTTTGGAGGAGCCTGAGAACAACATCCCAGATACGGTATTGAACGTGGTAATCCCTTTGGCGTGGGCTTCAAGGAAACCAGCTACAGCAAAAACTGTAACCCCAATTAAAACCGAACTTAGACCAGGGGTAAAGCCGGTGGGGGTAAATCAATACCCTGTTAGACTGGAAGCCCACAAAGGACTGGAGCCCTTGATAAATACTCCTATAGAGTACGGACTACTTGGAGAACGCCAACCTGAATTTCATATTGCTGTTTTACCAGTGAAGAAACCTCGCTCTCAAGAGTAGAGACTAGGACAGGATTTCAGAGCCATCCACCAAATACCTGTGGCTATACACCCTGCTGTGCCGAATGCCTACACCCTGCTGGCCTCGGGATCTGAAACAAATGCTTATTTGCTCCGGAAAGAGCCTTTCTTTTGTGTTCCAGAACAATCTGCCTTTGAATGGGAAAGTTCCCTGATGGGAAGAAAGGTGGAGCTGGGCTGGACTGTGCTCCCTCAGGGATCCAAAGCCGGCCCTACCCTGGTTGGTGCCTGTTGGCAAAGGAATTAGAGCAATGGGGAAGTGCTAATTACGAGGTGTGGTGGTCACACGCACAGTGTGACACAGGAATCGGTGTAAGGCTGTTGCAGTAGGTAGGGGATCTACTAATAGGGGCTGCTACAGAGAAGACCTGCGCTGAAGCCACCACCAGTTTACTACATTGTTTAGGTTTAGCGGGTTACAGGGTCTCTAAGGAAGGCGGCCCAGGTAGCAAAAGGGGAAGTTTGGTATCTGGTTTCAACATATCGAAGCACTCGGAGAAGAGAGAAAAGCAGCTGTACGCAGGGTATCAGTGCCAAAAACCGAGACACAACTGAAGGCATGTTTGAGGACGGCTGGATTTTGTCATATTTGGATCCCAAATTTTGTGCTAATCACTAAATCGCTATACAATGCCATCAAAGGACCTGGAGAATTCTTAGAATGGACCCTGGAGTGTTGGAGACGCTTTGACGAAATAAAGAAGCAGCTGATGGAAGCCCCATCCCAAGGCCTCCCAGACATGGCAAAGCCCTTCCAACTGTATGACCACGAAAGACAACGGATGGCCTCCGGAGTGGTGACCCAAACACTTGGAAATTGGGAGAGACCGGTGGCTTCCTTTTCAAAGACACTTGATGAGGTGAGTGAAGGGTGGCCTGTGTGCCTTTGTGCCGTGGCGGCTGCTGCTGCTTTGCTGATTCAAGAAGCACGAAAGCTCCCCTTGGGAGAGCCCATAACGGCGTTGGTCCCAAGTGCAGCAGTGGCCGTTCTGGACTTCCCTGGATTTCTCCCAGCCGATTGGGAAAATACCAGGCCATCTCCGTGAATCCAGCAGATGTACCATTGAAGGTGGTGTCCACATGACATCCAGCCGCTCGGGTACCCACAGTAGAACAAGAACCTTTGCAGCAGATTGCCTGGCCACTGTTGAGCAAGTCTACGCCAGCAGACCCGATTTAAAAGATGAACCGTTGAAAACTGTGGCTTTGGAACTACGGATGGACGGGAGCAGTTTTATGCCCAACGGAGAAAGAAAAGCAGGATATGCGGTGGTAATCCTGTGGGAAGACACAGAAGCCAAATCATTGCCCCAGAACGCTTAAGCACAGAAAGCAGAAATCACAGCTTGGACTAGAGTTCGTGAAGAAGGGCCAAAAGAAGTAGCCATAATTCACTGAAGCCAGTTCTGGTCCCATCACCACGGCAAGTTCCCTGGGTTTCACCAAAGCTGTAAAATGGTTCTTCGGGGTCACTCGGTAGAGAGGGCTCACGCTCAGCGTGGGATTTGGAACGTGCATCCAGCCGAAAGCAGGAGAGTCTCAAAGCCGGGGCAAAGTGGTGGCGAGTAACGGGAAAGGGCAGGATCTGGGCGTGAAGGAGCCGGCGTGGAATCGGGGCTGGGAAATGTCCTGGTTTCGGCGGGGACGGGGTTAATTTCCAGCAGACGCTGGAGGGGACCCAGCCGGGGGAGGGCTGGCCCGAGCTGGCCACGGGGCGACTCCCTGCCGTGTGACGTCATGCCCAGTAGAGAGCTGGGGGAGGTGGCTGGGGGGGGAGGGGATGGCTGCTGGGCATCGGGTGGGGAGCGAATGGCAGCGCGTAGCCCTGGCTTTGCTGCTTCTCTCCTGGGTGTTTCTCTTGTTCGCCTCTTCCCTTTGCTGCTCTCTTCAAGAGTCTTGATGCCAAGGCGGGAGTTTTGCCTTTTCCTTGCGGTTCTGCTGCCCTTTCCCCCGGGGGAGGGCAGATGACGGAGCCAGCGGCCGCCTGGTCCTTTGTTGCCGGCTGGGGCTGAGCCCCGACAGCGACACTCTTTGGGCAGCTTTTGCTTCCCCGGTGACACTCTCTTTCTCTCTCCCGACGGGTTTTTTCCCCTTTGGCCCTCGGTGAGAGGGTGAGGAGCGAGCGGGTCCTCGGTGAAAGGGTGAGGAGCGAGCGGCCGCCTGGTTCTTTGTTTCTGGCTGGGGCTAAAGCAGGAGAGCGACGCTCTTTGGGTGGGCCCTTTTCCCAGGAGTTTTTGGGGCTGTGGGAGGAAGGGCACGCAGCGGGTGGCAGGCGAGGGAAGTTCTGCCCCTCATTTCTTCACGCAAATGTTGTGCTTGGCAGGGAGCGTCCGTCCTTGCTGCGCCGGGGCGGCTGGTGACGGGCCGGGCATCTGCTGCGGGACGCGGAGCATCCCCCCTGCATCTTCCCGGAGAAGGCTTTGTGCGGGCCTCCGTCTCCCCGTCGAGAGCCAGCGGGGCGCCGGGCTCCAGGCTGCTGCGGCAAGGTGGGGGTCAGGCCGAGGCGGCGCCCGCCCCGGCGCTCCCCATCAACCCGTCTGCTCGCCCTGCTCTGCCCTTGCTGAGGTTGTGCAGAGCTGCAGGCGTGGCAGCCCGCGCGCTCCCCATGCGCCCCGGCTGCGGGGACGCCAGGGGCTGGCATTGCCGTGGTTGGTGCCGTGGGGCAGCAGCGGCAGGAGTTGGGCAGAGGCGCTGAGGAAATGTGCGGGGGAAGGTGCTGAGCCGGGCGTGCTTCTTGCCGCAGATGTCGGTGACGTTCGAGGACGTGGCCATCTACTTCTGCCCCGAGGAGTGGGCCGAGCTGGCGGGCTGGCAGCGGCGGCTCTACCGGGAGGTGATGCTGGAGAACTACCAGGCGGTCGCCTCGCTGGGTGAGGACTCTCTGCGGTGCCGCCGGGCCGGGCTGGAGCTGGACTTGCCCCTTTAGCTGAGCTGGAGCCCTGGAAAGCCAAACCCCAGCTGTTGGGGCTGCTGCCCGAGCGCTGCCCGAGCGGTTGTGATGGCAGGTTTTACCCTGCCCGGCAGCCTCCTGTGGAGAGCGGTGCTGGGAGAGAGAGTGGGGTGGGATGGGCTGGAATTCGGGGAGGACGGGACGGGAGAGGAGAGGACGGGACAGACACTGTTGGCGTTGGAAGGGCCCTCCGAGGAGCGTGTTGTCCAAGTGCCTGAGCACTTCGGGGCTGACCAAGCGGAAGCGGGTTGTTGAGGGCACTGTGCAAAGGCGTCTGCAACGCTGCCAGGCTTGGGGCATCCAGCCCCTCTCCAGGAAGGCTGTTGCAGGGTTGGAGCAGCCTCTCGGGAAAGAAATGCTTCCTGCTGTGCAGTGTGAGCCTCCCCTGGCGCAGCTTGGAGCCATTGCCAGGCGTCCTGTGTGCAGGAGAGCGGCCGAGGTGTGGAGAGCGAGGGCGAGGAGTTTGTAGGCGCAGGGAAGGGGGGTGCGAAGCCGTGTGCGGGCAGGGTGAGGAGAGAGGAGCGGAGCGGGGGGCAGATGCTGGGCCTGTGGGCAGGGGGAGCCGGTGCCGCTGTGCCGGCAGTGCGGGAGAGGGTGCTTCTCTCTCTTCCCCGCACAGGCTGGTGCGCCGTCAAGCCGGAGATCATCGGCAAGCTGGAGGGAGAAGAGACGCTGTGTGTGCCAGAGTGCCCTGGGGCGCGGCGGAGGCACCGCACCCCTGAGCCAGGTGGGTACCAGCAGGCTGCGGGGGAGCTTGGGGGGTCGAAGCAGCACCGTCCCCTCGGCCCCACATGCTCCGTGCCCAGGAAGGGTGGGGGGCTGCTGGGCTGCGCGTGCCACTGCCCGTGGGGAGGGGTCCCCTGTGCCCATCCCGTCCCCGGCAGTGACCCTGACCTCTCCTCCCCAGCAGATGGTGATGTCCCGATGCAGAGGGAGGATGGGGAGGTCCCCGAGGGGCTGCCAGACCCCACCACCCTGCTCCCGGGGATGCCTGAGCAGGACGGGAAGCAGTCGCAGGTCCTCCTGGCTAACCTGCCCCTTGCCCAACCCACCTGCAAACCCACGGCCCCCAAGAGACCCCACGCCTGCGCCGAGTGTGGAAAGAGCTTCGGTAAGATCCAGGACCTGAAGAAGCACCAACAGATGCACATGGTGGCACGACGCTTCTCCTGCCGGCAGTGCGGCCGCCGCTTTCGGCTGAAGAAGTTCCTGGTGTCCCACCAGAAGGTGCACGGTGGGGAGAAGCCCTTCGGCTGTGCCGACTGTGGCAAGTGCTTTGCTCAGAAGCATCACCTGCTGAGCCACCAGCGAGTGCACACTGGTGAGAAGCCCTTTGCCTGCAGCCACTGCGGCCACAGTTTTAGCCATAAGAACAACCTGCTGCGCCACCAGCAGGTCCACATTGATGAGCGCCCCTTCCCCTGCACCCGCTGCCCCAAGGCCTTCTGGCACAAGAAGTCCCTCACTCTCCACCAGCGGATCCACGATGGGGAGCACCCCTTCACCTGCCCCTGCTGCCACAAGGCCTTCAGGGACAAGCATGCCGTCACTGTCCACCAGCGGGTCCACACCGGGGAGCGCCCCTTCACCTGCAACCATTGCCCCAAGACCTTCAGGGACAAGCATTCCCTCACCATCCACCAGCGGGTCCACACCGGCGAGCGTCCATTTGCCTGCACCCGCTGCCCCAAGGCCTTCAGGGACAAGAAGACCCTCATCGACCACCAGCGGGTCCACACGGGGGAGCGCCCCTTTGCCTGTGACCGCTGCCCCAAGGTCTTTAGGGAGAAGAAGGCCCTCACCATCCACCAGCGCGTCCACACCGGGGAGCGTCCCTTTGCTTGCACCCGCTGCCCCAAGGCCTTCAGAGATAAGAAGTCCCTCACCATCCACCAGTGGGTCCACAACGGGGAGCGCCCCTTTGCCTGCAGCCACTGCCCCAAGGCCTTCAGGGACAAGCATGCCCTCAACGACCACCAATGGGTCCACACCGGGGAGAAACCGTACAAGTGCAGCAGCTGTGGCAAGACCTACAGCCAGAAGCAGCACCTGAAGAGACATCAGCGGGTGCACTGTGGCCCACCAGTGGTTCCAGACAGCAGCGGGTGTTAGCGAGGGTGTCCATCCCTGCCGGGGGAGTGGGTGGAGGCCAAACCCTTGCAGTGCAGCAGCTGAGAGAAGTGGTTTTGGGACTCCTTGTCCCTTCTTACCAGGGGCTTTCTGCCACCTCTGCCTTCATCCGGCAGACAGCTGCGTGCTGGCCCAGCTGCCTGTGCCCACGGGCCTTCTCGGGAGTGGGTGCAGACGGAGGGTGAGCGCTGGGTGGCCAAAAGGCATCGCCCCCACCCCGGGTTCAGCGGCTGCCGTTTGCAGGAGGGTGTGCAGGAAGGAACGGCTTCGGGCTGCGTTTGTCCCGAGGAGGAAAGCGGTGCCCGGGAGCTTGCCTGCTGCGGGGAGCAGAGACGGGAGCGGAGCATCACGCCTGTGTGAGGACCCGTGTAGCCACGGCTGGGAGCCAACTCCATCAGACACCGGCGGTGGCCTTGATGAAGTAAAAGGCATCGTGTCTGCGTAAGCAGTTACTTCAAGCAGTTACTTCAAGCCGTGTTCACACCTTTATAAAAGCTTTTGGGAAGGACCATGCCAGTGGTGTGGGCTGATGTGTTCCTGCGGGGAGCAAAGGTGCCGTTCCATTGCCTGATGGGGCTTGTGGGTGCCACAGCCAGCCATGAGTAGGTGTCTGCGTGCGGGTGCGTGGTGTGCCACCACTGTCATGGGGAAGCTGCCACCACAGTCACTGCGGAGCTGCCACGCCATTCAGTGGCCCTCACCTGGGTGTTCAATGCCACTTGGGGTGCCCAGAGGTGTCAGAGCTGCGCAGGGGTGGCACCGGGGCACAGGCAGGTGCCCTGCACCCTCCTGGAGAGGAGCCCAGGGCCAGGCGTGTCCTGGGCACGGCCACCCTCTCCCTCTCCCGGCAGCGCAGGCAGGGAGCGGGGCTCTGCCAGCTGCCAGGGCAGCAGGGACTTCAGGTGAGGCGGGAGGCAGGGCCAGCCCCTGGCGCGGGAGATGAGCCTGGCCCCGCTCCTCGGCGCTGGAGTCCAGGACACAAGGGCTCTGCGCTCCCACAGCACCTGAGGTGCCAGGGCTCGGCTGGAAACAGGCTGGGTTGGCACCGCTGGCCACGCTGCCGGCACCGTGCTGTCCCCGAGAGCTGTGCGGGTTGTCGTGCTGTGGGGTCTGGCGTACGGACCCTCCTTTGCTCATCGGCTGCCTCTTCATTTCTGCTTTATTATCTGTCGTGGTTTAACCCCGGCCGGCAACGAAGCGGCACCCAGCCCCCGACTCGCTGCCCTCCCAGAGGGCTGGGGGGAATTAAAAGTGAGAAACTCACTCGTGGGTTGAGGTGAATATATTTTAATAATGAAAAGAAATAATAATAGAAAACAAAAGTGGAAGGAAAAGAGAAAGAAAAACAATAACTGTCAGAGGGAAATAGAATCCATGGAAGAGAAATGTTGGAAATGGAAACAATTGCTCACCACCAACCGACCGATGCCCAGCCAGTTCTGAGCAGCCGCCCCCCTCCCCTCACAGTTTTGCTGCTGAGCACGACGCCCCGTGCCCTGGGATTTCCCTTGGCCGGGGGTATCAGCTGCCCCTGCTGTGTCCCCCCCAGCTCCTTGTGCCCCCCAGCCTGCTCGCTGGCAGAGGTGGGGCGGGGTGTGTGAGGAGCAGAAGAGCCCTTGGTGCTGTGTGAGCGCTGCTCAGCGATAGGGGTGGGGGCTGCAGGCCCACGGCACGGTGATGGGCACCTCCCCTCTGCGGGCCTGCCACGGGGTCCTGGCGCTCCCTGGCCATGAAAGGGACCCCAGGAGGGGATACCCTGACCACCGGTCCCCTCCCCTCCCCAGTCGTCCCCCATCCCGCTGGAGTCCCCCGCCACCCTGGTTATTCCCCAGTGCCCTGTGCTCGCTCCTGCCCGGCCCTTCCCTGTCTCCCCACGGGGCCCCTGTGCCAACAGACACCCTTCTGTGTCCCACCCGCCCATGGTCCCCTGGATCCGGCCCTGCCAACACCAGTGCTGGGAAGGGCTCGGCTCGACCCAGGCCAGGTGCTGAGACCCCCCCGGGGCAGCCCTGCACATCGTCCTCCTGCTCTTCTTGGGTACCAGAGGCCGATTTTCGTGCTGACAGGAGCTTCCACAAACCCTGTTCTCATCCCTGTTTCTCCCCTCTGCACCGAGCCGGGTGTGACTGTGCTGGGGCAGAGGAGGCAGAGAAATGGGGAGTCAGGTTAAACCCGGGACTCGAGTTGTGTGTTACGGGAATTACTAGAGCAGGAGCCCCTTGTTGGAGCCGGGCTGGAGCAAGGGGAGCTCAGTGCAATGTCAAACCCCGTAGCCTGGCCCAAAGGGACCTGGGCTGGGGACTGGAATGGAAATACCTTTAAACTGTCGCAACCCGTGACGTGAGTGGCGCGCTGTAGGCATCGCTGTCGCAGGAACCACCCGCAGCGGTGGAGGAGAAGCCTCCCAAGAAGCAGTGCCAGCGCAGCAGTGACCCCACCTGAGCTGGCTTCGGTGCCCAGCGACTCCTCGCAGCACCCCACCTCTCCTGTCCCGGGGGGCCGCCAGAACAGACGGAGGCCAAAGTCATGCACCAAATGAGCTCAGTGGACATTTGCGGACATTTTATGGGGGAGGGGGGGCCATGGACTAGGGGAATGATTCTGTGTATGATATCAAAGGATAGGAAGGGGGACTGTGGTTAATGAGGATGTATATATGATAGTGGGGTTGCAGGAGGCTGTTGGGGGCTCTTAGACTGGGTGGTCTGCAGGGCTGGGTGTTGTCCTGGTTTTGGCTGCAGCAGGGTTAACTTTTACAAGAAGCTGGGGAGGGACACAGCTGGGAGAGGGCTGACTCAAGCTGACCAAGGGATATTCCATACCGTGTGACATTATGCTCATTACAGAGCTGGGGGAGCTGGCCGGTCAGGTCAGTGAGTGGTTGCGCTTTACTCATTTTTGGATACTTTTATCAGTATTATTTTTGTTGTTTTCCTCTTTCCTTTGCTGTTGTCTTAAACTGTCTTTATCCCAACCCACGAGTTTTGCCTTTTTCTTCTGCTTCCCCTCCCCATCCAACTAGGGTGCGGAGGGCAGAGCGAGTGCGCAGCCGCCTGCTTCTTCGCTGCCAGCTGGGGATAAAGCACGACAGTCCTTTTCGGCACCCAACGTGTGGCGCTCTGCGGCAGGCTGAGATAGCGACAGATGTGACCCGACTGTGTTAAAACAAATTTGTTATACACATTTATTATATCAGTTAAATAGTTGCTGGTCACAACGTTGCTTTGCTTGTCCCCATGGTTGTGTTATGTGAATTCTTACATGCTCTATGTATTCCTCGCAGTGCTGTTTAGCACCTCTGGGAGAGGGATCAGGATCATCATTTTGCTGTCCCACGTAATGTCGACTTAGGACAACAGCAGTGTCTGTGAGGTTCAGCTGGTACGTGTATGTGGCATTGCTGTCCTGCCCGTTCCTCGGGTGCCACCTCTCGGAATTTATTAATAATCGCACCCAGTCTAGGCGGGAAACAAGGGAGGATACTTTCCCCAGAGCAAGCACGTGTCCCCTGGCTGCTCCAATGCTGGGATAACGGGGCCAGTGGCCTGGAATTAGAGGGTCACAGCCAGGTCGGCTGACCCACTCCAGCAAAACAGGAATTCAATACCAGGGCAGGTGGGCAGGAATCGCCGCTGGGGAGCAGGCTGGGTTCAGTTATGTATTAATCATGGTTTTTATATTCCTCTATCATTATTATTGTTGTTGTCTTCCTTTTTCCTTTGCGGTTCTGTTAAACTGTCTTTATCTCAAGCCACAAGTTTTGCCTTTTTCTTCCGATTCTTGCATGGCCCACACCACTGGCATGGTCCTTCCCAAAAGCTTTTATAAAGGTGTGAACACGGCTTGAAGTAACTGCTTACGCAGACACGATGCCTTTTACTTCATCAAGGCCACCGCCGGTGTCTGATGGAGTTGGCTCCCAGCCGTGGCTACACGGGTCCTCACACAGGCGTGATGCTCCGCTCCCGTCTCTGCTCCCCGCAGCAGGCAAGCTCCCGGGCACCGCTTTCCTCCTCGGGACAAACGCAGCCCGAAGCCGTTCCTTCCTGCACACCCTCCTGCAAACGGCAGCCGCTGAACCCGGGGTGGGGGCGATGCCTTTTGGCCACCCAGCGCTCACCCTCCGTCTGCACCCACTCCCGAGAAGGCCCGTGGGCACAGGCGGCCTGGCCGGCAGGCAGCTGGCTGACAGGACACGGGGGAGGCAGCAGAAACTCCCCGGCGAGGAGGGATGAGGGGACCCGCAGGTCCCACGGCGAGGGATGGCGATCCAGGGTGAGCCGCAGGCCCCTCAGCAGCAGATTCGGTGGGCGCTGGGTTGTGGGCTGGGGCTCCCGTGGGTGTGCTGGTCAGCCAGCATGACCCCCTGGTTCCGAAACGGCTTCTCCCACCAGCATCACTGGGAGGGCTCGGCCTCTGCCTGCCCCCTCGATGGGGACGGACCTCCCCCGTTCTGCAGGTTGCCGTCAGGCACCGCCGGGGAGCCCTGGTGCACGCGCTGGTGGTGACTCAGGCCTTGCTTCTGGCTGTAGGCCTTACCGCACTCGCTGCACTTGTAGGGCTTCTCGCCAGCGTGGACCCCCTGGTTGTTGGTGAGGGCTGAGATGTCCTGGAAGGCCTCGGGGCAGTGGGCGCAGGCAAAGGGGCGCTCCCCGGTGTGGACCTGCTGGTGCTTGGTGAGGGATGGCTTGTGCCTGAAGGCCTTGGGGCAGCAGTCACAAGCGAAGGGGCGCTCCCCGGTGTGGACACGCTGGTGTTTGGTGAGGACCCTCTTCTGCCTGAAGGCCTTGGGGCATCGGTCGCAGGCGAAGGGGAGCTCCCCAGTGTGGACCCGCTCATGGACAGTGAGGGACTGCTTGTACTTGAAGGTCTTCGAGCAACTGTTGCATGCGAACGGGCGCGCCGTGGTGTGGACCTGCTGGTGTCTGGTGAGGGAATTCTTCAGAGTGAAGGCCTTGGGACACTGTGCACAGGCGTAAGGGCGCTCGCCCGTGTGGATCTGCTTGTGGGCGGTGAGGGTCGACTGCTCCCTGAAGGCCTTGGGGCAGCTGTTGCAGGGAAAGGGGAGCTCCCCGGTGTGGACCCGCTGGTGTCTGGTGAGCGCCTGTTTGCCCGTGTAGGCCTTGGGGCAGTGGGCGCAGGTGAACGGGAGCTCCCCAGTGTGGACACGCTGGTGGACGGTGAGCTTCTGTTTCTCCTTGAATGACTTGGGGCAGCTGTCGCAGGCGAAGGGGCGCTCCTCAGTGTGGACGCGCTGGTGGACGGTGAGGGCCGACCGGTCCCTGAAGGCCTTGGGGCACTGGATGCAGGCGAACGGGCGCTCCCCAGTGTGGAGCCGCTGGTGGACGGTGAGGGCTGACCTGTCCCTGAATGTCTTGGGACAGTGAGCACAGGCGAAGGGGCGCTCCCCGGTGTGGACCTGCTGGTGGTTGGTGAGGGTCTTCTTGTCCTTGAAGGCCTTGGGGCAGTGGGTGCAGGCGAACGGGCGCTCCCCCGTGTGGACCCGCCTGTGGATGGTGAGGGCCTCTTTGTCCCTGAAGGTCTTGGGGCAGTGGTCGCAGGCAAAGGGGAGCTCCCCAGTGCGGATCCACAGGTGTTTGGTGAGGCTCCGTTCATCCCCAAAGGCCTTGGGGCAGTTGTTGCAGGGGAACTGGTGCTCCCCCATGTGGACCCGCTGGTGGCGGACCAGGCTGTTCTTGCGGATAAAACGGCGGCTGCAGTGGCTGCAGGCAAAGGGCTTCTCGCCAGTGTGCACTCGCTGGTGGATCAGCAGGTCGCGCTTCTGAGCAAAGCACTTGACACACTGCGTGCAGCTGAAGGGCTTCTCCCCACCGTGCACCTTCTGGTGGGACAGCAGGAACTGCTTCAGCCGAAAGCGGCGGCCGCACTGCCGGCAGGAGAAGGGCCGTGCCACCACGTGTGTCTGCTGGTGCTTCCTCAGGTCCTGGATCTTGCCAAAGCTCTTCCCACACTTGGTGCAGGTGTGGGGTCTCTTGCTGGCCACAGGGGAACTGGGGGGCCGAGCCGGCAGTACCTTGGCTGGGAGGCCCCCCGACAGCCTCCCACCCCACTCAGGCATCCCCGGGAGCAGGGTGGTGGGGTCTGGCAGCCCCTCGGGGACCTCCCCATCCTCCCTCTGCATCGGGACATCACCATCTGCTGGGGAGGAGAGGTCAGGGTCACTGCCGGGGACGGGATGGGCACCTGGGACCCCTCCCCACGGGCAGTGGCACGCGCAGCCCAGCAGCCCCCCACCCTTCCTGGGCACGGAGCATGTGGGGCCGAGGGGACGGTGCTGCTTCGACCCCCCAAGCTCCCCCGCAGCCTGCTGGTACCCACCTGGCTCAGGGGTGCGGTGCCTCCGCCGCGCCCCAGGGCACTCTGGCACACACGGCGTCTCTTCTCCCTCCAGCTTGCCGATGATCTCCGGCTTGACGGCGCACCAGCCTGTGCGGGGAAGAGAGAGAAGCACCCTCTCCCGCACTGCCGGCACAGCGGCACCGGCTCCCCCTGCCCACAGGCCCAGCATCTGCCCCCGCTCCGCTCCTCTCTCCTCACCCTGCCCGCACACGGCTTCGCACCCCCCTTCCCTGCGCCTACAAACTCCTCGCCCTCGCTCTCCACACCTCGGCCGCTCTCCTGCACACAGGACGCCTGGCAATGGCTCCAAGCTGCGCCAGGGGAGGCTCACACTGCACAGCAGGAAGCATTTCTTTCCCGAGAGGCTGCTCCAACCCTGCAACAGCCTTCCTGGAGAGGGGCTGGATGCCCCAAGCCTGGCAGCGTTGCAGACGCCTTTGCACAGTGCCCTCAACAACCCGCTTCCGCTTGGTCAGCCCCCAAGTGCTCAGGCACTTGGACAACACGCTCCTCGGAGGGCCCTTCCAACGCCAACAGTGTCTGTCCCGTCCTCTCCTCTCCCGTCCCGTCCTCCCCGAATTCCAGCCCATCCCACCCCACTCTCTCTCCCAGCACCGCTCTCCACAGGAGGCTGCCGGGCAGGGTAAAACCTGCCATCACAACCGCTCGGGCAGCGCTCGGGCAGCAGCCCCAACAGCTGGGGTTTGGCTTTCCAGGGCTCCAGCTCAGCTAAAGGGGCAAGTCCAGCTCCAGCCCGGCCCGGCGGCACCGCAGAGAGTCCTCACCCAGCGAGGCGACCGCCTGGTAGTTCTCCAGCATCACCTCCCGGTAGAGCCGCCGCTGCCAGCCCGCCAGCTCGGCCCACTCCTCGGGGCAGAAGTAGATGGCCACGTCCTCGAACGTCACCGACATCTGCGGCAAGAAGCACGCCCGGCTCAGCACCTTCCCCCGCACATTTCCTCAGCGCCTCTGCCCAACTCCTGCCGCTGCTGCCCCACGGCACCAACCACGGCAATGCCAGCCCCTGGCGTCCCCGCAGCCGGGGCGCATGGGGAGCGCGCGGGCTGCCACGCCTGCAGCTCTGCACAACCTCAGCAAGGGCAGAGCAGGGCGAGCAGACGGGTTGATGGGGAGCGCCGGGGCGGGCGCCGCCTCGGCCTGACCCCCACCTTGCCGCAGCAGCCTGGAGCCCGGCGCCCCGCTGGCTCTCGACGGGGAGACGGAGGCCCGCACAAAGCCTTCTCCGGGAAGATGCAGGGGGGATGCTCCGCGTCCCACAGCAGATGCCCGGCCCGTCACCAGCCGCCCCGGCGCAGCAAGGACGGACGCTCCCTGCCAAGCACAACATTTGCGTGAAGGAATGAGGGGCAGAACTTCCCTCGCCTGCCACCCGCTGCGTGCCCTTCCTCCCACAGCCCCAAAAACTCCTGGGAAAAGGGCCCACCCAAAGAGCGTCGCTCTCCTGCTTTAGCCCCAGCCAGCAACAAAGAACCAGGCGGCCGCTCGCTCCTCACCCTTTCACCGAGGACCCGCTCGCTCCTCACCCTTTTACCGAGGACCCGCTCGCTCCTCACCCTTTCACCGAGGGCCAAAGGGGAAAAAACCCGTTGGGAGAGAGAAAGAGAGTGTCACTGGGGAAGCAAAAGCTGCCCAAAGAGTGTCGCTGTCGGGGCTCAGCCCCAGCCGGCAACAAAGGACCAGGCGGCCGCTGGCTCCGTCATCTGCCCTCCCCCGGGGGAAAGGGCAGCAGAACCGCAAGGAAAAGGCAAAACTCCCGCCTTGGCATCAAGACTCTTGAAGAGAGCAGCAAAGGGAAGAGGAGAACAAGAGAAACACCCAGGAGAGAAGCAGCAAAGCCAGGGCTACGCGCTGCCATTCGCTCCCCACCCGATGCCCAGCAGGCTCCCAAGCAGGACTTGGGGGTACTCGTGGATGAAAAGCTGGACACGAGCCAACAATCTGCGCTTGCAGCCCAGAAGGCCAACTGTATCCTGGGCTGCATCAGAAGAAGCGTGGCCAGCAGATCCAGAGGTGATTCTGCCCCTCTGCTCTGCTCTGGTGAGACCCCACCTGGAGTCCTGCCTCCAGCTCTGGGGCCTCAGCACAAGAAGGACACGGAGCTGTTGGAGCGGGGCCAGCGGAGGGCCACGAAGATGATCAAAGGGCTGGAGCCCCTCTGCTGTGGGGACAGGCTGAGAGAGCTGGGGGGGTTCAGCCTGGAGAAGAGAAGGCTCCGGGGAGACCTTCCAGCCCCTGCCAGTCCCTCAGGGGGCTCCAGGAAAGCTGGGGAGGGGCTGTTGGCAAGGGCATGTAGCGACAGGACGAGGGGCAATGGTTTAAACCAGAGCAGGGCAGGTTTGGACTTGACATTAGGAAGTTCTTTCCACTGAGGGTGGTGAGACACTGGCCCAGGTTGCCCAGAGAGGGGGTGGAGGCCCCATCCCTGGAGACATCCAAGGCCAGGCTGGATGAGGCTCTGAGCGACCTGATCTAGTTGAAGATGTCCCTGCTCACTGCAGGGGGTGGGACTGGACGGCCTTTAGAGGTCCCTTCCAGCCCAACACGTTCTGTGATGCTAAGTCCGTCCCCCCCCAGCTCTCTACTGGGCATGACGTCACACGGCAGGGAGTCGCCCCGTGGCCAGCTCGGGCCAGCCCTCCCCCGGCTGGGTCCCCTCCAGCGTCTGCTGGAAATTAACCCCGTCCCCGCCGAAACCAGGACATTTCCCACCCCCGCGGCGACCCCGCTTCGGCGGGCGGTGGGCGCGGGGGAGGGCAAGCGGCCCCGCCGGAGCGCTCGGCCAGGCCCCGGGCGGGCGGAGGGGAGGCGGCCCCGCGCGGCGCCCGTCGGCCCCGGCCCGTCGGCAGGAGACGCCCCCGCGCCGAGCCGCGCTCCCCAGCCGGGCCCCGCCGGGACACGACGGGCGAGGGGCGCCGCCGGGGACCCCCCGTCCCCGGAGCGACCCAGGGGGACCCCGCCCGCCCCGCCCTACCTGCCTGCCTGCCGCCGCCACGGCCCCTCCGCCCGCCGCCGCGCCCGCCCCCCGGCCCCTATTGGCCGGCCCGCCCCACCGCTCCGCTCCCATTGGGCGAGGCGGACGCTCGTCTCGGTCGCCCTTCCCGGGAGTCACCTGACGCCCCGCCCCCCTGCGCCTCGCATCCCCCACTGCGGCGTGCCCGGTCACGTGACGACCCGTCCCTCAGGCCCCCGCAGGGTCTGACGTGGCTTCGGCTCTTCAATCCCCCGGCGGATAATTAGTGGCCCAAACGGCGTTTTCCACAGCCACCACGTGGGGCGCCACCCGCCGGCAACAGGAAAGGCGTGGCCGGCGCCACGGTAGCGCAGCGCTTTGGGATGGCGTTATCCCCCCGCAGCCACATAAGGCCCTGCCTGTGCGGCCGTGTCAGCCATAGGGCCTGCGCTGCACCTCGCTGGCACCGTCCCTCCGGTTCCCGCGGTCACGGCGCGGTTTGGGCTGGACGGGACCTTAAAGATCACCCAGCGCCACCCCCTGCCCTGGGCAGGGACACCTCCCACCAGCCCAGGCTGCTCCAAGCCCCGTCCAACCTGGCCTTGAACCCCTCCAGGGATGGGGCAGCCACAGCTCCTCTGGGCAACCTGGGCCAGGGGCTCACCCCCCTCACAGCCAAGAAGTTCTGCCTCACATCTCATCTCAATCTCCCCTCTGGCAGTGGAAAACCCTTCCCCCTCGTCCCATGGCTCCCCTCCCTGATCCAGAGTCCCTCCCCAGCTTTCCTGGAGCCCCTGGAGGGACTGGCAGGGGCTGGAAGGTCTCCCCGGAGCCTTCTCTTCTCCAGGCGGAACCCCCCCAGCTCTCTCAGCCTGTCCCCACAGCAGAGGGGCTCCAGCCCTCCCAGCAGCTCCGGGGCCTCCTCTGGCCCCGCTCCAACAGCTCCGTGTCTCTCCTGTGCTGAGGCCCCAGAGCTGGAGGCAGCGCTGCAGGGGGGTCTCACAGAGCGGAGCAGAGGGGCAGAACCCCCCCCTCGCCCTGCTGCCCGCTGACGTGGTACAATAGGTTACAGCTTGTGTCCCGAGGCTTCACAAGTCCAGCTGCTAACGCTCAGCAAGTTGGGTACTAATGCTGACAGAAGCACGTGATTCCCATAATTAAGATTAATTCAGTTCCCAACAACCAGCCCAGCCCATCCCAGCCCCATGGCCCAGCCCCACGGCCCATCTGTCGTGGTTTAGCCCCAGCCAGCAAGAAAGAACCAGGCGGTCTTTTCGCTCACTCCCTGCACCCAGCGACAGGATGGGGGGAGAGTTGGAAGGAAAAGGCAAAACTCCCGGGTGGAGATAAAGGCAGTTTAACACAACAGTGCAGGAAAGAGGAAAACAGCACAAGTAACACAGATAGAGGAATAGACAAAACACAATTAAAGTACCGTCGCTCACCAACTGAGCCCGAAGCCCAGCCGGCTCCTGAGCTGCGATTCCTGCCCCCCTCCCAGCCAGCTCCCCAGCTCTACACTGAGCACGGCCACCCACCCCACACCCTGTGGCTAGTTTGGGTCAGCCAGCCCAGCTGTGTCCCGGCCCAGCTCCTTGGGAAAATAACCCTATCCCCGCTGGAAGCAGGACAGCGGGGAGCAAAGGTGCCGTTGTGTCGCCTGATGGGGCTTGAGGGTGACCCAGACACCCACGAGTGGGTGTTTGCACGCGGGTGCCTGGGGGGCCACCGCAGTCACTGGGGAGCTGCCACAGTTGCCCTCGCCTGGGTGTTTAATGCCACTTGGGGTGCGTGAGGGTGTCAGTGCTACTCAGGGATGACACGGGGGTACAAGCAGGTGCCCTACGTTCTCCTGGAAATGGACCCAGGGCCAGATGGGTCCTTGGCATGACCTCCCCCTCCCAGCAGCGCAGGGCACCCACGTATCTGGGCATGGGGGGCACCCACATCCCCGTGAGTAGGCCATCGGGGGGTACCCGCATCCCTGCAGTGGGTGCAGGGGGGCACCCACATCCCACAGCTGGAGGGGGCAGGAGAGGCAGCCGTATCCCTGCAGCTGGGGGTGTGGTGGGCACCTACATCACTGCGGGTGGGGGCATGGGGAGGTGCACACACATGTCCGCGGTTGGGGTTATGGGGGGAACACCTGCATCACTGCAGGAAGGCACCTGCCTCCCACAGCTGGGGGGGTGGGCACGCGCATCACCACTGATGGAGGCGCGGAAAGGCACCTGCATGCCCCCAGCTGTTTGTGGGGGGGCACCCACATGGCCACTGGGGTTGGGGGGGCATCCACATCCTACATATAGCGGTATAGTGCTGTGTTTGGGATTTGGGATGGGAATAGCATGATAGTGCACTGGTGGTTTTAGTTGTCGCCAAGCAGTCAAGGCCTTTTCTGCTCCTCACACCACCTCGCCAGCGAGCAGGCTGGGGGTGCACAAGATGCACCCCATGTGTGCCATGCAGATGGTGGGCACGGGCCGCTCCATGGAATCATGTTATCACAGAATTTTTCCGAGTTGGAAGGGACCTCTAGAGATCCTCCAGTCCCACTCCCCTGCCAAAGCAGCATTGCCCAGAGCACATCACTCAGGGCTGCCTCCAGGTGGGTCTTGAAAGTCTCCAGAGAAGGGACTCCACACCCTCCCTGGGCAGCCTGTGCCAGGGCTCTGTCACCCTCACCGGGAAGAAGTTTTTCCTCATATTTGATGGGAACTTCCTATGTTCCAGCTTGTGCCTGTTACCCCTCGTCCTGTTACCGGGAACCACTGAAAAGAGTCTGGCTCCGTCCTCCTTAAACCCACCCTTCAGACACTTGTAAACATTAATAAGGTCCCCCCTCAGCCTTCTCTTCTCCAGGCTAAAGAGTCCCAGCTCTCTCAGCCTTTCCTCATAAGGGAGATGCTCCAACCCCTCCATCATCTTTGTTGCCTTGTGCTGGACTCTCTCCAGTAGTTCCCTGTCTCTCTTGAACTGGGGAGCCCAGAGCTGGACACAGTATTCCAGTTGTGGCCTCACCAGGGCAGAGCAGAGGGGGAGAAGGACCTCCCTTGACCTGCTGGCCACACTCTTCCCTATGCAGCCCACAATTCCGTTGGCCACCTTGGCGACAAGGGCACATCGCTGGCTCATGGATAATTTACTGTCTACCAAGACCCCCAGATCCTTTTCTTCAGAGCTGCTTTCCAGCAGGTGCCCCCCTAACCTATACTGGTGCCTGACATTCTTCCTCCCCAGGTGCAGGACCCTACACTTGTCCTTGTTGAACCTCACTAGGCTCTTCTCTGCCCAGCTCTCCAGCCCGTCCAGGTCACGCTGGGTGGCAGCACGGCCCTCTGGGGTGTCAGCCACCCCACCCAGTTTGGTATCATCAGCGAACTCGCTGAGCGTACCCCCTGTCCCCTCGTCCGGGTCGTTGATGAATAGATTAAACAATACTGGTCCAAGGATTGACCCCTGGGGGACACCACTGGTTACAGGCCTCCAACTCGACCCTGCTCCATTAATCACAACCCTCTGAGTCCTGTCACACAGCCAGCTCTCGATCCACCTCACTGTCCCCTCGTCTAGTCCACACCTCCTCAGTTTCCTAAGGAGGATGTTATGAGAGACAGTGTTGAAAGCCTTGCTGAAGTCAAGGTAGATGTCATCTGCTGCTCTGCCCTCATCCAGCCAAGCAGTTATAACGTCATAGGAGGCTAGGAGATTGGTCAAGCATGATTTGCCCTTGGTAAATCCACGCTGACCACTTCCAATAACTTCCTGCTCTTGAACGTGCTTGGATATGACATCCAGAACAAGTTGCTCCATTACCTTCCCAGGGACGGAGGTGAGACGAACTGGTCTGTAGTTCCCTGGGTCCTCCTTCCTGCCCTTTTTGAAGACTGGAGTGATATTGGCCTTCCTCCAGTCCTTGGGCACCTCTCCTGTTCTCCATGATCTTTCAAAGATGATGGAGAGCCGCCAAGCAATAACACCTGCCAGCTCTCTCAGCACTCACGGGTGCATCTCGTCAGGGCCCATGGACTTATGGATGTCCAGTTTGGCCAAGTGGTCTCTAACCTGACCTTCCTCTACTGGGGAAAACTCTTCCTCTCTCCAGACCTTCCCCCTTGCCTCCAGGGCCTGGGATTCATGAGGGACAGCTTTAGCAGTGAAGACTGAAGCAAAGAAGGCATTCAGTAGCTCTGCCTTCTCTGTGTCTTCCACCACTAGGGCGCCCATCTCATTCGTTAGTGGGCCTACGTGTTCCCTAGTCTTCCTTTTTCTGTTGATATACTGAAAGAACCTCTTCTTGTTATCTTTAACCGTGGTGGCCAAGATGAGTTCTGCTTGAGCTTCGGCCCTTCTGATTTTCGCCCTGCATAGCTTCACTACATCTTGGTATTTTTCATAAGTAGCCAATCCCCTTTTCCAAGGATCATAAACTTTCTTTTTTTTCCTGAGGTCCAGCCAAAGCTCTCTATTTAGCCAAGCTGGTCTTCCCTGTCTGCTCGTTTTTGGGGACTTGGGGATGGCCTTCTCCTGAGCTTTTAAGAGTTCCTCCTTGAAGTAAGACCAGCCCTCCTGGGCACCTTTGCTCTTCAGGACTGTCCCCCAAGGGACACTCTCAACCATGCTCCTAAGTGGGCCAAAGTCTGCCCTTCGGAAATCTAAGGTGGCAGTTCTGCTGGCTCCCCACCTTGCTTCACCAAGAATTGAAAATTCTGTCATTTCATGGTCACTCTGCCCAAGACGACCTCCAATCTTTACATCCCCTACAAGACCTTCTCTGTTAACAAGCAGCAGGTCCAGTAGGGCACTTTCCCTAGTTGGCTCCCTCACCAGCTGTGTTAGGAAGTTGTCTTCCACACACTCCAGAAACCTCCGGGACTGTTGCCTCTCTGCTGTGTTATATTTCCAGCAGACATCTGGGAAGTTGAAGTCCCCCACAAGAATAAGGGCGAGCGATCACGAGACCTCTGCCAGCTGCTTATAGAATATTTCATCGGCCTCTACATCCTGGTTGGGGGGTCTACAACAACCTCCCACCACGATGTCCAGCTTATTGGCCTTCCCCTTGATTCTTATCCATAAACACTCAACAATGTTGTCATGCACATTGTTACGTTCTTGGCATTCAAAACTGTCCCTGACATAGGGGGCCACCCCACCACCTCTCCTTCCTTGCCTATCCCTTCTGAAGAGTTGGTAGCCGCCAATCACTGCACTCCAGTTGTGTGTGTCTTGCCACCACGTTTCTGTGATGGCAACTATATCATAGTTTCCCTGCTGTACAATGGCCTCCAACTCTTCCTGTTTCTTGCCCGTGCTGCGTGCATTCGTGTAGACGCACTTCAGCTGGGCTAATTGCCTTGGACTTTATTGGGGGGACAAGCCCTTATTCCCACCTGTCTGCGCTCAGACATTTCTGCAGTTGCCAACCCATCCCTGCTCCTCATGTCTTTGCCAGCACATGGGTCATCATCTCCCACCTCCACTGCGACAACAGGCTGCAAGACCTTGCTAGGGCTTCTACCCACCAGCACTGGCACGCTGCTCCCAGGCACCACTTTAGTCACTCTGGTTACATCCCCATCCCCCTTCAAACCTAGTTTAAAGCCCTTTCAATGAGTCCTGCTAACTCCTGTCCCGGAATCCTCCTTCCCCTTTGGGTTAGGCTTTCCCCACCCATTGCCAGCACGTCTGGTGTCCTGTGTATCAATCCATGATCAAAGTAACCAAAGTTCTGCCGGTTGCACCAGTCTCTGAGCCAGGAGTTAATCTGACCCTTCCTGTTTATCCCCTCATCAATCCCTGCAACTGGTGGGATAGAGGAGAACATTACTTGTGTCCCTTAACCAGCCATCCCAGGGCTCCGAAGTCTCTCTTCATTGCCCTTAGACTTCTGGTAGCTATCTCATCGTTACCTACTTGAAATAGCAGTAGTGGATAATAATCTGAGGGCCGAACCAGGGTAGGGAGTTTCCTCCGTATGTCCTTGATCCCGGCCCCAGGGAGGCAGCTGACTACTCTGTGGGATGGGTCCAGTCGACAGACAGGGCCCTCTGTTCCCCTCGGAAGGGAGTCACCTACCACAATTACTTTCCTTTTTTTCTTGGTTGAGGAGGTCCTGAGTCGTGGGGGTGAGTGATTAGCCCTGTGTGACTCACTAGATGGACGATCCTCCCCATCCTCATTTGCCTGGCCCTCAGATTCCAAAGCCCCAGTGACTACAGCCCCTCTTTTCTTCCTTGTGGCTGTGGTGATAATACAGGCAGCACGCCTTTCTGACTGTGGAGGTGTCTCTGGTGTAGATTGCCCATCATCCACATCCTCATTCGACTGGCCTTCCTCGGTCAGTACCTCATCGCTGTTGTTCAGAGGCAGCGGGGGCGACAGGGGGGGCAAGGAGAGGGTTCACCCACTGCCCTGACCATGAACTCGCCCTTCATTTAGGCTTCTGCCTTCTCCGTGGCAGGGGCAGGGTACTGGGGCCTCTAGGTCCCGGCTGTTTTCTGCTGGGTGCTCCTGTTTCTGTTTCAAGGAGGGCAGAGCCTGGCTCCACCAGTCTATTTCTTCCTCAGCCTCCCTAATGCTTCTTAACCCTTCAGCTTCCTCTCTCTCAGCTCTGCCACCAGGCTGAGCACATCATTTACCTGTTCGCAACGTATGCAGCCGCTCTCACAGCTGCCTCCCGTTGTCAGGATACACCAGATACACCAGTCACGAGCTCCAAATACATCACGCAACAGTCCAGCACCGCACACCGTCCCTCCTGCCCTGAGAGACTGTTCGAGCAGATGGAGCCCAAAGTCATGGACTGAATGAACTCAATGGACATTTTAGAGGGATGGCCCATGGACCGAGGGAGTGATACCTGTGTGTGTCTGTATACATAGAAACGCAGCCCGAAGCCGTTCCTTCCTGCACACCCTCCTGCAAACGGCAGCCGCTGAAACCCGGGTGGGGGCGATGCCTTTTGGCCACCCAGCGCTCACCCTCCGTCTGCACCCACTCCCGAGAAGGCCCGTGGGCACAGGCGGCCTGGCCGGCCGGCGGCTGGGTGCCAGGGCGAGGTGGAGGCGTCAGAAGCCCCCCAGCAAGGAGGGATGAGGGGTCCCACAGCTCCCACCTTGGACCTGCAGCTTCCATGGTGAGGGGCGGTGAGCCAGGACCAGCTGCAGCTCCCAGAGTGGAAGTTTCAGGGGTGCTGGGCTGCAGAGGTGGTCGCAGGGGTGGGGTGCTGGGGGTGCGCTGGTGAGCCAGCACGATCCTCTCATCCAAAACCTGCTTCTAACAGCTGCTGAACTGGAAGGGCTTGGCCTCCACTCGCCCTCACACGAGGGCCAGATGCACCTCCTCTGGCGAGTCACACTCCGGCACCACCGGCAGATCCCGGTGCATCCTCTGGTGGCAATTCAGGTGATGCTTCTGGCTGTAGGTCTTGCTGCTCTTGTAGGGCTTCTCCCCAGTGCGGACCTGCTGGTGGATGGGGAGGGTCTGCTTGTCGCTGAAGGCCTTGGGGCAGGAGGGGCATGTGAATGGGTGCTCTCCACTGTGCATCCTCTGGTGGGTGGTGAGGATCTTCTTGCCCATGAAGGCCTTGGGGCAGCAGTCACAGGAGAAAGGGCGCTCCCCAGTATGGACCCGCTGGTGTTTGGTGAGGGTCAACTTGTCCTTGAAGGCCTTGCTTGGGGCAGCGGTCACACGCAAAGGGGCACTCCCCAGTGTGGACCCGCTGGTGTCTGGTGAGGGCATGCTTCTGCTTGAATCTCTTGGGGCAGATGTCGCAGGCAAACGGGCGCTCCCCGGTGTGGACCCGCTGGTGGACGGTGAGGGCCGTCTTGTTCCTGAAGGCCTTGGGGCAGTAGGCGCAGGCAAAGGGGCGCTCCCCAGAGTGGATGCGCTGATGGCCGGTGAGGGTCCTCTTGTCCTTGAAGGCCTTGGGGCACTGGGTGCAGGCGAAGGGGCGCTCCCCGGTGTGGATGCTCTCGTGGATGGTGAGGGCTGACTGGTTGCTGAAGGCCTCAGGACAGTGAGTGCAGGCAAAAGGGCGCTCCCTGGTGTGGACCAGCTGGTGGTCAGTGAGGGTCTTCTTATCCTTGAAGGCCTTGGGGCAGTGGGCGCAGGCGAAGGGGCGCTCCCCAGTGTGGACCCGCTGGTGGATGGTGAGGGCCTTCTTGTCTTTGAAGGCCTTGGGGCAGCTGTTGCAGGAGAAGGGGCGCTCCTCGCTGTGGACCCGCTGGTGGACAGTGAGGGACTGTTTGTGCCTGAAGGCCTTGGGGCAGTGGGCGCAGGTGAAGGGTCGCTCTTCAGTGTGGACCTGCTGGTGCTCAGTGAGGCCCCTCTTGTCCTTGAACGACTTGGGGCAGCGGTTGCAAGCAAAGGGGCGCTCCCCAGTGTGGACCCGCTGGTGAACGGTGAGGGTGTTCTTCTCCCTAAAGGCCTTGGGGCAGCGGTTGCAGGCGAAGGGGCGCTCCCCGGTGTGGACCCGCTGGTGGACAGTGAGGGACGTCTTGTCCCGGAAGGTCTTGGGGCAGCGGTCACAGGCGAAGGGGCGCTCCCCGGTGTGGATGCTCTGGTGGACGGTGAGGGCCGTCTGGCTCTTGAAGACTTTAGGGCAGCAGGTGCAGGCAAAGGGGCGCTCCCCAGTGTGGACTCGCTGATGGACCGTCAGGGTCTTCTTGGCCCTGAAGGCCATGGGGCAATGGGCGCAGGCAAAGGGGCGCTCGCCAGTGTGCACCCGTTGGTGGATGGTGAGGGCCGTCTTTTGCCTGAAGGTCATGGGGCAGCGGGAACAGACAAAGGGGCGCTCCCCAGTGTGGATGCTCTGGTGGCGGACCAGGTGGTACTTCTGCCTGAAGCGGTGGCCGCAGTGGCTGCAGGTGAAGGGCTTCTCACCGGTGTGTATGCGCCGATGGATCAGCAGATGATCCTTCTGAGCGAAGCACTTGCCACAGTCGGCACAGCCGAAGGGCTTCTCCCCACCGTGCACCTTCTGGTGCGACACCAGGATCTGCTTCAGCCGAAAGCGGCGGCCGCACTGCCGGCAGGAGAAGGGCCGTGCCGCCATGTGTGCCTGCTGGTGCTTCCTCAGGTCCTGGATCTTGCCGAAGCTCTTCCCACTCTTGGTGCAGGTGTGGGGTCTCTTGGGGGCTGCGGGGCCGCAGAGAGGCTGGGCCAGTAGCAGCTTTGCTGGGAGGCCCCCCGACAGCCTCCCACCCCGCTCAGGCATCCCCGGGAGCAGGGTGGTGGGGTCTGGCAGCCCCTCGGGGACCTCCCCATCCTCCCTCTGCATCGGGACATCACCATCTGCTGGGGAGGAGAGGTCAGGGTCACTGCCGGGGACGGGATGGGCACCTGGGACCCCTCCCCACGGGCAGTGGCACGCGCAGCCCAGCAGCCCCCCACCCTTCCTGGGCACGGAGCATGTGGGGCCGAGGGGACGGTGCTGCTTCGACCCCCCAAGCTCCCCCGCAGCCTGCTGGTACCCACCTGGCTCAGGGGTGCGGTGCCTCCGCCGCGCCCCAGGGCACTCTGGCACACACGGCGTCTCTTCTCCCTCCAGCTTGCCGATGATCTCCGGCTTGACGGCGCACCAGCCTGTGCGGGGAAGAGAGAGAAGCACCCTCTCCCGCACTGCCGGCACAGCGGCACCGGCTCCCCCTGCCCACAGGCCCAGCATCTGCCCCCGCTCCGCTCCTCTCTCCTCACCCTGCCCGCACACGGCTTCGCACCCCCCTTCCCTGCGCCTACAAACTCCTCGCCCTCGCTCTCCACACCTCGGCCGCTCTCCTGCACACAGGACGCCTGGCAATGGCTCCAAGCTGTGCCAGGGGAGGCTCACACTGCACAGCAGGAAGCATTTCTTTCCCGAGAGGCTGCTCCAACCCTGCAACAACCTTCCTGGAGAGGGGCTGGATGCCCCAAGCCTGGCAGCGTTGCAGACGCCTTTGCACAGTGCCCTCAACAACCCGCTTCCGCTTGGTCAGCCCCGAAGTGCTCAGGCACTTGGACAACACGCTCCTCGGAGGGCCCTTCCAACGCCAACAGTGTCTGTCCCGTCCTCTCCTCTCCCGTCCCGTCCTCCCCGAATTCCAGCCCATCCCACCCCTCTCTCTCTCCCAGCACCGCTCTCCACAGGAGGCTGCCGGGCAGGGTAAAACCTGCCATCACAACCGCTCGGGCAGCGCTCGGGCAGCAGCCCCAACAGCTGGGGTTTGGCTTTCCAGGGCTCCGGCTCAGCTAAAGGGGCAAGTCCAGCTCCAGCCCGGCCCGGCGGCACCGCAGAGAGTCCTCACCCAGCGAGGCGACTGCCTGGTAGTTCTCCAGCATCACCTCCCGGTAGAGCCGCCGCTGCCAGCCCGCCAGCTCGGCCCACTCCTCGGGGCAGAAGTAGATGGCCACGTCCTCGAACGTCACCGACATCTGCGGCAAGAAGCACGCCCGGCTCAGCACCTTCCCCCGCACATTTCCTCAGCGCCTCTGCCCAACTCCTGCCGCTGCTGCCCCACGGCACCAACCACGGCAATGCCAGCCCCTGGCGTCCCCGCAGCCGGGGCGCATGGGGAGCGCGCGGGCTGCCACGCCTGCAGCTCTGCACAACCTCAGCAAGGGCAGAGCAGGGCGAGCAGACGGGTTGATGGGGAGCGCCGGGGCGGGCGCCGCCTCGGCCTGACCCCCACCTTGCCGCAGCAGCCTGGAGCCCGGCGCCCCGCTGGCTCTCGACGGGGAGACGGAGGCCCGCACAAAGCCTTCTCCGGGAAGATGCAGGGGGGATGCTCCGCGTCCCGCAGCAGATGCCCGGCCCGTCACCAGCCGCCCCGGCGCAGCAAGGACGGACGCTCCCTGCCAAGCACAACATTTGCGTGAAGAAATGAGGGGCAGAACTTCCCTCGCCTGCCACCCGCTGCGTGCCCTTCCTCCCACAGCCCCAAAAACTACTTGACCCAAAGAGCGGCGCCCAGGGAGCCCGGTGGCTCAGCGCAGGGGTGAGCAGTAGCAATGAAAATAGAATTTTGGGTGGCTCCTGACAGCACCCGAATCAGACAACGTGCCCCGGGTTTGCGTAGCAGCATCGCGCCCCGGGAACTGACAGGCCGGGGCGGGCGGAAGTGGGTTTCCCCACTTCCGGGAAGCGCCGGGCTCGGGGGGGTCCGTCGGGGCCGCGGGGCGGCCGGCGGAGGGGAGAGGCCGTCGGGGCCGGGGTCCCCTCGCCGGGTCCCAGCCGGGGCACCCCGCGGCAGCCGCCGCCCCCCGCCCCTACCTGCGCCGGGGCCGCGCCGCCAGCCCGGCCGGGCCGCGGGCACGGAGAGAGGCGGCCCCGGCAGCCGCCCGCTGCCTCCGCCCGGGAGGGCCGCCCGCCGCCGGCGCAGCACGGGAGGTGCCGTCCTGCCGCTGCGCCCCGCTCGGCTCGGCACGGCCCGGCACGGGGGGGCGGGTGCTCCCCTCACCCCCCAAACTCCGCAGAGGCCGGTGCCCCCCCCCGTGCCCCACAGGCTGGGAGGGGGGTGCCCCCCGTGCCCCCCCCGGCTGTGGGCTGTGGGTGCCCCCCTTATATCCCCCGCTGCAGGGCTGCGGGTGCCCCCCTGAGGATCCCACCCGCGGGGATGCGGGTGCCCCCCCAGCGCCAGCGGGGATGTGGGTGCCCCCCTGCCGGGGTTTGGGCCGCACTGACTGCTCCAGCCATCAACAGATGCTCTCCCTTCCCTCTGTCTCCAAGGGCAGTTGGGATAGAGAGAAAGAGATTTATGAGTTAGGAAAAAACTCAACTGATCTAAAGAAAATATTAATAGGTTAATAAAATAATAATAATAATAAAATAATTAAATACATACAAAACCGTGTCAAGCTCCCAGGACAACGATCACGTCACCGGCAGGCGCTGGGGAAGTCCCAGAATGGACCCAGCGACAGGAGCTGGATTCCAGAGCTGGAGTCAGGAACACACGGATCGGGACCAAAGGCAGTCGCACAGACGGAGTCCTCCCTGGACGCCAGCCGTTAGCGAAAGAGGCCGATCCTTTCATCCCTCAGCTTTTGTACTGAGCGTGATGCGGGCGGGATGGAACACCCCGTTGGGCAGTTTGGGGTCACCTGCCCCCTCCGCTCCTCCCCGCAGGTGCGACCCCTCTGCGCTCTTCTGCTTCCAGCCCTCGGCCGTGGCACATAACAGTGAGCTGACCTTGGTTGTTATAGCAATAAGCATAAGCAAGAGCCTCTCCGCATGCCATTACCTGTCATAAATTAGAACAATCATATGTTATCTCTCTGGGAGCGAACGGTTTCTGCACAACACGCTGTTAATTTCCCAGGCTGGTCAGTTAGAAGAGGCTTAGCTAGAAAATAAAATTCCTGAACAGAAAGTTGGTTCTGTTTTACCTCCAACCAGGACACCTCCGCAGCACCCGCGGGGATGAGCGTGCCCCCCTGTCGCGGAGGTCTTAAGGTTGTATCGGGACATCAATTACACAGACAGATTTTAAGGGAGAATACTCCCCGATCGATATGGATCACACCATTGCACGCTAGATGCAGCTTACTGTAATGCAAATCATAATAACCACAACTATAATAATTATCAAAGATTGGAGGAGGCTCGTTGGTCATCCTGACGAAGCAAACCCCAACATGTCAAAACCAGTTTCCCCAGCCAGTGAGTTCCAGCACAGCAACGATTGCCTCTGAGTCTCTTGCCACCTTCTTCATCTTGTTGATTTGGTCCTTGAGCGGCATCGATACGTTTGGGGCGTGGATACAGCCCCCGTCTACTGGCAGGTCCAGGACTCCGTATACGCCTCTCTCCTTTAAGAGCATCAAATCCGATCCGGCTCAGTTTGGAGGGTCACTTTACTGGTCTGTTGCAGTTGGTTGCTTAAGAGTTGCAGGCTACCAGATGTAGAGTTGGCTAAGGCTGACAGTTGCAGGTCTAGTTCCAGAATGCCCTGTCAGTTTTCATTGGATCACAGAATGGTTTGGGTTAGAAGGGACATTAAAGCCCCCCCAGTGCCACCCCCTGCCCTGGGCAGGGACACCTCCCACCAGCCCAGGTTGCTCCAAGCCCCGTCCAACCTGGCCTTGAACCCCTCCAGGGATGGGGCAGCCACAGCTTCTCTGGGCAACCTGGGCCAGGGGCTCACCCCCCTCACAGCCAAGAAGTTCTGCCTCACATCTCATCTCAATCTCCCCTCTGGCAGTGGAAAACCCTTCCCCCTCATCCCATGGCTCCCCTCCCTGATCCAGAGTCCCTCCCCAGCTTCCCTGGAGCCCCTGGAGGGCCTGGCAGGGGCTGGAAGGTCTCCCCGGAGCCTTCTCTTCTCCAGGCTGAACCCCCCCAGCTCTCTCAGCCTGTCCCCACAGCAGAGGGGCTCCAGCCCTCGGATCATCTTCGTGGCCCTCCGCTGGACCCGCTCCAACAGCTCCGTGTCCTTCTTGCGCTGAGGGCTCCAGAGCTGGAGGCAGGACTCTGGGCGGGGTCTCCCCACAGCACAGCAGAGGGGCAGAATCCCCCCCCTCGACCCGCTGGCCATACTTCTTTTGATGCTTCTTTTGTTTCGGAGCGGTTCCTAGCCCGACTACTGATTCCGTCCACTGTCCAACTCATGTTGGGGCTTCCTGACGCCCCTTCCATAAATCCCTTGGACTACAATCCCACCACTTGTGTGGCATGGGTCCTTGCCGATAGATGGACAGAGCGAGAGTACGGCTAGTGTACAAGTTAGTCCTTACAACCAGTTTCCACCTGGCAGTCCCAGAGCGGAGAATTTTTGCCGGAGAAGGTGACATACCTTCTCGCCAGTGCCAGCTAGCCTTGGGGATGTCGGGGTGTCCGGCCCACGGGCAATTGAAGGGACATATTGGGCTTTGGTCCTGGTCTCGGCATTTGTTGCACGCGCTGGGGCATTCGTTGCTATCCCTTTTGGGGTGTTTAATACACCACAAGGACTTTAATGGTTTCGTGTATTGTCAGGAGTGACCGTCAGACCGATGGATTGTCAGACTCCGACCGACTGTGTTTGGGGGAGCTGAGACCCGTGGGAGGGAGCCGGTGTCCGGGAAAGCCTCGCAGCCGTGGGGATGAGGCGGGAGGGGGTCTGTGTCGCGCAGGGGACAGGCACCTGGCCATGCCCCTCCTGCTGCCCCTGCCCTGCCCGGTGCCCCTGCAGGAGAGGGCAGCGAGCGCGGGGGGGGGGTGCGCTGGGATGCTGCAAGGGGGCTGGGGATTCCTGGGGGGAGACGCAGCATTTGCCTCATCCCGTGTCCCTCAGCACCTGGCTGGAGCATCCCTATCCCTCTGCACCTCAGCACCTGGGGGACACCGGCTGGTCCCTACTGCGCCAACCCCTGCAGCAGTCTCCGGCCGGGGCAGCGAGGGGACCCCGCCATGCCTGCAGGTGGGGGCAGCGCTTGACACCCACTGGGGCCTCACAGCCCCCCCACCAGCTCAGCAGCCCTCCCCCCCATGCCCTCTGCACCCCTGAAACATCAAGGTGCCTTTGCACGCCTGAAGCCAAACCTGAGAGCCGGGCTCTGACTGACACGGCCACCAACTCCGACTCCAGCCCTTTAGGGGAATAGAGGGAAACTTTGGGCACAGGCGGATTTGTGCTCCTGTCTGACTGAAAAACAAAATTTTGAAAAAGCTGATGAGAAAACTTCCCTAGCTCCTCTCCCCCAGCACAGTCGCCCACAGAGGTGGCCAGCCCGGTACAAAGGTGAGAAATAGCAATGAAAACAAGATTTTTGGAAGCTCCTGACAGCACCCAAATTGGCCACCGGTACTCAAGAAGAGCAGAAGGATGACGTGCAGGGGTGTCCCGGGGGGTCTGAGCACTTATCTTGCAGTGAGCTGATCCCTTCCCAGTGCCGGTGGCAGCAGGGCCAGATCCAGGGGGGCCTGGGCAGGTGGGACACAGAGCAGCGTGTACGTTGGCATGGGGACCCCAAGGGGAGACAGGGAAAGGCCGGGCAGGGGTGAGCACTGGGCATCAGGGGAGCACTGGGGTGGGGAAGGTGCACCGGGCACTGGGGGAGTACCAGGGTGGTGGTGGGCACTGGGGGAGCACTGGGGTGGCAGGTCAGAGCCAGGGTGGCCAGCAGCACCGGGCACCGGGGGAGCACCAGGTGGAAGGGGAGCACTGGGGCACCGTGGAACCCAGGGGTGGTGGGGGAGCACCGAGGTGGCAGCTGGGTTGAGTCAGGTACTGGGGAGCATCGGGGTGGCAGGGGACCCCCGGGCACTGGGGTCTGCGGGTGTCCAGCAGCGCTGGCAGGCAGACGGCGGAGGGGAGAGGCCATCGGGACCGGGGTCCCCTCCCGGGGCTGCATGGCAGGGGATGCCCGTGGCCGGGCAGCACCGGGACCCCTCGGCAGCTTTGTGGGGAGCAGCGCCCATCCCCGTGCCGCGGGCCTGCTGCCCCCCCACCCCTACCTGCGTTGGGGTGTCAGGGAAGCAGGTGGCCCCCCCCCATTCAAGGAATACAGGTGCCCTTCCATGCCCCCACCCGCCTGTGCGCCCCCCAACCCAGCTGCAGGGATGCGGGTGCCCCCCCACGCCCCCACCCACAGGGACGCGGGTGCCCTGGTGTGTTTGGGCGGCAGCACTGGGGGTAACTCCTCTGGGGGGTGAGTGGGGGGGGGCTGCATGCAGGAGTGGGGGGCGCTGTCTGTGCTGGGGACCATCAGCGCCAGGATCACCACTCAGCTGTCCCCGCTTCCCCCATTCCTTGCCGGCGGAGCGGCATCCTCGGAGGCCGGGGACAGCCCCTCGGGGTGGGCCACGCAAGCGTGGTCCTGGGGGGCCGCTCTCTGCTGCCCGGGCCCCGCAGGCTCCTTTCATTCCTTCGGCTGGCGATGGCCCCGGGGGAGAACGGCCTGGTTGCGGCTGGGACAGAGTCCAGCTCCTCCTCGGCAGCCGGGACGGGGCTGCGTTTTGGGTTTGTGCTGCAAACAGCGTCCATCACCCCGGGACGTGTTCGTTATCGCCGAGCAGCGCTCGCACAGCACCAGGGGCTCTTCTGCTCCTCACCCCTCCCGCCAGCGAGCAGGCTGGGGGGCACAAGGAGCTGGGGGGAGACACAGCCGGGACAGCTGAGCCCCTCGACCAAGGGCCATCCCAGAGCACGGGGCGTCGTGCTCAGCCACAAAACGGGGGGGGAGGAGGGGGGGCGGCTGCTGGGCAACAGTTGGTTGGTGGTGAGCAATTGTTTTCATCTCCATCACTTCTCGTTCTTGGGTTCTGTTTCCCTCTCTGTGTGGTTTTTTTTTTTTTCTTTTCCTATTAAATATTAAACTGTATTTATTTCAACCCACGAGTTTCATTCTCACTTTTACCCTTCCTGTTCCACCCATCTGGGAGGGCAGCGAGTCGGGGGCTGGGTGCCGCTTCGTTGCCGGCCGGGGTTAAACCACGACAGATAATAAAGCAGAAATGAAGAGGCAGCCGATGAGCAAAGGAGGGTCCGTACGCCAGACCCCACAGCACGACAACCCGCACAGCTCTCGGGGACAGCACGGTGCCGGCAGCGTGGCCAGCGGTGCCAACCCAGCCTGTTTCCAGCCGAGCCCTGGCACCTCAGGTGCTGTGGGAGCGCAGAGCCCTTGTGTCCTGGACTCCAGCGCCGAGGAGCGGGGCCAGGCTCATCTCCCGCGCCAGGGGCTGGCCCTGCCTCCCGCCTCATCTGAAGTCCCTGCTGCCCTGGCAGCTGGCAGAGCCCCGCTCCCTGCCTGCGCTGCCGGGAGAGGGAGAGGGTGGCCGTGCCCAGGACACGCCTGGCCCTGGGCTCCTCTCCAGGAGGGTGCAGGGCACCTGCCTGTGCCCCGGTGCCACCCCTGCGCAGCTCTGACACGTGAGGGCAACTGAACCGTGCAGCTGCTCCCCAGTGACTGCAATTACAGCTCTCCTGTGACTGTGGTGGCAGCTCCCTGGTGACTATATGGTGGCAGCTGAGGCATCTGCATGCAGACACCTACTCGTGGGTGTCTGGGTCACCCACAAGCCCCACCTGGCAGCACAATGGCACCTTTGTTGCCTGCAGTAACACATCAGCCCATGCCTCTTGCATGCTCCTTCCCAAAAGCTTCTATAAAGGTGTGAACATTGTTTAAAGTAACAAGTTGTCCTGGGTTGAGCGACACAGGACTAATTTATCTTCCAATGCTGGGGAAAACTCCACTTTTGGAAGACTCTAGTGTCTGAATTTGTGAAAATATTTACTTTATAGCCAGCTAGGCTATGTGGGATTCAAGGTCTCAGTGTTTTCAAGCCTTGCCAGGTGCAGGCATGAGGAGGAGCAAGGCCTGCGCCTGGGCCTGGGCCAGGCTGGCCAACAGGATTATTTCACACCATGAACGTCACATTCTATATAAATTAGAAAGTTTGCTGTGTAGTTTCTCTCTCCCTTGGTGGCGGCAGTCCAGAGAAACTCCTTGCCCTGGTGCCGGAGCCCTGAGGCCTTCCCTTCCTCCCGAAGCCGCAGCGCTCACAGTGTCCCACATTCCCTGTCCCTGCTGGGAGTGCACGGCTCCTGCTGATATAATTGGCTGAGTATAATTCCTGTGTATCTTTTATGAGTATCGGGGTTAATACTGGCTCTTTAGTATTATTGTTAATTATTTAGTCTTATCCTATTAAATCTATTTATATTTCAACCCTTGTGTTTCCTTGTTTTCCCCAATTCCCCTTTCCAGGTGGGGAGGGGTCATCAGGTCATAGAATAATTGTCTAAACGACAATAAATTGTTACGGGTTTTCTCAAACCGTAACAGAAGTGTAAAACACGAAACTTTTTACTTCATCAAGGCCACCGCCGGTGTCTGATGGAGTTGGCTCCCAGCCGTGGCTACACGGGTCCTCACACACGCGTGATGCTCCGCTCCCGTCTCTGCTCCCCGCAGCAGGCAAGCTCCCGGGCACCGCTTTCCTCCTCGGGACAAACGCAGCCCGAAGCCGTTCCTTCCTGCACACCCTCCTGCAAACGGCAGCCGCTGAACCTGGGGTGGGGGCGATGCCTTTTGGCCACCCAGCGCTCACCCTCCGTCTGCACCCACTCCCGAGAAGGCCCGTGGGCACAGGCGGCCTGGCCGGCAGGCGGCTGGCTGACAGGACACGGGGGAGGCAGCAGAAACTCCCCGGCGAGGAGGGATGAGGGGTCCTGCAGCTTTTACCTTGGTCCCGCAGCTTCCACGGAGAGGGGCGGCAGTTTCGGGGGTGCTGGGCTGCAGCGGTGGCCGCAAGCTGAGGGTACCGGGGGTGCGCTGGCGAGCCAGCATGATCCCCTCACCCCGACACTGCTTCTCACAGCTGCTGAACTGGAAGGGCTTGGCCTCCGCCCTCCCCTTCTGCCGGGGACGAACTGCCCTCCTCGCAACGGCCACCCTCCGGCGCGGCCGGCGGGCCCTGGTGCACCCGACGGTGGCATTTCAGGCCTTCCTTACGGATGAAGGTCTGGCCGCACTCGCCGCACTTGTAGGGCTTCTCGCCAGTGTGGAGCCGCTTGTGGATGGTGAGGGTCTGCTTCTCTCTGAAGGTCATGGAGCAGTAGGTGCAGGTGAAGGGGCGTGAGCCCTCTCTACCGAGTGACCCCGAAGAACCATTTTACAGCTTTGGTGAAACCCAGGGAACTTGCCGTGGTGATGGGACCAGAACTGGCTTCGGCAATTGGCGCCCAGCAACGTCCCGGAGATCGACACCTTCAACCCACGGACCGTGGGCACCAGCAGATACAGCAGCCGCGAGCTCCGGATCCCGCGTGTAACATCCCAACGCCACACACCGTCCCTCCTGCCCTGAGACTGTGCTGACAGAGGGAGCCCAAAGCCACGGACTGACATTTTGGAGGGATGGCCCGCGGACGGAGGGAATGATAGCTGTGTCTGCGTGCGTGTGTGCACAGAATCACAGAATCGCCTGGGTTGGAAGCGACCTTTCAGATCATCGACGCCAACCATCCACCTGACGCTGACAAAAACCATCACTAAACCAGATCTCTAAGCACCACGTCTGCGCGGCTTTTAAATACCTGCAGGGATGGACGCCATCCCTGGGTGGATGGAGTGTCGGCCTCTTCTTGACATTAATGCAGCGCAGCCTCAGTCAGTTTGGAGACAACACCAAGTTGGGCGGGAGCGTCGATCTGCCGGAGGGTAGGAAGGCTCTAACGAGGGATCCGGACGGGCTGGATGGATGGGCCGAGGCCAACAGTGTGCGGGTCAACAGGGACAAGTGCCGGGTCCTGCTCTTGGGTGACAACAACCCCATGGGCGCTCCAGGCTGGGGGCAGAGCGGCTGGAGAGCTGCCCGGCGGAAAAGGACCTGGGGGTGTTGGAAAAAACTAAACTACCTTAATGAGATATTGATAATAAAAAGGAAATAATGAAAAAGATACAATACGTACAAAACCGTCTCACGCTGCCAGGGAGGTGTCACTGGCAGGCACTGGGGAAGTTCCAGACCGCAGCCAGTGACCAACGGGAACTGAATTCGGGATCACGCTGGGCGGGGCCAAAAGGCCGACAAACTGACAGGGTCCTCCTGGGGCATCAGCCATCCCAGAGAGACAGTGAAGAAGGAGCAGCCAACCCTTGGCTCCCTCAGCTTTTATACTGAGGATGGCAGCTGGGATGGACACCCTCTTGGTCAGTTTGCCCCACCTGAGCTGTGCCCTCTCCCCACAGCTGCGACCCCTCCAGGGGGTAAACAACCCAGGCAAAGACCCTGGTTGCCACAGAGCCAAGTACAAGCAGGAGCCTCTCGCTGAGCAGGGGTCGGCTCTGCTCCACCCCAAACCAGGACAGCCACCAAGATGACGAAGGGCCTGGGAAGGCTGCCAGGTGAGGACAGGCCGGGAGAACTGGCTTTGCTCAGCCTTGAGAAAAGAAGGCTTAGGGGAGTCCTCATCACCACCTTCCAGTACTTCAGGGGCAGCTACAAGAAGACGGCGGCTACCTCTTGACGAGGAGTGGCATGGAAAAGACGAGGGGTGATGGGTACGAGTTCCTCCAGGGGAGATTCCAATTGGACACAAGAGGAATATTTTTCACCATGAGACCAGTCAGCCATAGGAATAATCTCCCCAGGAAAGTGGTGGATTCCCCGTCATCGCTGGACACTTTTAAGATGCAGCGGGACACGGTGCCGGGCCGTCTTGTTTAGACTGTGCTTTTGCCAAGAAAGTTTGGGCCGGATGATCCTTGAGGTCCCTTCCAACCTGGTGTTCTGTGGCCCCGTGAGGCTGTAGCGAGGTGGGTGCCAGCCTCGTCTGCCGAGTTACAGGCGACAGTTTTGTCCCAACGCGGGGCCGTTCACCAGCTGTGCAGACACCAACACACACAGGGAGCAGAGCTATTATTTATTGACATCATTTCTGCAGAGCTGGCGCTAGGTGGAATCCCCAAAGCCAGCACCTCAGTCTACGAGCTCTTAGGAATATTTATAGGGTTCAAAACACAGAAATACACACCCTTAATGATAATTATTGGTTAGTACCTTACCTTAACAATTTCTAACGGTTAGTACAGTCTCTCGCTCTCATTTACAGTTACAAGGTCCTTTAATTGACGTGTGCATGCCCCACACCGGCGGGGGGAAGGGGGGAGCAGTCCCCTTCAGTCTCCCATTGTTGATGGTCACGATCTCCCAGTGACGACATTACATTTCCCCCAATTACTGCAAATTTTTGTTGACTTTACGCTTTAGCCAGCAGCCGTCTAGTTTTTGACCGGTTTCAGCGCCTCCTGTGGAGGAATGTTCCCCATCAGCCTCCTGTTCTTCTTCGAGGGTACGTTCATTAGCAAGGCACGCACTGTTTAGACCAAGTGTCCGATTTCACAGGGCCTTGGGACCTTTTTACAGCACTTTGTTCTTACTTCGTGAGAGATTCTACCTTCTAAAATATATTTTCCCATTTTAAAAGTACATTCTACCTTCTTAAAGTACACCAATAGGACAAGGGGACAGGGCCTCAAGTTGCGCCGGGGAGGTTTAGATTGGATACAAGGACAAATTTCTCCATCAAAAGGGCTGTCAAGTGTTGGAAGAGGCTGCCAAGGGGGATGGTGGAGTCGCCATCCCTGGGGGGATTTAGAAGCCGGGCAGACGCGGTGCTGAGGGACGTGGGGTAGTGGTGGCCTTGGCAGCGCTGGGATAACGGTGGGACTTGATGATCTGAAAGGTCTCCTCCAACCAAAACGATTCTATGACTGTGTTCTTCCCTCAGGTGCTGCATACCCAGCGAGCAGCCCGGGGGGCACAAGGAGCAGGGGGGGAAAGAGGCAGGAGAGCTGAGCCCCCCGACCAAGAGACATCCCAGACCACGGGGCGTCGTGCGCAGCAACAAACTGGGGCACAGGGGGCCCTGCTCAGGACGGGGGCAACGGTGGGTTGGTGGTGAGCAATTTTTTCATTGCATCACTTCTCTTTCTTGGGTTCTTCCTTCCCTCTCTCTGTGTTGTCTTTTTTCTTTCCTGTTTCCTTACACTTTACTTTTCTATTGTTATTTCTTTCTAATTATTAAACTATACTCATCCCAACCCACGAGTTTCACCCGCACTTTTACCCTCCCCGGGCTCTGCAGCCCTGCCGGCGGCTGCTCCTGCTTTACGGCCGCTCTCTCGTGTGCGAGCCCGTATGGGCTGCGGCTCAGCCTCGCCGTGCTCCAGCGCCGAGGAGCGGGGCCAGGCTCATCTCCCGCGCCAGGGGCTGGCCCTCTCGCAGAGCCCTCAAACAACGAAGCGGGAGAGGTCTCCCCCCTCTCCAAGCCTTCGCCAGGAATGGAATGTCTCAAACACTCCCAAGAAAAGAAATAATGCCGGCCTGGTGTTCAAAGAACTGATGAGGCTCACGCTTTGCTCACTCAGGCGCCTGGAGGGCCACGGGAGGATTGCCTTGTGGAGACAAGACAGCTCGGCCACTCGTGTGGTAAGCTTGTCAGTTCTCAGTTCTCGAGGCCATCGTGTCCAATGAGTCACCTTTGCCTCATTATCCGTGAAATGCATATGGAAGCGCACGCCCTGCATATGCGAATGAAGATTACAGAGGTCATGCTAAACATGTACGACTGTGGCACTCGTCTCTCCACCCAAATCACGCTACACGCACCTGAGGGAAGGGAGAAACCTGAGATGAGAACTCCTTTGGCAGGAGGACATGAAGGGGAGGAAGGCTGGTACAACGGGGGATTCACACAGAGGGAATACACAGGAGAGCGCTCCTACACGACACCCCTCCTCGCCCCTGCGTTTGGCTGCAGCAGCACTAGAACCAGGACCAGTGACCTGCGTTTCGGTCACAACAACCCCAACAACGCTCCAGGCTCGGGGCAGAGCGGCTGGAAAGCTGCCCGGCAGAAAAGGCCCTGGGGGCGCTGGTGGACGGCCAGCTTCACATGAGCCAGCAGTGTGCCCAGGTGGCCAAGGAGGCCACCGGCATCCTGGCTTGTATCAGGAACAGCGTGGCCAGCGGGAGCAGGGAAGTGACGGTGCCTCTGTACTCGGCACTGGTGAGGCCTCCCCTCGAGCGCTGTGTCCAGCTCTGGGCCCCTCTGTCCAAGAGGGACATGGAAGTGCTGGAGCGTGTCCAGAGGAGAGCTACCGAGCTGGGGAGGGGTCTGGAGACCCAGCCCCATGAGGAGAGGCTGAGGGCACGGGGCATGGTTAGTCTGGAGAAGAGGAGGCTGAGGGGAGACCTCATGGCCCTCTACAACTACCTGAGAGGAGGGTGTAGAGAGGTGGGGGTTGGGCTCTTCTCCCAGGTGAACAATGACAGGACCAGAGGAGATGGTCTGAAGCTGCGGCAGGGGAGGTTTAGGTTAGAGATTCGGAAGAATGACTTTACTGAAAGAGTGGTCGGGCACTGGAACAGCTGCCCAGGGAGGTGGCTGGGTCACCATCCCTAGAGGTATTTAAGAAACGTGTAGATTCGGCACTTCGGGGCGTGCTCTAGTGACAGAGATTGTAGGGGTTTGTGTGTGTGTGGTTGGACTCGATGGTCTCAAAGGTCCCTTCCAACCACGAAGATTCTATGATTCTGTCATTCTATGAATTATCGCGGACTTAGTTAAGACGTATATTAATCGCTGTACGAACCTAATAAATGTTTGTATATGGACCTTGAGAGTTGTCTCACCTTGGTCCTCGCTGTTGGGGATTCCAAACCTAAACCTGAGTCACTTCTCCCTCGTCCCTCTTCTGAGCGGGCTGTGGGTCGTGACACCCTGCCTCCCGCCTCATCTGAAGTCCCTGCTGCCCTGGCAGCTGGCAGAGCCCCGCTCCCTGCCTGCGCTGCCGGGAGAGGGAGAGGGTGGCCGTGCCCAGGACACGCCTGGCCTTGCGTCCATCTCCTGGAGGATGTAAGGCACCAGTCAGGGAGGGACGAGGGGTCCTGTAGCTTTTACCTTGGTCCCGCAGCTTCCACGGAGAGGGGCGGCAGTTTCGGGGGTGCTGGGCTGCAGCGGTGGCCGCAAGCTGAGGGTACCGGGGGTGCGCTGGCGAGCCAGCATGATCCCCTCACCCCGACACAGCTTCTCACAGCTGCTGAACTGGAAGGGCTTGGCCTCCGCCCACCCCTTCTGCCGGGGACGAACTGCCCTCCTCGCAACGGCCACCCTCCGGCGCGGCCGGCGGGCCCTGGTGCACCCGACGGTGGCATTTCAGGCCTTCCTTACGGATGAAGGTCTGGCCGCACTCGCCGCACTTGTAGGGCTTCTCGCCAGTGTGGAGCCGCTTGTGGATGGTGAGGGTCTGCTTCTCTCTGAAGGTCATGGAGCAGTAGGCGCAGGTGAAGGGGCGCTCCCCGGTGTGGACCCGCTGGTGGATAGTGAAGGCCTTCCTGTGCTTGAAGGTCTTGGGGCAGTGGGCGCAGGCAAAGGGGCGCTCCCCGGTGTGGACCCGCTGGTGGATGTTAAGAGACAACTTGCTCCTGAAGGTCTGGGTGCAGCGGGTGCAGGCGAAGGGGCGCTCCCCGGTGTGGATGGTCTGGTGGTCGGTAAGTGACATCTTGCACCTGAAGGCCTTGGGGCAGTGGGGCAGGCGAAGGGGTGCTCCCCGGTGTGGATCCGCTGGTGGTCAGTGAGGGTCTTCTTTTTTTTGAAGGCCTTGGGGCACTGGGTGCAAGCAAAGGGGCGCTCCCCGGTGTGGACCCGCTGGTGGCTGGTGAGGGCCTTCTTGTACCCAAAGGTCTTGGGACAGTAGTTGCAGGCAAAGGGGCGCTCCCCAGTGTGGACGTGCTGGTGATCTTTT